>CM041216.1:18902221-19502221 GCA_023065735.1 Coffea humblotiana
TTGCACTCTTGCTGTCTCCTTTTTCGCTCAGCCACTCTCTTCACTCTTCCTTCTCAGCCGCAAAAACCCCCAACTAGCTTTTTTCTTCTCCCTCGGTTTCTTCCTCACTTCATCCTCTGCCGTAGCCTTTCTTTTTTCTCTCTCCGCCGTCACTCTCTCGCTCTCTTTCTGGTTTTTTCCTGTCTCTTTCTTGTTCCGCCCCCTGCTCTCTCCTTTTGATTTTTTGTTTCCTTCCAGCTTCCCCCCGAAGCTCCTCACCATCCCCTAGCTTCTTTTCTGTTTTTCTCCCAACCGCCGTTCCTTCTCTCTAGTTTTTCTCTCAGTTTTCTTTTCGTTTAGCCTCTGTTGCTTTCTAGCCGTCACCTCAATTGTCCTCTTGTTTCTTGGCCCCTTTTCAATCCATTCTATTGCTTTTTATATGGAGCCAAATGGATCAAAACCCTTAGAACCAAGGCTGATATTTAAGTTGGATTTTTTTTCATTTTTTTTGGAGCCGTTTGATCCATCTCTCTAGATGCTTCCTGATGATTCTCACTGAGGTGAGCTGTCATTGTACTGGAAAATCTTGGGGCAGAATGGATGAAGACCAAATCGCATCAAGTTCCAGCTCCGCGTCCTTGCTTCTGGTTCTCTTAGCCGCAAACATGAAGATGGGCAGCGCTCGTGCTGTGCACGCGCGTGTGGGAAATATATATTTTTTCTTTTTCCTTTTTCCAAACTGATTTTGATTTTTCCTTTTCTTTTCCTGTTTTTCTAATAATAAGAATTAATTTTTTTCAAGAAATAGAAATGAAACAAGAATAAATAAAATTTAACAAAAATGAACAAAAAATAGAAATAAAAATGAAGAAAATAAAAAAAATAAATAAAATAAAGTGATGGTGAAATTTTTGGTGTCTACAGTGGTTCGCTTTCGATTGATGGGTAAGGAATTCAGGCAGTCCATTACTGAATTTAATTTAGCTTTTGGCTTTATTGATGTCCCTTATTCTCAATCTTCCGAATATATGGCGAGCGCCTGTGAATTCACTAAACCTTTTTTCTCCCATAACACTGGCTACTGGAAGGATTTGTCAGTTGATACCCACTCTTATGATCCTAGCCAGTCTAAGGCCTCGTACCTCAAGAACCCCGTTTTCCGTTATCTTTACCGTTTCATGGCTTATAGCTTCTCGGGTTTGAAGGACAGTTCGGGTATTTTGACCAAAACTTAGGTACTGCTGTAGGATTTAATTGAGGACTAGGTACTGAAGGACTAACTTGGGTAAAATTGCATGCGTGATGATACGGGCCTTCTTTTTGCAAGTCAAAGTTCTGATGCATCAAGTTCTTCCTTGATAGCTTCTTCATCATCCTCAGAAATGACCTCGGGTTAAGTTGCCATAGCATGTTTTGAGCCTTGGGCATCTTGGGCACTTTGTGTAGCTTGTGCACCTTGACGAGTGGATTGAGGAGTTGGTTGATTGCTCAAAGGCTTCTCTTGAGCAGAGATCTCTTCTTGAGGTAGAGGTGGGAAGAGCAGGTTCTTTGTGACAGCCCCACCTCCCCCTAGGACGTACCCAAGGGTTTGGCGGACCGCCTGCCTAACTCTCGTCAGGACCCAGTCACGTATCATGAAAATTTACAAATAAAACCCTCAAAAATAAAAAAAAAATTAATTGCAACCATTAACATATACACTCATGGACCTCCAATGTCCATACGATCTATAAATACAACCAAAGAATCAGACTTACAAAAAAATCAAACCAAACAAGCTGGCTAGACATTTATGACGTACTCGCTCGAGCAACTAACAATCTTAGAAGAAATCGAAGCCTTCCTCAATTTAACCTCTCATGTTCTCATCCCTGTAAGGAAAACAAATGGCGTGGAATGAGCTAAAAACCTAGTGAGGTTCCAAGTAACCAAGCAGGTAAAATACGAGCCAAGATAGCATACCAGACATCAAAAAACAAGTCAAACTCAAATAAATCATGACCCAGTATATAGTTTGTGATGTCCCCACTTCTCCCAAGAGCGAACCCAAGGGTATCCGCGGAACGCCTGCCCAACTCTCGCCAGGACACGGTACGATTCCCGTTCAAACTTAATACAATAATAACTATTAATACCAGACGACGTAAGAAAAGAAGTCACTTCCATACATGGATATTCAATCTTACATTACAAGTTTCAAAATACATCCACTTTCCCAAAATAGATAACTTCCATAAGATGTCTAGTCAAGTACATTCCCAAAATTCTAGTCAAAAGAGCCATCAAGTAGGCTTTTCCATAATTTCTTCCATTTCAGCTCCTGTTAAGGAAAAGAAATCTAACGGGGTGAGCGGATGCTCGTGAGGCCAAGAAAAAAAAACAAAACATGCACATGCGAACACGTAGTTCAAGTAACAAGTAACAATAACATATGTACAAGAATTAAAGCCAGAAAGTTCAAGTAATTCACAATTTATAATATAACACACTTGTTAAGGATACGGGAGCTCTCAGGAGCTAATTTCCACTTGCTTCGCCAAGGCTCGATCCGATACCCCCTCGTGATGATATTCCGTCATCCGGGTAGGTATTAAGTCCGTAGAAACTTCACTTACTACTTCCTTCATCCACCATTCCACCCTCTCGGATCCATAACCAAACACGCATGAAAAGGGCGATACTACACGAGTATGCCGAACAAGATCTCAAAAGATCAAGTTTTTTTAAGAACACGCACGAAAAGGGCGATACTCCACGAGTATGCCGAACAAGATCTCAAAAGATCAAGTTGTGTTTTGTAATATTCTCATGGTTCATCAAGCTTCTTGACCAAGCCCATGCCGGCTCGAGTCGCAAGATTGGCCAATAAGATTTGGGCGTCCCCCACGAGTACACGTATAATAGTCGACGAGATTCACTCTGATCAACATACAAGTCATGTTCACGTATAATACACGTATAAGTCAAATAAAGGAGAACGAGTGCGATAAAGTACACACTCATCTCGACAAGTTTACGTATCATGTATAACACTTGTACAGTTCACATTTCAACCACATAAGCATTTAACATGCACTTGACACTCACGGAATTAAAATAAGTGAGCAAACAAAGCTGTAAGTGTTCGCACCGAGATTCCCTTCAAAATCTCCTTGAGCGCCTAAACAATTAACAAATATTTCTCACTCACAATCACGTATTAATCAAGAAAGAAGGTACACTTATTTAGACTAGTCAATACCTCAAACAAAGAACCTTAACCACTCAAAATGAAGGTTCAAAAGTGAGGATTTATTAACACAAGAAAAACTGATTTCCTCCATGCAATCAAGTTTAAAACGATCAATCAATATCAAAGGATAGGGAAGAGTTTCCAAAAACTCATTTCCTATCGAGTCGGAAAATTTCAGTTTTTGCACGTCAAACTTAGAAAATTGAGAACTCGCACTCAGTAGGTCCAAAATTGGAAAATTTATACCGTTGGAATCTTGGTTCAAAGTACTAAAAGTTCCTAGAAGACACTTTTCAAATATTCTAAACGTAAGACAATCATTTTTCAGCTCAAAGTGGCTGATCTAGTAAACAAGGCAGTTTCAGTCATGTTTTTCGGCAAACTTTGGAAATTCGGAAAAATTCACAGAAGGTGAACTAGCCTCTAAAATTTGTAACACAATAAGAATTCTAACCAAGGTTTCAAACACAACAAACAGAACTAGATTCAGAGTTTTGAGCATCAAGATATAGTAGCTCAAAGTTGGCCAAAATCGAAGACAGTTCAGTAAATTTTCCAGGTTTGAAGAACAACTTTGGCACATCATTTGGGTTTTCGAAATGGTCTTAGAATGACACAAAATTTGGTACATTTCAACTTCCATATGAGGACTACTCCTCTACCAAATTTCACATTAAAAATCGTACGGGAAGGTAGTTAACAAAACTACCAAAGTTCAAGAAATTTCCAAGACAAATCTGTCTTCTTGCTTTCTTTTCCTTTTCAAACATTTTTCACCACGAAATCAGTCCCATTTTGGTTCATTTGTGAAACCAAGGTCCAAGAAACATTTCATAAGCAGTTCATAGTTGGTTTGACATCAAAATTTCGAAATAAAACATCTCACATACAACCAAACCAGTCAGCCAGCAAAAAGAAGGGTTTTCCAGTTCTGCTGCCGTTTACAAATTATACCATATCTCACTCAATACAACTTGGAATTGAGAATGGTCAGTGGCGTTGAAAACTAGATTCAAAAGACTACATTTCATCAGAAGATGTTGTTTTGAAAATCAGTTCATAGGTAGCTCGAATTCAAGCGACAAGACGCAGCTTACCACTGTCATTCGAACAGAACAGCAGAACAGAACAGGAAACTTTGGTGGACTACTACAGTTCACTCAGTTCGAACTAGATGGTGAATTTTAGACCGTTGGAAAGATACAATTGTCTAGTTTCAAATTCCACAAATGGCACTCGATTCTGACATCTGTACAAAGAGATATGTTAGATTAAAGGGACACTGTTCAAGCTGTCCGAACACGTTTTCCAGATTTCTTCAAGTTTCGAAAATTCAGATTTTGCTCAATCAATTCAAATGATTTTTGGTAGAAACTTTCTACACACCATATAAAACATATATACATCATTTTCACGGTCATTTGAGCACCAAAATTTGAAATATAAACAAGGCAAAATAGAACAGATTTCGGCCAGCATTCCTGCGCAATTTCCTTCAATCTTTCCTTCGATTCTCTATCCATAATCATCTTAAACAACACTTAAACAACTCAAACCAAGCATTATATCATCATATCAGCCCATACAACCAAGGTGGGAATTCATAGAGCCCACTTCAACCAATCCAATCCAAGTAATAACAACAATAATGAAGCTACAAGCTTCAAAGCCAAGGATAAAACCCATTAAAACCAAGAATGAAAGATTGGATGGTGTTGGATGGTTACCTCCTAACTTTGAGAGAAACTAGAAATATTTTGGCACCAAAAGCTCCAAAAAAATCACAAGATGAAGTCTTTCTTCTAGCTTAAGTGAATTCCCAAGTGGTTTGTGAGTTGGATGCAAAGTTTGAGATGAAATGGAGGAAGATTGGTGCAAGAATGGTAGAAAGTTTTCTTCCTTCTTTCTTGGTGGAGTTCGGCCAGCACTAAGGAAGAAAAGAGAAGGGTTTTGGTGTTTTGTGAAGCTTCCTTGAGAAGCATAAGTGATTGGTGGCCAAAATTCCTACAAAAGCCAACTAGGAATAGTGCTCGCACGCGCGCGTTTCGTATCCGTTTTCTCTCGAGTTTGTTTCACTTGTGCACTAAACTTCAATTGTACTTCCTTTAACATTATAATGATTCACTCTTAGTAGTCTAGTATAAATTTTTTAAATCTCCATTGGGTCGATTTGACGCGAAACGCGAACTTCCGATTCGCGCGCGATAAGGCGAAAATTAAAAGGAATTCATGTTACGATAATATAACTAACTAATACTAGGGTAATTAATCTTAAAAATAACTATTTTAAGAATGAAACATGAGTCCTCAAATCTCCAAGATTATTGCACTCTCGGATCAAATTTTGCCTCAAAAAACGTGTACTTATTATTCCTTACTAATCGAGCCTCCGAAAAATTAAATTTGCTAACGGGACGTTTTTAAAATGTAAATGAGACATTGTTCCATGTAAATGGGTTTATAATGGTTGAAATAAATAATTCGGAGAAAATGAGTGAATAAATATTTAAATGCGCCAGTAAATAAGATAAAAATAAGAAAATTTTTCGGGTCCTCACATCCTTCCCTCCTTAAAAAGAATTTCGTCCTCGAAATTCACACTTAGGATAATATCATACCCATTAATAGTCATGCTTATCATATCAATCAATAACTTACACTCTCCAACCCATATCTCACAATTTCTATTCACCCAATTAGCAGTCAAACTTTGATTCAATCTCATGAATCTAGGGTTTTGAACAGGAGCGTGTCGTACTAGGGTCACTTAGAACCTTAGATAAACAACTTAAAGTCTCCAAAGAAAAACAACTTAGTACTATTCGCGAGCACTCTCGGTCTTGAAGCCTGTTAAGGAAAACAAAAGCGTGGAATGAGCTAAACAGCCCAGTGAGGTTCCAAAACACATAAGCAGTTCTAATATATCAAGTAAATTAAGCATAATACATATATGGTTCAAGATTTCACATTGGCACATTAAAATGAGATTTTCATTTTACAGAAATAAACACACATTAAAAGGATACGGTGGTTCACGTGGAACTGTTTCATTCAGCTTCACCTTATAACTCCAATAATTCCCTCGGTTTGTCTGGCCATCGCCTTATCCCTCCAGTGGTAATATTTGAGTATACCGATACGGTGGCCCAGGGTTCCAACCTACCCGACCGAATCCAGTCCTAGCTCGAGCAGGTTAGTAACAAGGGCAGGGTTTCAGTTCAGCTAAGAGCTTACAACATGCGCAAGTATCAAATAAACCGGTAAACAGTAGAAATTTACGGTTAAACGGTAGAAATTTGTTATTTTAGTAGGTCGAGTGAGATAAAGTACACACTCGCCTTAAACGGTGAAAAATTACATAGGAGCAATTATAGATAACACTTAACACTTAAACACACAAGAAATATGCGGTAAACATGTAGCAAACTATTCAAGTCACAAACACCTACAAGGAACACTCACCAATTCAAATAAGTGAGTAAGTACAAATAAGATCTTTAGTAGTCAGCTCCGAGATTCTCTTCAAAATCCTCTTGAGCACCTGAAGAAATAACAATTATCTATCACTTACCATACTTACAAACCCCTTGCCAAACAAGGAAGAATGTACACTTACGTAATACTAAAATAATGTCTTAAAAGAGCTTCACTCTAGTGAAATTCAAGATTCAAAAGTGAGAGTTCAAAGTCACAAGGGATAACTCGTATCCTCCATGAAATCGGATTCAAAACGAACTATCAATATCAAAAGGAAATGAAAAGTTCTTAAAAACTCATTTCCTAAGAAATCAAGAATTTTCAGCTTTGTGCGATAAACTTAGTAAAACCAGATCTTGAGTTTCGTATATCCAAAAATAGAAACTTTATACCGTTGGAAATTAGATCCAAAGTACTAAAAGTTCCCAGAAGACACTTTTCCAAGATTCTAAACGGAAAGCATTCATTTTTCAGCTCAAAATTGCTGATTTAAGAAAGCAAGACAGAACCAGCCTTTGGTTTTCGGCGATGTTTGGAAATTCAGCAAAATTCACAGAAAATGAATCTGTGACGACTAGAAAATTCGTTCATATTTTCTTAAAATTCCTCTTATTTCGATTAAATTACTTTATAATATCTTTACTACTTATTTACTCCTCAATAGTTGTAATGAATAAGAGATTTAAGAGTTTTACCCTTAGTTTTATAGTTCGGGTAAATTAGGGTTTTTGCGTATTTTGGCCATGTGATCACTTGGTGAGATGTGTGTACTAAATTTGGTGGTTTAAAGTGAGTTTTATATAAGAAAAGTGTGTGATTAGAAGTGATAATAATAAGGTAGTGAATTATAAGTTAAAACGTTAGTATGTGCGAGTTAAGGAAAAACGGCCCGAACCGACGTGCACCGTTTTGTAACCGATTGAATACACCACTTGACCACCACCTTATTACCTTAATATCCCTGTTATTATTTCTTAAATATCAACCCTTAATCAGCCTTAAGAGGGCCGAAAATGTGGACCAAAAAACAAAGGAAAAGAAGAAAAATATGAGATTTGATCCTAAGGTGACACTTGGAAGTCATCCACCCAACTTTGACCCAAATCAAGTCCTATCTTCTTATCTTTCTTGGAGCTTCATTCCTTCCTCATTTCCTCCATGGTGGCCGAGAGTTGAAGGGAGAAAAGAGAGAAGAAACACCACACTTTCAATCTTGATTTTTGACTTTGTTTTGAGTTGAATCCAAAATCTAAACCGATTAAACTCTCACTTGGGAACTTAGAAAGCTTTGTGTGGTAAGTTTTGGAAGGAAAGGTTGTGGTTTTTTCTTGCAAGCATCCTTGGTGAGGTATTATGGTTTCCTTTCCTTTTCTGTACTTAATCTTGTTAAAGTTTGGTTAGAAGCTTATATTCTTGGCTTATGATGGTAAATTAGTTAGTTTTGAATGATATGGTGGAATGTTGAGCTAGGGTTTGAGATTTTAGTTGTGTTTATGGTTTTTTATATAGCATATGATGTTGATAAGCTTGGATAGGGACTTGGAGTAGTGATTCAAGACATGAATGTTAATTTTTAGCATTGAATCATCAAATTTCCAACCTTAAGGATGAATCTGCCCTGTTATTGACCTGTATGTTCGTACATGTTAAAGGCCGAATTAGGCCTAGGTCAAAACATAAAAGTTGTAGGGAATGGAGTTAAATAGCTACCTGAAAATTTCAGCTCAATCAGAGCACTCTATCGTGTGAAATGACTAAAATACCCCTGACTGCCGAATGCCCTTTTTCGCGGACAGTTTTCTGTGTTCTCTGAGATTGCATATTTTGACCTTGAAAATGCACGATTTGGGTGTTGATGTCTTCATAGGAAATGTATTTCTATGTTTTAGTTTCAAAACGGTATAAAGTGTACCCAAATCCGATAAGCGTAGCTTCAGTGGTGATCGAAACGCTAAGAGACATCAAACCTGTAATTTTGGCTTCATTTTTCACTTTGATCCGTATCAAATCAGCATTTGGTCAAAACATGAAAATTTTAGTTCTATGTTTCAGCTTTCCAACGCATCTGAAATCGTCTCAATCAGACTTTCGTAACCTGAGTTATTGCCATTTGAATCCAGTGCTAACAACCAGACCGACAATGAAATTCTGGTTCTGTAATCTGCAACCTGGATCAACTGTGAACTGGATTGACTTGTCTTCATGAAAGTTGTAACCCTTTGTCTTAGCTTCAAAACAATACCTAGCACACCTTGATCCGATAACCACAGCTCCAATTATGGTCGAAACTGTGCAACCCGTTTTCATACCGTTTTCCATTGCGCACACCGTTTTCATTTCCGCGTGCACGCGCGTGCATTTCTTTGCCGTTTTGGTCGTTTTAGTCCTTATTTCCATTATGATGGTTGTTTGACTAATAGTTAAGTATAATCTTTTATCACAGGCAGTGACGACCCGGACGGAGTCGGTGGACCCGTATAAATTGCCTTGATTTGCGTGATAGTTATTTTTGGGTGAGTAATTGGGTTTGTTTATGTAATAATTGTCAAAGTGCTTTGTATATGTTAAATGGGTACTTAGGCGAGGGTGTACTTTATCTCACTCGACCTAAGCCCATTCTCTGTCCTTGATTTAATATGTGAGAATACATGTCTTGTGTTGAGTATCACCCCAAATCACCCCTTGTGCTGTGTGCTATTAGGGTGATTACATGATTTGAGTATTTTGATGAGTACTTTGTTGAGAGATATCCTTTGTTGAGAGATTGGATATCTCAGGGCTCGGTTCCAGCCCGGTTCCAAGGGTAGACGGACTATTCGAGCCAGCCGAGGCTTGGTCGAAGTCAGTTCTATGCTAACCTTGGGATTTTGTTCTTTGTTAAAGCAAAGTGATTTTTGCTTTTGCTCGAGCTACTGTGTGTTGATGACTGGCCAGCGGGGGTTGATAAGGTGAACGGGGAAAGTAAGTGGAGTCTACGGACTATGAGTATTTTGGTTGACGGAATGTCAACAGGTGGTCAAGCTCGGGGATTGGACTGGCTTTGAAGCCACCTATATCCTACTATTGTGATGTGACATTTTTGTTTATTGATGTGAAGTACCTTGGTTTACATGTTTATTTGGATGTGATCTTTACGTTTTTACCCCGATTATTCACTAAATATATAGCTTACCCAATTCCATTTGTTTTCCTTAGCAGGGGCCGACGCGGGGACCGCTCAGGAAGGTGTATAGTATAAGTGACTTTTGGTCTATAGAATAGTTGATTTTGCCCTAGTACTTGTTATAAGTTGACTAGTAAGATGTATATATTTGTTGTGGTGGTTATAGTTAGTAGTTTCGTTAGGGTTTACTTTCTGGTACTCGTGGTGTGTATGGCTTGATGTAGTAGTTTTATTCAACTTTTGAAGATGTAATAGTGTAAATAGAACTCTTGTTTTGCGAAAATTTATTTTCTCGTTTTCAGGTATTGAGTCCTTGCGCGAGCTAGGCAGACGATCCGCTAAACTCTTTGGTACACCTCTGGGTACGATGGGGTCGTCACAGAATCAGCCCTTGAAATTCGTAACACAATAAGAGTTCTAAACAAGGTTTCAAACACGATAAACGGAATTAAATTCGAAGTCTTGAGTATCAAGATATAATAGTTCAAAAGTCGTTTAATTTCACTACTTGAACAGTGAATTTTCAGATTTGAAAAGCCATCTTTGTAGCATCATTTGGACATAAAAAAGTTATTGAAATAACACCAAATTTGGTACACTTAAACTTCCATATGTTGACTACCTCTCTATCAAATTTCACGCAAAAAATCACGTGGGAAGGCAGTTAACAAAATGACCAAAGTTCAGAAAATGTTTCAAGGCTAATCTGCCTCTTACTTTTCTTTCTTTTCCAAACGTTTTGCACAATGAAATCAGCCCCAATTCGATCCATTTTTGAAACCAAGGTCCTGTAAACATTTAATAAGCAATTGATAAGCAATTGACATCAGAATTTTCGAAGCAAAACATCTCACAACAGACTTGACCATTCGGCCAGCAAGAAAGGAAAAACTTTCCAGTTTTCCAGCTTTGTTGCACTTTCGAAATCAGACCACATCTCACTCAATAAAAGTTAAAATTAAGAATGGTTTATGGAGTTGTAAAGTAGGTTCATAATGCTACATTTCATCAGAAGGAAACGTTTCCAAAATCAGTTCACAAGTGAGAGAAAATTAAGCCACAAGATGCAGCTTCTCCATTCCCCTCGGACAGAAAGTCACAACAGGGAAGTCAACTTTGCCGAATCACTACGGTTCACTCAATTCGAACTAGCAGATGAATTTCATACCATTGGAACACTATGGATGTCTAGTTTTGAATGCCGCTAACGGAACTCAATTTTGAATTTTGTACAGAGAGATACTTTCAAATAAAGAGGTACTGTTCGGCTGCCCAGATTACCATTTCCAAATTCCTTTCAATTTCGAAAACTCTAGATTTGAGCAACCAATTGAAACAATTTTTGGTAGACACTTTGTACACACAATATGCAACATATAACCATCAATTTCACAGCCAAATAAGCACCAAAATTTCAAATTAAAACAGAGCAATAAGACCAGAAATTTCGGTTAACTCTCTTCCTCTCACGGTTTCTCTCTTTCTTTCTCCTCTTCTAGTTTCTTCCATTAAAACTCATCACAAACACATGAACACACACATAAACATCATGGCAGCCCTCATATAACCAAGGTGGGAGTTCATAGAGCCCACTTCAACCAACCAAATCCAAGCAACAACAACAATAAGGAAGCTACAAGCTTCAAAACCAAGAAATGAAACAAGAACGCAAGAGTTTTGGTGGGAGATGTTTATACCTTCAAAACCCAAGAAGAAACCCTAGATTTTTGGTGTGAGAAACTCCTTAAAACAGCCCCTAACCAGTCGGCCCTCTCTTCCCTTCAAGCTAGAGTAAGAACCCAAGAAATTTGTGAGTTGGATGATGAAGAACAAGCAAACTTGGAGCTAGAGGATGAAGCTTTCTTTCCTCCTTTTCTTTTCTCTTGGTCGGCTGAATGAGTGAGAGAGATGGTGAGGGTTTTGTGTTGTGTTTTCTTGGAGAGAAAGAATGCAAAAGGTAGCTTTGAGTGTGGTGCAAAAAGTCAACTCTCACTAGTGGTCGCGTGAAGGTTTCGTACCACCGTTTTGTCTCGGGTTTGATACACTCATGCACTAATCCTCCAAGGCACTTCCTTTAACTCTGTAATTACTCACTTTTACTAGTCTAATATTAATTTCTCAAATCTCCAATTAGTCGTACCGGCACGACTTTCGAGAAACTATCGACGCGCGCGCGATAAAAGCTTAATTTTAACTCACTCACATCTAACCCCTCAATTAACTTTTCTTAGTCTACTATTGATCATTCTTAATTCTCCAAGGTTATTGCACTCTCGGACCGAACATAGCCATGAAAAACGTGTACTCATTATTTCTCGCTAAACGAGCCGTAGAAAAATTAAATTTGCTAACGAAACGTTTTAAAATTATAAAAGGGACATTTTTGCATACAAATGGACTTGAAATGGATGAAATAAATTATTTGGGGTGAACGGGTGAATAAATAATTAAATAAACCAGTAAAATAAAAAAAAAATAAGAAAAAATTCGGGTCCTCACAACCTTCTCTCCTTAAAAGAATTTCGTCCTCGAAATTCGTACCTTTCATAATGGGATGACCTAATGCTCAGTGAGGCCAAGAAAAACATGCAAACACATAGTTCAAGTAGTAATGGCACTTATGCGAGAAATGAAGCTATTAGGCGGTATTAGGCGGTTAACAAAACGACCAAAGTTCGGAAAATGTTTCAAGGCTAATCTGCCCTCCTACTTTTCTTTCTTTTCCAAATGTTTTGCACAATGAAATCAGCCTCAATTAGATCCATTTTTGAAACCAAGGTCCTATCAACATTTAATAAGAAATTTATGAGCAATTGACATCAAAATTTTCGAAGCAAAACATCTCACAACAGACCTGACCATTCGGCCAGCAAGAAGGGAAAAACTTTCCAGTTTTCCAGCTTTGTTGCACTTTCGAGATCAAACCATATCTCTCTCAATACAAGTTCAAATTAAGAATGGTTTATGGCGTTGTAAACTAGGTTCATAATGCTACATTTTATCAGAAAGAATCGTTCCCAAAATCAGTTAACAAGTGAGAGAAATTCAAGCCACAAGATGCAGCTTCTCCATTCCTCTCGGACAGATAGTCACAACAGGGCAGTCAACTTTGTCGAATCACTACGGTTGATTCAAAATGAACTAGTGGGTGATTTTTATACCGTTGGAAAGCTACGAATGTCTAGTTTTGAATTCCACTAAAGGCACTCAATTTTGACTTTTGTACAAAGAGTTACGTTCAAACAAAGAGCTACTGTCCGGACATCCAGATCACGAATTCCAGATTTCTTCCATTTTCGAAAACCCTAGTTTTGAGCAACCAATTGAAATGATTTTTGGAAGACACATTCTACACACAATATACAACATATATCACTAAATTTCACAGTCAAATAACCATCAAAAATTTGAAATGCAAGCAAGATAATAACAGGACAGTTTCGGCCAGCATACCTCTCACCAATTTCTCAACTTTCTCTTCATTTTCTAACCATAAATCTTTCATATAACACATAAACACAAAAATCAAGCACTTTAATCCTCAAATCAGCTACTTATAATCCACCTCAAGGCCGCTAGCCTGAAGATTAAAGCAAGAAATGAAACTCCTCAAGTCCACTAGCCTATTCCTTGCTTAGGGTTGTAAACCCATGCAAAACCAACCATGATTCTTGAAGAAAATGAAAAGATTAAAAGAGGTGAATGGTTACCTCCTAAACCCTTGAAGAAACCAGAATTTTTCACCCAAAAACTCTCCAAGAAACACCACAAGAGGTTGCCTTTCTTCAAGCCAAGATGAATCTCCAAGAACTAGAAGATTAGATGAAGTTTTGGAGCAAGATTGGAGCCAAAGAAATGGAGTTGTCTTCTTGTGACGCCCCCACTTCTCCCAAGGCGAACCAGAGGGTATCCGCGGGACGCCTGCCCAGCTCTCACCAGGACTCAAGGCAATTTCCGTTCAAGCTTAATGAAATACTAGCCATCCACGAAGTACAGTAAGAAAATGCGGAAAACTTTCAAACTTAACAATATATCATAATCATCCAATCCTTACATCGGATTTCCAAAAGTTATATCAAATCCCAAATTATACAATAATCCAGAGTCTAGCCATGTACATTGAAAACTCTTATACAAAAGTACATCACAAGGGGTTTTCTTCAAGTTCACTCCAATCCATCCCTGTTAAGGAAAACAAATCTACATGGTGAACAAAACGCTCGTGAGGCCAAGAACACACATGCAAGCACATAGTCCAAGTAGCACGCCCAAATAATAGGTCAATTGATAAAGTGCGAGTAATTAACAATTTTAATGAAATGTAAACAGAAAAAATTCAAGGATATGGTAGCTCTCAGGAGCTAAGTTCCACTTGCTTTGCCAGGGTCATTCGTATACCTTCCCGCGATGACTCTCCATCAACCGGGTCGGTATGTCCAATCCGTAGATCTCCACTTACTTCTCATGTCCGTCCACCGTACACCGCACCGGGCCCGCACGATATTTATAAGGCGATACTCCACGAGTATGCCAAGCGAGACCTCTTCGATAGGTCAAGCTTATCATGTAATTCTCATGGCTGACCGAGATTCCCGACCAAACCCATGCCTGTTCGAGTCCCAAGGTCGGCCTATGAGTTTGGGCGTCCCCCATGTAACATTTGTATGTCGAGGAGATTCACTCCAGCGACGTATGCAGCCATAGCATACAAATTCATGTTATTCAAGCATTTGATATATCCAAGCATTTGATAATTTCAAGCATTTGATATATTCCAGCATTTCAAGCATGAGTTATTCATTTCAAATGAGAACGAGTGCGATAAAGTACACACTCGGCTTCATTTTCAAAATCTCAAGTCATGAATAACAAGTAAGCATGTATCAAGTTCACAGGAGTTCAAGTAATCATGCACTTGACACTCACCGAGTGATTCAAGTAGCAAGTACAAGCGATAAGTTAGTGCCTGAGCAATTAATAATAATCCATCACTCATAAACCCCAATTATCAAGGAAGATTGTACACTTGTGCAATCTAGGGAAATCTTATGAAAATGAGCCTTAACTTGCTCAAATTCAAGGTTTAAAGGTGGTATTTAAACACACAAGGAAAACCTAGTTTCCTTCTTGAAAAAATGTCCAAAATGGTCAAGTGGTATCATAGGATAGGGAAGAGTCTCGAAAACTCAATTCCCGTCAAGTTCGAAAATTCCAGATTTGAAGTGCACTTTTGGAAAAATCATAACTCACTCCCTGAATGCCCAAAATTGGAAAACTTGGTACCGTTGGAAACTACTTCCAAAGTACTAAAAGTTCCTAGAAGACATTTTCCCATGGATCCAAGTGGAAGACATTCAAAACTTAACTCAAAGTTACTGTCTTAGGCTTGCAAGGCAGTTTCAAGGTTGATTTTTTCGCTAACTTTGGAAATTCGGTATAATTCATAGAACTTGAACTAGCCTCTCAAATTTGAAAATCAATTAGAGTTACAATCCATGTTTAAAAAAAAACAAGCGGAACAAGAATTGGAGTTTTGAGCACCAAGGTATGGTGGATCAAAGTTACTAAAATTTCCTCGCTAAACAAGGTTTTCCAAACTAAAAACATGAACTTTGGGACTTCGGTTGAACATAGAAATGAACTCGGAATGGTACCCAATTTGGTAGTATTATACTACCATATGAGGGCTATTCCTATACCTAATTTCATGGAAAAATACATACGGGAAGTTGGGTAACCCAATCACGAAAGTTCCAAGGTAAATCTGCCTTGGTCGTTCCATTTTCCGTTTTCAAAACGTTTGGTCAACCAAGTATCTCAAACGCGGTCCATTTGCATAGAAAAAGTCTAAGAAACATCCAAGATACATTTGGTAGGTGATTAACACCAAGAATTTTGAAACAACAAGTCCCAATCAAGATTTAGACATTTACTCGCCAAAAAGAGGGTTTCAAATCATTAAGTCAGTTTCGGACTTCGGCCACAACTCACTCAATTCAACTTGGAATTGAGGGTGGTCAGTGGCATTGAAAACTAGATTCATAAAGCTACATTTCTTAGAAGAAATCGTTTTCAAAATCTGTCCACAGCTAGCTCATATTTGAGCATCAATTCGCTGCTCAAAATAGAGCTCCCAGTGTAGACGCGAAACAGGACAGTCATGTTCAAACGATTGGTATGGACTATTCTGGTGGAATCAGAACGTACATTTTATACCGTTGGAAAGCTGAGAATGTCTAGTTTCCATTTCCACAAACGGAACTCGATTTTGACATCGGAGCAAAAAGTTATAGCCAAAACAAAAATACTGCCAGAGCAATTACGGGAAAATTTTCAGTTTTTACTGACTTCCGAAAACACATCATTTGACCAACCAAATCATGAAATTTTTTGATGAAACTTTCTACACATCCCACACAACATGTATACATCATAACCAAGATATTAGAACCACAAAAAATTGCCCTAAGGGCCACAGACATTCACAGGGGCAGAAACGGAAAGTTTTTCATCTTCACTCCCTTTGAGTTTTCATCCATAATATCACTCATTTCTACTAATTCAAGCACTAAACCAACATTAACAACTTCAAAACACCACAAATCAGTCCAACAAGTCATAGTGGGAGTTCATAGAGCCCACACAACACTTTCCAACATAAACAAAGCTACCCACATGATTATATGAACTTATAAATGCAATATTATTTCCATAAACCAAGAATCTTAAGGTTGATCATTGCTTACTTGTTTAGATGAACCAAGCAGAAATTTTGGTCCAAAGATGCTCAAGAAAAGCCGTGGAAATGAAGCTCTTTTTGTAGCTTAAGATGATCACCATGTGCTTTGTGAGAACTCGAGGAAGACAAAATCCGATTTTAGGGTTTTAGGGTTTTATCGATTTTCGTGCACACATTTTTTTTTATTTTCTTTATTATATTCATTTTACATATATTTTATAAGTAAATATAGTTTTTAAACCATTTTTCTAGTATACGTGAGTTCACGAGAGATTTGGAGCGAATAGCGGATGTGGGACCCGCTAGTGCGTTAAGTGAGAGAAATTCGGCCAATTAGGTTAAGTTGTGCAGTAAGGCATTAAATTACTGAGTACTAAGAGATAATTAGAGGTTGGTTAGATATTTGATCATTAGTAAGCTAAAGGATAAGAAAGAAATCCAAAAGTGCCACGTGTCGCGACGGGATTGGGCCACGTTTTGCCTAACTTTTCCTTAACTTTACTAAAACCAAACTTTGACCAAAATCATCTTCATTTCTTTCCTCTTATGGCCAAAAATTAGAGAGCAAGAAAAGAAAAGAGAGCTCCAACTTTTCTTCCAATTTCTTGTCCAAAACTTGAAATCCAACCGATAAAACTTCGAATTTCTCCGTAGAAATAGCTTACTAAGGAGGATTGAATGTGATTGTGGAGTTGTTTTGCAAGGGAAAGCTCTAAGTTGCTACCTTTCTTGAGGATTAAGGTATTTTGCTTGGAACTTAACTTTTGTTCATAATAAATGGTGAATTAGTGGCCTATGGTGGCTTAATAGCATGATTAATGGATGATTTTGTGGATTAAAGTGAAGTTTGGTGAATTTATTATTTTCTTGGGAATTTTTCTGATTTCATATGATAATCATAGTTGGCTTGAATTGATGGCTTAATATGGTGTGATTTGGAGCTATTATGCGTTAATTGTAGCGAATTGCAGAAAATTTCAGCTTTCTACGGTAAATTTCAGCATTAGGGTTTCAAGTTGGGACCTTATTGTGCTTGGGTTGAGAGCCACTAATTAGCTCAAATTGAAGGGTATTGTGGCCCTAATTAGATGTGTTTCATTGCCTATGATTTATATGTGAAATTGTGGCTGAATTGGATTGAGTTTGATGTGGTTTGTAGGATGGAAAAGTAAGGGAAAACAAGGGAGGTGCTGTCAAAATTTTCGCAGGAACCCTTGAGCAGTTTTGGGAAATTTACTATAACTTGATGTAGAAATATCAGAATTGAGTTCCGCTTATTGAGTTTTAAACTAGCTTCATAGGGCTATAAACCGTGAAAATTTCAGACCCTAGTTGTTTCTGTGTGAATTATGGTGATTTTTCAAAGTTGACTGAAATTACATACCTGTTCTGTCTTTGACTGGATGAAGCTGCGTCTTGAGGCTCGAATTTGACCGACTTGTAGTATGAATCTTAAAAATGTGTCTTCTGAGAAATTATACCCCTTTGAGTTTATTTTCCGACGGTATAAATTTTATCAATTTTGGACTTAAGACTTGTGAGATATGATTTTTCCAATGAGGGTGGGTAAAACTGGAAAATCCTGTTTTTCTAGAATTACTCTTACCTTCATTTTGCACCTTAAGTTTGGAGTTAGTAAATCATTGTAGGTATGGTTTTGGAAGAAATGAAAGGTTTTGGGGCCGTTCTTACCCTAAGACCAACTATTACCCCTTTTTACTCGAAAGTTACATTTTATCTTCTTGCATTGTAGACCATTTGAATAGGCATTCGACTAGTAGTCGAGCCTCACTTATGCACTCCGTTTACGGGGTTTGTGAATGTGGAACCTCTGATTTTCTTGTCCTGGTTATTCTAGGATTTCTCAGTGATTAAAGCCCTACTTTGGGTGAAGACTTTTGACGAATCTTTACTTGAATTGGTGAGTGTACCATCCCCTTAAATTGGTGCTTATCGGATTCATCTGTACTTGCAACTTGCAACTTGATTATCTGTGACTTTTGTATGCTTCGTATGAAACGAGGGTGTACTTTATCACACTCGTTTCTCTCATCTGGTTATTCTGGTTCCTGTATACTGTATAAATCTGTATCTGTTCTCTGTACCTGTTTTCTGTATTTGTTGATGTCGTTTGGAGAATTAAATCCAACGACCATTCCATGACCTTTGAGCTCAAAACCGGGGGCTAGTTACTCGAGTCGAGCCGGCAAGGGCCGGTCGATTAGATAACGAACCACGGTAGTCCACTCTAGGGAATCTTTGGGTATTGGAGACTCTGGATTTCCGGTATACTCGAGTATTACCACCCACTGTACTGCTGAGGTGTTCGGGCCCGGTGAGGGGTATGTTTGGTGGACGGAATCGGCGTTAAAGTGGTGCTCTACTGGACGGGTTACTTTATTTGAAAGTTGACGGAGTGTCAACTACTATTTGATCAAGCTCCGATGAAGCAATGAGAACTTTGGCTCCTGAGAGCCACCTGTATCCTTTCCATTTGAAGTATTTATTCATTTCCCTATCTGGTGTGTACAACTGCATGATTGATATGTGAAATGCCATGATTCGTGACTACTTGTACTTTTGGTACCTCATTGAGCGTAAGCTCACCCCTTCCCGTTATCTTTGTTTTCCTTACAGGGAACCACACTTTTGAACTGTGATTTTGAAGAAAGGGTCGAGCTAGTGTAAATGTTCTTTTGTTACGCTCTTTTGTAATCAAAACCCTAATTTTACTTCGAACAAGTATTTCCTTTGACTTGTAAAGTTCCAACGTATGTATATAAGTAATTATTCATGTTTTCCCCGTATATTTGTTGATGAATGTAGGCCTTTGTATTCTTGATTTGGTAAGCTCCGATTGTTGGGTTTCTTTGGGTTCGATCGGACGTAGGTTAGGGTTTGTGTGATTCGACTTCGTAGTCCTGACGAGAGCTGGGCAGGCGGTCCGTCAAACCCTTTGGTTCGCCTTAGGGGAAGGTGGGGCTGTCACATGCTTAGCAAAGTGTGGTTGAATTTTTATGTGATTTGGTGGAGGTTCGATGAAGAAATGAAGAAGAAATTTGAAGAGCTTGGAGTTGTTTTTCTTCTCTTGATGGCCGGCCAAATAAGAGAGAGAAAGGAGAGTTTTGGTTGCAAATGAAGCTTCCAAGAGAAGCTAAAATGTGTGGCTCTAATTTGTCCAAAAGTCAACTCTTCAATGGTGCGCGTTTCGCGCCCGATTCCTCTCGGGTTTGTTTCACTTGTGCACTAAACCTCTAATTCACTTATATTCATACTATTATTATTCACTCTTAATGGTCTAAAAATAAAGGTCTAAAGTCCCTCAATTAATCGCGCGCGTGAAAACGCGTACTACCGATTTGTGCGCGGTAAAGTGAATTTTTCCATAAATTCTTATAACGATAGTATAACTAACTAACACTTGAACACTTAAACATAAAAAAATACCTATTTTAAGACTAACGTACAAGTATCCAATTTTCCAAGTTTATTGTATACTCGAATCGATTTTTATTTCTAAACGCGCATTCACTATTCACACTTAACGAGTTTTCAAAAATTACATTTTTAAACAAGTCACTTTAAAGATACAACTAGGCTATAGATCCATGTAATTAGGTCTAAAAAGGTTAGAAAATAATATTCGGGGCAATTGGCCAAATAAATAATTAAATAAGCTAGAATTAGGAGTTTAAAATAAGAAAATTTGTGAGTCCTCACACTTCTTCCCTTTTTCCTCTTGAGGTTCGGCCGAGCAAGGAGAGAAGAGAGAGAGTGTTGGTTGGTGTGAAGCTTCCCTTGGAAGATTGGGGGGAAAAAGGAAATAAAAGCTAGCCAAAGTCAACTTTGAATAGTGCTCGAATAGTGTTTCGTACTACCACTTTTCTCTCTTGTTTGCTGCACTAATGCACTAATCCTCCAATGTAATTCCTTTAATACTATAATTATTCACTCTTAGTAGTCTAGTATAAATTTCTCAAATCTCCACTTAGCCGTTTCGACGCAAAATACGCGAACTTCCGATTCGCGCGCGATAAATCGAAATTTAAAAGCAATTCATGTAACGATAATATAATTAACTAATACTAGGGTAAATAATTATAAAAATAACTATTTTAAGAATAAAAATATGAGTCCTCACATCCTCTCCCCCTTAAGAGAATTTCGTCTACGAAATTCATACCTTGATCTGGAAATAGGTCTGGATACTTCTTCTGAAACTCCTCCTCTAATTCCCAAGTTGTTTCTTCTATTCCATGATTTCTTCAAAGAAATTTCACCAACGGGATTCGCTTATTCCTCAATTCTTTCACCTTACGATCTAGAAGCTTATTGGTTTCTCCTCATAGGTCAATGCTTCGTCGATCTCAATCTTTTCCGGTTGTAGGACATGAGACGGATCTGGATGATATTTCTTGAGTATGAATACGTGAAAAATGTTATGGATCCGAGACAGACTTGGTGGCATTTCCAACTTATAAGCCACATTCCCTACACGTTGAAAAATCTTATAAGATCCTACAAATCTCGGTTGTAACTTCTTTCCTCTTCCTGTCATCAAACTCGCTTTCAAAGGAGTAATCTTAAGGAAAACTTGATCTCCAACCGCAAATTTTAAATCCTTCCTTCGATTATCTACATAACTCTTCTGACGACTTTGTGCGGTTTGAATCCTTTGACATATTAACTTCACTTTTTCTCGCGCCTCCTCAATCCAAAGCACTGCAGTTGGATCCAAAATCTTTCGTTCACCTACTTCATCCCAACAAATCGGAGACCTACACTTCCGGGCATAAAGTGCTTCGTACGGAGCCATTTGAATAAATAAATGGAAACTATTATTATAAGCAAATTCTACCAATGTCAAATACTTACTCCAACTCTTTCCAAAACCCAAAATACAGGTTCTCAACATGTTCTCGAGAGTCTGAATTGTCCTCTCAGACTGTCCATCGGTCTGAGGATAGTAAGTAGTGCTGAAATTCAATTTGGTTCATAGCATTTCTTGCATATTCTGCCAAAATCGTGAAACGAACCTAGGGTCTCGATCAGACACAATACTGACTGGTATACCATGTAGCCTTATGATTTTTATCCAAATACAGTTTCGCTAACTTCTCTAGTGAGTACTTCATACTAATTGGCAGAAAATGGGCAGATTTGGTCAGTCTATCCACGATTACCCAAATGGTGTCGTGACCTCTTTGTGTCATAGGTAATCCAGATACAAAATGCATGATAATATTTTCCCACTTCCACTCGGGTATCTTTAAAGGTTGCAAAAGACCAGATGGTTTCTGATACTCGGCTTTAGCTTGCTGGCATATTAGAAAAGTTTGGACAAATTGAGCAATTTCCTTTTTCATGTTCTCCCAACAGTACAAACTTTTCAAATCCTAGTACATTTTATTCCCTCCAGAATGTACCGTATACTTAGAACGGTGCGCTTCTGCCAAGATTTCCTTCTTAAACCCTGCGTCCTTTGGCACTACTATACGATTTCGAAGTCTTTCTACGCCATTCATACCCAAATTAAAATCTGACTTTTCTCCTTTATTAACTTTCTCCAAACACTTTTGCACTTCAGGGTCCTTCTCTTGTGCCTCCTTGATATGTTCCAACAAAGTGGATTTCACGACAATATTCCCAAGGATCACTTTTCTCGGTTCAAGGCGAGGATTCCAACAACTAACCTCTTCCAACAAGTGCAATTCTTTAATCATCAATCCTGCCACTTGCACTTGACGGTTTAAAGCATCAGCCACTACATTGGCTTTTCCTGGATGATATTTTGTTGTGCAATCATAGTCCTCCAAAAATTTCACCCATCTACGTTGTCTCAAATTCAGCTCTTTTTGAGAAAACAAGTACTTAATCAAATTGTGGTCCGTAAAAACCTCAAATGTCACTCCATATAGGTAATGTTTCCATTTTTTCAATGCAAACACTACAGCCGCTAATTCCAAATCATGAGTTGGGTAGTTTCTCTCGTGCGGCTTTAACTTTCTAGAGGCATACGTAATCACCTTATCACTCTGCATCAACACACACCCCAAACCTTCTTTGGAAGCATCTGTATATACTACAAAGCTATCCTTTCCGTAAGGCAAAGCTAATACAGGTGTTCTCGTCAACCGTCTCTTTAACTCCTGAAAACTTTCTTCACATTTCGGGCTCCATATAAATTTTTCACTTTTCTCAGTCAACTCAGTTATGGGTCCGACAATCTTAGAAAAATCTTTGATAAACCTCCGATAATACCCTGCTAACCCTATAAAACTTCGAACTTCAGTAGAGTTTTCTGGTTGTTTCCACTTAGAAACTGCTTCAACTTTGGCTGAATTCATCTTGATTCCGTCCTTGGAAATTATATGACCTAAGAAAGTTACTTCTTTCAACCAAAATTCACATTTGCTAAACTTAGCATACAACTGATGTTCCCTCAAAGTTTGTAAAAACAACTCTCAAATGTTTCTCATGATCCTCCAGAGTTTTGGAATACACCAATATATCGTCAATGAATACCACTACAAACTGGTCCATATAAGGCTTAAAAATTCTGTGCATTAAATCCATAAAAAGCCGCAGCTGCATTAGTCAATCCAAACGACATCACTGCAAACTCAAAGTGTCCGTACCTCGAGTTAAAGGCAGTTTTAGGTATATTTTTTCCTAAAATCCTCAGTTGATAGTAACCCTGCCTGAGATCTAACATTGAGAATATTACCACTCCTTGCAATTGGTCAAACAATTTATCAATGTGGGGCAAAGGGTACTTATTCTTAATGGTAATATCGTTCAAGCCTCGGTAGTCTATGCACAGTTTTAAACTCCCATCTTTCTTTTTAACGAACAACACCGGTGCTCCCCACAGTGAATCACTTTCCTTTATAAAGTCTCGCTCTAGAAGGTCCTGTAATTGCAACCTTAACTCTTTCAATTCAACCGGAGCCATTCTGTACAGCGTCTTAGAGATAGGTTCTACCCCTGGAGTCACATCAATCTTAAAAGTTATTTCCCTTTCCGGAGGCAAAAATTCTAAGTTTTCAGGAAAAACATCCGGATACTCTTTCACTACAGGCATCTCTTCCAATCTCACTTTATCATCATCCTTGAACTTCCTTACTCAACATATTTCTAGCTCGAATTCCTGAAATAAGAGCAGATGAGGCTAATCTTGTGACGCCCCCACTTCTCCTAAGGGCGAATCCAATGGTATCGGCGGGACGCCTGCCCAACTCTCGCTGGGACTCACTACAATTCGTAATTCAAAAACTCGAAATACCTCAAATATTTTCAATATATAATTAAAGTACTCCAAAATATTTCATACTTACAATTAGTTAACTTTCAAACTTAAATACAAACCAAATGAATATGTACTACAGCCATCCACTATAATACAACTTAAAATCTCCAAGAGAAAACAACTTAGTACTATTCGTGAGCATTCTCGGCCTTGAACCCTGTTAAGGAAAACAAAAACATGGAATGAGTTAAACAGGCCAGTGAGGTTCCAAGACACTCTAGCAGTTCTAATAAATCAAGTAATTTGAGCATAACACATGTATGGTTCAAGGTTGCACATTGGCACATTAACATGAAACAGTTATCATTCTACAGAAATAAACACATATTGAAGGATACGGTGTTCCAGTGGAACCATTTCGGTCAACTTCACCTTATAACTTCAGATCCCCTCGGTTTGTCTGGCCATCACCTTATCTCTCCAGTGGTAATACTCGAGTATGCCGAAATGGTGGCCCAGGGTTCCAACCTACCCGACCGAGCCCAGTCCTGGCTCGAGCAGGTTAGTAACCAAGGGCAGGATCCAGTTCAGCTTAGAGCTTACAATATGCACAAGTAATCAAGTAAATCGGTAAACGATAAGTAATCAAATAGATCGGTAAACGGTAGGTAGTTCAAATAAATCGGTAAATGGCAAGTAGTTCACGGTTAACGGTAGAAATTTGTCATTTTAGTAGGTCGAGTGAGATAAAGTACACACTCGCCTTAAAACGGTGGAAAAGTTCATAGGAGCAATTATCAGTAGCACTTAACAGTTAAACACATAATGACCATGGAGTAAACATGTCGTAAAACTATTCAAGTCACGTACTCCTATATGGAACACTCACCAATTCAAAATAGAGTGTAAGTGCTCAAACAAACTTTTAGGCGTCCGCTTCGAGATCCTCTTGAAGGTCCCCTTGAGCGTCTGAGCAAATAATAATTGGCTATAACACACTATTGTTTATAAACCCCTCGTTAACAAGGAAGGTTGTACACTTGTACAATACTAAGAAAATATCATGAAAGAGAGCCTTAATTACTCGTAAATCGAGGCTCAAAAGTGGGGTGTAATAACACAAGGGAAACTGATTTCCTTCATGAAATCAAGTTCAAAACAATCATTCAATATCGAAGGGTAGTGAAGAGTTTCTAAAAACTCATTTCCCATCAAGTTCAAAAATTTCAATTTTAAGGAACAATCTTTGAAAAATCGGATCTTGTACTCAGTAGGTCCAAAATTGGAAAACTTTGTACCGTTGGGAACTAGTTCCAAAGTACTAAAAGTTCCTAGAAGACACTTTTCCAAGATTCTAAGTGGAAAGCATTCAATTTACAGCTCAAAGTAGCTGATCTAAGTCAGCAGGGCAGATTCAGTCTTGTTTTTCGGTAAACTTTGGAAATTCGGCAAAATTCACAGAAAGTGAACTAGCCTTTGAAATTCGTAACACAATATGAATTCCAATCATGACTTCAAACACAATAAATGGAATGAAATTCAGAGTTTTGAGCATCAGGATATAGTAGCTCAAAGTCAGCTGAAAATTACTCATTGACCAAGAGTTTCCAGATTTGAAAAACTATCTTTGAAGTATCATTTGGCCATCGAAATGGCATTGAAAATATACCAAATTTGATACACTAAATCTTCCATATGTGAACTATATCTCTACCAAAGTTTGGGCAAAAAATCGTACGGGAAGGTGGTTAACGAAATAACCAAAGTTCGTGAAATTCTCAAGGCTAATCTGCCTATTCGAGTTTCTCTTTCCTTTTAAAAGTTTTGTCCCACACAATCAACCTCAATTCACCCAAATGTTGAAACCAATGTTACATAAACATCCAATGAGCAATTTAGGGGTAATTGACATCAAAGTTTTCGAAACAAAACATTCCAAAACAAGTTTGACCATTCGGCCAAGAGAAAAAGAAAAGTTTTCCAGATTTGAAAAGCAAGCTTTGGGACATCATTTGGGTATCGAAATGGTCTTAGAATAACACCAAATTCGGTACACGTAAACTTACATATGAGTACTATTCTCCTATCAAATTCACGCAAAAACTAGTATGGAAAGACAGTTAACAAGACCACCAAAGTTTGGAAATATTTCCTAGTAAATCTGTCTTCTTTCTTTTAGTTCGTTTCCGAACATTTTGCACAATGAAATCAGTCCCATTTCAGTTCATTTGTGAAACCAATGTCCAAGAAACACTTAAAAAGTAATTGGTAGTCAATTGACATCAAAATTTTCAAAGCAAAGCATCCCTCAATTAGCCTAACCATTCGGCCAACACAAGAAAGGGTTTTCCAGCTCTGCTGCAGTTTACAAATTGTACCATATCTCACTCAATACAACTTGGAATTGAGAATGGTCAGTGGCATTGGAAACTAGATTCAAAAGACTACATTTCATCAGAAGAAATCGTTCAGAAAATCAGTACATAGATAGCTCAAATTCAAGCGACGAGCCTCAGCTTAT
Source organism: Coffea humblotiana (assembly GCA_023065735.1). Lineage (NCBI taxonomy): Eukaryota > Viridiplantae > Streptophyta > Magnoliopsida > Gentianales > Rubiaceae > Coffea > Coffea humblotiana. The sequence goes on from CM041216.1 coordinate 18,928,582, forward strand.
TACTGCTACTCGAACAGAGCAGCAGAACAGAACAGGGAATTTTGGTGAACTAATATGGTTCACTCAGTTCAAATTAGGAGATTCATTTTATACCGTTAGAAAACTATGGATGTTTAGTTTCGAATTCCACTGACGGCACTCAATTCCGACCTCCGTACAGAGAGATATGTTCTTTCAAATGTGCTCTGTCCAGATCATCTGAACACACTTTCCCAGATTTCCAAAATTTCGAAATTTCCACTTTTACTCAATCAAATTAAATGATTCTTGGTAGAAACTTTCTACACATCATGTACAACATATCTACATCAGTTTCAAAGTCATTTGAGCAACAAAAATTCGAGTTAAAGCCACAGTAAAACAGAACAGATTTTCGGTCAGCTTTCCTAGGAAATTTCCTTCAACCTTTCTTTCATTTTCTATCCATAATCTCTTCAAATAACATGTAAACAACATCAAACAATCATTATATCATCATCTCAGCCCATATATCCAATGTGGGAATTCATAGAGCCCACTCCAACCATTTAAATCCAAATAACAACAACCATAATGAGGCTACAAGCTTCATAGCAACAATTAAACCCACTAAAGCCAAGATTAAATGGTTGGATGATTGCCTCCTACTCCTTGAGAAAACCAGAAATTTTTGCACCTCTAAAGTCCAAGAAAAACCGTGAGATGATGCTTTTCCCTTAGCTTAAGTTGCTCTCCAAGTGAAGTGGAAGTTGGTTGGCAAAGTTGGAGGTGATTTGGAGCAAGAATGGAGTAGATGATGAAGAAGCTTTCTTTCCTTTCTTTTCTCTAGTTCCAGCCGGCACTAAGGAGAGCTAGGAGATGGTTTCTTGGTCCCCAATTTTTGTAAAAGAAGTGTGTTAAGGAAGCTAGGTTAAAGGTGTGCAAAAGTCAACTCTCACTAGTGTCGCGCGCGTTTCGTATCAGATTTCTCTCGAGTTTGTTTCAATTGTGCACTAAACCTCTAATGTAATTCCTTTAATACTATAATTATTCACTCCTAGTAGTCTAGTATAAATTTCTTAACTCTCCACTTAGCCGTTCGGCTCGATTTACGCGAATTTCCGATTCGCGCGATAAAACCAAGCTTAAGGGCAATACGTGCGACTAAAATATAATTAACAACTCACATCTAATCCCTCAATTAACTTTTCTTAGTCTACTATTGATCATACTTAATTCTCCAAGACTAATGTACTCTCGGATCGAATTTACCTCGAAAAACGTGTATTCACCATATCTCGCTAAACGAGTCATAGAAAAATTAAATTTGCTAACGAAACGTTTTAAAATTATAACAGGGGCATTTTTGCACACAAATGGACTTGAAATGGATGAAATAAATTATTTGGGGTAAACGGGTGAATAAATAATTAAATAAGCCAGAAAAATAAAATAAAAATAAGAAAAATTTCTGGTCCTCACCAATCTACCCTTACATCCAATTTTAGGGTTGCCTCTCCTGAAATGCACAACTCTACCGTTTTCGTGTGAGGACTCGCAAATTTATCTATTTTAAACTCCTATTACTAGCTTATTTAAATATTTAATTGCCCGTTTGCCCCGAATATTTTATTTCAACCTTTTTAGACCCAATTACATGGAACTATGACTTACTTATATTTTTAAAATGACTCGTTTCGAAATTTAATTTTTGAAAGCCCGTTAAGTGAGAATAGTGAATACACGTTTGGAAACAATAATCGATTCGAGAATACAATAAGCTTGGAAAATGGGAGACTTGTACATTAGTCTTGAAATAGGTATTTTTATGTTTAAGTGTTCAATTATTAGTTAGTGATACTATCGTTATAAGAATTTCTTGGAAAATTCACTTTACCGCGTACAAATCGGTAGTACGCGATTTCACGCGCGCGATTAATTGAGGGATTTTAGACCCTTATTTTTAGACCATTAAGAGTGAATAATAATAGTATGAATAGAAGTGCACTAGAGGTTTAGCGCACAAGTGAAACAAACTCGAGCGGAATCGAGCACGAAACGCGCGCGTGTGCGCGCGGGAAGAGAGTTGACTTTTGAGGCATTTTTAGCCATACATTTTAGCTTCTCAAGGAAGCTTCATTGCAACACAAAACTCTCCATTTCCCCCTCTCTTCTGGCCGGCCATCCAAGGAAGAAAAACAGCCCACATTTCTTCTTCATTTCACCTTCAAATCTTCACCAAATCACTTCAAATTTTACGTACAACTTGCTAAACACTTGGAGAGCAACTCAAGCTACAAAAGAGCTTCAAATCCACGGTTTTTCTTGAGCTAAGGAGGACCAAAATTTCTGCCTTGAACATCTAGGAAAGTAAGTGATGATCAACCTTGCAAATCTTGACTTATGGAAGTTGTTTAACACTTATGAGTTCATAATTTCTTATGGGTAGCTTTATTTATGTGGAAATTTGGTGTGTGGGCTCTATGAACTCCCACTATGGCTTGTTGGACTGATTTGTGGTGTTTTGAAGTTGTTAATGTTGGTTTTGGTGCTTAAATTAGTAGAAATAAGTGATATTATGGATGATAGCTCAAAGGAGGTGAAGGGAAGAATTTTTCCATTTCTGCCCCTGTGAATGTCCGTGGCCCTTAGGGCAAATGTTTGTGGTTATAATGACTTGTTTATGATGTATACATGTTGTGTGGGATGTGTAGAAAGTTTCATCAAAAAATTTCATGATTTGGTTGGCCAAATGATGTGTTTTCGGAAGTCAGTAAAAACTGGAAATTTTCCCGTAACTGCTCTGGAAGTGTTTTTGTTTTGGATATAACTTTTTTCTCCGATGTCAAAATCGAGTACCATTTGTGGCACTAGAAACTAGACATTCCCAGATTTCCAACGGTATAAAATTCACATTCTGATTCCACCTGAATAGTCCATACCAATCGTTTGAACATGACTGTCCTGTTTCGCGTCTACACTGGGAGCTCTGTTTTGAGCAGCGAATTGATGCTCCAATATTAGCTAGTTTTGGACAGATTTTGAAAACGATTTCTTCTGAGAAATTTTATCTTTATGAATCTAGTTTTCAACGCCACTGACCACGCTCAATTACAAGTTGAATTGAGTGAGTTGTGGCCGAAATCCGAAACTGACCCAATGATTTGAGACCCTCTTTTTGGCTAGTAAATGTCTAAATCTTGATTGGGACTCGTTGTTTCGAAATTCTTGGTGTTAATCACCTACTAAATGCATCTTGGATGTTTCTTAGACATTACCTACACAAAGGGACCATGTTTGAGACATTTTTGTTGGCCAAACGGTTTGAAAACGGAAAACTCATGTACAAGGCAGATTTGCCTTGGAAATTTGGAAACTTTGGTGATCTGGTTAACCAACTTTCCGTGCGTATTTTTCCATGAAACTTGATAGAGGAATAGCCCTCATGTGGTAGTATAATACTGCCAACTTTGGTATCATTTCGAGTCCATTTCGATGCCCAACTAAAGTACCTAAGCTCAAGCTTTAAACCTAGAAAATCCTTGTTTGAGGAGGAAATTCAGCAACTTGGAGCCGCCATATCTTGGTGCTCAAAACTCCAATTCTTGTTCTGCTTGTTGAGTTGAAAACTTTGATTGTAACTCTAATTTATTTCCAAATGTCAGAGGCTAGTTCGCATTGTGTGAATTTTTCCGAATTTCCAAACTTGGTCGAAAATCAACCCAAATCTGTCTTGACTTTCCAAAACAGCAACGTTGGGCCAAATTTTGAATATCTTCCAATTGGAATCATGGAAAAGTGTCTTCTAGGAACTTTTAGTACTTTGGAAGTAGTTTCCAACAGTACCAAGTTTTCCAATTTAGGACATACGGAGAGTGAGATACGATATTTCAAAGATCGAACCTCAAATCTGAAATTTTCAAACTTGACGGGAATTGAGTTTTTGAGACTCTTCCCTATCCTTCAATACTAATTGACCATTTTGGACTTGTCTACATGAAGTATATCAGTTTTTCCTTGTGTTAATAAACACTACTTTTGAATCTTGAATTTTGAGCAAGCAAAGCCCCATTCTATGGTATTTTCTAGATTGTACAAGTGTACAATCCCTCTCTTAATAAGAAAGGATTTTAAGTGATAGTGTGTAATGGATAATTATTGTTTGCTCAGGTGCTCAAGGAGACCTTCACGAGGATCTCGAGGGGAACACCTAAAGGCTTGTTTACGCACTCACTCTCTTATTTTGATTGGTGAGTGTCAAGTGCATGAATTTGTTGCTAAGTGATTAACTGTTTCTTACCCGTTATGTGAATTTGAAATTTTGAAACGAGTGTGTACTTTACCGCACTCGTTCTCTTTCGAACAAAATTATATTCGTATTTTGCTACGTGAATTCATATTCGACTTGTACATAGTAATGTGGATGTGATTCATATTTGTGATTCGTATTTGTGATTCCTATTTGGAATCGTCGATTTGAGCGTTGCTCATCGACTTATATTCGTATTCGTATTCGGGGGACGTCCAAACTCGTTGGCTAACTTTGCGAATCGAGCCAGCATGGGCTTGGTCGATAAGCTTAGCAAACCATGAGATATTCGTAGAGCATGATCTATTGGAGAGATCTTGCTCGGCATTACTCGTGCAATATTGCCATGATATACTCGAGTATTATCAAAAACTTTGATGAGCGGGCCCGGTAAGGGGGTGTAATGGTGACGGGATTTGAAGAAAAATGGTGTATCTACGGATTTGATACTCATGTGGTTGACGGAGTGTCAACATGAGATGTGATCAAGACTCCGACTCGACTATGTGGAATTTAGCTCCTGAGAGCTACAGTATCGTTGAATTGTTTATGTTTATTTTTTTTATTGATTCGAAATGTGAATTATTCGAACTTATAGCTTTACTTACTATGTAATTTGTGGCTATTTGGATTGCGTGTTTGCGTGTGTGTTTCTTAGCCTCACTGAGTATTGGCTCATCCCATTAGTTTGTTTTCCTTAACAGGAACCCGATTGGAAGGAGTTAAGCAAATGCCGACTTGAGGCACTTTTGTATTAGTGGTTTGATTGTAATCGACTAGACACTCTTGGATGTTGTATATCTTGGGGGAAAGTGATTGTAAATTTGAAATTGTGATGTAAGACTGGATATTTATGTATGGAAATGATTTCGTACCTTTATTTCGACTTTCGTTGTTAGTATTAGACTAGGTTTGAATTTAATTTGTTTCGTATCCTGACGAGAGCTGGGCAGGCGTCCCGCGGATACTCTTTGGTTCGCCTTAGGGAGAAGTGGGGGCGTCACATTTCGTCTTACAGTTCAACTGAGTATGGTAACGAGCTAACCAGTCTATTTCTAGGATCACATCATACCCCTTAATATCTAAGCTCATCAAATCGGCTAGTAATTTCCGCTCTCCAACCCATATCTCACAATCTTCATACACCAAGTTAGCGATTAAACTTTGATCCCCAGTAGGTGTTCTAACCTCCAAATGATAGGGTAACTTAATTGGATTCAAATCTATTCCACTCATAAAGTTAGGGTTCACAAAAGAGTGTGTCGCACCCGGATCAATTAAAACCTTAGCTAAACGGTGGAAAATAGGGATCGTACCTTCAACCACTTCAGTAGCATCGGGAATCTGCTGATAATCCAATGCGTAAACCCTAGCAAGAACTTTAGGTCGACTCCCTCCAGTACTAGTCTGCTTAGAGGTTGACTTTTCTGGTCTTTGAGTGCTACCTCCTACCTTCGGCTTACTTGGACAACTTGCGAGTTGGTGCTCGGCACTGCCACAGTACAAGCACTTTCCTGACTTTCTCCAACAATCATTCTCCGAGTGATTTGACTTGCCACAGTAGCCACAACTAACTTGAGGAGTTACGGCCTGACCACTAGAGGGTATTCCTCTTGCCTGACCTTGCCCACTACGACCTTCTCTTGATAAAGCCCCTCTTGGAGTTACAGCGGTCCTTACTTCTCTCATTCCTCTTCCCATCTTGTGAGGTAGGGTACTTTTACTGGCTTGTCCCGAGGAATAACTAGAAATGTTCCTTTACTTAGTATGAAAGTCCCTAACTTGCAGCCTTGCGCTTTCAACTCTCTGCGCTTTCTCCAGAGATTCGGTGAACGTAGAGATTTGCGCTGCTGCCAACCCCTTCTAAATCTCCACATTAAGCCCTTGCACAAAACGTCTTATTCTTTTTCGCTCATTAATCACCAATTCTGGAGCGTACTTAGAAAGTTTAGTAAACTTCCCTTCATACTCGGCTACACTAGAGGTTCCTTGCCTCAACTTTATAAATTTATCCTCCTGCTTCTCTTGGATCAGAGGCGGAAGAAACTTCTCATTGAATTCCCTCGTGAAGTTTTTCCAGGTCCAAGGGGTCTGCGCTCTTTCCCACTTTCCCCTTATCACGTCCCACCAAGCACGTTCTACGCCCTCAAATTGGAATGCAGCAAAGTTCACTCGCCTATCTTCGGTATAGTCTAAGGCGGCGACTATGTTGGTCATTCTCTCCAACCAGTTCTTCGCTACCTCGGGATCAAGTTCCCCAGTAAATTTAGGCAGAGCAAATTTCAAAAACCTCTCCAAGGCTCTATCATCACCTCTATTCTGAGCCCCGGGTTGGTTAATTGGCCCTGGACCCTGTCACTCTGCCAATCGTTCTAAGATATCAGTCATCCGATTAATGGCAGTAGCCACTTGGTCACCCTCTACATTTCCCTGTCCCTGGGTCGGCCCAGTTGCCGATCCTTGATCATCCCCTTGAGGTTGGATTTGCCTAGTCCCACGCCCACGACCTCTACCACTCCTTCATCCGTCCATAATCCTAATTATGCCTAATGCAAGAAATAAAATAATTACGCGAGGAAAATACTCAAAATAAGAGCCAACATGAAACCATTGGAAATAACAATAACTAACATATATTAACACTTTACGGTTCGTACAATTAGCAAGTCATGGGGCGTTTACAAAAATATGGCACACAGGTGTCACAAAAGTGTAATTAGTCATGCATGTCAAAAGTGGATTTAAGTGCCTCAAAAGTAGGCCACACAGTCAAGCAAAATACAATGGCCTCTGAACTAGCACCACCCCAGCTAATCCTAACTATACAAGTCAAAAGATCTATCACTCCTAGTCTAATTCTCAGCAGGACTATCAGGCGGAACCTCCTCCTCAGGGTCCTCCTCGAAAGGCTCCTCCTCGGTGCCCTCCTGAACCGGACTCTGCACAACATCCATCACCTCATCAATCAACATAGTAGTGTCTGCCAAGACCCCAGCGGCCCTATCCCGGACCTCCTCGCCTATCCTAGTAAGTCGAGCCCTAGCCCTCTGAAGCTCATCACGAGCGACCTCAGCCCTAGCCATCTCATCCACTACCGTCCCCTCTAACTCTGCAATCCTATCACCTTGAGCGTTCACCATAATGCTCAGCTTCTCGACCTCCTAGAGTAAAGCTCTGTTGGTATTCACCAACTGACGACGCTCATCGTCAATGGACAGTACGAGGTCATTAGGGTAAGCGTATGTCGCCCTACAGAGACATCGGGGAAAGCTAGAAGAAACCGAGTAACGCACACGAGCTCCTTCACCAAGTGCTCGATAGTAAATAGGCCTAAGAGGTTTCACGTGGCCATTAGTATGACCATTACCATTAGCAGCGTGTTCTCCATTACCATTCTCCATCCCTGGAAAACAACCACAATTTCCGGGTTAGAAACTTAAAGTCACTAACTCGCTCAAACATTACTTAAGGTATAACTAAGTTATCTCATTCCTAATCTCAAGAGTAAAGTCTCTAATATATCTCGCAAATAGATCTCTAAACCTAGTGCTCTGATACCAACTGTGACGCCCCCACTTCTCCCTAAGACGAACCAAAGGGTATTGGTGGGACGCCTGCCCAGCTCTCATCAGGACTCGATACGATTCCAATTCAAACTTAAGGAGAAAAGAACCGAGTAATAAAAGTCGGAGTGAAGAAAAGTCGCTTCCTTAATAAACACTTAAATCTTATATTACAAGCTACCAAAAGTACATCAACATTCCCCAAATTTACAACCTCCAAAAGTTGTCTAAACAATTACATTCAAAATCCTAATCAAAAGTCCATCAAGTTGGCTTCTCCACAATTCATCCCATTTCAGCTCCTGTTAAGGAAAACAAAGCTAATGGGATGAGCTAATGCTCAGTGACGTAAAGAAAAACATGCAAACACATAGTTCAAGTAGTAATGGCACTTATGCGAGGAATAAAGCTATAACATTCAAGTAATTCGCAATTTAAAATAAAACACACTCAATAAGGATACAGGAGCTCTCAGGAGCTAGGTTCCACTTGTTTCGTCAAGACTCGATCAATTACTTTCCCGCGATGACACTCCGTCAACCGGGTCGATATTAGATCCGTAGAACTCCACTTACTTCACAGTTCCCGTTCACCATTACAACACCCAGTCCCGGGCCCGCTCTTCTATAAAACAACACTACTACTCGAGTAGGCCAAGCGAGATCTCTTAATAAATCAAGCTTACAATTATCTCATGGTTCACCAAGCTTCTCGACCAAGCCCTTGCTGGCTCTAGTCGCAAGGTCGGCCAATTGAGATTTGGGCATCCCCTAGTTACCGTTATGAGTCAATGAGATTCACTCCAATCTACTAATAGCGTTATAGGCTGATGAGATTCACTCCAATCGGCATTCAATCAATCACATACAATTCAATTATTAGCAGTTCAGTTATACAATCAGTTAAAAGAGAGCGAGTGCGATAATGTACACACTCGACTCGACTCGACGATCATAAATCATTTCATCCATAAGAAGCAATTCATATATTTGGCAACTATTCATGCACTTGACACTCACCAAGTCAAAAGTTTGTAAATGCTCAAACAAGCTTTTAGGCGTCCGCTTCGAGATTCTTTTGAAGATTCCCTTGAGTGCCTGAGCAAATAATAATTGACAATCACTCACTATTACTTACAAACCCCTTGCTAACAAGAAAGAATGTACACTTGTGCAATACTAAGAAAATGTCATGAAAGAGAACTTTAGATCTCTCGAAATCGAGGTTCAAAGGTGAGGGTTTAAAGTCCCAAGAGAAACTAGCCTCTACCATGAAATCGAGTTTAAAACAGTCTATCAATATCAAAAGAAAGTAACAAGTTCTTAACAATTCATTTCATAAGAAATCGGGAAATTTCAGCTTTAAGCGACAAACTTGGAAAAATCAAATCTTGAGTTTCACACTCCGAAAATGGAAAACTTTTTGCTGTCGGAAACTAGGTTCGAAGTACTAAAAGTTCCTAGAAGACACTATTCCAAGATTCTAGACGGAAAGCATTCATTTTTCAGCTCAAAGTTTCAGTTCCAAGAGACAGGTTTGAACCAGTCTTGGTTTTCCAGCAATCTTTGAAAACTCGGCATAATTCCCAAAACGTGAACCAACCCTTGAAATTCATAACACAATAAGAGTTCCAAACAAGGTTTCAAACACGACAAAATGAACTAAATTCGGAGTCTTGAGTATAAAGATATAACAGTTCAAAGTCGGTTAATTTTCACTACTTGAACAGTGAATTTCCAGATTTGAAAAGCAATCTTTGGGGCATCATTTGGATATCGAAATGGTCTTGAAATTACACCAAATTTGGTACTCTTAAACTGCCATATGTGGACTACCTCTCTACCAAATGTTACGTAAAAAATCACGTGGAAAGGTGGTTAACAAAACGACCAAAGTTCGGAAAATGTTTCAAGGCTAATCTGCCCTCTTACTTTTCTTTCTTTTCCAAACGTTTTGCACAATCAAATCAGACCCAATTCGATCCATTTTTGAAACCAAGATCCTATAAACATTTAATAAACAATTGACATCAAAATTTTCGAAGCAAAACATCTCACAACAGACCTAACCATTCGGCCAACAAGAAGGGAAAACCTTTCCAGTTTTCCAGCTTTGTTGCACTTTCGAGATCAGACCACATCTCTCTCAATACAAGTTCAAATTAAGAATGGTTTATGGAGTTGTATACTAGGTTCATAATTCTACATTTCATCAGAAAGAATCGTTTCCAAAATCAGTTCACAAGTGAGAGAAATTCAAGCCATAAGATGCAGCTTCTCCATTCCTCTCGGACAAACAGTCACAACAGGGCAGTCAACTTTGTCGAATCGTTACGGTTGATTCAAAATGAACTAGTGGGTGATTTTTATACCGTTGGAAAGTTACGAATATCTAGTTTGGAATGCCGCTAAAGACACTCAATTTTGACTTTTGTACAAAGAGTTACGTTCAAACAAAGAGCTACTGTCCGGACATCCAGATCACGAATTCCAGATTTCTTCCATTTTCGAAAACCCTAGTTTTGAGCAACCAATTGAAACGATTTTTGGAAGACACATTCTACACACAATATACAACATCTATCACTAAATTTCACAGTCAAATAACCACCAAAAATTCGAAATGCAAGCAAGATAATAACAGGACAGTTTCTGCCAGCACACCTCTCACCAATTTCTCAACTTTCTCTTCATTTTCTAACCGTAAATCTTTCATATAACACATAAACACAACAATCAAGCACTTTAATCCTCAAGTCAGCTACCTATAATCCACCTCAAGGCCGCTAGTCTGAAGATTAAAGCAAGAAATGAAACTCTTCAAGTCCGCTAGCCTATTCCTTGCTTAGGGTTGTAAACCCATGCAAAACCAACCATGATTCTTGAAGAAAATGAAAGATTAAAAGAGGTGAATGGTTACCTCCTAAACCCTTGAAGAAACCAGAATTTTTCACCCAAAAACTCTCCAAGAAACACCACAAGAGGTTGCCTTTCTTCAAGCCAAGATGAATCTCCAAGAACTAGAAGATTAGATGAAGTTTTGGAGCAAGATTGGAGCCAAATAAATGGAGTTGTCTTCTTCCCTTTTTCCTCTTGAGGTTCGGCCAAGCAAGGAGAGAAGAGAGAGAGTGTTGGTTGGTGTGAAGCTTCCCTTGGAAGATTGGAGGGAAAAAGGAAATAAAAGCTAGCCAAAGTCAACTTTGAATAGTGCTCGAATAGTGTTTCGTACTACCACTTTTCTCTCTTGTTTGTTGCACTAGTGTACTAATCTTTCAATGTAATTCCTTTAATACTGTAATTATTCATTCTTAGTAGTCTAGTATAAATTTCTCAAATCTCCACTTAGCCGTTTCGACGCGAAATATTCCAACTTCCAATTCGCGCGCGATAAAGCGAAATTTAAAAGCAATTCATGTAACGATAATATAATTAACTAATACTAGGGTAAATAATTATAAAAATAACTATTTTAAGAATAAAAATATGAGTCCTCACACCTTATACCTCCGAAATATAAAAACACATTTGAAAATAAAAACTCCTTCAGTGATCATTTCATTCAGTCAGTCATTTCATTCATTACATTTCATTCACTGGCCAGTACTCCACCAGAACATACCCGACCGAGTCTGCTTCTGACTCGAATAGGCTAGCAACGAAGGGGCCCAGTTCAGCCAAAAGCTTACATTCATGCACAAGTAACATTCAATCACTTGATCAATGAAAATTTCACGTTCACTTAGGTTGAGTGCGATAAAGTACACACTCACCTATTGAAAATCCATTTAACAATCATTGAAAAGCGTTTAACATTCAAGCAATCACTCACAAGTATTCTGTGAGACTCCGACATTTAACTTGTCTTTATAGCTCTTTTTTGAACTTGCCCTAAATTCTTGGTTGCTTTAATGGTAGAATCATGATTTTTCTCCTATTATATTATTTAACTTGGTGCATGTTAAGTTTCATAATGCAGTATACTAGAGTGACCAACTAGTGAGGTGAGTACGATAAATTTGGAGGATTAGAGGGGTATTAGATATGTTAGTGATTAGAGACAAATAGAGAGACAAAAAGATAGACAATACATCTTTCCTTGATATATGTCAATTAACCAACCAAGTTTGACCAAGACCAAGCTTTCTTCTTACTTATCTTGACCAAGCCTTCTTGTCTTCATCATTTTCTTCTTCTTGCACACATGATGGATGAAATTTTGAGAGAGGTAAGGGAGAGAAAACACAAAAAAATCCAACCTTGATCTCTTGCTTCAATCATGAAGAATCCAACAAAAAATCATAATCTTCTCCGATCAATCTTGAGATAAGCTTGGAGGGAAGCTATTGGAGGAGTTCTTGGAGGAAGAAACTCTTAGTACTTCTTGGTTGCTTTTCATCTTGAGTTTGTAGGAAACAAGAGGTAAATTTGCTAGACAATCTATGACGACCCCATCTCCCCCTAGGGCGTACCCCAGGGTTTAGCTGACCGCCTACCCAGTTCTCTCCAGGACTCACTCACTCACTTCAAAAAAACAAGTTACAACATCAAATGTAATGGAAATAATAGTTCCCAAGGTTAGAAAGTACATTTACATTCATTTCTATTTCAACCATTCATACATATCCGAATATAACAAGAGATTCAAGTTCTAGTTGCACTTCTAACCCTAATCGAGTACTAGCACTTGTAGAATTACAAACGTTAAAAGTCTAGACAAAACTAGCCTTTCCAGCTTCATGCCTATGCTCGTACCCCCTGTAAGGAAAACAAAAACTAATAAAGTGAGCCAAAACTCAGTGAGGTTCCAAAACTTCATGCAGACCCAAGTAGCAAGTTGGTCATTATGTAAAACTTGAAATCTTAAAATGAGCGAGCGTAAAAGTTCATAAAAGGAAACAATAACACTACAAGTAACAATCACTTCCAAGTATAAGGATACAGATGGCTCTCAAGAGCCAAATTCCCGTTGCATTACTTGATCTGAACCCATTGACACTCCGTCAACGTTTAAAGAAGCAAAACCATGACCATAGATCTCCACTTTACACCAATTTCCATCCACCAATCAACCCCCTTACCGGGCCCGAACTCCAAAGTAGGAATGATGGTAATACTCGAGAATACCGAATCCCGTGGACCATATCCAAAGGATTATACAATAAATAATAAACAATAAACAGTACCTATGGTTCGCCAGTCTCCTCGACCAAGCCCTTATTGGCTCGATTCGACTGACTAACCAATAGGGTGAGGATAAAAGTAGTGAGACGAGATGAGAGGCATCTCCCACTCGAATTGAGTGTGGTACATGCTACCGCTTAGCACTTACAAGTCAAGCACAAGCACCAATACAAGTACAGGTCAATCAAGCTCAAGCAAGTACGAGATCATTCAAGAAAGGGAGGACGAGTGCGATAAAGTACATCCTCGCCTGATCCAAACAAGTCAAGTATTATTCAATCGCATTAGCAAATCATTTCATTCAAGAATCAAGTTCAATCATGCATTGGAAAACACTCACCAATGAGTTATTGCTTTTCAAAACCACGTTCAAGTTCAACTCCCTGACTAGAGTCCAAATCTACGATAAAATTCTGTTTAACAGTTTGCAATCAATTAGGGTTCAAAATATAGGAGTTTCACTTAAAGAAAATCAAGTAAATAAAACTCGTTTAAGTAGTACTCATTTTACTTATCAAACCCTAGAAAATTCAGCTCGCTCTTTTGGTTTCGATAAAGAAGCAAGTAAAACGTTTAAGTTCACAACTTGGTCTAAAAGACGAAGAAAACGTATTTATAGCGGTCGCTACTTTCGCCTTTTAAAGGGTACGAGTTTTGGCAAAAATTCAGCTTAATACCTCTACTAAAGGAAACTTGAATACCCTAGACAACCGAAGCCCAATTCATCCCCGAATCACCGCTCAAGTTCCAAGTTCACTCACTTATCCCTCAAATGAAAATTTGGGCAGCATACCCTTTGTATTTGTCCAATTTTTCCAGCCATTTAAGGCTTCATGTTTTTCCTCAAATCAACTCAATTCAAACACTACCAATAAACATATCAAGATAGCTCTTTGTCTAGGCTAAAAAACATCCAAATATAACTCATTTCTAGCAAATATTCAACCACTATCAAAACTAGAATTTTCTCATCAAAGCTGGAAATTCATCTTTTAATGCTAAAAGTCATAGTCATGCCATTAATCACCTCACAAATTCCATATCCAAGCTCAATACCAACATTTGCTAGTTAAACAATATAATCAAAGCTGAAAAATATAAAACCCTAGCTGAAATTTTCACTAAACAACCCAAAACTAGAAAATCATCCATAATATTCCAAGATTCAAAGCTTCTATAGCATATTTAGCAAGATTAAGAAAAATAAAAGGAAGTTTTAGACTTATACCTTACAAAACCTTCTTGAAAGTGAGGAACCAAGCTATTTCTTCCAAAACTTTCACCACACCAAGCTTCCTAACACCCTTGATGCAAGTTTAATCGGTTTAGTTTTTGTGATTCAACTCAAACAAGGCTAAATCAAGATGTAGTTGGAAGTTTTCCTCTCTTGTTTTTCTCTCCAAGAATTTGGCCAACATCAAGGAAAAATGGAAGAAACCTAGCCAAAAGGAAAGAAAAGAAGGAAGAATTTGGCTTGGTCAAACTTCCCTTTGATTGCCAACACTTGGCACCCTTGCTTTTCTTTCTTTCTTTTTCTTTTCTTCCTTTTCTTTGGTCAAGAATGGTGGCTGACTTAAGGGTTAATTTAGGGGAAATTAAATGAAATAAAAACAAGGAGATTAGGGTAAGAAAGTAGTAGTCAAGTGGTGTACTCAATCGGTAATAAACGGCACACATCGGTTCACGCATATTTTCCTTAACTCTCTTGTACTTTTGTTTTAACTTATAATTCACTCACTTATTCTTAAGCACATCAAATCACACACTTTCTCTTACCTAATACTCACTCTTATCCACCAAATTCGGTACACACACCTCACCAAGTGATCACACTACCAAAATGCATGAATACCCTAATTTACTCTAACTATAAAAGTAAAAGTAAAACTTTCGATTCTATTATTCATTATAATTAATGAGGGAGTAAATTAGTAGTAAAGGAATTATAAAATAGTTTATTCAAAATAAGAGGGAATTATAAGAAAATATAAGCAAATTTTCAAGTCGTCACACAATCTATCTTTCTTTTCCTATACTTAGCATATGAAGTTTTGTGAGTAAAAAGGAAAAGACTTTATGGAAGATTTTGTTTGCTTTCTAAGCTATTGATGGTTGATTTTGATGCATGAACTGATAGTCTAGGGTAAACTTTTATGTTTGCAATTGTGATGAAATTCTTTGCTAGGAATACCTGCTATATAACTCATGACATGTTGGATAAGATATATTTTATATTTGCCATGGAATTAAGGTTAGAAGTTGGAAGTTTTGTTGGAAAAACTAGGGGAAAATTTGCTGAAATTTCTGCTAGAGTTGGCCGATTAGGAGAGAGAGATTTTTCAGCTTTACTTTCCAGAATTTTATGGTGATTTTGGCAAGATTTTTGCTTAAGATACTTTGTTAAACCTTAATCTTCATATGTATGTTGAATTTGAGCCAAGAGAGTGAGATTTTGCTAAGAAAAGTTTCATTTTCTGAAGTTGTTAGCAATCTGGAAATTTCCGCAGGAAGCTCTGCGCAGGTTTGGGAAATTGGCTATAACTTCGTATAGGAAAGTCAGAATTGAGTTTCGTTTGTTGCGTTTGAAACTAGACTCATAGAGCTTGAAACGATATAAAATTCATGGTTTGGTTCAATTTCTATAGAGATCAGTAAATCTACAAAGGTTCTTGAAAATCATGACTGCTCTGTTTCTGCACTTGTGATAGCAGTGATTTATAACCTGAAATTTGACTAATCTATGAGTTGAATTTCATGAAGATGTCTTCTAAATTCTATTAGTGTTTCGAGTCTATTTTCTAATGGTGTAAACTTTGTGATTTTTTGACTTACGGAACTCAAGTTATACCTTTTCAAAGAATGTCACCAAAGCTAGAAATTTGAGAGAGAGAGCAATTGTGTTTGGCTTTCCTCTTCGTTTTGTATGGTGAAATTCTCTTGCTAATGCCCTAAATACTTGATTATTGTGAGGACCCAAAAATTATTTTTACTTTATTTTATTTCTTTGAATACATTTTCTTTACTTTATTTTATTGCCTTAATTTCCTAGATATTTTTATAAGAGAGTCAAATTTTTAATCTTTTTTCTTCTATAAGTTTGCACATGTTAAGTTCGTAGTGCATTGTGGAAGTGGGACCCGATAGTGTGTTATGTAATAAATTTAGTGAACAAAAACAGATACTTTACTAAAGGGTTTATGTCATTAGCAGTGGTAAGAGCTGATTGGAGAAAAACAATATGGATTAGTGAGATAAGACAGGGAAGACAAAGTGATAAGCTTTAAACTTAAGAGAGACACTTGTCGGTTATCTAAGCAAGCTTTGACCAAGATTAGTCTTGGTCTTTATCTTGGAAAATTGACTAAATTTCCTTCACTTTGTTCTTCATGTTGGCCGAAACTTTGAGAGGGAAAAGAGAGAAAGAAAACTCCATTTTTAACCTTGAAACCTTGCTTGAATCCTTGGAATTTCATCCTAAGCTTGCAACTCCATCCACAGAAAGTGATATCAAGGTAGGAAGAAAGGCTTTTGTGGAGAGACTTGTGGAGGAAGAAGCTTTTGGTTGCATTTCTTCATAGGGTTTGGAGGTAACTATGTCTAGAAGCCCTCTCTTCTCTTTTAACTTGCATTTGAGTGGATTTAATACTTGATTATGGTGGATTCTAAGGAAAATTTCATGGTTTGTGTGGTGGTTGGAAAATTCTAGTTTTGAGTGAGAAATTTCAGCTTTGATATGTTGATTTGAGCTTGGCTATGATCTATTAGTTTTGCCATGTGAATTTTCTATCTTTTATATGTTATTTCCGCTTCATTATAGAAAATTTCAGCTTGTAGTAGTAAATTTCATCTTAGGGTTACATTTTTTCAGCTTTATTATGGTTGCTTTTGAGCTAGATTATTGGCTAATTTGGGTGGCTTTGTGACCTTAAACAAGTGTCCCTTATAGCCTATAACTTGTGGTTGTGATTGAGGTTGGATTGCTAGGAAGATAAGCATTGAGTTTGGAAGGAAACTTAGAGGAAAACAAGGGGAAATGCTGTCCAGTTGGGAATCATCTTGGTTTCCTTTGAATGTGGAGTGAATTTGTGGCAAATTTGTCTAAGATACTTGGTAAACCCTCAAGCCTCACTTATTTGTTGAATTTTAGATGAAATGGAGGGTTTTCATTGGTAATTTTCTCTAATTTGCTAGCTGCAATTGTTGCTTGTTGGCCAAATGGATAGTGAAGCCTTTTAACTTGTTTTTCTCCAGCCTTTTCATGATGAGTTTTGGCCAAAACTTGTTCCAAACATTGGTTAGGACTTTTGTGTATTGAATTTGAGTGAAAACCATGAGTTTTGGAAGGTGAAAACCTCACGTTGTACTTGTTCCTTTTCTAAAAAGAAAATTCTGGTTGGATGGCAGTTTAGTTGCCCTGCTATTTTAGCCTTAAAGTCCCCTTATTTGGTGGCCTTTTGGATTCAATCTTGCTCATATCACTTGCTAAAACCTTGAACTACAAAGGTATGTTGAATTGGAGCGATTCTAATAGCTTAAAAAGGGTGAACCACCTTGGCTTCTTCACTGTTTTGCTGCTGGAAATTTCCAGCAATGAAATGAAATGTGAACTCTTTGGCTGCTCAAGTTTTTGGGTCCAAATGCTTTCCTTTCGCTCCAAAATCATACTTGAATCATTGCCCTACTATGTACCTGGATTTTCCTTGAATTGCACTTTCAAATTTGTCTTTGACCCTTGTGTTTTAAGAGGCCTACTTGGATAGGTGTATGACTCATAGTTGAGTCTAAAATGTGAACTTCATTTACCTATGTTTTGGATGGTTGGTCCATAATATTTTATCTTGGTTGCATTTAGGGTTTGATGGTGAATACACAAATAACCTGGAGACGAACGTTTAACGTTGTTCTGTTTGAACTAGTGAGTGTTCCAACTGCATGTTCCAAGCTCATTGTTGCAAGAAATTGCTAAGCAATTGATTGTCGTTTCTTAGGCGAGTGTGTACTTTATCGCACTTGACCTAACTCAACTAAACTTTTGATATCTCGTTCATGCATGTACAAGTAACTTGATTTACATGTAACCTATATCTTGATTTGAAATGCTTGAAAACGTGACATGTTGAGCTTACTTGTGACTTGATCATGGCAAGGCGAGTGTGTCCTCATGTGCGCTCGACTTCCATGAACTTGAAGTACTTGATCTTGCGTGCGGACTTGCATGTACATGTGCGTGTGTGAGGACCCGAAAAATTGTTTTTTCTTTTATTTTATTTCTTTGAATGCATTTTCTTTACTTTAATTATTGCCTTCATTTCCTAGATATTTTTATAAGCGAGTCAAGGTTTTTAATCATTTTTCTCTTATAAGTTAGTACATGTTAAGTTCGTAGTGCATTATGGTAGTAGAACCCACTAATGAGGTGTGTGCGATAAATTTTTGAAGATTAAGAGGAGTTTTGTGCAAAGGGATATTATTTTATAAGGTGTTATGGGATAATTAGAGGTTGGCTAGATATTTTAGTGATTGGAAGACAAAAAGATGAGGATTAACCTTAGAAAGCCAAGTGTCACACAAGCCATGGTTCTTTGACTTTGACTAAGACCATTCTTAGCCTTTAATTAAAAGAAAATTTGACCAAAAATCCTTCATCTTTCTTCTTCCCTTGGTCGAATTCCTTGAGTGAAAAAAGAGGGGAAAAACTTCAACTTCCAACTTCCAATCTTGCTTGAATCTTGAGTTTTGACTTTAATCTTGCAAATTACTCCATAAAAGATGACATCTAGGGAGGATTAAAGGCTTTGGTGGAAAGATTTGGGTGAAAGAAACTCTAGGGTTCATATCTTCATAGGGTTTCAAGGTAACTATATCAAGAAGCCCTCTTTTTTTTTATAACTTGCATATGAGTCGATTTAAGGCTTGATTTTGGTAGTTTACATGGAAAATTTCATGGTTTAAGTCGTGATTAGCAAATTTCAGCTTTAAGTGAGAAATTTCAGCCTTGACATGATGGTTTGAGTTTGTCTATGATCTAGTAGCTTGGCCATGTGAGTTTTCTAACTCATATATGTTATTTTGGCTTTGATTATAGGAAATTTTAGCTTGTAGTTGAAAATTTCAGCTTAGGGTTTCAAATTTCAGCTTTGTTGTGGTTGACTTTGAGCTAGATAAATTGGCTAATTTGGAAGGTTTTGTGACCTTAAACAAGTGTACTTTATAACCTATAACTTGTGGTTGTGATAGAGGTTGGATTGATATGAAATAGGTGTTGAGTTTGGATGGAAAAGTTAAGAAAATAAGGAGAAGTGCTGCTGAAAGTTTTATTACTTCCTTTCTTGTGAAATAAGTGATGTTAGAGGGGTGATTTTGGGTTAGTTTGGTCTTAGGTTACTTGTGATTGTTTGAGTTCAATTTGATGGTGGTGTATAGGCTGAAATTTTGACAAAACCATATGTAAAATAAGAGGAAAAGTAATGGTTTCTTCTAGCATGCTTTCTAGTTGCATTTGTTCCACTTTAAGCTCAAGATTGGTTGTTTCTTCATTATTTTGCTGCTGGAAATTCCAGCCATGAATTGGAATGAGGAACTCCTTGGTTACTCATATCCCTTGGATCCAAATGCTCTCTTTTCACTCCAAAACCCTATTTGAATCTTTGCACTAGTAGTTACTTGGGTTTTCCTTGGTTCACCTAAACTTTGGATGGTTGAACCATAATACTTTTTATCTTGGTTGTTCTTAGGGTTTGTTGGTGATCAAGGGCATAACCCAGGGATGAATGTTTAACGTTGCTCTGATTTGAACTGGTGAGTATTCCAACTGCATGTTCCATACTACTTGTTGCTAAAATTGCTAGGCACTTGATTTATCATTTCTTGGACTAGTGTGTACTTTATCGCACTTGACCTAACTTGACTAAACTTTGGATATCTCATTTATGCATGTACAAGTAACTTGATTTACATGTAACCTATTTCTTGACTTGAAATACTCGAAATCCTTGAACAACGTGACATGTTGAGCCTTCTTGTGACTTGGTCTTGGTTAGGCAAGTGTGTCCTTCCTGGCACTGGACCTCCGTGAATTTGAAATACTTGATCTTGCTTGCGGACTTGCATGTACATGTGCATGATTGTAGACCGGGTGTATATCTTCTTGCAGCGGTTGAACTAGGCCCTTGGACCCTTATCCAAGACATTAGATAAGCTGGAACGTGGGTTACTCATGCATATGCATGAATGTAGGTCGGTAACGGCTGAACTGAGCCCTCGTTGGACCTCTTGCTTGAGACCAGCCTTAGAGCAGTCGGGTAAGTTCGCAACCTTGGGGTAAAGAAAAAATTTTCTAATCTGTTTACTCCTGACTTCAACTCGTGACATCTCTGATACAGAGCATTAGATGACAGCTAACGGCTCCAATCATTACTTGCGTGAGCATTGGGTGACAACCAACGACTCTACTCATGAATACTTGATTTTGAAAATTTGGGGCTTTAAACCAGATCATGAATACTTGAATACTTGGGGCTATAAGCCCAACCCTATGGCTAGTTGGTCGAATCGAGCCGGTATAAGGCTTGGTCGAGGAGATTGACAAACTATGGGTACCTGTTCGGTGTTCAGGCCCGGTAGGGGGATGATTGGTGGACGGAGAATGACGTTTAGTGGTGATCTACGGACATTATAATTCTTTGATTGACGGAGAGTTGACGGACCCTGGACAAGCTGCCGTGGTACCTGCTCCTGAGAGCAGACTATATCCTTTAACATGAACGTGTTCCTTATCGTACACTATTGCATGATCTATCTAGTTACTGCTTTACTATATATTAGATCATGATCTATTTGAATTTGACTTGTTTCCTGATATCCTGTGCATGGTATTTTGCATGCTAATTTACCTGCCTGTTTAATTGGAATCTCACTAGGCATCTAGCTCATTTCTTTTAGTTTGTTTTCCTTAACACGCTTTGGTAACGTGGAAGCGGGGAAAATAGACAGTTCGAGAGTCAACATCTAGCTTTAAATAACTTTCCATCCTAGTTGTAGTTGGTGATTTGATTAAATGACTTAGAGTTTATTCGTTTGATTGTATGCATATAAGTAGGGATTATTTGGAATATTGGATGGTCAGTAATGTTTAACCATGGAATTTTGATGCTTACTTTGAGGTTAATACTATTGCAGTTTAGGAATAGTTAATATTTTCTGAGATTCGTGAGTGAGTCCTGGCGAGAGCTAGGCAGGCGGTCCGCCGAACCCTTGGGTACGTCCTAGGGGGAAGTGGGGGTATCACAACATGATTGTAGACTGACTGTATACCTTCTTGTAGCGGTTGAACTGGGCCCTTGGACCCTTATCCAAGACGTCGGTTAAGTGGGAACTTGGGTTACTCATGCATATGTGTGAATGTAGGTCGGTAACGGCTGAACTGAGCCCTCGTTGGACCTCTTGCTTGAGACCAACCTTAGAGCGGTCGGGTAAGCTGGGCAACCTTGGGTAAATAATGAAGTTCCTAACCTGTTTACTCCTGACTTGAACTCGTGACATGCTTGATACGGAGCGTTAAGTGACAGCTAACGGCTCCAATCATTACCTGCATGAGCGTTGGATGACAGCCAACGACTCCACTCGTAATGCTTGAATTCTTGGGGCTTTATGCCCAGTTCATGAATACTTGAATACTTGGGGCTGTAAGCCTGTGAGGACCTAAAAATTTTGTCATTTTATCCCTTTTAACACCATTGCATTTTATTCATTTGGTTACTTATTTATTTGTTTATAGATTTGATAATGGTTTTAATCTTAATGATTTTATTAATTTTTATGTGTGAGAGTTAGTGAGATTAAATGCGACTTTCTTTTGTGGGATGTGAATGGAAACTTTGGAATTAAAAGGGAGTTTAGTGCAATAAGGAAGAATTTAGATATTTGCAGCTAAAAGTTGCTAGATGGTGACATGTGTCACCATAAGAACCAAACTTTCTTCTTTAAGACTTTTGACCAAGCTTTCTTACCATTTTTCTTCCACTTTCTTGCCTTCAAACATAACAAACAAACACAAGAGAAAGAAAGAGAGAGAGGATCATGAGCTTGAGGAGGAAAAAGGGGAAGAAACTTTCATCCAACCTAACTTCAATCTTGCTTGGATTTTGAGGGAAAATGAAGGAAATAACTTGGGGTTTCCGTTAACCTTGGCTTAAGTTTGGAAAGGAAGAAGATTTGGTGGGTTGAATTTCATCTTGGTTGGAAAGCAAGAGAGGTAAAATGCTAGATAATCCTTCCTTCTTCACTTTATGTTGAAAACAAGTTGGACTGTTGGATTAAAGTCATGATTTGTGGTGAATCTTGGAAGTTTCTTAAGTGAATGATACTTGTACTTTATGTTTGAGTTAGGGTTTGTATATGTATATGATTATGGTGGTTTCTTGTTGAGATTTTGGCTTTACATATATCTAATGTTATGTTGGAAATGAAACCCTATGGATTTGCTAAGTATGGCTGCTTGGATTTGGTAAATTAGTCGGAGAAATGTTGGAAAAATTGGAAAGAAATTTCTACTTGATGGCCGAACTTTAGGGCTGGAATTTCAGCTTTGAATTATGCATTTTCATGTTGATTTTAAGCTCAATTTTGCTCAAAATACTCTATAAGACTCTAAGCTATAAGTATGTATTGGATTTGAACCAAAAATCATGAGCTTAAGTGGGAAGGTTGAGTCAAGTGTTGCTGAAAATTTTCCCGCCGGAGACTCTGAGCAGTCTAGGGAAATATGTTATAGCTTGGTGCAGAAAAATCTGAATTGAGTCGCATTTGTTTCATTTGAAAATAGACTCATAGTTCTTTTAACCGTGTAAAATTCATGGTTTGCTTCACTTTCTATAAATACTAGCAAAATTTCAAAGTGGGCTGAAAATCAAAGACTGTCCTGTTTTTGCACTTAGTTGAGCAGTGAATTGAGGCTGAGATTTGACTAATTTATGGGTTGAATTTTATGAAGGTGTCTTCTAGAGAGTTTGAGTCTATTTTCTAACGGTATAAGATTTATGATTTTTGGACTTACGAAACTCAAGTTATGACTTTTCAAAGAGCGTTACAAAAACGGGAATTTTTCTTATGAAATGACAAACAACTTGGAAGGGTCTTGGAAACATTTTTTGGTTTTTTAACCTAAATTCTTGATTACTTGCACTCTATTTCATACTTGGATCATGTGACGACCCCACCTCCCCCTAGGGCTCACCCTAGGGTTTGGCGAGTCGCCTGCCCAATTCTCGCCAAGACTCACTCACTAAGGCTCGAGAAAGAAAACGTACATCCATTTCAAATAAATACCACAACAAGTTCAAACTTAATATATACACATCGATGTTCAAATCCAGATACAAGACTCTACACACCTTAATACTTTAACGTGGTTACAATTCGAGTACAACAACTCTAGTCAGGTGCTAGCGCGAGTACAACTTCAAAATTTAAAACAACTAGACTACGCTAGTCTTTCTAACTCTCGCGCCACGCTCGTACCCCCTGTAAGGAAAACAAAACTAACGGAGTGAGCTAAAGCTCAGTGAGGTTCCAAATATCAAATTGTTCATCAAATAACGTAGAAATAGCACAATAGCGAAATAGGGTTCAAAACAGGTCAAGAAGTGAGTAATCATACTCCATATAGCCAAATAATAACTATTCACATTTCACAATAAGGATACAGTTGCGCATATATCGGCTCCACCATAGCTTGATCGATTGGTAGTTGACACTCCGTCAACTTTTAAATGAGGAAACTAGTCCAGTAGAACACCACTTAACTCCAACCTCCGTCCACCGACCAACCCCCTTACCGGGCCCGAACTCCACAGTAAACACTGGTGGTAATACTCGAGTAAACCGATTAGTCGAGGAGGTAGCACTCCACTCGACGGCACTAACTACCCAGGGTTCGTTATCTAATCGACCAAGCCCTTGCCGGCTCGACTCGATTAACTAGCCGCAGGGTTTCTGGAATTCCAGATAATCACAATTCATATGCACGTATATCATTTAAATGGAACTCAAGATCGAGAACAAGTCATATTAGGGCAAGTGCGATAAAGTACACGCTTGCCCTCTCAATCCATTCATATAACATGTAAGGATCTCATTCAAGTATTAAATACAAGTATCAAGTGCAATTAGGTATTTGAAAGCACTCACCAAAAGATGTAGTGCTTTTAGTGATCACGTCCAGGTAGTACTCCTGGCTTGGAGTCCAAATCTGCGATAAAATATCGTTTAAGAGTTTTGAAAATCGATTAAGGTTCGAAACTAAAACGTTTCGTTTAACGAGAATCAAAAAACTGAAATTCATTTGGGGCATATACGTAAAACTCTTGCTCGCTATACACACTATGAAATTTGGTAGCAATTCTACGTTAAAATACCATTTAACTTGAAGGAACGAGGAAAAAAAAATATTTCTATGAGTTATAAATTTCATTTTCCCCAAGGGTACACGTTTCGGCCGAAATCCAACTTATATACCTCCATAAAAGGGAATTCGAATAACCTAGGCAATTAGGGTTAGATTCATCCTCAATTCCTTACTCAAGTCGCGAGTATCGCTACCTAGTCCTTAAGCGAAAACTTGGGCAGCGCGCCCTTTGTGTTTACCAATTTTTCCAGCCATTTATGGCTTCTTTCTTTCCTTAATTCAGCCCCACAATAATACAGAAGCAATGATACTAACATAGCCCTTCCAATAAGCTCCAAAATCACCCAAATACAATACAAGTGCCATAGTACAAGCAACTATCAATTTGAAGACACAAACTGAACGGCAGATTTGATATCCCGTAGCATTTTAGTCATAACTGGAGCTACGTTTATCGAATCAGGGTGAATCTTATACCGTTTCGAAGCTAAGACAGAGGGGTACAACTTTCATGAAGGCATCTTAACCTAATTCATATGTTATCTAGGTCGAATTGCAATTCCCAGATCCAAAAGTTTCGTAATCAGTCTAGTTGTCAGCACTGACTTTAACCAGAGATAACTCAGGCTACACAACTCCGTTTGGGGTGTTTTCAGAGGCGTTGGAAAGATAAACCATAGGGCTACAAGTTTTGTGTTTTGGCCAAAAGCTAATTGGGTACGAATCAGGGTGAAAAACGCAGCCCAAACTGCTGAATTCACAAAACTGTTTACAAATGGCAGCTTGGGCCAGTAAGGGTATTTCGGTCATTGCACCTCCTACCGTGCTCCGATTGAGCTGAAATTTTACATGAAGATATAAACATCATTTCCTACAACTTTCATGTTTTGAGTTAAGCCTAATTCGGCCTCCATCATGACCGAATAAAACTGGGCAGAACAGGGCATCATGGAAGTTCTAATCTGGAATTTGATGAGTTTATGGTGTAAACTTCACTTTTCTAGCTTGAATTACTACTTCACCCTCCTATACAAGATTATAAACACCATATGCCATCTAACAACAAGATTTGTGATTGGAAAATCCCAACCCTAACTCAAACAAATCACCATAATTATCAAAACTACTAGAATAGCTATCATTAACCAAGAATCTAAGTTGCTACACAACTTAAGCAATATTAAGGGAAAAGAAATAGGATGAGCAGCCATTACCACCTTACTAAGATGCTTGCAAGAGTTATCCTTCACCTTTCCTTCCCAAACTTGAGCACCCCTAGCTTCCTAAGCTCCTAATTTGGAAGTTAATCGCGTTAGATTTCTTGATTCTTCACTCAAATGAGCTTAAACTCAAGATGAAAAATGGAGTTTCTTCCTCTTGTTTTTTTTCTTCCTCAAGCCACGGTTGGAATGGCAGAAATAAGGGGTAATGGAAGTGATTTTTGGTGATAAATATGAAGGAAATTAGTTGGTCAACAACCATGGGATGGCCGCCACTTGTCACTATGATTTTTCATCTTGAATTTTTTTTCTTTTCCTTTCTTTTTCTAGTCAATAATTTCGGCTGGCTCACAAGCTCAATTAGGGCTGATATTTGGTCCTAATGACAATGAGATTAAGTTAATGAAGTGGTGGTTAAGTGGGGTGTTCAATCGGTAGTGAACGGTACCGGCCGGTTCAAGCCGATTTTTCCTTAAATTGCGGTACACTAGGGTTTTAACTTCTAATTCACTAACTTATTATTATCACTTCTAATCACACATTTATATCATCTAGAATATACTCTTAATCACTAAATCTAGTATACGCTTCGTACCGATTACTCACACCACGAAAAAAACGTAAAACCCTAGTTTGTCGTAACGGTGAAAGTAAAACGGAAAACCCTTGGTTTCTTATGATTATTTGTGGCTATTTGGGAAGTGAGTGTGTAGTAAACCTATTGTAAGTAATAATTTCCAATTAAGGGAATTTTAAGAAAAATATATGGATTTTACGCGTCCTCACAGATCATGGATTTACTATGTATATGAGTTTTCTCTTGACTTGAACAAGAAAACTTGATGTTTTGATCAAGAGCTAGAGGTTTAAATCTTGAAAGTTATTAGCCCTTAAATGTGTTTTTAGTGGTGAACTCTCATGGTTCACTCAAGCACCAAATTTGATCTCAAGATTTGGAAGTGATAACTTGTATTTAAAAGTGAAATTTCGCTCAACATAACTTGCTAATCAATTGCCTTCGAATGTGCTTTTAAAAGGAGTAACAAGTTGGAATTTAAAAGGGGTGAAAAGTGGAGCGTCATGCCAAGGAATTTTGTTGGGAAAAATCTCCACTTGCTTGATGTTCAAAACTTGGAGGATTGTTGGCGTCTTTGCTAAGAAATAAATGTTGGTTTTGGTGAAGTTTGACTTCATAAGTTTTGGTAAACTTGAACGCTCATTTATATATCAAAATTTGGGCAAAAGATTAGGAGTTAAGGAAAGTGAAAGTGGTTTTCCCTCCCACGTGTGTTTTGTTAAACACTTGAGCGGTTTGGCTAACTTTTGAATCGAAAACTCTTGCCACGTTTGGACTTACAAATGGAATACTTTTGAATCTTCCCTTGAGTGTGATCTTAATGGTTAAGTAAAGAGAGTTTCTCTCTAATTTGACAAGAAATTGAGCATGCTTGAGTGAAGGGTTAAGGGGAAATTGTTTGGCGTTGGTTGAACAATTATAGGTAATCGTTGATTGTGCCTGTCTCAGGTATTCAAGAGGAATTCGAGAGAAACCCCGAGCAGGAACTTGGTGAAAGCTTTCTCTTGTCTTGCTTACTTGACTATTGGTGAGTGTCAAGTGCATGTTTCTTTAAATCTTGATTTTGAATGATTACCACGTGTTAATGTGTTTGAATATGAATTTGATGAGGTGGGGGTGTACTTTATCACACTCGTCCTCCCCTTCTTGAATTTGATCTTGTACTTGTTGAACTTGATTGAGTAAGTACTTTGGTGTTGTGATTGTGGTGACTTGTAAGTTGTGACAGCCCCACCTCTCCCTAGGACGAACCCTGGGGTATCAGCGGACTGCCTGCCCAACTCTCGCATGGGCTCAGTTGAATAAAGAACTAGTAATTCAAGATAACTAATAAAATATCTTCAAAGAAAGAAGTACAAACCCTAATGGAAATATAATCAGCACGCCCACTTTCCAAACTTAGAATATAGAGCTAAATGTCAACTTACCACTCCACACTTAATTTACATGACATACGTGCACTTACAAATTCAAGTTTGCAAGAGTCAAAAGTAAAGCCTTCTAACAGAAGGAATACAAGCCAAAGTACAAGTTCAAGAAAAAAGTTAAACTATGAAAGTTCTTGACCATAAGTCCATTCCAGATCTGTTAAGGAAAACAAAAGGAGTGGGGTGAGCTAAAGGTCAGTGAGGTTCCAAATAAACATATAAGCACATAGCCAAATAAAAGGGTACTATAAACAAGTAAGCACCGTATTGTACTATAACAATTGAATCACAATTCAAGGATACAGGTAGCTTCCAAAAGCCAAATCCACTTGAGCTTGATCATACGAGAATCCGTTGACTCTTCGTCAACGTTTGCATTTAAAGAATACAATGTCCGTAGAACACCACTTTCTCCAATTCCCGTCCACCAGTCAACCCCCTTACCGGGCCCGAACACCTCAAACAGTAAGTAGGTAATACTCGAGTATACCGGATCCAGATTCAGTAAACAGTCCTTAGGGTTTATCGGTCTTCTCGACCAAGCCCTTGCTGGCTCGATACAACCGACTCACCTATGAGGTTGGGTACCCAAACAGTCACAGTAGTTGATGGGATATCACCCAAACAACTCACATACAGTCAAATATAGAGAAATCACATCTTATAATAGCAGTATACAGAGCCTCAGTGAAATCAAAGGAGGTCGAGTGTGATAAAGTACACGCTCGCCTCAATTTGTCAAAACAATTTTTAGCTCAACCAGTCACATATCAAGTATTCAGATATTTCACATAGACAGTTAACAGGCAATGGAACACTCACCTGTCAAGCAAATGTAGAGTTCAAACGTCAAGTTCCTTGTTTACGTTCACCTCCGTTTCCCAATCCTAGGGCAACGAGTGAAATCGTTAACAATTTAGGTTCATTTCCAACCCAAATATGAGTTCATTAGGTGACCAAGTGAGTGGTTAAATCTACTCAATTCACCATGCAAGTTAGGCCCAAAATGCAGTAAAAGGTCATGAGAAAACAAGTTTGCAAGTGCAAGAAAGTTGAGCAAAAGAAAGTTCATTAAGTTCAAAGTGGTCTTCGCGGGTAAAATAGTCACGCCCGTGCAGTCTTGGGAAAACAATCATATCTCACTATAGGAAGGTCAGAATCAGGTTCATTAGTGCGTTGGAAACTAGACTCGAAGGGATTTCCAACGTACCAATTCAGACTCTAGTTCATCTCCTATCAGTACCAGTGATTCGGGGAAGTCGGCTGATTTTTCAGTTCTGATCAGCTCCAAAACCCTAACAAAGTTACTCTATTTCCTCTTGCCAACTTCACTTGTTTTGGTCAAATTCATCCAATTCAACCTCCTAGAGTTCATATACAGGGGATCAGTTACCTAGTACCATTGGAGCTCAAAATGCAATACACAAAATGATTAAAAAACCAAAAAGTCTAGCCCAAAAAAACCAAAACAGTCCACTACTAGCCCAAAACAACCACTTTACTTGCTTCATTTCCATTTTAACTCACACCAAACCTTAAACCAATGTTTAGCCAAGTTTCTTAGGCTTAATTAAGGTGCAAATGAACCACAAAATCAAGGAGAAACCTCCCTTCAAAGCCGGTCAGCCAAGAGAAACAAAACAGTCCACTAGTTCTCATGCAACCAACCTTCCTCCTTTCATTGTTTTTCACTTAAACAACATGTCAAGTGTTATCCCTAACTTCAAAAAGGATCCAAAACATGTTAACACATCAAGAAAAAATATAAAAAAGCTCAAACATTTCATCAAACACATGGTATGCTAACCAACCAACCCTACTACCACTTGTTTAGTTCAAGAAAGTTAACCACAAATATCATCCTTTCAACTCCTAGTTTACCATCAAAACTTCAAACACATGATATAACACAAGAAAGCTAGGATTTAAGAGTCATATACCTCTCTTATGTGAAGCTTGAACCACCAAAAAACCACCAAAACCAAAGCTCCAAGCTTGAACACACACTAGGGTTGAAGGTTGTTCACTCACTAACTCAAGCCTTTCTCTTTTGATTTTTGCTCAAGATCAAGCTAGGGTTAGAAAGCAAGAAAAATGGAGTTTTCTCTCTTCCTTTGGAAGCTTCAAGTGGCCGGCTATAGGAGAAAAAATGGAGCAAAGTTGGTTTAAATTTCCTCTAATCCTTTGGTCAAAAAGATGTGTGACTAGGGTTTGGCCACATGGCCCAATCTTGGCCCTTTCTTCCTTAATCTTTGACTAATGAAGTTTCTACCCTCCAAATGTTCCAATGTCTATTTAACACCTCTAAACTATCATATAAAGTCCAACCACAAATAAAAGGACATTTGGTCAAAGTATATCTAATGAGATAAAATAAATTGCCAAGTCTAGGAAATGTTCAATTCAAATAAAAGGTAATAAATGCAATGCAAGGAAATGTTTTAAGTGATTTAATCTTAGGGCAAGGCAAGTAGTTTAGGAGAATTTATATTTTAAAGTGAGGGTTCTCACACTCTCTCCCCTTAAAAGAATTTTCTCTCGAAATTCTCACCTTGATTACTGAATAGCTCAGGATACTTTGCACGAATGTCCTCTTCCACTTCCCAAGTAGCTTCTCTACCTCATGATTTCTCCACAAAACCTTTACCAAGGGTATCTGTTTAGTCCTTAATTCCTTTACTTTTCGATCTAAGATCTGTACCGGCTTTCTTCATAAGTCAGAGATTCGTCAATGTCAATTTCTTCTGGCTTCAGTACATGAGTGGGGTCTGGATGATACTTTTTCAACATAGAAACGTGAAATACGTCATGGATCCTGGATAGACTCGCTGGTAACTCCAACCGATATGCCACATTCCCTACTCGTTGAAGAATTTTGAAAGGTCCCACGTATCTCGGTTGAAGCTTCTTTCCTTTTCCCCGTGAGATTTCGAAGTGGTGTAACCTTTAGAAATACCTTGTCCCAACTTCAAACTCCAATCCTTTCGTCGATTATCTGCTAACTCTTCTGTCGACTTTGCGCTGTCTGAAGCCTCTGACGTATCACTTCACCTTCTCATAGGCATTTCGATCCATGGTACTGCAATTGGGTCTAAAACCCTTCTTTCCCCTACTTCATCCCAGTATATTGGTGATCGGCACTTTCTTCCATAGAGAGTTTCGTACGGTGCCATTTGTATGGAGGAATGATAACTATTATTGTATGCAAATTCAACTAACGCCATATACTGTCCCCAACTTCCACCAAAATCCAAATACAAGTCCTTACATGTCTCAAGTGTTTGAATGGTTCTCTCTGACTGTCCATCAGTTTGGGGATGATAAGTAGTACTAAAGTTCAACTTGGTCCCCAAGCTTTGTAACTGTTGCCAGAAACGAGACACAAACCGGATCTCTGTCAGAAACAATGCTTACTGGATCCCATGCAATCTCACTATTCATCCATGTATAGTTGGGCCAATTTTTCCAAGGAGTATCTCATATTTATAGGCAAGAAATGAGCAGACTTGGTCAACCTGTCTACTATTACCCAAACGGCGTCATGACCTTTCTGGGTACGGGGTAACCCTGATACGAAATCCATGTAATATGTTCCCATTTCCACTCAGGGATTTCAAGAGGTTGTAGAAGACCTGAGGGTTTCTGATGTTCAGTTTTCACTTGTTGGCACACTAAACATTTTGGACAAATTGAGCAATTTCCTTCTTCATTTTATCCCACCAATACAGTCTCCTCAAATCCTGGTACATTTTACTGCTTCCGAGATGTACTGTATACTTAGATCGATGTGCCTCTTCCAAAATGTCCCTTTTTATCACTTCATCTTGCGGTACCACTATCCGATCACGAAATTTCAAATACCCTCGGAACTCACATTAAAGTCTGAGATTTCCCTTTTTGCACTTTTTCTACCCATTTTTACCATCTGGTCATTCTTCTGACTTCTTTAATTCGGTCCAACAAATCAGATCTCACCGTGATATTGCCCAAATCACTCTCTGTCGGTCCAACCGTGGATTCCATTCACTCACTTTTTCCAATAAATTCCACTCTTGACCATTAATCCAGCTACTTGAACTTTTCGACTTAAAGCATCCGCTACAACATTGGCCTTCCCGGGTGGTAGTTAATTGTACAGTCATAATTCTCAAGAAATTCCACCCACCGACGCTGTCTCAAGTTTAGTTCCTTCTGAGAGAATAGATATTTCAAACTCTTATGGTCGGTATAAACTCAAAAGTCACCCCATATAAGTAATGCCTCCACTTCTTTAGGGCAAAAACTACAGCGGCCAATTCCAAATCATGAGTCGGGTAATTCGCTCATGGGGTTTTAATTTCCTAGAGGCATAGGCAATTACACTTCCATTCTGCATTAGAACACATCCCAATCCTTCTCTTGAGGCGTCAGTATATACAGTGAACTGTCTTTCCCATTTGGTAAGGCTAAGACTGGTGCCGAATTAACCGTTTCTTTAATTCTCGGAAACTAGTTTCACACTTAGAACCCAGACAAATTGACCACTTTTTCGTCAGTCGGTTAAAGGCCCTGCTAATTTGGAGAATCTTGATGAACCGACGGTAGTATCCACAAACCAGGAAACTACGGATCTCAGTTGGGGTTTCTGGCGTTTCCACTCAGATACGGCTTCTACTTTACTGGATCCACAGAAATGCCATCTTTAGATATTACATGCCCTAGAAAAGAAATTTGCTCCAACCAAAACTCACACTTGCTAAACTTGGCATATAACTGATGTTCTCTCAAGTCTGCAAAACTATCTCAAATGCCGTTCATGATCCTCTCGAGTCTTAGAATATACCAAGATATCATCTATGAACACCACGACAAATTGGTCCAAATAAGGTTTAAAGACTCGATGCATCAAATCCATAAATGCAGCAGGAGCATTTGTTGGCATCACTGCAAACTCGAAATGCCATATCTGGAATTAAAACAGTTTTCGGTATATCCTCCTGCTTAATTCGTAACTGATAGTAACCTTGCCTCAAGTCCAACTTAGAGAAAACACTGCTCCTTGCAACTGATCAAACAACTCGTCAATGTGCGGCAAAGATATTTATTTTTCACCGTGACATCATTTAAGCCGCGATAGTCTATACAGAGTCTCAAACTACCATCCTTCTTTTTAACAAATAGAACAGGCGCTCCCAAGGTGATTCACTTTCTCGAATAAACCTCGCTCTAACAAATCCTGTAACTGCAGTTTTAGTTCCTTAAGTTCGGCAGGGCCATTCGGTATGGTGTTTTCGCAATAGGAGCGTTCCAGGCACCAAATCGATTTAAATTCTATTTCCCTCTCTGGCGCATCGACTTCAACTCGTCAGGGAAAACATCGAAATTCATTTACTACTAACACATCCTCCAGTTTCACCTTATCTCCAGGAGTATTAATTAAGAAAGCTAAGTAACCCTGCGCCTTTATTCAATAATTTCCTGGCTCGAATTCCCGAAACAAGTGCAGACGAGACTAATCTACCTCCACATCCAATCTTAGAGTGCTTCTGGTATAGAACTCCACCACCTTAGTCTTGCAGTTCAACTGAGCATTATAACGAGCCAACCAATCCATGCCTATAATCACGTCATACCCTTGAGGTCTAAACTTATCAAATCTACCACCAACTTCCGTTCTCCTACCCAAATCTCACAATTTTTATAAACCATGTTGGTAATTAGGTTTTGATCCCCAGTAGGTGTTCTAACTTCCAAGTCATAGGTAATTTAACGGGATTCACATCAATACCACACATAAAGGCAGGATTTACAAAAGAATGGGTTGCCCCAGGTCAATTAAAAGTTTAGCTAAGCGGTGGAATACAGGATCGTACCTTCCACTACTTCAGATGACTCAGGGCTCGCTGATGGTCCAAGGAAAAAACCCTAGTAGAGACTTTCGACCTACTCCCACTAGCAGTTGGTTGCTTAGGGTTGACTTCTCTGGTTGCACACCCTCATTCCTTCACGGTTTTACAGGCAGGTGGCGATCTGATGCTCGGAACTTCCGCAACGGAGACATTTCTTCATCTTTTGCCAACAAGCATCATCGGTGTGGTTTGCCTTACCACAATATCCACAGCTTGCGCGAGGAGCAGGTGCAGGACCTCCTTCGGAGACAGTCCTCTGTTGTCCCCTTCCACTTTGAGCTCCTCTGGATGGGTTCCTCTCGATGTCCCTGAGATTCGAACTCTACCCGTACCTCTTCCAAACTTAGGAGTGGTACATTTTGATCGCCTCGCCCGGAAGTACTACCAGATGCACCTCGTCTTTTTGCTTGGAAAGTTCGAACCTGAAATCGGGCTTGCTCCACTCGTTGAACTTTTTCAAGAGCATCTTTAAATGTATTGATCTGAGTAGCAGCTAAGTCTTTTTGAATGTCCACATTCAAATCCTGGACAAATCACCTTATACGTTTCTGCTCAGTAACCACCAGTTCCGGAGCAAATTTGGAGAGTCTGATGAACTGGGTCTCATATTCCGCCACATTCGAAGTGTCTTGGCATAGTTTGATAAATTCATCCTCTCTTTTCTTCTGCATTAAGAGCGGGAGAACTTCTCGTTAAACTCCCTAGCGAAGTTAAACCAAGTACATGGAATTTGCTCCCTGTCCCACTTTACCCTTACTATGTTCCGCCGGGAACGGGCTGCGCCTTCCAACTGGAAAACGGCGAAGGTTATTTGCCTTTCATCTGTGTAGTTCAATGCAGCAAATATATCCACCATTCTTTCAAACCAGTTCTCGGCAACTTCGGGATCTGGTCCTCCAAGAAATTTATGAGGAGCGAACTTTTGGAACCATTCTAGGGCCCTATCTTCACCTACTTCAGGATCCCTTTGCTAGTTACCAGGTACTTGACCTTGCTAGTCAACCAATCGAGCCAATAGGTCAGTCATACGATTGATAGCCGTAGCTATCTGGTCCCCTCCTTCATCTCTGGGTCCCTGGTTCTGATTGGCTACAGACCCTTGTTCCTCTTCCTGATCTTGGGTTTGCCTGGGTCCACCCCCACGGCCCCGACCACGTTGTCTTCTACCCTCCATTATTACTCACTGGGCTAGGGTTCAAGTATCATAACTAATAGTGTAAGCAAGTTTTGGGTATACAATAGATACTTATTCTGTGACGACCCCACCTCCCCTAGGGCGTACCCTAGGGTTTAGCGAGCCGCCAACCAGTTTTCAGCTACTTCCGGGTCAGACCCTCCAAGGAATTTCGGTGGAGAAAACTTTAGGAAACGCTCTAAGGCCCTGTCCTCTCCTATCTCAGGGTTCTTAGGCTGATTCATTGGAGCTCGGCCAAAATATGCGAAAACCCTAATTTACGCTAACTATAAAACTAAAGGTATAACCCTTGATTCTATGATTTATTGTAACTATTGAGGGAGTAAAGATATTATAAAGTAATTTAATCAAAATAAAAGGGTATTTTAAGAAAATATGAGTGAATTTTCCAGGCGAAACACAGTCTTAAATTATATTTGCTCACTTCAATTTGGGATTGGTTATTCTTAGGGTTTGTCGGTAATCAAGGGCATAATCCGGAAGAAAATTTTTGATGTTATTTTAGCTTAGATGGGTGAGTGTTCCTTGTGTGTCTGTACAATAAGTGACTATGTGACTATTTGTGAATGTTTGCTTGAATGTTAAATGCTTTCTAAGGATTACTAAATGGATTTTCGATGGGCGAGTGTGTACTTTATCGCACTCGACCCAAGCCAAAGTGAATTTTCAATGATTGAATGCTACTTGTGTATGAATGTAAGCCTTTTGGCTGAATTGGGCCCTTGCCCTTCTTTGTCAGCCGACTCGAACCAGAAGCGGACTCGGTCGGGCGGTTGGTGACCCTGGGACAGTGTTTTGGTATACTCGAGTATGACCACGAAGATTGGTGGAGACTGGCCAGTGAATTGGCTAGTGGCGGGAAATGAAATGAATGAATGAATGTCAAGAACTGGGGGATTTTCACTTGCAAATGTTTTCTAATGTCGGAGGGGTAAGGAAAGTGATTGGTGAATGAATGAATGAATTACTTGAACGAATGGCTCCACGTGAGCATGTATCCTTTTAATGAGTGGGTTATTATTGCTTTTATATGTTAAATGTTTTTGGATTATTTGCTATTAAATGATTAATGTTCTGGATTTAATTGCTCGATTATGTGTACGGAACCTCACTGGGCTTTTAGGTCATTTCTTTAGTTTTGTTTTCCTTACAGGGGATATGAGCGAGGCGTGAGACTGGTACAGGTTAGCTTAGTCTAGTTTTTGGAAATTTTACGATGGTACTCGCACTAGTCGCTCGACTAGAGTTGAATGTATTTAGAATTGCATTCTTTAATCTATTTGGAATTGTATGGAAATTTGAGACAGAAATGAATGTACATGTACGTTCCAAGTTTGGGAACTGTTATTTCCTTTACTCTTGAGATTGTAACCTATTTTATTTGAAATATGTGAGCGAGTTCTGGCGAGAGTTGGGAAGGCGGTCTTCTAAACCCTGGGTACGCCCTAGGGGGAGGTGGGATCGTCACATATTCACAATCAAAAGTCAAAGAAAAATGAAGTCGGAATCACGATAAGCAAGTGAAAACACAAAGCAGTTAAATGCCAGAATCGAAATAAAGTCAAAGTCAAAGTCAAGGTCAAGGTCAAAGTCAAAGTCAAAGTCAAAGTATTATACATTCAAAGGCTCATAGCAATCATTTACAAGCTAACAAGGCCAAAAGTATCAAGTATGGGCCTCAAAAGTATAGACACAGTCCATCCAGCCATATCATACTAAATTCGAAACAAGTAGTCAAAAGAAAACTGCACAACCACCGAGTCACCACATCCCCTATCCTTTCTATTTACAAAGGTCAAAGTCACCCAAAATAGTAATCTAACAGTCAGGACTCAGTCCGCCGCGAGACTAGCTGAACCCCCATCCTGGACAGGTTCAGCTCCTACCTCGCCTCCGATGTTAGAAGTCTCATCGCTTAAGTCTCCAAGTAGGTCATCACAAATATTCAGAATGGACTCCGCTCTATTCCTCACCTTCATTGCCCCCTTAACCATGCACTCCTGAGCTTCTCCAAGCTGCGCACAAAGGTCATCAACCCTTTCCTGGCCCTCAACCACATCATACTCAAGTTCCTTAATCCGATCATCTTACATTTTAATAGTTTTCTTTAATTGATTCACCTCAACTTCAAGACTAGCATTGTCCTTTGCTAGTGCCTTCATTTCCTCTACCACAGCCAAAACTACTGTATTAGGATAGGCATAAGTATGGCGACACTCACAACGCCGATGGCGGTTGGCTGGACTCCAATGCACGGCAGCTCCTCCTGGCCGAATCTGGTATCTAATCATAGGTAATGGAGCACGGGGCTGCGCGCCAACCTGACTATCACTAGGGCCACTAGGTCCGTTCATCCAAAACAAAGTGTAGATAAAACTTAAGTACTTTTAAGGGAAAATAATCAAGTATAACCCTAAAGTCAAAATTTCTAACCCGCCCATGCCAATTCAAACCTAGACTCTAATATCACCTGGGACAGCCCCACCTCTCCCTAGGGCGAACCCTGAGGTATCAGCGACTGCCTGCCCAGCTCTCGCTGGGGCTCAGTTGAATAAAGAACTAGACTCAAGATAACTAATGAAATATCTTCAAGGAAAGAAGTACAAACCCTAATGAAAATATAATCACCACGCCAACTTTCCAAACTTAGAATATATAGCTAAATGTCAACTTACCACTCCACACTTAATTTACATGACATACGTCGAACTTACAAATTCAAGTTTACAAGAGTCAAAAGTAAAGTCTTCTAACAAAAGGAATACAAACCAAAGTACAAGTTCAAGACAAAAGTTAAACTATGAAAATTCTTCACCATAAGTCCATCCCAGATCTGTTAAGGAAAACAAAAGGAGTGGGGTGAGCTAAAGCTCAGTGAGGTTCCAAATAAACATATAAGCACATAGCCAAATAAAGGCGTACTATAAACAAGTAAACACCGTATTGTACTATAACAATTGAATCACAGTTCAATTCAAGGATACGGGTGGCTTCCAAAAGTGAAATCCACTTGAGCTTGATCATACAAGAATCTGTTGACTCTCTGTCAACGTTTGCATTTAAAGAATACAATGTCCGTAGAACACCATTTTCTCCAATTCCCATCCACCAGTCAACCCCCTTACCGGGCCCGAACACCTCAAACAGTAAGTAGGTAATACTCGAGTATACCGGATCCAGATTCAGTAAACAGTCCTTAGGGTTTATCGGTCTTCTCGACCAAGCCCTTGCTGGCTCGATACAACCGACTCACCTATGAGGTTGGGTACCCAAACAGTCACAGTAGTTGATGGGATATCGCCCAAACAACTCACATACGGTCAAATATAGAGAAATCGCATCTCATAATAGCAGTATACCGAGTCTCAGTGAAATCAAAGGAGATCGAGTGTGATAAAGTACATGCTCGCCTCAATTTGTCAAAACAATTGTTTAGCTCAACCAGTCACAGATCAAGTATTCAGATATTTAACATAGACAGTTAACAAGCAATGGAACACTCACCTGTCAAGCAAATGTAGAGTTCAAACGTCAAGTTCCTTGGTTACGTTCACCTCCGTTTCCCAATCCTAGGGCAACGAGTGAAATTGTTAACAGTCTAGGTTCATTTCCAACCCAAATATGAGTTCATTAGGTGACCAAGTGAGTGGTTAAATCTACTCAGTTCACCATGCAAGTTAGGCCCAAAATGCAGTAAAAGGTCATGAGAAAACAAGTTTGGCAAGTGCAAGAAAGTTGAGCAAAAGAAAAGTCTCATTTAAGTTCAAAGTGGTCTTCGCAGGTAAAACAATCGTGCCCGCGCAGTCTTGGGAAAAAAGCCATATCTCACTTTAGGAAGGTCAGAATCAGGTTCTGTTAGCGGTGTTGGAAACTAGACTCGAAGGGCTTTCCAACGGTACAAAATTAAGACTCTAGTTCATCTCCTATAAGTACCAGGGATTCGGGGAGGTCGGATGATTTTTCAGTTCTGATCAGCTCCAAAACCCTAACAAAGTTACTCTATTTCCTCTTGCCACTTCACTTGTTTTGACTCAAATTCATCCAATTCAACCTCCTAGAGTTTGTGAGGACTCATAATTTTATTCTTAAAATAGTTATTTTTATAATTATTTACCCTAGTATTAGTTAATTATATTATTGTTACATGAATTGCTCGTAAATTTCGCTTTATCGCGCGCGAGTAGAAAGTTCGTGCATTTCGCGTCAAAACGGCTAAGTGGAGATTTGAGAAATTTATAATAGACTACTAAGAGTGAATAATTACAGTGTTAAAGGAATTGCATTGGAGGATTAGTGCACTAGTACAACAAACAAGAGAGAAATGTGGTAGTGCACCTCACTATTTGAGCACTATTCAAAGTTGACTTATTGTACCTTGGACTTAGCTTCCTTAACACACTTCATCCACCAACATTCAAACCACAAAACACTCTCTCTCTCTTCTCCATAGTCTCGGCTGAAACCAACAAAGGAAAAGGAAGAAGAAAACTCTTCATTTCAAACTTCTATCTTGCTAGCAAAACTTCATCCAATCTTCTAGTTCTTGGAGATCAACTTTAGCTTGGAGAAAGACATCATCTTGTGCAATTTCTTGGGGAGTTTTGGTGGAAATTTCTGGTGTCATCTAGGGTTCAAGAGGTAAACTTCAACTCTTGTAATCTTTCCATTTTTCTTCAAGAATCAAGCTTAGATTGCATGGGTTACAACCCTAAGCAAGAAATAGGTAGAGGACTTGAGGAAACCCATTTTATGTTGCTTTAATCTTTAGGCTAGCGGCCTTGAGGTGGATTATAGGTAGCTGACTTGAGGTGTAATTAGTTTATTGTTGTTGTTTATGTGTTATTTGAGATGAATACGATTAGAAAGTAAAGGAAAAATCGAGAACAAGTGTGCATAAGAGTTGGCCGAAATTGTCCTGTGGTTATCTTGCTTGTATTTCGAATTTTTGTTGGTTGTTTGGCTGTGAAATTGAGTGATATATGTTTTATATTGTGTGTACAAAGTGTCTACCAAAAATTGTTTCAATTGGTTGCTCAAAACTAGAGTTTTCGAAAAAGAAAGAAATCTAGAAATGGTGTTCAGGACAGCCGAACAGTACTACTTTGCTTGAACATATCTCTTTGTACAAAATTCAAAATCAAGTTCCATTTGCAGAATTTGAAACTAGACATTCATAGCTTTCCAATGGTATAAAACGCATCTGCTAGTTCGAACTGAGTGAACAGTAGTGATTTAACAAATTTTGCTGTTCTGTTGTGACTGTCTGTCCGAGAAGAATGGAGAAACTGCATCTTGTGGCTCTGTTTTCTCGCACTTGTGACTGATTTTGTAACGACTCTTTCTGATGAAATGTATCATTTTGAACCTAGTTTACAACGCCACTAACCATTCCCAATTTGAACTTGTATTGAGTGAGATGCGGTCTGATTTCGAAAGTGCAACAAAGCTGGGAAACTGGACAGTTTTTTCATTCTTGTTGGCCGAATGGTCAAACTTGTTTTGGGATGTTTTGTTTCGAAAATTTTGATGGAAATTGCTTGTCAATTGCTTATTAAATGTTTATAGGATCTTGGTTTCAAAAATGGACCGAATTGGGGTTGTTTTCATTGTACCAAACTTTTGAAAGGAAAGAAAGGGGTCGAGTTGGCAGATTGCCTTGAGAATTTCCCAAACTTTAGCCATTTTGTTAACTGCCTTCCCACGTGATTTTTTGCGTGAACTTTGATAGAGATGTATTACACATATGGAAGTTTAAGTGTACCAAATTTGGTGTAATTTCAATAACCTTGATGCTACAAAGATGGCTTTTCAAATCTGGAAATTTTTTATCAGTGTACAAAAGTCAGCCGACTTTAAGCTACTATATCTTGATTCAAAACTCCAAATTTAGTTCCGTTTGTTTTGTTTGAAACCTTGTTTGGAAATATTATTGTGTTACGAATTTCAAGGGCTGATTCACTTTTTGTGAATTATACCGAATTTCCAAAGATTGCTGGAAAGCCAAGACTGGTTCAAACCTGTCTCTTGGAATTGAAACTTTGAGTTGAAAAATGAGTGCTTTCTGTTTAGAATCTTGGAAAAGTGTCTTCTAGGAACTTTTATTACTCCAAACCTAGTTTCCAACGGTGTAGAGTTTTCCATTTTTGGACATGCCAAACTCAAGATTTGATTTTTCCAAGTTTGTCACTTAAAGTTGAAATTTTCCGATTTCTTATGAAATGAGCTTTTGAGGACTCGTCACCTTATCTTGATATTGATAAACTGTTTTAAACCCGATTTTCACGGGAGAGGCAAGTTTCTCTTGAGACTTGGAACCCCCACTTTCGAATCACGATTTTGAATAATTAAAGTTCACTTTTAAGACATTGACTTAGTTCTAAACAAGTGTACAAGTTTTCCTTGGTTGAGGCATGTTGTGAGTGATAGTTAATCGTATTTCTTCAGGCACTCAAGAGGATCTTCAAGAGAATCTTGGAGTGGACGTGTGACAGCCCCACCTCCCCCTAGGGTGTACCCTAAGGGTTAGCGAACTGCCTACCCAACTCTCGCCAGGACTACTAACGATCACATACACGCAAATATAAACGTTTCGGAAAGTATACTAACAAGTAAGGGAAACAACAAACCCGTAAAACGAAAATGAAAAAAACTGAACTGAGGTGAACAGTGTTGCCACGTCACAATCCGGCCGGATATTCTTGGCCGGATTGGAGGCAGTGGCTGCCCCAAAAATTTTCCAAATCCACCCCGAATCCGGCCGAGAACTGGCCGGATACTTGGCCGGATTCCAGTGAACAGTGCCCGTCCGAATTTTTTCTTCGTTCCCCGTTTGCCGTCCGCACTCGTCCGAACACGCTCCAAATACAATTAAACTTTAAATAGGAATAGACAAGCACATTTTCAAGATAGTATGCCACTTATACATGAGAAAATATTCACGTATAACCACTATGAGGGTTTACAATTCAAGAGAGAATGTCCAAGTATAGCACATTAGGGTTTCTAACAGTCGAGGAGCTATACAAAGGAACAAAAGAATGTCTAACTAGCTCAACTCGCTTCACAAAAATCATGGTTTCCAAAAGTATGCCCTGTAAGGAAAACAAAGATAACGAGAGTGAGCTTTCGCCCAATGAGGTACTAACAAGTCATGCTCAGTTATTCACAACCATCAAATATAGTCATAAAAGCACCACAAGTAAAAGGATACGGGTGGCTCTCGGGAGCCAATTTCCCCTTTGCAACACTTGATCACATCCCGTTGACCCTCCGTCAACGTTCGAAGGACAAGTATGACCGTAGACCCCCACTTTACACCCAGTACCTTCCACCATACATTCCCTTACCGGGCCCGAACACCTCACAGTAATCAGGAGGTAATACTCGAGTATACCACAAGGTCGAGGAGCTAACACTCCACTCGACACACAGTAACCTCATGGTTCGTTACCTAATCGACCGACCCTTGCCGGCTCGACTCGATAAACGACCATTGAGGCTTGAGCTCAGATATCACAGTAAAGTCGTAGGGCTCATGCCCCAAACGACATTAAGCCAGGCACAAGTCAAATTCACAAATATTCAGTAATCAGTTATACAAGTAAGAGAACGAGAGCGATGAAGTACACTCTCGCCTCAGGCACAGAAAACCACAGTTATTCAATCCAAGGATTCAAGTACACAACCATTTAAACACAAATCATGCATAGTACACTCACCACTTCGAGCAAGCAAAATCACAAGTTTTCGCTCGACGGATGTCCGGAATCACCGGCACGCCCTACAACAAACAAGAAATTACAATTGAGACTCGAACACGAGTCGAATGGCCCTTAAATGAACTACTAAGGCAAAGCCAAATGTAACTTGGAATGGAAAAGCATAACATGCAAAGCCAAGGGTTCAAGCAAGTCCAAAACCTCTTATTTCGACCCAATCATAACCTAAACTCAAAGACCCAATATCCTCAACATTTGGACAGCATTTCCCCTAAAATTTCAGATTTTCCATCCTACAACCAACCATATAAATCCATCCAAACCAACCACAATTTCACAAACCAATCATAGGCTAATTAGTATACTTCATTAGGGTCACAATACCCCTCATTCATAACCAATTATAAGCTCATTAACCATCCATAAGAAAGCCCCAATTCAAAACCCTAAAACTGAAATTTTCCGCACAAAGCTGAAATTTTCCGCAATTAACCGCAATTCACATACAAGAGCTCCAATTTACACAATATTAAACCATCAATCCAAGTCTAGCCAATACTTATCATATCAAACAGAAAATTTCCCAATAAAATCAGAAATTTATCCAACTCCCAATTAATCCATAAAATCATCCATTAATCATGCTATAAAGCCACCATAGGCCACTAATTTACCATTAGGAGGAACAAAAGTTGAGTTTCCAAGCAAAATACCTTAATCCTCAAGAAAGGTTGTAGCTTAAGAGCTTCACCACAAAACTAACTCCGCCAATCACCTCAACTTCCTTAGCAAGTTGATTTTTGTGGAGGAATTTGAGAATTAACCGGCTGGATTTCAAGATTGGAGCAAGAAATGGAAGATCAAGATTGAAGCTTTCTTTCTTTTCTCTCCTTGTGGAGTTAGGCCAAGAGGAAGGGAAATAAGGGTGTTTTTTTGGTCAAAATTGCTATTTAGTAAAGGTGAAGAAAGTTGGCAAGTTCGAACAAATCACATCGCGACACGTGCCACCCTTTTTGCTTTAAACTTATCCTCTTGCTCACCAAGGTTAATCCATCTAGGTAACCTCTAATCACCTCCTAACACCTAGTAATTAAATCCCTTTACGCAAAAATTAACCTAA
Organism: Coffea humblotiana; assembly: GCA_023065735.1. Taxonomy (NCBI): domain Eukaryota; kingdom Viridiplantae; phylum Streptophyta; class Magnoliopsida; order Gentianales; family Rubiaceae; genus Coffea; species Coffea humblotiana. The sequence continues at coordinate 18,972,141 of CM041216.1, forward strand.
TTGGCCGAATTTCTCTCACTTAATGCACTAGCGGGTCCCACGTCCACTATTCACTCCTAAAATCTCATGAACTAACTTATACTAGAAAAATATTTTTAAAACCCTATTTACTCATAAAAATGTCTAGAAAATTTATAGAATAAAGGAAATATGGAAAACGGGTGCAAAGAAATAAAATAATACTCAAAAACAAGGAAAATTTACGGGCTCTCACAGGACGCCTGAAGACTTAATTGCTCACTTACCCACTTTTGACTTGGTGAGTGTCAAGTCTATGAAGTGTTACTACGTGCTTAATTGTTCTCATTAATTGAGTATTTTGCAAGTGTTGAGTCGAGTGTGTACTTTATCGCACTCGTTCTCTTTTAAGTGAATTGTATTTGAATTGCATGAAGTGAATTGTTAAGTGAATAAAGTGAAGTGTTGCAATAGTGAATCGCATTGACTTATAGATATAATAGTGGGGGACGCCCAAACTCATCGGCCGACCTTGCGACTCGAGCCGGCATGGGCTTGGTCGTGAAGCTTGGTGAGCCATGAGAAAAATTTTATAAGCTTGATCTATTTGAGAGATCTCGCTTGGCATACTCGAATAGTATCGCCTTATATAACAGAAGTGCAGGCTCGGAGCAGGGGGTGTAACGGTGATCGGGAGTGCGAAGTAAGTGGGGTTCTACGGACTTATTGTGAGGACCCGAATTTTTCTCACTTATAATTCTATTTTTATGGCTTATTTAAATATTTATTCACCCGTTTTCTCTGAATAATTTATTTCAACCATTTTAAATTCATTTACATGGAATAATGTCTCGCTTATATTTTTAAAACGTTCCGTTAGCAAATTTAATTTTTCGGAGACTCGTTTAGTAAGAAATAGTGAATACACGTTTTCAAGGCAATAATCGATTCGAGAGTGCAAAAATCTTGGAGGATTAAGAATGATTACTAGTAGATTAAGAAAAGTTAATTGAGGGATTAAATGTGATTAACTTAAATAAAGCTTTTACTGTGCGCGCATCGATAATTTCTCAAAAATCATACCGCGCGACAAATTGGAGATTTAAGGAATTAATATTTGTGAGGACTCATGTTTTATTTCTAAAATGGTTATTTCATAATTAATTACATTAGTAGTAGTTAATTATATAATCGTTATATGAATTTCTCGTAAATTTCGCCTTATTGCGCGCGAATCGGAATTTCACGTATATCGAGCCGGAACGGCTAAGTGGGGATTTAAGAAACTTATTCTAGACTACTAAGAGTGAATAATTATAATGTTTAAGGAAGTGCATTAGAGGTTTAGTGCACAAGTGAAACAAACCCGAGAGAAACGGACTCGAAACACGCACGCGCGATTACTATTGATAGTTGACTCACCAAACTTTGGCCCCAAGTTTTATCAAGCTTCCAAGAGAAGCTTTAGCCATCAGATTTTTCTCTCTCTCTCTCTCACTTCAAGCTGCCAAAATCCTCAAGCAAAGAAGAAGAGCAAGAGCTCTCTCATTTCACTCCAAATCTTCTCACCATTTCACTCCAAATTCATCACACAAACTCACAACAACTTGGAGACTCACTTGGACTACTTTCTCACGGTTTCTTGGAGCTTTTGGTGACCCAAAATTTCTGGTTTTTCATCATCTAAGAGGTGGTAATCATCTAACCTTTTAAACTTGGTTCTAAGTGAGTTAAATTTGACTTGGAAGCTTGTAGCTTCATGTGGGTATCTTTATTTGGTTGAAAATCATTTGAGTGGACTCTATGAAATCCCACAATGGACATGTTGGACTGATATGATGATTATGGGTGTTATTTATGTTTATTAAGTGTTAAATAAGTGGATATAAGTTGAAAGAGTGGAAGGAAAATCAAAGGAAAGTTGAAGCTAAGAAGGGAGTTCCTGCCCTGTTTTTTGCCGAGCCCTTGGTTCGATTTTTTTGTGATCAAATGACCTTGAATTTGTTGTAGATATGTTGTATAGGTTGTGTGGAAAGTTTCCACAAAAAAGTACTTGATTTGGTTAAAAAAAGTTGAGTTTTGAACAAGAACAAACTGGAAATTCGCGTAACAGGGGGTGTGCTGGCAGTAATCTTTAAACGATCATAACTCTTTGCTCAGATGTCAAAATCAAGTGCCGTTTATGGAATTAGAAACTAGACACTTCCAGTTTTCTAACGGTATAAAATGCATCCCCTGATTCGACTTGAGTGAGCCGTACTAGTTCTTCAAAATTACCTGTCTGTTTTACCCCTGTGCTAGAGAGTCAGTGATGTGCTGGGACTTGTTTCTTGAATTTGAGCTAGCTAGGAACTGAATTTCAGAACGATTTCTTCTGATGAAATGTAACCTTATGAATTTAGTTTCCAATTCCACCAACCATGCCTCAATTCCAAGTTGAATGATTGAGTTATGGCCAAATTACAGAACTGCACCAGTGATAGAAAACACTAATTTTGGCTAACCGAATGGCTTAGCTCGAATTGGGACTTGCTATTTTAAAATTTTGGTGTCAATCACCTACTAAATGTATGTTGGATGTTTCTTAGATCTTTTCTTCATAAATGGACCATGTTTGAGATGATTTCATTGCCAAAGGTTCAAAAAAGAAAAAAACGGAAGCTTGAAGGCAGCTTTGTCTTCGGATTCCCTTAAACTTTGGTAGTTTAGTTAACTACCTTCCCGTGTGAATTTTCAAATGAAATTTGGTAGAGGAATAATTCTCATATGGAATTTGCGTTTTACCAATTTTGGTGTCAATCCAAGACCATTTCGATACCCAAATGATGGTCCAAAGTCGTTTGTCAAATCTGGAAAATGTGCAATCTGTCCTTATTTTTAGTTAACTTTGGACTGCTATATCTTGATGCTTGAGACTCTGATTTTAGTTCCTATTGTTGTATTTAAAACCTGATTGGAATTCTAATTGAGGTACCAAAATTTCAGAGGCTAATTCATTTTCCTGTGAATTTTTCCGAATTTCCAAAGTTTAACCGAAAACTAAGGCTGAAATTGTCTTGGGAGTCCAAGTCAGCCCCTTTAGGCCAAAATTTGAGTGTCTTCCATTTTGAATCTTGGAAAAGTGTATTCTAGGAAACTTTTAGTACTTTGAAACTAGTTTCCAACGGTACCAAGTTTTCCAATTTTGGACCTACAGAGTGTAAGATATGATTTTTCAAAGATTGCACCTTAAATCTGGAATTTTGAACTTGAAGTGAATTGAGTTTTTAGAGACTCTTCACTATCCTTCGATATTGAATAATCGTTTTAAAACTCGATTTCGTGAAGGAAATTAGTTTTTCTTGTGTTAATAAATCCTCACTTTTGAACCTTTATTTTGAGTGGTTAAGGTTTGTGTTTGAGGTATCAACTAGTCAAATTAAGTGTGCCTTCTTTCTTGATTAATACAATGATTGTGAGTGAGAAATACTTGTTAATTATCCAGGTGCTCAAGGACATTTCGAAGGGAATCTCGGTGCGGACACCTAAAGCTTTGTTTGCTCACTTATTTTGAATCAGTGAGTGTCCAGTGCATGACTTGTTGTGTTTACTTGATTTATTTGCTTATATACGTGAATATCGCTTGGCGAGACGAGTGTGTACTTTATCGCACTCACTCTCCTTTACTCAAACTTTGCTTACATTAAACTTGATTTTCAAAGTCGATTGGAGTGAATCTCAGTCGCAAATATACTTGTTTACGTGTGCATGTCGTGTTGTTGTGCGTGTCGTGTTGTCGAGTGGAGTGAACCTCCTCGACTTATGGGGATGCCCAATTCTCTTAGCCAATCTTGTAACTCGAGCCAGCATGGGCTTTGGTCGAGAAGCTTGATCAACCAAGAGAATAACAAAACAAAACTTGATCTTTTGAGATCTTGTTCGGCATACTCGTCGAGTATCACCTTTTTTCGTGCGTGTTTGGTTACGGATCCGAGAGGGTGGAATGTTGGCTGGAGGTAGTAAGGGGAGCTTCTACGGACTTCAAAAGCTACCCTGGTTGACGGAGTGTTAACTCGTGGAGGTAGTGGATCGAGCATTGGCAAAGCATGTGGAAATTAGCTCCTGAGAGCTCTTGTATCCTACTCAAGTGTGTTTAAATTGTTAATTGTGAATTACTTGACTTTATCGCTTTATTTATGGCATAAATGTTATTGATACTTGAACTACGTGCTTGCATGACTTTCTTGGCCTCACTGAGTATTGGCTCATCCCATTAGTTTGTCTTACTTAACAGGTTGGATTGGAAGAAGTTAAGGAAATGCCGACTTGAGGCACTTTTGTATTAGTGTTTTGATTGTAATCGACTAGACACTTTTGGATGTTGTATATTTTGGGGAAAGTGATTGTAAGTTTTGAAATTGTGATGTAAGATTGAATATTTATATATGGAAATGACTTCGCACATTTATTCCGACATTCATTGTTAGTACTAGACTTTAAATTTGAATTGGAATTGTCTCGAGTCCTGGCGAGAGCTGGACAGGTGTCCCGTGGATACCCTTGGGTTCGCCCTTGGGAGAAGTGGGGGCGTCACACTTATAACCTACCCGGTTGACGGAGTGTCAGCTCGTGGAGGTACTGGATCGAATATTGGCAGAGCAAGTGGAATATAGCTCCTGAGAGCTCCCGTATCCTTATCAAGTGTGTTTTATTGTTAATTGTGAACTACTTGAATGTTATAGCTTTAATTCTCGTATAAGTGTTATTATTATTTGAACTATGTGTTTTTGCATGTTTTCTTGGCCTCACTGAGCATTAGCTCATCCCATTAGATTTGTTTTCCTTAACAGGAGCCGGAATGGAAGGAGTTATATAGAAGCCGACTTGATGCACTTTTGATTAGGGTTTTGAATGTAATTGATTAGATGACTTTTGAAAGTTGTATATTTTTGGAGAAAGTGATGTACTTGGTATCTTGAAATGTATGAATTGAATACTTAAGGAAGCGACCTTTTCTTTGTAGTTTCGACTCTTATTGTTGAATGTTATCCATAAGTTTGAATTGTCTCGTAGTGAGTCCTGGCGAGAGCTGGGCAGGCGTCCCGCCGATATCCTTTGGTTCGCCTTAGGAAGAAGTGGGGGCGTCACAGAGTTCATATACAGGGGATCATGCTACCTAGTACCATTGGAACTCAAAATACAATACACAAAATGATTAAAAGAACCAAAACAGTCTAGCCAACAAAAGGAACCAAAATAGTCCACTACTAGCCCAAAACAACCACTTTACTTGCTTCATTTCCATTTTAACTCACACCAAACCTTAAACGAATGTTTAGCCAAGTTTCTTAGGCTTAATTAATGTGCAAATGAACCACAAAATCAAGGAGAAACCTCCCACTTCAAAGCCGGTCAGCCAAGAGAAACAAAACAGTCCACTGGTTCTCATGCAACACCAACCTTCCTCCTATCATTGTTTTTCACTTAAACAACATGTCAAGTGTTATCCCTAACTTCAAAAGGATCCAAAACATGTTAACACATCAAGAAAAAACATAAACAAAGCTCAAACATTTCATCAACACATGGTATGCTAACCAACCAACCCTACTACCACTTGTTTAGTTCAAGAAAGTTAACCACAAATATCATCCTTTCAACTCCTAGTTTATCATCAAAACTTCAAACACATGATATAACACAAGAAAGCTAGGATTTAAGAGTCATATACCTCTCTTATGTGAAGCTTGAACCACCAAAACAAACCACCAAAACCAAAGCTCCAAGCTTGAGACACACACTAGGGTTGAAGGTTGTTCACTCCACTAACTCAAACCCTTTCTCTTTTGATTTTGCTCAAGATCAAACTAGGGTTAGAAAGCAAGAAAAATGGAGTTATCTCTCTTCCTTTGGAAGCTTCAAGTGGCCGGCTATAGGGAGAAGAAAATGGAGCAAAGTTGGTTTAAAATTCCTCTAATCCTTTGGTCAAATAAGATGTGTGACTAGGGTTTGGCCACATGGCCCAATCTTGGCCCTTTCTTCCCTTAATCTTTGACTAATGATGTCTCTACCCTCCAAATGTTCCAATGTCTATTTAACACCTCTAAAACTATCATATAAAGTTCCAACCACAAATAAAAGGACATTTGGTCAAAATATATCTAATGAGATAAAATAAATTGCCAAGTCTAGGAAATGTTTCAACTCAAATAAAAGGTAATGTAATGCAATGCAAGGAAATGTTTTAAGGGATTTAATCTTAGGGCAAGGCAAGATGTTTATGAGAATTTATATTTTAAAGTGAGGGTTCTCACATAAGTGCTGAGTGGTAACATGTACGACACTCATTTCGAGTAGGAGGTGTCTGTCATTCCCGTCTCAGTAATTTTATCTTGATTAAGTCGATTGGAGAGTTATCTCATCGACCCTAGTGCTGAGCGGCAGCGTGTACCACACTCAATTCGAGTGGGAGATACCTCTCATTCCCGTCTCAGTACCTCTATCTTGATTAAGTCGATTGGAGAGTTATCTCATCGACCATACTTATTCTTGCGTGGGTATACTCGAGTATTACCAAAAACCCTTGTGAACGTTCAGGCTCGGTAGAGGGTGAAACGGTGGATGGGGATTCATGTCAAGTGAATTCTATGGACTTGTTACTTGCGTGGTTGGCTGAGTGTCAACAAAAGAAAATGATATCCAGACCGTAAAATGGCAAGCTTGTGGATTAGCTCCTGAGAGCTCCTGTATCCTCTTAATGAACATGTTTTAGTCCTTTTGTGGCTTTACGTGAAAATATTGTTGTTATTCTGTACATGAGCTACTTGAGTTGAATTATGGTACTTGCTTTACTTGCTTGCTTGCTTTCTTAGCCTCACTGAGCGTTCGCTTATCCCTTTAAGTTCGTTATTCCTTAATAGGAATTTGAAGTGAAGAATTGGAGGTGCTAGACTAGCTAGCTTTTGTGTAGAGCTAGTGTAATTCCCTAAGCGACTTTTGGACATTCGGAAGTGTAAATTTTATTTGTATTTGAAATATTATGGTTGTAATAGTTTATGCTATCGCCTAAGGATTGTGGCTGGTGTTATTCAAGTACTTTCTTGGTTTTAAGAAATTGTTGGGCTTGAAAATCTTGATTCAGTTCAAGTGAGTGCGTGAGTCCTGGCGAGACCTAGGCAGGCGGTCCGTCAAACCTTTGCATTCGCCCTAGAAAGAGGTGGGGCTATCACAGGTGGTATCAGAGCCGCTTCACGTAGTCTCTACGCGGGGTGAGCTTGGGTCCAAGTGGTGTTATGGTTCCGATTATTTGAATAAGTATAAAGGACTAAGTGTTCTTCTTGAACGTAAGCTGTGAATCATGAATATACAGGCATAAAACCTTTATCATGATACTTGAAAAAAAAAACTATGTACGTCTAATGGAAATCTCAAATGTAGGTGATTTACTCTTGGGATTGGCCAGCTCGAGTTGTGAATTATCCTATTTTTTGATTCTTGTACCCGAGTACCCAAGAGTTAAGGACATTTGGATGAGAGTCAATATCACGATTGCCTTTGGGGTAAATTGTTATAGCAAAGGTGAAGACATGGGGAATTCTAGTCTTGGACCTGCGAGTGAACCGATCGAGGAAGTGGACATGTTTGGTTAGGGTTTATATGGATGATAGCTAGATTGGTCATGTGTGTTTGAGAAACTAGCACTATAGACCTCTTTCTCTTCTCTCATGTTTGTGTGGACTTTTAGGTGTTCACATGACTTTCAAGCAGCTTAACTGCAATTTCATATGTATGTCTACCACTCTTGTGATATTAGATACCCGTAGTTCGGTTCTTGATGAACTACCCTTGCCTATACTTCCTTGATACCTATCATTCGATGTCAAAGTATGGACTTGGCTTTGATTAATATCGTGCTGAGATTGAGAGTTTTGGAATTATGTATGGAGATTTTGAGAAAAAAGATTTGGGTTCTATACTTGTATGCAAAAACTTGAGATAGGGTGCGAAACTTTTGATGTACGAAGTATGCTTTAGGGTTTCGTTATGTATATAAGTAGCATAGTATCTTGAGGTATTGCCATACCTGTGTTTCACTTTCTCGTGTATTTCATTTGAAAGTAGCTAAGTTTAATATTTTGTGGTTGGATTGGGAGTGAATGAACTTAAAAGTTATATGGCTAGAGTTTCCGATTGTAATTAGTTACTTATTTAGATCCTTTGATTTGTCTGGCAGGCTATTACTTGAGTTTAAGCGAGTTCAGTGAGATAACAAATTTGGCCGATATGCATAACAAAATAGAGATTCTTTCGAAGGAAGTAAAGTTCGAAAAAAGATTAGTTGAGCACTAGGAAGGACGATGGAAACAAGAATATTCGTAGAAACTTAAGCTACTGCACAAGAACATGGAAACTGAAAAAGAAATATGAAGGGATCCCGAAGAAGCAGGTGCGGAATAAGTTTGAATTGGTGCATTTACCTAGTCAAGTAGCATCTCAAGACATTTCTAACAATCAAGTTAAAAAGAGTGAAGGAAGTTCCTGTGATACTAAAGGAAAACGTAAGGCGATTAGTAAAGATGAACTTGTTATGAAGGAAAAATGGGAGGAGAAAAGAAAGAATGGATATTTCAAGAAGAGATGTGCAGCTTCTAAGTGTGAAACATAAACAAAATTCATACAGGATTATGTTATTCGAAAATTGGTGCATGTTTTAGATATGGCCAACTTGGACATCAAGTGACGAACTGCGCAAGACAAATGAATTTCGCGATGGTGAAACTATTGTAATAGTAAAGTTAGCAACTAGTGATGTTTTGCTTGAAATAGTTGTAATTATTGGACTATGTGTGGTGAAAGCTTTATGTAGTAAGTTGTATCTCTATTAGACACAGTGAATTTGGAACCTGATGTTTTAATTAGTGATATTAAATGTTTGTGGTTGAACGGCGTTGAATCTCTATCCATGAATCAATTACTATAATTTAGTCTTGGATTTAAGCGAGAATTCTTCATTTGTAGTTCGAAAGGAATAAATTTTGCTTAAAGAGGGTGATTCGAATGTAGTGGTACAATTGTGCAGATGAAAGGGGCCTTACGTTATGGACGATTTGTCAACATACAATATATGAATTCAAGAACTAGCAGAGTAGTAACCAAGTTTCGTATCTTCTTTTCATTATGCTTGAAGTTTGTGTCACATTTCACCTTTTGATACCTTCATTGATCTTTCTTAGCCAGTAACTTAGCCTTTACATTATTAAGATTTTCCCTCTAGGCAAGTGTGTAGTAACGGCATGAGTGAGGGGAAGTTCTTGAGAAGTATAGGAAACCTTGTAGAATTGAGTTTTGTGAGCCAAGGAGAGAATTTCGAGGACGAAATTTTTTTAAGGGGGAGAGAGTGTGAGGACCTAAAAATTTTGTCATTTTATCGCTTTTAACACCATTGCATTTTATTCATTTGGTCATTTATTTATTTGTTTATAGATTTGATAATGATTTTAGTCTTAATGATTTTATTAATTTTTCTTTGTGAGAGTTAGTGAGGTTAAATGTGACTTTCTTTTGTGGAATGTGAAAGGAAACTTTGGAATTAAAAGAGAGTTTAGTGCAATAAGGAAGAATTGAGATATTTGGAATTAGAAGTTGCTAGATGGTGACATGTGTCACCATAAGAACCAAACTTTCTTCTTTCTGACTTTTGACCAAGCTTTCTTACCATTTTTCTTCCACCATCTTGTCTTCAAACATAACAAACAAACGCAAGAGAAAGAAAGAGAGAGTGTGTGACAGCCCACCTCCCCCTAGGGCATACCGAAGATTTTGGCGGACCGCCTGCCCACTTCTCGCCAGACTCAGTCACGCATTATGAAATTTATAAATAACAACCTCAATAATAAAAGTGATATCAATTACAACTTTCAATGTGTACACTTATGGACCTTCAATGCCCACACAATCTATAAATATAGCCAAGGAGTCAAACTTGCAAAAAAATCAAACCAAGCAAGGCAACTAGACATCTATGGAGTGCTCACGTGAGCAACTAACAAAACTTAGATGAAATCTAGACCTTGTCCAATTTCCACTCTCACGTTCTCATCCCAGTAAGGAAAACTGTTAGGATCGAAGACAACCTAAGAGGGGGGTGAATTAGGTTGATTATAAAACTAATCAAGTTATGGACACTTTTTGCTCACTATGAAATTTATCCTCTTTTCTAAGTGATCACACAATGAATCAATCAATGAATGAACAAAATCACTTGAGAGAAGTAGAAGATATAAGCAATTTAAAGATCATAAGGTAACAATAAGTAAATAGGAAGAAAGGAATTGCAAACCAATTGACTACCAATCTCCTCTTGAGCTTGAAGATCAATTCAAACAAGCTTCTTCAAGTTGATGAAATACAACCAATCTTGTGTACAAAGGAAGGCTCACTCCCTCCTTGCCCCAAGCTCCACTCGGTCAAGTTAGAAAGTTTTACTATCCCTCAGGACAACCCTCACAGTGCTACACTATTGAAGTATTCACTCACAAATGAAAAGCTTATAATGAGCTTCACACCACCAAGACTACAAATCTTCCTTGGAGAGTGTTTTCTCACTAAAACTACTCTATATCTTTTGTATCTTTAGTGTGCAAAAGTTGTTTGAAATTTCTGACCATGAACTATTTATATAAGACCAAGAAATTGCTTCATTAATACTTCCAACGGATAAAAAGTAGTTGAAGAGTCAACTAACCGTTGGGAGTATCGGACGTCCGGTACCTCCGATAGCAGACAGAGAGTTTGAAGGATTCTATCGGACGTCCGGTACTTCCGATACTTGCGTCCGATAGCAAACAGAGAGTTTGAAGGGTTATCTCAATTCTATCGGATGTCCGATGAGAATGTTCTGCGTTCGATATGATCTGCCCTGTTTATCGGACGTCCGGTATTGACTTTGTGAGCGTCCGACAGCTTTCGACAACCTTTATCTTCTATCAATTTGCTTTTGTTCTTTGAATCAAATTGCTTCAAAAACTGAAAAGACTTCTTATTGAAAAGAGATCAGTAATATCCAATTGTTTTGCGAGCATCAAAAGACAGGGATCAAGATCATCAAAAAAAATTCATGAAATAAGCTAAAAGCCCAGTGAGCTTCCAAGAAAATAGGCAAGTAAACTAGCAGGCATAATATCATTCACAGGATATCAGGAAATTAATCATGCTCGTATTGATTGTGGCATAGTGTATAGTAAAGCAATTAATCATATAGATCATGTAAAAGTATACGATAAAGAACACGTTCATGTCAAAGGATATAGTCCGCTCTTAGGAGCAGCTTCCACAATAGCTTGTCCGAGGTCCGTTGACTCTCCGTCTGTGACAACTGGAAAATTTCCTTATATTTTTCTTAAAATTCCCTTTTATTTGGAATTTATTACCTTACAATAGCTTTACTACTCATTTACCCCCTTAAGAATTTCAATTCACCCTAGAATCAAGGGTTTTTTCAGTTAGGTTCGTAGTTAGCGTAAATTCAAGTTTTAACGTATTTTGTTAATGTAATCAGTCGGTATAGACTGTGTATAAATTTGGTGATTAAGAGTGAGTTTTAGATGAGAAAATTGTGTGTGATTAGAAGTAATAATAATAAGTTAGTGAATGGTGAGTAAAAACCCTAGTACGTGCGAAATAAGGAAAATCGGGTTGAACCGATGTGTACCGTTCGTTACCGATTGAGTGCACCACTTGCACACGACTTTATTACTTTAATCTCCTCACTTTATTTCAGTTAATTAACTCTAAAATATATCTTGAATTAACCATAATTTTGACCAAAAGAAATAAGAGAAAACTCTAGAAAAGCCAAGTGTCGCGAACCCGTTGGAAGTTGGACTTGACCAAGTCTTAGTTAACTTTACTAAAACCAACAATTGACCAAATCATCTTCATATTTTCCTTCTAGTGGCCGGCTGTTTTGTGGAAAAAAAGACAATAGAGAAGAAGGAAAAAACAAAAGCAAGGAAGAAAGGTTGGATATTGGACCTTTGACCAAGACTAGTTTAGTCTTTGTCTTAGAAACAAATTTGACCACAACACTTCATTCTTTTCTTATCTCTTGACCGAACCATAGGGAGCACAAAACCTCTTCATTTTTCCCTTGAAGCTGGCCGAACCTCAAGAGGAGCAAAACCAAGCAAGCTAAGTTCATTTTCCCTTTGATTTCCTTCACCAAATCTTGAGAGATTTCTTTTAATTACCAAAATTTATTCCGATTAACTTTGCATCTAAGGTGATAGCAAGCTAAGAGTGGAGTGTTTGAGAAGAAAAGGGTTTGCTTTGCTTGTTTTCAAGGTGTTGGAAGGTATAATCATTAGAAGCTCCTTTTGTTCTTTAATTTTGTGATTAAGTTGTCGGATAACTTGATTTTGATTGATTTTATGGAGATTCTTGCAATTTTAGGGTTGGGATGATAAATTTCAGTTTTATCAATAATTTTCCAGATTTTATATAAGCTATTTCATCTTTGATTTGGCATTTTTTTTAGAAGCTAGTTTAGTGTTAAGGAGAAATTTCCAGCTTTGATGATGAAATGCTCAGTTCTGACCAGTTCTATTCGTGTATGATAGAGGCCGAATTAGGCTTAGGTTAAAACATGAAAGTTGTAGGAAATGATGTTATATAGCTGTATGTAACATTTCAGCTCGATCTGAGGACTGTAGAATTTGAAATGTCCGAAATACGCCTGACCGCCAAAAGCTTCATTGTTGCGGACAGTTTTGTGATTTCATACTTTTGTCTTCGTTTTTCACCTTGATCCGTATCAAATCAACCTTTGGCCAAAATATGAAACTTTTATCCCTATGATTCAGCTTTCCAACGCAACTAAAAACACCTCAAACGGAATTGTGTAGCCTGAGTTATTGTCATTTGAATTCAGTACTAACAACCGTACTGACAAGGACATTCTGGTTCTGTAAGCTGTAATTTCGACCTGGATCAATTATGAACGGGTTTGAGTTGTCTTCATAAAGTTGTAACCCTTTGCCTTAGCTTCGAAATGGTATAAATTTCACACTAATCCGATAAACGTAACTCTAGTTGTGACCAAAATGTTATAAGATGTCGAATCTGCCCTTTAGTCATTTGCCTTCAAAACTTGAGTTCCGATTGGATTATTACACTTGTGTTGTACGTGGATGATTTTGAACCTATTGAATGGTTATTTTGATGAGATTAATTGTATGTGTTTTGGGGCTGAATTGAGAAAAGCATAATGAAACCATAAATGGCTAGAAAATAGGTAAACACAAAGGACGTGCTGCCCAAAGTTACACTCGAGGGTTAGGCAGAGGTACTCGCGACTTGAGTCGAATTCGGGAACGAATCTTTCTTGAATCGTCTAGGGTATTCAAGTTCTCTTTCATAGAGGTATATAAGTTAATACTCGGCCAAACTTGTATCCTTGGAAAAATGCAATTTACGACTAATAGGAATACGTTTTCTCTATTCCTTGGACTCAAAGGGTATTTCAAAGTATAATTGCTTCAAAGTTTCACATTTTGAAGAGCGAGCAAGAGTTTTACGAATATTCTCTAAATGAGTTTCAATTACTTGATTCTCGTTAAATGAAACGTTTAAGTTTCGAACCTTAGTTAATTTTCAAATCTCTTAAGCAATGTTTTCTCGCAGATTTGGACTCCAAACACGAAGTAATACCCGAACGTGAACCGTAAAGGCACTACATCTGTTGGTGAATGCTTCCAAATACCTGATTGAACTGAACACTTGTTTTCAATACTTGACCAATGTGATTTAATATATGTAATTTGTTTGATCGGGCCAAGAGTGTACTTTATCGCACTTGCCCTAATCTGATATATACTAGTTTATTGTTGCAATTGACTTGATATACTTGTACTTGACTTACAAGTGCTGAGCGGCAACATGTACCACACTCAATGTGAGTGGGAGGTGCCTCTCATTCCCGTCTTCGTACTTTTTATTTTGAATTCAGTCGATTGGAGATGATATCTCATCGACTTCTTGGGGACCCAAACCCCACTGGCTAGTTAATCGAGTCGAGCCGGCAAGGGCTTGGTCGATTAGATAACGAACCATGGGTATCTAGTGTTGTCGAGTGGAGTGTTATCTCCTCGACTAATCGGTATGCTCGAGTATTACCACCAGTGTTTATCTTGGAGTTCGGGCCCGGTAAGGGGTTTGGATGGTGGACGGAGAGTAGTTTAAGTGGTGCTCTCCTGGATTGGTTACTTACTTGAAAGTTGACGGAGTGTCAACTATTACTTGATCAAGCTCTTGGTAATGCAATGGGAATTTGGCTCCTGAGAGCCATCCGTATCCTTATACTTTGGAATGATTAGTACTTATTGTGTTATTGTTTCATTTTAAAAGAAAAACTTTACACTCGCTCACTTTGAGATTTGCTACTTGAAGTGTTATTGCTCACTTTTATGACCTTTTCATGCTCATTACTTTGCCTACGTGATACTTGCACTTTTAAATAATGGTCAACTTACTATTTTGAATCTCACTGGGCTTTTAACTCATTCCACGCCATTTGTTTTCTTACAGGGGGTACGAGCCGAGGCGTGAGACTGGTACAGAGTAGTCTAGTTTTGAAGTTTTGAAATGGTACTGCACGCTAGCACTCGACTAGGGTTGATTGTACAAGAATTGTAAACACTTTTGAAGTATTTGGTGTGTAGAAGCTTTGTATCTGGATTTTGAGCATCAATGTATATATTAAGTTGAAGTGGATGTGTTATTTATTTTCTATGGATGTACGTTATTTTTCTTGAGCTATGAGTGAGTGAGTCCTGACGAGAGTTGGGCAGGGGACCGCCCGAACCTGGGGTATGCCTTAAGAGAGAGGTGGGACCGTCACATCATCAACCAGGAAATTATAATGTCCGGTAGATCACCACTAAACGTCAATCTCCGTCCACCGATCATCCTCTTACCGGGCCCGAACATCAAAGAAGTACCCCAAGGTTCGTCGATCACCTCGACCAAACCCTTGCCGACTCGATTTGACCAACTAGCCCCTGGGTTGGGTTTATAGCCCCAGATATTCAGGGTATTCAAGATCTGGCTTATAACCTCAAGTATTCAGGTATTCAAGAGTGGAGTCGTTGGCTGTCATCCAATGCTCACGCAGGTAATGATTGGAGACGTTAGTTTGTCACTTAACGCTCCGTATTCAGAAATATCAGAGTTCAAGTCATGAATGCCAGTCAGGAGTAAACAAGTTAGGAACTTGTCATTTACCCAAGGTTGCCCACCTTACCCGACCGCTCTGAGGCTGGTCTAAACAACAAGAGGTTCAACGAGAGCTCAGTTCAGCCGTTACTGACCTACATTCACGCATACGCATGAGTAACCAAAGTTTTTACTTACCCGACTCTCGGATAAGGGTCCAAGGGCCTAGTTCAACCGCTGCAAGAGGAATGCAACCGATCTACATCATGCACATAAACATGCAAGTCCGCATGTAGGATCAATTATTTCAAGTCCATGGAGATTGAGTGCGAATAAGGACACACTCGCCTAGCCATGGCTAAGTCACAAGTAATGCCAGCATGTCACATTTTCAAGCATTTCAAATATTTCAAGTCAAGATACAGGTCACATGCAAATCAAGTTACTTGTACATACATGAATGCAATATCAAGTGTTTAGTCCAAGTTAGGTCAAGTGCAATAAAGTACGCACTCGCCTATGAAATGTCAAATCTAGTCTAGAAATTTCTAGCAAACAATGAGCATGGAACATACATTTGGAACACTCACAATGAACAACAAGCTTAAGTGTTTGCCTCAGGAGCACTTCCGGTGATACGAATCTCATCGATGAAGAAGATTCGTGACCCAAGATCGCTTGTTGGATTTGTGATCGACGCAAGACCAAGGTAGCAGCGGAAACCCTACGACCCCTCTAATCCCCGTGGACTACGAACCTGTTGATACTATCTCAACCCGTAATCAAACGAATTAGCGAACCTCAGGCTAGAGTAGAAGGCACCACAATTCGAGTGCGGTACTTGAATTGATAAGCCGAACAAGAACACTAAAGTATAACTCTAAGTTGTTCAAGGGTGCTCGAAAGCTATGGAGAAAAGTTCTCACACCAGATTTTTGTTATTAATGTCTCCCCTTTTATTGATGTAATATGGCCCCTTATATAGGATACAAGCAAGACCTAATCTAATAAGGAAAAGAAACTAAAGGTGCGGCTGGTATGGCCCTAACAAGTGAAGGAAACGGAAAAGGAAGCTACTTCCTCAATCCCCGACGGATCGGGCTTCATGCGGGCTTTCCTTCCTAGGAGCCGACCTTCACATATAATGACGAATAAAGTGACAATCCTACCCTTGGTGATTCTATGTGCAACATGCACTTAGCCAATTATTCAAGCTAATCAAACTAACACGTAAATAAAGGAAACTACTAAAATGGGAAGCTAGGGTTTGGCAAAACCCTAAACCTCGGGTATAGCTTCAATGCTCAATACGGGACCTCGATCACCTTCACTAGAGTACGTGAATCCCTCAAAGGACTTGTGTATGGCCGGAACAAGTGTATTGAGTTGCTCACGAAGTCTCCTTGCGCGAGCCCTAGTGATGGGTCCGCTTGGAGTGTGGCACGCTATTCTCAGCCCCTTGATCACCCGAGCCACCGTTAGCTTGCCCACGCAACACGATGCTATCATTGCCCTCCTCTTGAGAAGGATTTGCCCTAAAATCAAAAGCATCATCTGCATCAAAAGGAGCTAAATCAGAAACATTAAACGTAGCACTAACTCCATACTCACCAGGAAGATCAAGTTTGTAAGCATTGTCATTGATGCGCTCCAACACTTGAAAAGGTCCATCACCCCGTGGTTGTAGTTTATTTCGCCTTTGAGCAAGAAAACGTTCCTTGCGCATGTGCAACCACACCCAATCGCCAGGTTCGAAAAATCAGCTTTTGGCGACCTTTGTTAGCTTGCTTGATATATCGAGCAGTTCTCCTCTCAATGTTGGCCCTGACTTTCTCATCCAGTTGCTTAACAAAATCTGCACGTTTCTTACCATCCAAGTGCGTGCGCTCATTACTAGGTAATGGCACTAGATCAAGAGATGTTAGCGGATTAAACCCATAAACACATTCAAATGGCGAGAAACCAGTAGTAGAATGGGCAGCCCGATTTTAAGCAAATTCAACATGAGGTAAACACTCTTCCCATGATTTCAAATTCTTTTTGATGATAGCACGCAACAAAGTACCTAATGTACGATTCACTACCTCAGTTTTAACATCAGTTTGGGGGTGACTAGCAGTAGAGAATAGCAATTTGGTGCCTAACTTAGACCAGAGTGTCTTCCAAAAATAGCTCAGAAATTTGACATCTCTATCAGATACAATGGTCCTAGGTACGCCATGCAATCTCACAATCTCTTTAAAGAACAAGTTAGCAATATGAGATGCATCATCTGTTTTATGACAAGCAATGAAGTGTGCCATTTTAGAGAATCTATCAACTACCACATAGATGGAATCATGACCATGCTTAGATCTAGGTAACCCAAGTATAAAATTCATAGAAATATTGTGAGAACCCGAAAATTTTCTTTATTTCCGGGCTTTAATTTATTTCTTTGCACCCGTTTTCCACATTTTCTTTATTCTATAAATTTTCTAGACATTTTTATGAGTAAATAGGGTTTTAAAAATATTTTTCTAGTATAAGTCAGTTTACGAGATTTTCGGAGTGAATAGTGGACGTGGGACCCGCTAGTGCGTTAAGTGAGAGAAATTCGGCCAATTAGGATAAGTTTTGCGTAAAGGGATTTAATTACTAAGTGTTAGGAGGTGATTAGAGGTTACCTAGATGGATTAACCCTAGTGAGCAAGAGGATAGGAATGAAACTAAAAAGGTGCCACGTGTCGCGAGACGATTGGAGATGACTTGCCTAACTTTCTTACCTTTACCAAAAGGTTAATTTTGACCCAAATCATCTTCACATTTGCTCCCCTTTGGCCGAACTCCTTGGAGAGAAAGAAGAGAGGAAGCTTCAACCTTTGGTTTCCATTTCTTGCACCAATCTTGAAATCCAACCGTTTAATTCTCAAATTCCTCCACAAATATAACTTGCTAAGGGAGTTGGAAGTGAGTAGTGGAGCTATTTTGGTGGTGGAACTCTTAAGCTACAATTTTTCTTGGGGATTAAGGTATTTTGCTTGGAAACTTCACTTTTGTTCCTATTAATGGTAAATTAGTGGCCTATGGTGGCTTAATAGCATGATTAATGGATGATTGTATGGCTTAATTGGTAGTTGGGTAAATTTCTGATTTTATTGGGAATTTTTCTGTTTTATATGATAAGTGTTGGCTAGACTTGGATTGATGGCTTAATATGGTATAAGTTTGGAGCTATTGTGCGTAAATTGTGGTTAATTGCGGAAATTTCAGGTTTATACGGAAAATTTCAGTTTTAGGGTTTTGAATTGGGGCTTTTCTATAATTGATTATTGAGCTTGTAATTGGTTGTGAATGAGGGGTATTGTGACCCTAATGAGGTATATTGATTAGCTTATGGTTGGTTTGTGACAATTGTGATTGGTTTGGTTGAAATTGGATGTTGTTTGTAGGATGGAAAACTGAAATATTAGGGGAAATGCTGTCCGAGTATTAAAAAAATTAGGGTTCGTGCGTTTAAGTTGAGATTGGGTAAAAGTGCGAGGTTTTAGGGTTCGTTTACACCCTTAGTCTTAAAATCGAAGTATTTTCCATTTTAAGCTATATTTGAATTTTGCTTTAGTAATTCATGTAAGGAGGCATTCGACTCGTGTTCGAGTCTCAATTTTATTTTCTTGATTGTGTAGGGCGAGTCGGTGATCCCGGACATCCGTCGGCGAAAACTTGTGATTTGCTCGTCTAAAGTGGTGAGTGTACTATGCATGATTTGTGTTTAAATGGTCGTGTACTTGAATCCTTGAATTGAATGACTGTGGTTTCTGTGCCTGAGGCGAGAGTGTACTTTATCGCTCTCGTTCTCTTATTTGTGTAACTGATTACTGAATATTTTGTGAATTTGACTTGTGCCTGGCTAAATGTCGTTTGGGGCATGAGCCCTACGACTTCACTGTGAGATCTGAGCTCAAGCCTCAAGGGTCGTTTATCGAGTCGAGCCGGCAAGGGCCGGTCGATTAGGTAACGAGCCATGAGGTTACTGTGTGTCGAGTGGAGTATTAGCTCCTCGACCCTGTGGTATACTCGAGTATTACCCCTTAATTACTGTGAGGTGTTCGGGCCCGGTAGGGGAATGTGTGGTGGAAGGTACTGGGTGTAAAGTGGTGATCTACGGTCGTACTTGTCCGTTGAACGTTGACGGAGGGTCAACGGGATGTGATCAAGAATTGCCATGGGGACTTTGGCTCCTGAGAGCCACCCGTATCCTTTTACTTATGAACTTGGTTTGGTGTTTCTTTCCATGTGTGATAGTGGTGTATAATTGAGTATGGCTACCTTTGTGCACTTTGGTCGCATGAATTGTTAGTACCTCATTGGGCGAAAGCTCACTCTCGTTACCTTTGTTTTCCTTACAGGGCATACTTTTGGAAATCATGATTTTTGTGAAGCGAGTTGAGCTAGTTAGGCATTCTTTTGTACCTTTGTATAGCTCCTCGACTGTTAGAAACCCTAATGTGCTGTATTTGGACATTTCGTTTTGAATTGTAAAACCCTACAGTGGGTATGTGTAAATATTTTATCATGTGTAAATGATATACTTTCTTGGAAATGTACTTGTTTATTCTATTTAAAATTTATTCGTGTTTGGGACGCGTTCGGACGTCAGACGCGGAAAGAGGAAAATTCCGGCCGGACACTGTTCATCTCCGTTTCGTTTTTCCGTTTTCATTTTGCGTGTTCATTGTCACCCTTACGTGTTGTTATACTTTCCGAAATGTTTATATTTGCGGGTATGTGACCGTTAGTAGTCCTGGCGAGAGTTGGGCAGGCAGTTCGCTAACCCTTAGGGTACGCCCTAGGGGGAGGTGGGGCTGTCACAAATATCAACCCATGGTGCACGAGAAATAGGTAGTGGGGTGTAAAGACCATAAGGGTGTACCTTGGATTTAGCTTTCTTACACGCTAAGCAGCGCTCCACCACCCGTGCAACATCTCTCCTCATGTGCGGCTAGTAGAAGTGTTCCTGCAGCATGGCAAGAGTCTTATCAATCCCGAAGTGTCACATAAGTCCGCCCGAATGGGATTCCCTTACCGAATGGGATTCCCTTACAGAGCTCACGGATGGATCCATGTACGATGCAAAGTCGATTGGCACAAAACAAGTAACCATCAGAAATGAAGAACTTACCCTGCCCGGTGTGTTTGCAAGAAGTGTAAAACTCACCGAAATCGCTATCTTGTGTATGGAGCTCTTTAATGAGCTCAAATCCCAACAACTTAACATGTAAAGAAGTGATTAGAGAGTACCTTCGTGAGAGTGCATCCGCAACCACATTGGACTTACCAGCCTTGTATTTAATTACGTACGGAAAGGACTCCACGAATGCAATACACCGTGCATGCTTCTTGCTCAAGTTGTGTTGGGCCTTAAGGTACTTAAGGGACTCATGATCAGTGTTTATCACGAATTCCTTAGGCCTTAAGTAATGCTGCCACACTTGTAGTGCTCGAATGAGGGCATACAACTCTTTATCGTAAGTTGAGTAATTCAGTGCAGCCCTGTGACAGCCCCACCTCTCCCTAGGGCGAACCCTAGGGTATCAGCGGACTGCCTGCCCAACTCTCGCCAGGACTCGGTCGGTCAAAGAACTAACAACTCAAAATACCCAGTGGAATAACTTCAAATCAACGGTACAAACTCTAATGGCAAATAATCGACAAGCCCACTTTCCAAACTTAAAAGACAAACTAAACTTCACACTTACCATTCCATTCTACAATTACATAACATAAGTCGAACTTAAGTATTCAAGTTTACAAAAGTCAAAAGTAAAGTTAACTTAACAAAAAGGTTACAAGTTCAAGCAAAATAAAGCTAAGAAAGCTCTCGACCAAAAGTCCGTCCCCGATCTGTTAAGAAAAACAAAGGGAGTGGGGTGAGCTATAACTCAGTGAGGTTCCAAGTAAAACAAGTAAGCACATAGCCAAATAAGGGCATAATATAATCAAGTAAACACCGAATAGTACAATAACAATTTAATCACAGTGCAATTCAAGGATACGGGTGGCTTCCAAAAGCCAAATCCTCTTGAGCTTGATCATACCAGGGTCCGTTGACTCTCCGTCAACGTTTGCATTCAAAGAATATAAAGTCCGTAGAACACCACTTTCTCCACTCTCCGTCTACCAGTCAACCCCTACCGGGCCCGAACTCCATAACAGTAGTTAGGTAATACTCGAGTATACCGGTTTCCAGTGATCAGTAAATAGTCCCCAAGGTTTATCGGCCGTCTCGACCAAGCCCTTGCTGACTCGATCCAACCGACTCACCTATGAGGTTGGGTACCCAAACAGTAGCAGTAGTTGATGGGGTATCACCCAAACAACTCAAATAGTCACATATAGAGAATTCACATCTCATAATTGCAGTATACAGAGCCACAGTGGAAAATGGGAGGTCGAGTGCGATAAAGTACACGCTCGCCTCCATTTTATCAAAACATGGTTTGGCTCAAACAGTCGAAATTCAAGTATTCAGATGTTTCATATAAGTAGGTAACAAGTAGTGGAACACTCACCTATATAAGCAAAATAACGTCCAAAATTCCTTCCGAATAACACCCTTAATCACCAAAAAATCCTAAGAATAATCATAAGAAAATATTACGGTTCAATCAACCCAAGATTAAGTGAATCAAAAAAAATCCGAATAACTAATAGTACAATGTATACGTATGATTTTGGAAGTGAAAAGAGTACATTTAACCCAAAAGACATGAGTAAAATAGTCGTAAAACTTATGCCCGCTCTTAAAATTTTGAAATCGCCATTTGAGTGCAAATTTGGGCAGCACGCCCTTTGTATTTACCTATTTTCCAGCCATTTATGGCTTCATTATTTTCCTCAATCAGCCCCAAAACACACACAAATAATCTCATTACAATAGCCGTTCAATAGGCTAAAAGTCATTCAATTACAAAGCCAAGCTAGAAAAGTGACCGTAATTAAGGTTTAAGACAAGGAACAAAATGGCAGGTTTGACATCGTTTAGCGTATTGGTCACAACTGAAGCTACACCAATTGGATTGGGGTAAACTTTATACTATTTCGAAGCTAAGACATATCTTTACAATTCGAATGAATACATCTCAACCCAGTTCTCAACCTAACCTAGTCAAAGTTACCCAAACAGCCCCAGATTTTCCAGTTCGAAGCTCACTGTGAAATTCAACTAGCAGTCCTGATTTATTCAATCATATCCCAGTGTACACAACTCCGATTTAGGTGATTCCAAAGCCATTGGAAAGCTAAGATACAAGGATACAATTCTTAAGAATGTATAAAAAGCTAATTCATTCATCTTCCCAGCCAAACGAGCCAATTACAGAGGCTGATTATCATTTCGGACAGAAACAGGGCAGCAGGGGTACATTAGTCTTTTCACAAGCTAACCTGCTCCGATTGAGCTGAAAGTTTACAGGCATAATCTAGACTCAATTCTATACAACCTTCATGTTTTGAGCTAAGCCCAATTCGGCCTCCATCATGGCCGAATAACACTGGTCAGAACAGGACAGAAAATTCTCTAGAAACTGAAATCTACACATCATCACTTCTAACCAAGAAATATTGCACAAAACTACTAAAATGACAACCACAAGCCACTAAATTACAACTATTGGAAGCAAAGAGAGATTTTCTTAGCACTTTACCTTAAAACCTCAAAGAAAAATGGTAGCTTAGTCTTTCCTCCTCCAAACAACTCCACCAAAACCTTTAATCTCCTTAGTGATCACTTGTATGGTGTAGTTTTCAATTTGGTTGGCTAAAACTCAAGATTTGAGCAAGATTGGGAGCTAGAAATTGAAGAAGTCTTCCTTGTTTCTTCCTCAATAGATTCGGCCAAGGAGGTGTAAAAATGAGGAAAAATTGGTCAAAAATTGGTTTTAGTAAAGTGAAATAATCCTAGTCAAAGTCCAACTTCCAATAAGGTGGTGACTCTTGGCCTTTCTAGACTTTTCTCTTCTTTCTTTTGGTCAAAAATTTGTGGCTAATGTAAGAGATATTTTGGGGTTAATTAACTGAAATAAAAAGCATGGCTATTAAGGTAATAAAGTAGTGTTCAGGTGGTGCACTCACTCGGTAACAAACGGTACCCGTCGGTTCCAACCCCGATTTTCCGTATTTCACACGTACTAAGGGTTTTAACTTATAATTCACTTAACTTATTATTATTACTTCTAATCACACACATTTTCTCATCTAAAACTCACTCTTAATCACCAAATTTAGTACACACGCCGTATCGATTTACTCACACTACGAAAAGACGGAAAACCCTAATTTACCCGAACTAGGAACCTAAAGGAAAAACCCTTGATTCTATGGTTAATTGTAGCTACTGAGAGAGTGAATGAGTAATAAAGCTATCCTAAAGGAATAAATTCCAAATAAAAAGGAATTTTAAGAAAAATAAAGGAATTTTGCAACTCCATAGATTAAAATTAGGGTTTCGATTAAAATATGAGAGATTTAAGAAAAAACCGGTTAATCACAAGTAAAACTAGGATTTTGAGTACAAGTAGGGTTTCTAGTCTTTAAACTAAAACAACATCTTAAAACAAAAATAAAATAAAGAAACCATAATATCCTCGTTGAGACTAAAAAAAAATATACATATGTCCTAAAAGTCGGGGTATCACAAGCCCCATTGAGTTTCTCACTAAAGTAGGCAATATGCTTTCCACCTTGGTTTAACACAGCTCCAACTCCAATACCTGAATCACCACAATCAATTTCAAATGTTTTAGAAAAATCAGGTAAGGCAAGTACAGGTGCATGTGTGAGTTTGTGCTTTAAAGTGCAAAAAGCCGTTTCTTGAGAAATCTCCCCAATGGAAATTCTCATTCTTCTTGATCAATTCGGTCAAGGGTGCAGCAATGGTGCTAAAGTCCCTCACGAATCTCCTATAGAAACCCGCAAGTCCATGGAAGCTTCGAACATCACCCACAAACCTTGGTGTCGGCCACTCTTGAATAGCTTTCACCTTTTGATCATCCACCTTCATTCCCTGCGAACTTATAACAAACCCTAGAAACACAAACTCGTTAGTGCAAAAAATTGCACTTCTTGAGATGGGCATAAAGCTGCTCTCGTCGAAGTACATCCATAACAGCCCTAATATGTTCAAGGTGTTTCATCATAAGACTTGCTGTAAATGAGGATATCATCAAAGTACACTACCACAAATTTCCCTAAGAATGGACGCAGCACATGATTCATTAACCTCATGAAGGTACTAGGTGCATTGGTGAGCCCAAAAGGCATCACTAACCATTCACACAATCCATACTTAGTTTTGAAGGTAGTTTTCCATTCATCCCCTCTTTAATCCTAATTTGATGAAGGTACTAGGTGCATTGGTGAGCCCAAAAGGCATCACTAACCATTCATACAATCCATACTTAGTTTTGAAGGTAGTTTTCCATTCATCCCCCTCTTTAATCCTAATTTGATGATACCCACTTTTGAGATCAATTTTGGTAAAGAATACGGCCACATGTAACTCATCAAGCATATCATCTAAGCGAGGTATAGGGTGGCGATACTTTACCGTGATGACATTCACAGCTCTACAATCGGTGCACATTCACCACGTACCATCCTTTTTGGGTACTAAAATGACCGGCACCACACACGGGCTTAAACTCTCACGTGCCCATCCTTTACCAAGCAACTCGTCCACTTGCCTTTGCAACTCCTTGGTCTCCTCCGGGTTGCTTTTGTAGGCTGGTCGATTTGGTAATGAAGCTCCAGGGATGAAATCAATTTGATGCTCAATGCCTCTAACCGGCAGCAACCCACTTGGCACGTCCTCGGGGAAAATATCAGCATACTCCTGCAAAAGAGACTTAACCTCAAGAGGTATGTTAGTATCAAATTGATGCAAATTCAAAGCTACTTCTTTGCTAACAAGCATAAGAAGTGGTTGCTCATCTCTCATTAACTTCCTCACCTTCTTGGCTTTTATCAGGAGCATTTGTTTTCCCTCGGGTTTTACCTCACTTGCCGAGGTTTCTATAGCTTTTTTCCTCTCTTTCTTTGCCTCAGCTCTCTCATTTTCTTTCCTTTTTGCACAATACTTCTCAAACTCTTGTTGCAATTTCAATTGGTCATCATGCACATGTTTTGGGGAAAGGGGAGCTAGGGTGACTTTCTTACTATGGTACAAGAAGCTATACTTGTTAGTCACACCATCAAAAGTTACCTGCCTGTCAAACTACCACGACCTACCTAGTATAATGTGACTAGCCTGCATAGGAACTATATCACATAATACGTCATCAGAATATTTATGTATTTGGAAGGATATAAGCACCTGTTTGGTTACTCGAGCCTCCCCAGAATTGTTGAGCCACTGAAGTTTGTAGGGTCGTGGGTGATCCCTTGTAGGCAGTTTCAAGTTGTCCACCATGAGTGAACTAGCTACATTTGTGCAGCTCCCACTATTAATAATCACACTACAAAGTGCTTGGTTGACGAAGCACCTGGTGTAGAAGATGTTCTCCCGTTGAAGCTCTTCCTCTTTAACACGTGCAGTTAATGCTCTCCTTGCAACCAATGTAGTCCCAAAATGACCCTCGGGTGCACTAAATTCCTCTTCGTTTGGCGACTCACCATCACTACCTCCTTCAAGAGGTGGCATGCCTTCGTACTCGGCTTCGTCCTCGCTCACGATCTCTCCATTTTGTATCATAATCATAGTCCTTTGGTTGGGACATTGACTAGCAATATGGCCTCTACCTTGGCATTTGAAGCATCGAGTGTCACGAGCTCTAGTTTGTGCCCGAGGCTCCTCAAATTTTGGAGTGGAAGAGGGTGGTTTCCCAACATTAAAACTGCCCACCTTACCTCCCTCGATTCTCGGCTTAGGTGTAGGGCCATTTGGTGAAGGCCGAGAGTCATTCCGTGGTTGGAACGGACGGTTGGCGGAGTAGGTGGTATTGCTGAAATTCGGCCGGGTAGTACCGCTCCTCTTGAGCCTGTGTTCGACCTTAATGGCCTTGTCAACAAGCTCATGCAACTCCATATAGTGTTGAAGTTCCACTCGTTCAGCAATATCGGGTCTTAACCCATTCAAGAACCTAGCCATGGTGGCTTCGGGATCCTCTTGCATATCCGCCCTAAGCATCAGGATCTCCATCTCCTTATGATACTCATCCACACTCCGGTTGCCTTGGACTAAGGTTTGTAATCGGTGGTACAAATCCCTAGTATAGTGTTCAGGCACAAATCAGGTGCGCATCATGGCTCGAAGCTCGGGCCATGGAATGAGCTCAGGTAGCCCACTTCTCCTTCTTGACTTCTTGATTTGGTCCCACCAAACCACAGCGTACTCAGTGAATTCCATG
The DNA here is from genome assembly GCA_023065735.1 of Coffea humblotiana. NCBI lineage: Eukaryota > Viridiplantae > Streptophyta > Magnoliopsida > Gentianales > Rubiaceae > Coffea > Coffea humblotiana. The sequence continues at coordinate 18,998,672 of CM041216.1, forward strand.
GTTGCCAACTGCACCTTCTGAACGTCGGTGTAGTTTTGGCAAGAAAAAACCATTTCTATCTTGGACAACCATTCGAGAAAGGCCTCGGGATCGGACCGTCCTTTGAATTCAGGGATGTTCATTTTGATTCCCTTGAACACATCGGTAGATCCCGTTTGGTTCCTTTGCCTTGGTCAAACGCGAGGTTCCTCATCATCATCATCATTATTGGAACCATCGGACTCCTCCACGTCCCTTCGTCTTCGCGTGGACTTAGAAGTTTTTGGTGTTCCAGATGCTCAGATTTGCAGCAACTCATCTTGAATTGGTTCTAACATGCGTTGGAAACGCCTTTCCATTTGCTCCATCATCTTTTCAAAGTCCAGAGGGCGAGATGCTCCTTCGTTTCCACTAGACATGGAGTCTCGAGTGTACCTGCAAGGGTTAGTAGCAAAGAAAGGAAAAAAAAGTAAAGAATGTTTTTTTTTCACTTCACACCCTAAAGTGTATACTCTCACACTCGTGTATGGTCACTCAGATTACTCTAATGAGCTCACCAAAATTTTCTCACAGCCCCTCGCAAAGCCTTGAAGAAATTAGAATTCCTCAAGTGCTCAAGCTTAGCTTAAAAATCAAGTTCACGCAAGAATTTGAGGTCCGTAAGCATGGAGGTTTTCTTTGGAAAACAATATTAGGACACTAAGAATGGAGTGGTAGAATATATTCAAGAATAAAAATTAGAAAAAGAATTGACACAAAAGCTACAAAAAATTAAGAATGACACTCAAGGGCCCTAACCGACAAGGAAGTTGGTCCTTGTGCCTTGCTTGATTTCTTGGTCCGTGTAACTCTTGTTCTAGCCGACTTTAGGTTCTGGATTTTTGGTTTTGCAGGGGTGTGGGTAAAGCCTAGGGACAAATATGGACAAGTGGGGGCTACAACTTAGGGAGTAAGATGAGTTTGGAAACCCCTTTGGTTTTAGGATCCCGTTGGGTTTAGGAGTCTTTGTGACTGTTTCCTTTTTGTTTCTAGATGTTCAGCCGACTGGATTCCTCTTCCCAGGTGCTCAAGGAGTGCACAAAGGGCTGGGATATCTTGGTGATATAAACTCGGCTTCCTCTGGCTGTCCAACGCACAAGGCGCAAGAACAACGATCCGGATGAAGTCGCAACCCCAAGGTGCTGCTCAGGTCCCTCCACAGGCTCCCCCCCTTCGGGTGGCCAAAGTGTGACGCCCCACTTCTCCCTTGGGCGAACCCAAGGGTATCCGCGGGATGCCTACCCAGCTCTCGCCGGGACTCACTACAATCTATAATCCAAAAGCTCGAAATACTTCAAATAACTTCAATATATAATTAAAGTACTCCAAAATACTTCGTACTTACAATTAGTTAGCTTTCAAGCTTAATACAATCCAAAAGAGTATGTACTACAATCATCCACTATATTACAACTTAAGATCTTCAAAAGAAAACAATCTAGTACTATTCACGAGCACCCTTGGTCTCGAACCCTGTTAAGGAAAACAAAAACGTGGAATGAGCTAAACAGCCCAGTGAGGTTCCAAGACACTCTAACAGTTCTAATAAATCAAGTAATTTGAGCATAATACATGTATGGTTCAAGGTTGCACATTGGCACATTATCATGAGACAATTATCATTGTACAGTAATAAACACACATTGAAGGATACGGTGTTCACTTGGAACAATTTCGGTCCACTTCACCTTATAACTTCAGTGATCCCCTCGGTTTGTCTGGCCATCACCACCTTATCCCTCCTGTGGTAATACTCGAGTATACCGAAACGGTGGCCTAGGGTTCCAACCTATCCGACCGAACCCAGTCCTGGCTCGAGCAGGTTAGTAACCAAGGGCAGGGCCCAGTTCAGCTTAGAGCTTACAACATGCACAAGTAATCAAGTAAATTGGTAAACGGTAGTAATTTGTCATTTTAGTAGGACGAGTGAGATAAAGTACACACTCGCCTTAAAATGGTGGCAATTTCATAAGAGCAATTATAGGCAACATTTAACATTTAAACACATAAGCAATATGCGGTAATTTCGTATGAACACGTAATTTACGGTAATCAGGTAATCAAGTAGTCAAGTAATCAAGTAATCAAGTAGCCAAGTAAATCGGTAAACGGTAAGTAATTACGGTTAACGGTAAACGGTAAGTAATTACGGTTAACGGTAAACGGTAAGTAATTACGGTTAGTCGGTAAATATGTAGCAATACTATTCAATTCACCTACGGTGGCAAAGTTCATAGGAGCAATTATCGGTAGCACTTAACAGTTAACACATAATGACCATGGAGTAAACATGTCGTAAAACTATTCAAGTTACGTACTCCTATATGGAACACTCACCAATTCAAAATAGGAAGTAAGTGCTCAAACAGTGTTTAGGCGTCCGCTTTGAGTTCCTCTTGAAGGTCCTCTTGAGTGCCTAAGCAATTAATAATGAACTACCACTTAGAAACCCCAATTATCACGAAAGATTGCACACTTGTACAATCTAGAAAAATATCATGAAAATGAGCCTTAATTACTCGTAAATCGAGGCTCAAAAGCGAGGTTTTAATAATACAAGGAAAAATCTGATTTTCATCTTGAAATCAAGTGTAAAACGGTCAAGTGGTATTGAAGGAAAATGATGAGTTCTAAAAGCTCAATTTCCTTTAAGTTTGGAAATTTCCGATTTGTCAACCAATCTTGGAAAAATCGTATCTCACTCTCTACAAGTCCAAAATTGGAAAAATTGGTACCGTTGGAAACTTCTTCCAAAGTAATAAAGGTTCATAGAAGACACTGTTCCATGATTCCAAATGGGAGGTATTCAAAATTTGGCTCAAAGTTGCTGCTTTAGGCTTATCAAGACAGTTTCGGGGTTGGTTTTTGGCCAACTTTGGAAATTCGGCAAACTTCATAGAATATGAACTAGCCTCTAAAATTTGGAACTCAATTAGATTTACAATCAAAGTTTAAAACACAATAAACGGAACAAGAATCGGAGTTTTGAGCGCCAAGATATAGCAGCTCAAATTTGCTGAAATTTCCTCACAGAACAAAGATTTTCCAGATTTGAAGTTTGAACTTTGGGACTTTAGTTGGGCATCGAAACAGACTCAGAATGGCACCAAATTTGGTAGTATTACCCTAGAATATAAGGGTTATTCCTCTGTCAAATTTCATATAAAAATTCGTTCGGAAAGTTAGCTAACAAAGCCATTGAAGTTTCCAAATTTCCAAGGCAAAGCTGCCTTGTGCTTCCATTTTCCTTTTCTCAAACATTTGGCCAATGAAATTTTCTCGAACGTGGTTCATTTATGAAGGCAAGGTCTAAGAAATATCAAAATACATTTGGTAGGTGATCAACACCAAGAATTTCAAAATAACAAGTCCCAATCAAGATTAGCCATTGATCAGTCCAAAAACGAGGGTTTTCAAGCAATGAGGCAGGTCTGAAATTCGGCCATAACTCACTCAATTCAACTTGGAATTGAGCGTGGTTGGTGGCGTTGGAAACTACACTCATAGGAATACATTTTCTCAGAAGAAATAATTTTAAAATTCTGTCCATAGCTAGCTCAAATATAAGCCACAAGTTCCAGCATCTCATTGACCCCTAACAGAGCAACGAAACAGGACAAAGCAAATTTGAACAATTGGTACGGTTCACTCAGGTCGAATCATGGGGTGCATTTTATACTGTTGGAAAACTGAAAGTGTCTAGTTTCTAATGCAGCAAATGGAACTCGATTTTGACATCGAAGCAAAGCGTTATGGTCATTTCAAAATCGCTGCCAGAACAACTCTGGACACGTTTTCCAGGTGTAAAGAAATTTCGAAATCTCAACTTTTGGCCAACAAAATCAAGTGATTTTTGGTGGAAACTTTCCACACAACCTATATAACATATCTACATCTAAATCAAGTCAATTGGACCAGAAAAATTTGTACCAACAGGTGCGGCAAAGCAGGGGCAGAATCGTCCTCTTTCCTCATTTCACTTCCTTTGAGCTTTCTTCCACAATACAACTTATATTCACTAGATTAAGCACTAATCCAACACAAATAACACCCAATATCAACAAATCAGCTCACCAAGTCCATTGTGGGATTTCATAGAGCCCACTCACAAGATCTACAACAATATAGAGGTACCCACATGAATCTATAAGCTTCCAAGTGCAAATCAACTCACAAAAACCAAGATCTAAGGGTTAGATGATCATTACCTCCTAGATGATCTTAAACCAGAAATTTTTGGTCCCTTTAAGCTCAAGAAAACTGTGAGAATGAAGCCCTCTTCCTAGTCCAAGATGATCTCCAAGTTATTTGCAAGGTGTGGTAGGAATTTGAGATGATTTGGAGCAAGATTGAGTGAGATGAGATGAAGAAATTTTTTCTCCTTCTTCCTTGGTGTTGCACGGCTGCTTAGAGAGAGAAAGGAGGGAGTTGTGGCTGATGGAAAAGCTTCTAAAGTAAGCTTGGTAGGTGAGAGTTTTAAGTGCTCAAAAGTCAACTCTCGCTAGTGCGCGCACGCGCGCGTTTCGTGCTCGATTCCTCTCGAGTTTGTTTCACTTGTGCATTATACCTCTAATACACTTACTTTAACACTAATATTATTCACTCTTAATAGTCTAGAAATAATTTCTAGAATTCTCCAATTAGTCGCGCGCGCGAAAACGCGAACTTCCCACTTGTGCGCAATAAAGCGAAATTTCTAAGAAATTCTTGTAACGATAGTATAACTAACTAACACTTGGGTAATTAATCATAAAAATACTTATTTTAAGACTAACACATGAGTCCTCACATGAGTCTAGCATTAATTCCTCAAGTCTCCAATTAATTTGTACCAGCGCGTCTTTCGGAAAACTTTCGACGCGCGCACGGTATAGACTAAATTTTAACTTACTCACATCTAATCTCACAATTAACTTTTCTTAATCTACTATTGATCATTCTTAATTCTCCAAGACTAATGTACTCTCGGATCGAACATAGTCTCGAAAAACATGTACTCCTTATTTCTCGTTAAACAAGCCCTAGAAAAATCAATTTTACTAACGAGACGTGTTAAAAACATAATTGAGACATTATTCCATGTGAACAAGTTTTAAATGATTGAAATAAATTATTCAGACAAAACGGGTGAGTAAATAATTAATTAAGCCAGAAAATAAAATAAAATAAGAAAAATTGCGGGTCCTCACACAAAGATCCTCCCAAGACAAGTTCAAGAGCTCCTCGAAGACCCTTTACAGATGCTCGAGGGTATTTCAAGTTGTTCAAGAAACGCAAGGTACAAGTTTCCAAGATTTAAGAGACTCAAGAAACTCAAGTAATTGTTGATCAGAATTTTTGAATGTAGGATAGGCACAATGTAATCTGCAATTGATTCCCGACAAGACTCTAGTTTCTTGTTTGAGTTCCCCAATTCAATAAAAGTATTCGAGACTCTTTCGGTTCGAAATTTGCTTGCCGTGTTGGCTGTTTCTTTTTTTTTGTCCAGCAGCAACTTCGGATGAACAAAGGCTCTGGTTACCCAAAATTTCCCAGGTCTGTTTGGGTTTGGTTGCGGTCTGTTTTGGTGGTTTTTTGCAATCGGGTAGGCAAGATTTTTGGTTCCCAAACGGTTCAAAGTTCCGCACCAGGTATAGTCCAACCTTTATCAATCAAGAGTTGTAAACCCAACACAAAAAAATTCCAGCAAATAACTTCAGGAAGATCGCTGCAAATTTCCAGATTTCAAGGTATCAAGAATCTCTTCAAGAAATCCAAGAAAACGTGAAGTTTGCTTACGAAGTTCAAGAACAAGGTACCAATGCTTTCCTAGGCAATGAACAACTAAGATACAGAGCACAAACAATTAAGAGACAACTCGATCAGATTGGTCAGTGCAAGAAAACAATGTCAAGTGTGGCAAAGACAGAAATCCGAATGACTCTATGTCTTGTTGTGCGACTTGGACACAACTTTCAACACCGTTGGACACCTTAGTTTGCTAGACCCAAGCGGTGGAAGTAATGTCAGCAAGACACGACCAGATTTAACACACAAGACTTAATAGGAATTGGCAATAACAGGACACGGACAGATTGCACAAGATTCAATAGAAACAGCAATACGGCGCGACACTAAGAACACTAGCGGTTTGGTTTTGTTTTTTTTTTTTTTTTTGTTGACAAACGATGGGATCACACACCACCAAACCCAAACATAACACACTTGACTTCCAGAAATTTCCAGAAATTGAAGACGACACCAAGACAGACCCCAAACAACGACGACCAGAATTTGAAAGCACAAGCAACTTGCAGACAGAATTTAACTAACGAGACAAATACTAAAGACACGAATTAAGACACGACAAGAGGGATAAAAACGATGTTACCAACAAGCTAGCTCTGATGCCAGCTGATACGAATCTCGTTGGTTCGTGACCCAAGATCGCTTGTTGGATTTGTGATCGACGCAAGAACAAGGTAGCAGCGGAAACCCTACGACCCCTCTAATCCCCGTGACTACGAACCTGTTGATACTATCTCAACCCGTAATCAAACGAATTAGCGAACCTCAGGCTAGAGTAGAAGGCGCCACAATTCGAGTGCGGTACTTGAATTGATAAGCCGAACAAGAACACTAAAGTATAACTCTAAGTTGTTCAAGGGTGCTCGAAAGCTATGGAGAAAAGTTCTCACACCAGATTTTTGTTATTAATGTCTCCCCTTTTATTGATGTAATATGGCCCCTTATATAGGATACAAGCAAGACCTAATCTAATAAGGAAAAGAAACTAAAGGTGCGGCTGGTATGGCCCTAACAAGTGAAGGAAACGGAAAAGGAAGCTACTTCCTCAATCCCCGACGGATCGGGCTTCATGCGGGCTTTCCTTCCTAGGAGCCGACCTTCACATATAATGGCGAATAAAGTGACAATCCTACCCTTGGCGATTCTATGTGCAACATGCACTTAGCCAATTATTCAAGCTAATCAAACTAACACGTAAATAAAGGAAACTACTAAAATGGGAAGCTAGGGTTTGGCAAAACCCTAAACCTCGGGAATAGCTTCAATGCTCAATACGGGACCTCGATCACCTTCACTAGAGTACGTGAATCCCTCAAAGGACTTGTATATGGCCGGAACAAGTGTATTGAGTTGCTCACGAAGTCTCTTTGCGCGAGCCCTAGTGATGGGTCCGCTTGGAGTGTGCACGCTATTCTCAGCCCCTTGATCACCCGAGCCACTGTTAGCTTGCCCACGCAACACGATGCTATCATCCAGCCTCACCTTCAAGTCCTAAAATCAAGTATGTAAAGTGCCATGAGATCCACTACTCCAAGCTACCATATTCAAAGGAAAACACTTCCAAACCAACCAAATTATCTCAACTCCAATCATAAAACCAAGCTCAAAATGGTTCTACCACTCCCACTTGAAGTTGGAAATGAAAGCAAGAACAGCTTTTGATGAACAGAATTTTTTCCAGTTTTGCGCGATTCTATTTGAAAAATCATATCTCAAGCTTCTTAAGTCCAAAATTTATAAACTTTATACCGTTAGCAAATAGACTCAAAGGATTACAATTTCCCAGAAGACACATTGGTAACATTCTATCCATAATTAGGTCAAATTCCAGTCTCAAGTTGCTGCTTCATCCGGTAGAAAAACAGAACAGGTGTGGAAATTCAGTCAACTTTGGAAAATCACAGATATTCATAGGAATTGAGAAAAATTATGAAATTTTAATGGTAGAAAGAAATTTGAATCTATTTTCAAACGCAACAAACGTAACTCAATTCCAACTTTTCTACATGAATTTATAACCAATTTCCCAAAACTACGCAGAGTTTCCTGCAGAAATTTCCAGCAGCAAAACAATGAAGAAAAACAAGGTAGTGCACCTCTTTTGGTTATGATATTCACTCCAATTCAACACACCATAGTTGTTCAAGATTTTAGCAAGTGAAATAAGCAAGATTGTGTCCAAAAGATTACCAAACTAAGGGTTTTAACGCTAAAAGATAGTAGGGTACAAGGCTGCCCTGCCTACCAGAAATTTCAGCAATGGAACAAGCAAAATCATGAGGCTTTCACCTTTCAAAATTCACAACTTTTATTGAAGTTTAACACACAAAAGTCCCAACCAATATTTGGAACAGATTTTGGCCAAAACTCATCATGAAAAGGTTGGAGAAAACAAGGTAAAATATATCACTATCCACTCGGCCAATAAGCAACAATTGTAGCCAGCAAATTAGAGAAAAGCACCAATGAAACCCTCAATTTCATCTCAAATTCAACACATAAGTAAAGCTTAAAGGTTTACCCAGTATCTTAGGCAAATTTGCCACAAATTCACTCCACAATCAAAGGAACAAAGATGATTCCCAATCGGACAGCATTTCCCCTTGATTTCTTAACTTTCCTTTCCAGATTCAACACTTATATTCATAGCAATCCAACCTCAATCACAACCACAAGTTATAGGCTATAAAGTATACTTGTTTAAGGTCATAAAAGCTACCCAAAATAGACCATTATCTAGCTCAATCATAACCATATCAAAGCTGGAAAAAAATGTAACCCTAAGCTGAAATTTATATACTAAAGCCAAAAGTTCATATAATGAAGTCACAAGTGCACACAAAAGCTAGAGAAACTCCATGGCAAGACAACAAGGACATAACATAGCTAAAATCAACATTTCAAGGCTGAAATTTCTCTCTCAAAGCTGGAATTTTTCCAATCACCACACATATCATGAAATTTTCCCTAGAATCCACCATAATCAAGTCATATATCCAACAAAAGGCAAGATAAGAGTGAAAAGAAGGTTGCTTAGCTTGATACCTTCAACCCCTAGGATAACAAGCCAATCAAGAGGGTTGCAAAGCTTTATTTCTCCCAAGACTTCACCAAGAGCTTCCCTCCAAGTTGGATTCAAGGTTTTATGGAGTGATTTTGGTTTCTATCTTGTTTGTTCACTAAAAAGGCAAGGATTCATGACTAGAAATTAATTTTCTCTCCTCTCCCTTTCTCTCATGAAGGTTCGGCCAAGAGGAAAGAAAGAATGAAGGAATTTTTACCCAATTTTCCAAGATAAGATCAAAAGTTGTCTTAGTCAAAGGATGGCTAGATGTCCGACACTTGTCGGCTTAGGGTTTGAACTTATCCTTTTGTCTTTCCTTTGTCTCTAATGAGTAATCTATAATGTTTTCCTCTAATTCACTCTTAGCAATTCTAACCACATAAACCCTCTTAGAAAAATATCCGTTTTGTCCACTAAATTTATTACGCAACTCACTAGTGTGTCCCACTTCTATAATGCATTACGAACTTAACATACACTAACTTATAGGAGAAAATGTTTAAAAATCGTAACTCACTTATAAAAATATCTAGAAAATTAAGGCAATAAAGTAAAGTTAAGAAAATGTATTCGAAGAAAATAAAGAAAAGATGAAATAATTTCGGGTCCTCACAGAGAGGGCCGTGAGCTTGAGGAGGAAAAAAGGGAAGAAAATTTCATCCAACCTAGCTTCAATCTTGCTTGGATTTTGAGGGAAAAGGAAGGAGATAACTTGGGGTTTCCATCAACCTTGGCTTAAGTGTGACGCCCCCACTTCTCCCAAGGGCGAATTCAAGGGTATCCGCGGAACGCCTGCCCAGCTCTCGCCAGGACTCGGTACGATTCCCGTTCAATCTTAATACAATAATAACTATTAATACCAGACGACGTAAGAAAAGAAGTCACTTCTATACATAGATATTCAATCTTACATTACAAGTTTCAAAATACATCCACTTTCCCAAAATAGACAACTTCCATAAGATGTCTAGTCAAGTACATTCCCAAAATTCTAGTCAAAAGAGCCATCAAGTAGGCTTCTCCATAATTCCTTCCATTTCAGCTCCTGTTAAGGAAAACAAATCTAACGGGGTGAGCGGATGCTCATGAGGCCAAGAAAAAAAAAACAAAACATGCACATGCGAACACATAGTTCAAGTAACAAGTAACAATAACATATGTACAAGAATTAAAGCCAGAAAGTTCAAGTAATTCACAATTTATAATATAACACACTTGTTAAGGATACGGGAGCTCTCAGGAGCTAATTTCCACTTGCTTCGCCAAGGCTCGATCCGATACCCCCTCGTGATGACACTCCGTCATCCGGGTAGGTATTAAGTCCGTAGAAACTTCACTTACTACTTCCTTCATCCACCATTCCACCCTCTCTGATCCGTAACCAAACACGCATGAAAAGGGCGATACTACACGAGTATGCCGAACAAGATCTCAAAAAATCAAGTTTTATTTTTAAGAACACGCACGAAAAGGGCGATACTCCACGAGTATGCTGAACAAGATCTCAAAAGATCAAGTTTTGTTTTGTAATATTCTCATTGTTCATCAAACTTCTCGACCAAGCCCATGCCGGCTCGAGTCGCATGATTGGCCAATGAGATTTGGGCGTCCCCCACGAGTACACGTATAATAGTCGACGAGATTCACTCCGATCGACATACAAGTCATGTTCACGTATAATACACGTATAAGTCAAATAAAGGAGAACGAGTGCGATAAAGTACACACTCGCCTCGTCAAGTTATGTTCACGTATACAAGTAAGATTAATCAAGCAAACACGACAAATCATGCACTTGACACTCACTGATTCAAAATAAGTGAGCAAACAAAGCTTTAAGTGTCCACACCGAGATTCCCTTCGAAATCTCCTTGAGCGCCTGAACAATTAACAAGTATTTCTCACTCACAATCACGTATTAATCAGGAAAGAAGGTACGCTCATTTAGACTAGTCGATACCTCAAACAAAGAACCTTAACCACTCAAAATAAAGGTTCAAAAGTGATGATTTATTAATACAAGAAAAACTGATTTCCTCCATGAAATCGAGTTTAAAATGATCAATCATTATCAAAGGGTAGAGAAAAGTTTCCAAAAACTCATTTCTCATCAAGTTGGAAAATTTCAGTTTTACACATCGAACTTAGGAAAATCAGAACTTGCACTCTGTAGGTCCAAAATGGAAAATCTTATACCGTTGGAATCTTGTTTCAAAGTACTAAAAGTTCCTAGAAGACACTTTTCAAAGATTATAAAGGGAAGACAATCATTTTTCAGCTCAAAGTGGCTGATCTGGTAAACAAGGCAGTTTCAGTCATGTTTTTTGGCAAATTTTGGAAATTCGGAAAAATTCACAGAAAGTGAACTAGCCTCTAAAATTCATAACACAATAAGAATTCCAATCAAGGTTTCAAACACAACAAACAGAACTAGATTTGGAGTTTTGAGCATCAAGATATAGCAGCTCAAAGTTGGCCCAAATTGAAGACTGTTCTGTGAATTTTCCAGATTTGAAAACAAACTTTGGGACTTCAGTTGAGTATCGAAATGGTCTTAGAATAGCACCAAATTTGGTACACACCATCTTCCATATGATGAATGCTTCAATATCAATTTTCACACAAAAAATCGTACGGGAAGGTAGTTAACAAAACTACCACAGTTCAAGAAATTTCCCAAAGCAAATCTGTCTTTTTGGTTTTCTTTCCTTTTCAAACATTTTGCCCAATGAGATCAACTCCAATTTGATTCATTTTTGAAACCAAGGTCCAATAAACATTTCATAAGTATTTTACAAGCAATGGACATCAAGATTTTCGAAACAAAACATCCCAAGTTAAACTAGACCAATCGGTTAGCAAGAAGGAAGAGTTTTCCAGATTTCCAGCTTTGCCGCAGTTTGAAAATTGAACCATATCTCACTCAATACAACTTGAAATTGAGAATGGTCAGTGGCGTTGGAAACTAGATTCAAAAGAATACATTTCATCAGAAGAAGTCGTTTTGAAAATCAGTTCATAGGTAGTGCGAATTCAAGCGACAAGCCGCAGCTTCTCACAGCCATTCGAACAGAACAGCAGAACCGAACAGGAAACTTTGGTGAATCACTATGGATCGCTCAGTTCGAACTAGATGGTGCATTTTGTACCGTTGGAAAGATACAAATGTCTAGTTTCAAATGCCACAATTTTGACGTCTGTACAAAGAGATATGTTCGATTAAAGCAACACTGTTCAGATGCCCTGAACACGTTTTCCAGATTTCTTCAAGTTTCGAAAATTCAGATTTTGCTCAATCAATTCAAATGATTTTTGGTAGAAAATTTCTACACACCATATACAACATATATACATCAGTTTCACAGCAAAACAACCCACAAAAATTCGAAAGACAGGTACGAAAAGCATTGGACAGATTCGGCCAGTTCTAGTTTCTCTCTTTTCTCAATTTTCTCTCCATTTCCAACCGTAGTTCCTCTCATTTAACACATAAACAACACAAACCAAGCATTTAATCCTCAAGGCAGCTACCTAGAGTTCACCCCAAGTCAGATTGCCTAGGAATAAAAGCGAAAAATTAAACACCTCAAGTCCACTAGCCTAATCCATGCTTAGGGTAGTAAACCCTTGCAATCAAGCTCCAACTTTGAAGAAACAAACATGGAAGGATTTCATGGAGATGAAAGCTACCTCTTGAGCTCTTGAAAAATCAGAAATTTTAGTCACCAAAGTTCCAAGAAAAACCGCAAGAAGGAGCCTTTCACAAAGTTCAAGTTGCTCTCCAAGTTATATGGAAGTTGTGTGATGATTTGTGAAGGATTTGGAGTAAGAATTTGCAAGATTGAGTGAAGCTTTTTCCCTTCCTCTTCCCTTGAAGGTTGGCCAGCCAAGATGAGAGAGAAAAGAGAGGTTTGTTGTGTGGTGAAGCTTCTTGAAGAAGCTTGAGGGTTTTGTGACCAAATTCCTACAAAAGTCAACTGAGAATAGTGTTCGCGCGCGCGCGTTTCGTGTCCATTTTCTCTCAGGTTTGTTTCACTTGTGTACTAAACCTCTAATGTAATTCTTTTAATACTATAATTATTCACTCTTAGTAGTCTAGTATAAGTTTCTTAAATCTCCATTTACCCGTTCCGGCTCGATTTACGCGAACTTCCGATTCGCGCGCGATAAAGCGAAACTTACAAGAAATTTATGTAACGGTGATATAATTAACTAACTCTAAGGTAAATAATTATAAAAATAACTATTTTGAGAATAAGCATGAGTCCTCAAATCTCCAAGATTATTGCACTCTCGGATCGAAATTTGCCTCGAAAAATGTGTACTTATTATTCCTTACTAAAACGAGCCTCCGAAAAATTAAATTTGCTAACGAGACATTTTAAAAAATGTAAGTAAGGCATTGTTTCATGTAAATGGGTTTAAAATGGTTGAAATAAATTATTCGGAGAAAACGGGTGAAATAAATATTTAAATAAGCCAGTAATATACGATAAAAATAAGAAATTTTTTTTTTCGGGTCCTCACATTAAGCTTGGAAAGGAAGAAAACTTGGTGGGTTGAACTTCATCTTGGTTGGAAAGCAAGAGAGGTAAAATGCTATATAATCCTTCCTTCTTCACTTTATGTTGAAAACAAGTTGAATTGTTGGATTAAAGTCAAGATTTGTGGTGAATCTTGGAAGTTTCTTAAGTGAATAATACTTGTACTTCATGGTTGTGTTAGGGTTTGTATATGTATATGATTCTGGTGGTTTCTTGTTGAGATTTTGGCTTTACATATATCTAATGATATGTTGGAAATGAAACCCTATGGATTTGCTAAGTATGGTTGGTTGGATTTGGTAAATTAGTTGGAGAAATAATCGAAGAATTGGAAAGAAATTTCTACTTGATGGCTGAACTTTAGGGTTGGAATTTCAGCTTTGAATTCTGCATTTTTATGATGATTTTAAACTCAATTTTGCTCAAAATACTCTATAAGACTCTAAGCTATAAGTATGTGTTGGATTTGAACCAAAATCATGAGTTTAAATGGGAATGTTGAGTCAAGTGTTGCTGAAAATATTTCCCGCAGGAGACTCTGAGCAGTCTTGGGAAATCTATTATTTCTTGTGCAGAAAAATCCGAATTGAGTCCCTGTTTGTTTCATTTGAAACTAAACTCATAGTTCTTTTAACCGTGTAAAATTCATGGTTTTATTCACTTTCTATAAATACCAGCAAAATTTCAAAGTGGGCTGAAAATCTAAGATTGTCCTGTTTTTGCACTTAGTTGAGCAGTGAATTGAGACTGAGATTTGACTAATTTATGGGTTAAATTTTATGAAGGTGTCTTCCATAGAGTTGTATACTTTTGATCTATTTTCTAACGGTATAAGATTTATAATTTTTGGACTTACGAAACCGAAGATATGACTTTTCAAAGAGCGTTACAAAAACGGGAATTTTTCTAATGAAATGACAAACAACTTGGAAGGGGCTTGGAAACATTTCTAGTTTTTAAACCTAACTTCCCGGATTACTTGCACTCTATTTCATATTAGATCGCAGATTTACTATGTATATGTGTGACGCCCCCACTTCTCCCAAGGGCGAACCCAAGGGTATCCGCGGGATGCCTGCCCAACTCTCGCCAGAACTCAAGACAATTCAATTCAAACTTAACGGTACATACCAAATAATACAAGTCTAAAATGCAAAAAAGTCACTTCCTTAACTGAATATCCAAATCTTACATCACGTTCTCAAAAGATACATCAAGTCCCAAAATACAACCATTAAAAGTTGACCAAATATTTACAACCAAGATTCCAATCAAAAGTATAACCTAGTCGGCTTTTCCAAAATCTTCCAATCCACCTGTTAAGGAAAACAAAATCTACGGGGTGAGCAATTGCTCGTGAGGCCAAGAAACACACATGCAAGCACATAGTTAAAGTAGCAATTCCACTTTAGCAAGTAAAACAGTAATATTCAGGTAATTAACAATTCGAGTGAGCAAAGTAAACAGAAACAATTCAAGGATATGGGAGCTCTCATGAGCTAATTTCCACTTGTTTTGCCAATGTACGATCAATTACCTTCCCGCGATGACACTCCATCAACCGGGTCGGCATTTAGTCCGTAGAAACTCCACTTAACCGTTCCCCGTCCACCATACATACCCCACCGGGCCCGAACTGCTATAAAGGCACTACTATACGAGTAGGCCAAGCATGATCTCTCCAATAGATCATGCTTTTAGTTTTTTCTCAGGGCTCACTAAGCTTCCCGACCAAGCCCTTGCCGACTCGAGTCGCAAGGTCGGCCAATGAGTTTGGGCGTACCCCAGTTTAGTTGTGTATCGAGGAGATTCACTCCAACGATATGTATACAGTTCAATTAAAGGTCGAGGAGATTCACTTCAACGACATATGCAACCATAGCATATAATTCAGTTCAGTTCAATTCAGGTAATTCAATTTAATTCAGGCAATTAAATTTCGATACAGTTAAATGAGAACGAGTGCGATAAAGTACACACTCGACTCAGCAGTTATCAATTATTCAGTCCAATAGGAGCAATTCACATAATTGTAACAAAACATGCACTTGACACTCACCTAGTCAAAATAAGAGAGTGGTGCACAATCAAGTATTTAGGCATCCCTTGTGAGATCCTCTTGAAGGTCTCCTTGAGTGCCTGAGTAATTAATAATTGACTATCATACACCATTGTCTAAAAAAAATTCCTAGTTAACAAGGGAGATTGTACACTTGTACAATGTAAGAAAATATCATGAAAGAGAGCCTTAATTACTCGTAAATCGAGACTCAAAAGTGGGGTTTAATAATACAAGGAAAAACTATTTTCCTTCAAGAAATCAAGTCTAAAATGGTCATTCAATATCGAAGGGTAGTGAAGAGTCTCTAAAAACTCAATTCACTCCAAGTTCAAAAATTCCAGATTTAAGGTGCAATATTTGAAAAATCATATCTTACACTCCGTAGGTCTAAAATTGGAAAACTTGGTGCCGTTGGAAACTATCTTCGAAGTACTAAAAGTTCCTAGAAGACACTTTTCTACGATTCAAAATGGAAGACACTCAAATTTTGGCCTAAAGGGGCTGACTTGGACTCCCAAGACAGTTTCAGCCTTAATTTTCGGTAAACTTTGGAAATTCGGAAAAATTCACAGAAAGTCAACTAGCCACTGAAATTTACAGGAATATTAGAGTTCCAATTGAAGTTTTAAACACAATAAGAGGAACTAAAATCAGAGTTTCGAGCATCAAGATATAGCATTCCAAATTAGCTAAAAATAAGGACAGATTGCACATTTTCCAGATTTGGAAAATGACTTTGGACCATCATTTGGGTATCGAAATAGTCTTGGATTGACACCAAAATTAGTACAACTTAACTTCCATATGATGACTATTCCTCTACCAAATTTCATTTGAAAATTCACATGGGAAGGTAGTGAACCAAACGACCAAAGTTCAAGAAAATCCCAGACCAATCTGTCTTTTTCTTTCTTCTTCCTTTTCAAACATTTTGCCCAATGAAAACGACTCAAATCTGGCTCATTTGTGAAACAAAAGTCTAAGAAACATCCAATATACATTTGGTAGGTGATTGACATCAAAATTTGTAAAACAACAAGTCCCAAGTCAAGCTAGGCCATTCGGCTCGCCAAAATTTGGGTTTTCTATCACTGGTGCAGTTCTGTAATTTGGCCACAACTCACTCAATTCAACTTGGAATTGGGCATGGTTAGTGGCGTTGGAAACTAAATTCATAAAGCTACAATTCACCAGAAGAATGTGTTACGAAATTCAGTTCGTAGCTAGCTCAAATTCAATCAACAAACCTCAGCTCATCACTGACCCTGGAGCAGAGCAATAAAACAGAACAGGTAAGTTTGGTGAACTAGTACGGCCCACTCACTTCGAATCAGGGGATGAATTTTATACTGTTAGAAAACTACAGATGTCTATTTTCAAATTCCACTAACAGCACTTGAATTCAACATCTGACCAAAGAGTTATGATCGTTCAAAGTTTACTGCCAGAGAGCCCCTGTTACCCGTTTTCCAGATTTGAAGGTTTTCGAAATTCTAACTTTTACCCAACCAAATCAAGTGATTTTTGGTGAAAATTTCCACACATCCTACACAACATATCTTCAACAAATTAAAGGTCATTTGATCACAAAAAATTGAACCAAGGGCTCGGCAAGAACAGGGCAGAATTCGGCCTTTTCCCATGCTACTTCCCTTTGGTTTTCCTTCCACTTTTTCAACTTATATCCACCTGTTTAACACTTAATCAACATAAATAACAACCATAATCATCATATCAGTCCAACATGTCCATTGTGGGATTTCATAGAGCCCACTCTAGTCATTTTCAACCAAATAAAGACACCCACATGAAGCTACAAGCTTCAAGGTCATATATAACCTACTAAAACCAAGTTTCAAGGGTTGGATGATTACTACCTCTTAGATGATGAAAAACCAGAAATTTTGGGTCACCAAAAGCTCCAAGAAACCGTGAGAAAGATGCTTTCTTCCTAGTCCAAGTGAATCTCCAAGTGAAGTGGAAGTTGTGTGGTGAATTTGAAATGAAATGGTTGGAAGATTTGAAGTGAAATGAGATGAACTTGCTCCTTCTTCCTCCTTGGATTTTCGGCCAGCAAAGGAGTGAAGAGAGAGAGAGTAAAGGCTGATGGTGAAGTTTCTCTTGGAAGCTTGGTAGTTGGTGGTTTAAATTTGGCACAAAAGTCAACTTTGAATAGTGCGCGTACGCGCGCGGTTCGTGTCCTTTTCTCTCGAGTTTATTTCACTTGTGCACTAAACCTCTAATGTACTTCCTTTAACACTATTATTATCCACTCTTAGTAGTCTAAAATAAACTTCTAAAGTCCTTCAATTAGCCGTGCGCGTGAAAACGTGAACTTCCGACTCGCGCGCGATAAAGCGCAATTTCTAAGGAATTCTTATAACGATGATATAACTAACTAATACTAGGGTAATTAATCATAAAAATATCTATCTTAAGACTAACGTATAAGTTTTCAAATCTCCAAGGTCACTGTACTCTCAAATCGACGATTGCCTCCAAACGCGTATTCACTAAATCTAGCTAAACGAGCTTCCAAAAATTAAATTTATTAACGGGACATTTTAAAAATATACGCAAGTCATAGTTTCATATAAATGGTTCTAAAAAGATTGAAATAAATTATTCGGAGAAAACGAGTGGATAAATATTTAAATGAGCCAATAATATGAGTTTAAAATAAGTAAATTTTGGGTCCTCACATCCTCTCCCCTTTAAGAAAATTTCGTTCTCGAAGTTATACCTTGATTTGAGAACAGGTCTGGATATTTTCCTCGAATTTCTTCTTCAACTTCCCAGGTTGCTCCCTCCAGTCCGTGGTTCCTCCAAAGAACTTTTACCAACGGAATCCGCTTGTTCCTCAATTCTTCACCTTACGATCTAGAAGCTTGATCGGTTTCTCCTCATAGGTCAGCGTCTCATCAATTTCAATACTCTCCGGTTGTAGGCTATGAGAAGGGTCTAGGTGATATTTCTTGAGCATGGACACGTGGAAAACATTGTGAATCCGAGACAGACTCGGTGGCAGTTCCAACTTATACGCTACATTTCCCACGCGTTGAATAACCTTATAAGGTCCTACAAATCTCGGTTGTAACTTCTTTCCTCTTCCTGCCATCAAACTCGCTTTCAGAGGAGTAATCTTAAGGAAAACGCGATCTCCAACCGCAAATTCTAAGTCCTTCCTTCGGTTATCTGCATAACTCTTCTGACGACTTTGTGCGGTTTGAATCCTCTGGCGTACTAACTTCACTTTTTTGTTTGCCTCCTCAATCCAAGGCACTATAGTCGGGTCTAAGATTTTTCGTTCACCTACTTCATTCCAACCAATCGGAGATCTACACTTCCGACCATAAAGTGCTTCATACGAAGCAATTTGAATGGAAGAATGAAAACTATTGTTATAAGCAAATTCCACCAATGTCAAATACTTACTCCAACTCTCCCCAAAATCCAAAACACAGGTTCTCAACATGTCCTCAAGAGTTCGAATCGTCCTCTCAGATTGTCCATCGGTCTGAGGATGGTAAGTAGTACTAAAATTCAATCTAGTCCCCAACACTTCTTGCATCTTTTGCCAGAATCTCGAAACAAACCTAGGGTCTCTATTGGACATAATACTTACAGGTATCCCGTGTAACCTGATAATGTCATCCAAGTATAAATTAGCTAACTTCTCCAATGGGTACTTCATACTAATCGGCAGAAAATGAGCCGATTTTGTCAATCTATCCACTATTACCCAAATGGCATCATGACCTCTTTGTGTCCTAGGTAACCCTGATACAAAATTCATGGTGATATTTTCCCATTTCCACTCTAGTATCTCCAAAGGTTGTAAAAGTCCTGATGGTTTCTGATGTTCAGCTTTAACCTGTTGACAAATCAAACAGGTCTGGACAAATTGAGCAATTTCTTTTTTCATACTCTCCCACCAATACAAACTCTTCAAGTCTTGGTACATTTTATTCCCTCCAAGGTGTACCGTAAATTTCGATCGGTGTGTCTCTTCCAAAATTTCCTTCTTAAGGCTTTCGTCCTTTGGCACTACTATCCGGTTCCGAAACCTTAATAAACCATTCATTCCCAAGTTAAAATCCGACTTTTATCCTCTTTTGACTTTTTCCAACCACTTTTGCACTTTAGTGTCCTTTTCCTGAGTCTCCTTGATACGTTCTAATAAAGTGGAATTCACGACAATATTCTCAAGAATTACTTTCCTCGGTTCAAGTTGAGGATTCCAATAACTAACCTCTTCCAACAAGTGCAACTCTTTAATCATCAATCTTGCCACTTGCACTTGACGACTTAAAGCATCGGCCACTACATTGGCTTTCCCTGGATGGTACTTTATCATGCAATCATAGTCTTCCAAAAATTCCATCCACCTACGTTGTTTCAAATTTAGCTCCTTTTGAGAAAACAAATACTTAAGGCCTTTTGTGGTCAGTAAAAACCTCAAACGTTATCCCATAAAGGTAATGCCTCCATTTCTTTAATGCAAACACTACAGCCGCTAACTCCAAATCATGAGTCGGGTAATTCCTCTCGTGCGGCTTTAATTTCCTAGAAGCATATGCTATCACTTTCTCATTTTGCATTAATACACATCCCAAGCCTTCCTTGGAAGTATCTGTGTAAACCACAAAACTCTCCTTCCCATTTGGTAGAGCTAACACAGGTGCTCTCGTTAAACGTCTCTTTAACTCTTGGAAACTCTCTTCACACTTAGGACTCCATATAAACTTTCCACTTTTCTTAGTTAGCTCAGTCATGGGTCCAGCAATCCTGGAAAAATCCTTGATGAATCTCTGGTAATACCCTGCTAACCCTATAAAACTCCGAACTTCAGTAGGATTTTCTGGTCGCTTCCATTTAGAAACCGCGTCAACTTTGGTTGGATCCACTTTAATCCCATCCTTAGAAATTATATGACCAAAGAATGTCACTTCTTTCAACCACACTTGCTGAACTTAGCATACAACTGATGTTCCCTCAAAGTTTGTAAAACAATCCTCAAATGTTTCTCGTGATCCTCCACAGTTTTAGAGTACACTAGTATATCATCAATGAATACCACCACAAATTGGTCCAGATAAGGCTTAAAGACCCTGTGCATCAAATCCATAAAAGCAGCAGGTGCATTCGTTAACCCAAACGACATTACGGCAAACTCGAAGTGTCCATACCTTGAGTTAAAAGCAGTTTTGGGTATATCTTTCTCCAAAATTCTCAATTGGTAGTAACCCTGTCTAAGATCCAACTTGGAAAATACTACCGCCGCTTGTAATTGATCAAACAATTCATCAATGTGGGGCAATGGGTACTTATTCTTAATAGTAACACCATTCAAGTCTCGATAATCTATGCACAGTTTTAAACTCCCATCTTTTTTCTTGACAAATAAGACCGGGGCTCCCCACGGTGAATCACTTTTCTTTATAAAACCCTGCTCCAGTAGATCCTGTAATTGTAATTTCAACTCTTTCAATTCAGTTGGAGCCATTCTATATGGTGTCTTAGAGATAGGTGCTACTCCCGGAGTCACATCAATCCTAAAAACTATATCTCTTTCCGGGGGTAAAGATTCTAACTTTTCGGAAAAAACATCTGGATACTCCTTCACTACAGGCATGTCTTCTAATTTCACTTTATCACTAGGGTTATTGATAAGGAAAGCCAAATATCCCTGAGCTCCTTTACTTAGTATTTTCCTAACTTGAATCTCTGAAATAAGTGCAGATGAGGCTAATCTACCCCTTACATCCAATTTCAGGGTTGCCTCTCCCGGAATGCACAATTCCACTTTTTTCGTCTTACAGTTCAACTGGGCATTGTAACGGGCTAACCAGTCCATTCCTAGGATCATATCATATCCCTTAATCGCTAAACCCATTAGATCGGCCAGCAACTTCCGTTCTCCAACCCATATCTCACAATCTTTATACATGAAATTAGCTAGTAAACTTTGATCCCCAGTAGGTGTTCTAACCTCTAAATCATAAAGTAACTTAATTGGTTCAAGTCTATTCCACTCATGAAATTAGGGTTTACAAAAGAATGCGTTGCACCTGGGTCAATTAAAACCTTAGCTAAACGGTGAAAAATAGGGATCGTACCTTCAACCACCTCAGTCGTATCGGGAATCTGTTGATAATCCAGTGTATAAACCCTAGCCGGTACTCTAGGTCGACTCTCTCCAGCACTAGTCTGCTTAGACGTTGACTTTTCTGGCCTTTGAGTATTACTTCCTATTTTCAGCTTACTTGGACAATTCGCGAGCTGGTGCTCGGCACTACCACAAAACAAACACTTTCCCGACTTCCTCCAACACTCATTCTCTGAATGATTTGGTTTACCAACAGTAACCACAGTTAACTTGAGGTGTCACTGCCAAACCACTGGAAGGCACTCCTCTTGCTTGAACTGGCCCTCTACGGCCTCCTCTGGATAGAGCTCCCCTTGAAGCTCCAGCAGTCCTTACTCCTCTCATTCCTCTTCTCATCTTGGAAGGTAGAACACTTTTACTAGCCTGTCCGGAAGTATGACTAGAAAAGTTCCTTTTTCTTATTGTGGAAATCCCTAACTTGCATTCTCGCACTCTCAACTCTTTGCGTTTTCTCTAAAGCTTAGTAAACGTAGAGATTTGGGCCGTAGCCAAGCCTCCTGGATTTCTACATTAAGCCCTTGTACAAAACGTCTTATCCTCTTCCGCTCGTTGGTCACCAATTCGGGAGCGTACTTAGAAAGCTTAGTAAACTTCCCTTCATACTCAGCTACACTAAGAGTTCCTTGTTTCAACTTTATAAACTCGTCCTCCCGTTTCTCTTGGATCAGTGGAGGAAGGAACTTCTCGTTGAACTCCCTCGTGAAATTCTCCCAAGTCCAAAGGGTTTGGGCTCTCTCCCACTTTCCCTTTATCATGTCCCACCAGGCACGTGCTACTCCCTCAAATTGGAAAGCAGCAAAATTCACTCGCCTATCTTCGGTATAGTCTAAGGCGGCGAATATGTTGGCCATTCTCTCCAACCAATTCTCCGCTGCCTCAGGGTCGGGCTCTCCAGTGAACTTAGGCGGGTTAAATTTCAGAAACCTCTCCAAGGCTCTATCTTCCCCTCTATCCTGGCCCCCAGGTTGGTTAAGTGGTCCTGGACCCTATCTCTCGGCTGATCGCTCAAGGATATCAGTCATCCTATTAATGGCAGTAGCCACTTTGATTACCTTCTAGATTTCCTTGTCCCTGAGTCGGCCCAATTGTCGATCCCTGATCATCTCCTTGGGGTTGGGTCTGTCTAGTCCCTCGTCTACGACCTCGACCACTCCTTCGTCCGTCCATAATCCTAGTTGTGCCCAGTGCAGGAAATAAAGTAATTACGCGAGGAAATGTTGAAAGCAAGAACCAATTGCAAAAACATTGAAGATAACAATAATTTACATGCATTAACACTTTAAGATCCATATAATTAGCAAGTCATGGGATAGTACAAAAATATAGCACACAAGTGCCACAAAAGTATTTTTAGTCACATACGACTAAAATAAAGTCAAGTGCCTCAAAAATAGGCCACACAGATAAACAAAGTACAATGGTTTTTGGCACTAGCATCACCCCAACTATTTCTAACTACAAAAGTTAAAAGGTCGGTCACTCTAAGCCTAGTCCTCAGGGGCTATCAAGTGGAACCTCCTCCGGATCCTCCTCAGCGCCCTCCTGAACTGGACTCTGTACAACCTCCATCATCTCGTCTATCAGCATAGTGGCATCGGCTATGATCCTGGAAGCCCGATCACGGATCTCCTTGCCTATCCTAGTAAGTCGAGTCCTAGCTCTCTGAAGCTCATCGCGAGTGACCTCAGCCGTGGCTACCTCGCCTGCCAATGTCTTCTCAAGCTCAACAATCCTAGTACTCTGAGCATTCACCATAATGCTCAGCTCCTCTATCTCCTGGAGCAGATCTCGGTTGGCATCTACCAACTGAAGTCGCTCATTGTCAAGAGCATATACAAGATGGTTCGGGTAAGCGTACATCGTCCTACAGGCACATCTGGGAAACCTAGTAGAGGGTGAGTAGCGTACACGAGCTCCTCCGCCCCGTGCACTATAGTAAATAGATATAAGAGGCCCTACATGGCCATTAGCATAGCCATTACCATTAGCAGCAGGTCCTCCATTCCCATTCTCCATCCCTGCAAAACAATCACAATTTCCAGATTAGAAACTTAAAGTCACAAACTCGCTCAAATATAATTTAGGGTTTAACTAAGTCATCTAGTTCCTATTCTTAGAAGTAAAGTTTCTAGTACATCTCCCAAATAGATCTCTAACCTACCGCTCTAAAACCAACTGTGACGCCCCCACTTCTCCCAAGGGCGAACCCAAGGGTATCCGCGGGACGCCTGCCCAACTCTCGCCAAGACTCAAGATAATTCAATTCAAACTTAACGGTACATACCAAATAATACAAGTCTAAAATGAAAAAAAGTCACTTCCTTAACTGAATATCCAAATCTTACATCACGTTCTCAAAAGATACATCAAGTTCCAAAATACAACCATTAAAAGTCGACCAAATAATTACATCCAAGATTCCAATCAAAAGTATAACTTAGTCTGCTTTTCTAAAATCTTCCAATCCACCTGTTAAGGAAAACAAATCTACGGGGTGAGCAATTGCTCGTGAGGCCAAGAAACAAACATGCAAGCACATAGTTCAAGTAGCAATTCCAATTTAGCAAGTAAAATAGTAATATTCAGGTAATTAACAATTCGAGTGAGCAAAGTAAACAGAAACAATTCAAGGATATGAGAGCTCTCAGGAGCTAATTTCCACTTGCTTTGCCAATGTACGTTCAATTACCTTCCCGCGATGACACTCCGTCAACCGGGTCGGTATTTAGTCCGTAGAAACTCCACTTACCCGTTCCCCGTCCACCATACATACCCCACTGGGCCCAAACTGCTATAAAGGCACTACTATACGAGTAGGCCAAGCATGATCTCTCCAATAGATCATGCTTTTAGTTTTTTCTCAGGGCTCACCAAGCTTCCTGACCAAGCACTTGCCGGCTCGAGTCGCAAGGTCGGCCAATGAATTTGGGTGTCCCCCAGTTTGGTTGTGTATCGAGGAGATTCACTGCAACGATAAGTATACAGTTCAGTTAAAGGTCGAGGAGATTCACTCCAACGACATATGCAGTCATAGCATATAATTCAGTTCAGTTCAGTTCAGGTAATTCAAATTAATTCAGGCAATTAAATTTCGGTTCAGTTAAATGAGAACGAGTGCGATAATGCACACACTCGACTCAGCAGTTATCAATTATTCAGTCCAATAGAAGCAATTCACATAATTGCAACAAAACATGCACTTGACACTCACCTAGTCAAAATAAGAGAGTGGTGCACAATCAAGTATTTAGGCGTCCCTTGTGAGATCCTCTTGAAGGTCTCCTTGAGTGCCTGAGTAATTAATAATTGACTATCATACATCATTGTCTAAAAAAAATCCCTAGTTAACAAGGGAGATTGTACACTTGTACAATCTAAGAAAATATCATGAAAGAGATCCTTAATTACTTGTCAATCGAGGCTCAAAAGTGGGGTTTAATAATACAAGGAAAACCTGTTTTCCTTCAAGAAATCAAGTCTAAAATGGTCATTCAATATCGAAGGGTAGTGAAGAGTCTCTAAAAACTCAATTCACTTCAAGTTCAAAAATTCCAGATTTAAGTGCAATATTTGAAAAATCATATCTTACACTCCGTAGGTCTAAAATTGGAAAACTTAGTGCCGTTGGAAACTATCTTCGAAGTACTAAAAGTTCCTAGAAGACACTTTTCTAAGATTCAAAATGGAAGACACTCAAATTTGGCCTAAAGTGGCTGACTTCAACTCCCAAGACAGTTTCAGCCTTAGTTTTCGGTAAACTTTGGAAATTCAGCAAAATTCACATAAAGTGAAATAGCCTCTGAAATTTACAGGACTATTAGAGTTCCAATCAAAATTTTAAAACACAACAAAAGGAACTAAAATCAGAGTTTCCAGTATCAAGATATAGCAGTCCAAAGTTAGCTAAAAATAAGGACAGATTGCACATTTTCCAGATTTGGAAAACGACTTTGGACCATCATTTGGGTATCGAAATGATTTTGGATTGACACCAAAATTGGTACAACTTAACTTCCATATGAGTACTATTCCTCTACCAAATTTCATTTGAAAATTCACACGGGAAGGTAGTGAACCAAACTACCAAAGTTCAAGAAAATCCCAAGACCAATCTGTTTTTTTCTTTCTTCTTCCTTTTCAAACATTTTGCCCAATGAAAGCGACTCAAATCTGACTCATTTGTGAAACAAAAGTCTACGAAACATCCAATATACATTTGGTAGATGATTGACATCAAAATTTGCAAAACAACAAGTCCTAAGTCAAGCTAGGCCATTCGGCTCGCCATAATTAGGGTTTTCTATCACTGGTGCAGTTCTGTAATTTGGCCACAACTCACTCAATTCAACTTGGAATTGGGCATGGTTAGTGGCGTTGGAAACTAAATTCATAAAGCTACAATTCATCAGAAGAACGCGTTATGAAATTCAGTTCGTAGTTAGCTCAAATTCAAGCAACAAGCCTCAACTCATCACTGACCCTCGAGCAGAGCAATAAAACAGAACAGGTAACTTTGGTGAACTAGTACGGCCCACTCACTTCGAATCAAGGGACCGAGCCCAGTCCTGGCTCGAGCAGGTTAGTAACCAAGGGCAGGGTCCAGTTCAGCTTAGAGCTTACAACATGCACAAGTAATCAAGTAAATCGATAAACGGTAAATAATCACGGTTAACGGTAAACGGTAAACATGTAGCAATACTATTCAAGTCACCTACGGTGGCAAAGTTCATAGGAGCAATTATCGGTAGCACTTAACAGTTATATACATAATGACCATGAAGTAAACATGTCGTAAAGCTATTCAAGTTACGTACTCCTATATGGAACACTCACCAATTCAAAATAGGAAGTAAGTGCTCAAACAGTGTTTAGGCATCCGCTTCGAGTTCCTCTTGAAGGTTCCCTTGAATGCCTGAATAAACAATAATTATCTATCACACACTATCGCTTAAATACCCCCAATTATCAAGGAAGATTGCACACTTGTACAATCTAAGAAAATAATCATGAAAGAATCACTTGGAGCCCAAGGAAAAAGTTCAACTCTCCCATCATGTTCATTTCAAACTCATTTTGCATAATAGTGGAAAAATCCTTGCACAAACACTCATTAGTAGCACCAAAAATGATATAATCCACATATATTTGCACAATTAAAAGATCATTTGAACTTTGTTTAGTGAAAAGAGTGGTATCCACAATACCTTTTTTAAAATCATTCTCAACCAAAAAATCACTTAAACGTTCATACCATGCTCTTGGAGTTTGCTCTAATCGATACAAAGCTTTTGAAAGTTTAAACACGTGATTTGGATATGTCTCGTTTTCAAAACTGGGAGGTTGGTCAATATATACTTCTTGATCAATAAAACCATTTTAAAAAGTACTTTTAACATCCATTTCAAATAATTTAAAATCCCTGAAACATGCAAAAGCCAAGAACATTCTAATTGATTCTAGCCTAGTTGCGGGAGCAAATGTTTCATCAAAATCTATTCTTTCTTCTTAAGCATACCCCTTAACTACAAGTCTAGTCTTGTTTCTCACAACTTCACTTTTGTCATTTATTTTATTTCTAAAAATCCATTTTGTGCCAATAATAGGATGATTTTGAGTCCTTTCAACTAGTGTCCAAACCTTGTTCCTTTCAAATTGATTTAGTTCCTCTTCCATGGTCAAAATCCAGTTTTCGTCTTTCAAAATATCAACAACATTTTTAGGTTCAAAATGTGAGACTAAGGCAAAATTATCCATCAGTTGTTTAGAAGAGGAACGAGTTCTTACCTTTTCGGATGGATCACCAATAATGAGCTCCTTGGGATGATGTTGAGCGAACTTCCAAACTCTTGGAAGATCCTTAGGTGTACCAACATCCTTGTCATTTTCTTCTAATGCTTGATTCTCTTGAGGATCATCTTCCTTTGAATTTTCTTCTAATGGAGCATTGTCTTGATCATAAATTGTGAGCTTCTTAAATCCTTCTTGAACACCTAAATCATCATCCTCACAACAACTCTTGGAAATATCATCATTAAATTCATCAAATGTAACATGTATTGCTTCTTCTATAACAAGGGTCCTTCTATTATAGACTCTAAATCCTCTTTTGTTTTCACAATAACTCAAGAAAATAACTTCATCGGATTTCTTATCAAATTTTTCAAGATGTTTCTTGATATTTAAAATAAAACATTTGCAACCAAAAATTTTGAAATATCCAACAATTAGTTTTTTATAAAAATTAACTCATAAGAGGTTTTTTTCAAAATTGGTTTCAAAAGAATTCTATTTATTGTATAACAAGCCATATTCACGATTTCGGCGCAAAAATATTTTGACAAGTTGCATTCACTTAACATGGTTCTTGCGGATTCTTGACGAGTTCTACTCTTTCTTTCAACAACACCATTTTGTTAAGGAGTTCTTGCAATTGAAAATTCATGAGTAATTCCATTGTGATCACAAAATTTCGAAAAGCCACAAAATTTAAATTCTGAACCATTGTCACTTCTAATCTTAACAATTTTCAAACCAATCAATTTTGAACTTTTACAAATAGGGAGACAAAATTTTTGAAGGCATCATCCTTGTGAGCAAGAAACATCACCCAATTGTATCTAAAATAATCATCAACAATAACCAAACAATATCTTTTGCCACCCAAATTAGCAATTTGTGTAGGACCAAACAAATCAAGATGTAGAAGTTCCAAAGGTTTTGAAGTAGAAATACATTTCTTGGGTTTAAAAGAAACTTTGACTTGTTTTCCAAATTGGCAAGTATCACAAATTTTGTCCTTTTCAAACTTAATTTTTGGCAAACCTCTAATAAGTTTCTTTTTGAAAATTTCTTTCAACAAATCCATGTTGAAATGACAAAACCTTCTATGCTACAACCAAGGGTCTTTATTTGAAATTTTAAGGCATTTAAAGTTAGAGGAATTAACTTTTCCAAGAATAACTACATAATTATCATTTTTTTTTTTGAAGATAATATTAAATTTTGAGTCAAGAACAAGACATTCATGCTTTTTGAACAACACAAACAGATTTCTATCACACAATTGACTAACACTTAGCAAGTTATAACTCAAATTATCAACTAGAAGAACATTGTGAGCAAAAGTTTGACCATTCTTGCCAACATCTCCTACTCCAATTGTTTTGGCTTTGTTATCATCTCCAAATGTCACTTTCCACTTGATTTTGACTTGAATTTGATGAACTGTGATGGATCACCGGTCATGTGCCTTGAGCATCCACTATCTATGAACTATTTTGATTCCTTAATGATATTCACCCAGTTCACCTACACAAAAGTTCACAAGATAATATTTGGTACCCTTTACTTTTGGATCCTTGAGAGTGAGCATTATGTCTAACTATCCACATGCATTTCATGTCATTTCTCATATTCTTCCTCACATAGCAATTACTTTTCATGTGACCTATTTGGCAACAAAAACTACACATAGTCAACGAATTACTTGTATGGACAGGTTTAACAAATCTAACTTGCCTTCTCTTATAAATAGTAAATTCATTCGCACTAGAATTCAACCTTCTCTCATGAATGCCAAAATGAGGTTTTGATTCATTCCTTTGAAAATAGTTTTGTTTCTTGTGTTGAAGCAATTCATTTAGACAATCCATTCTTCTTTTCAAGTCACTTTGTTCCTTTTTGAACAATTCACAAAGTTTTGCTTTTCTATCAAGTTCAAAGTGTAAAGCAGTCTCACTCTTTTTGAAGTAATCATTTTCAGCTTTCAACTTTTTGTTTTGTTGAAAAAGATTTGCATTATCTTGAAGCAAAAAACTAATTTTCTATTTTAATTCCTTGTTTGTAGTATAAGACTCTTTCAAGCTATCATGCAGTCTCTCAATGAAAGATTCAATATTATCATCTGATTCATCATCACTAGCAGGTTGAGAATTGCTAGTTATTTCATCATCACCAATGGCCATGAAAACCATTTCAGCTGATTTTTCTTCCTCGTCAACATCACTATATGAGTTGCAATCATTTCATGTGATTTGGAAGTTGTTGAATTTTGGTTTTCGTTCAGATTTTCCGTCTTTCTTCTTTTTCATTGGGCACTCACTCATGTAGTGTTCAAGTTGGACGCATTCAAAGCATTTGTCAGCTTACTTTTTATTGGCCTCTTGCTTTCCTTTATTTCTTGCATTGTTGAACTGATTTGGATATGAATTGCTAGAACCTCCTTTTCTGAATCTTCTTTTGTTGAGGATTCTTTTGAAACTTCTTGTGATGAGAGCAAGATCATTGTCATCAACTTCCACATCTTCTCCATCTAAGGAAGTCGAGTCATCTTCATCTTCAGATGCTTTTTGAGCGATACTCCTTCTCACCTTTGCATCCTCTTTCTCTTGTACCCTAGTCTTAAGTTTCAACTCATAAGAGGTTAGAGAATTGATAAGAGATTCAATAGGCATAGAATTTCAATCTTTAGCTTCCTCAATGGCAGTCACCTTACTTTTCCAATCCTTGGACAAGGCATTCAAGACTTTTCTGTTTTTCTCTCCTAATGAGTATTCCTTTTCTAGTACCTTTAAATCATTAATGAGATCATTGAATCTATAATATATTTTGTCAATATTTTCATGAGGTTCCATCTTAAATGATTCATATTTGGTAACTAATATAGATTTCTTTTATTCTCTCACATTTTCACTCCCTTCATGAATTTCTTTCAGTTTGTCCTAAATCTCTTTAACAGACCTACACCCTTTGACCCTAATGGATTCATTTGAATCTAAAGCACTATACAACACATTCATAACCTTGGCATTCAAGGTGAGGTGGGTTCTATCATCACCAATCAATTCATTTCAGGTTTTTTGTCTTGGTCTGTGAGTGACTTCATCTATTATAGAGTCATCATATGGACCTTCATTAACAATAAACCACAGTTCAATATTAATAGATTGCAAGAAATAATCATTCATTCTTTCCAACTCACGTAATTGGATCCATTAAATATTGGGGGTCTACTGACAGATTGTCCTTCAAAAAATATGGCATTGTTGGTTGTCATTTTACTCCAAAGCCGCTTGAACTTAATCTCTAGGAGACCAAACTCTGATACCAATTGTAGGGATCGAAAACAATCTAAGAGGGGGTGAATTAGGTTATTTAAAAACTAATCAAGTTATGAGTCACTTTTTTACTCAATATGAAATTTACTCTCTTTTCTAGGTGACCACTCAATGAATTAATTAGTGAGAAAGCAAGAAAGCTTGAGAGTAGAAGAGATAAGTAATTAAAATTCACGAGATAGTAAGTAATAAGGAAAGAATAGCAAACCAATTTCACTTGCAAGCTCCACTTGAGCTTGAATATCACTTTATAGAACAAGCTTCTTCAAACTGATCAAATACAACCAATTTTTGTGTACAAAGGAAGGATCACTTCCTCCTTACCCCAAGTCACACTTGGTCAAGTTAGGAAGTTTTACTATCACTCCGGATAACCCTCACAAAACTGCACTATTGAACTATTTTTCTCACACAAGAAAAGTTTACACAAAATTCACACAACTAAAAGTACAAATCTTCCTTGTAGAGTATTTTATCATTAAAATCACTCTTGATCTTTTGTAGTCTCAATGTGCAAAAGTTGTCTAAAAGTAGTTGACCATGCACTATTTATATGAGACCAAAAAATGCCTCTATTAATGCTTCCAATGGATAGAAGGCAGATGAAGAGTCAACTAGCCGTTGGAAGTGTCGGATGTCTGGTACTCCCGTTTCTTACGTCCGACAGCAGGCAGTGAAGAGATTTTCTTCAATTCTTTCAGACGTTCGGTGTCTCTAATGCTTGCGTCCGAAAGCAGATGGTGAAATTGAGAAATCTTCTTCAATCCTTTCGGACGTCCGGTACCTCTAATGCTTTGCATCCGAAGTGCTACATAGTTTATCGGACGTCCGGTATCTCTGATGTATGCGTCCGAAAGAGATCAGTGAGTTAGGTGGAATGTCTTAATTCTTTCGGCCATCCGGTGATGGAGTTCTTCATGCGTCCGAAGTGCTGCACACTTTATCAGACGTCCGGTCCTGTCTTCACAAGCATCCGATGTGACAGCCCCACCTTCCCCTAAGGCGAACCAAAGGGTTCGGCGGACCGCCTGCCCAACTCTCGCCAGGACTCGATCACTCACTCCAAACAAAAAGATAACACCTCGAGAATAAACGGAAAACAATACCCAAACTTGAACCATATAAATACATTCATCTCAATCTCAACCACAAGTACAGTCCCAAATGTATACCAAGCTCTGAATTCACAGTACAGTCCACCTTATCCAAGCACTAGAGCGGAAATAAAAGCCAAAACAAAACAATTCAAAACAAAAACTAGGCTATTCTATTCTACACAGGCCTCTCGCCCGCTCGCAACCCCTGTAAGGAAAACAAAAGACGTGGAATGAGCTAAAAGCCCAGCGAGATTCTATATACACAACCAAGCAGTTAAACAAGGACATTAAGCATGTTATAACAAGTAATCCAGATAACATTTACGATATAAAGCAATAGTAACACATACAATAAAAGGATACATGCTCACGAGGAGCCATTCGTTCGTTCGTTCATTCATTCGTCTAATATTTTCCTTATTTCTCCGATCATTAAAACATTGTTTGTAAGTGAAAACTCCTTCATTTTCTTGTCGTTCGTTCATTCATTTCATTCCCCATGCTCCGCCAACGTCGTGGTCATACTCGAGTATACCAACATTCACCCAGGGTCACTAATCGCCCGACCGAATCCGCTTCTGGCTCGAGTCAACCAGTAACAACCAAGCAGTTAAACAAGGACATTAAGCATGTTATAACAAGTAATCCAGATAACATTTACGATATAAAGCAATAGTAACACATACAATAAAAGGATACATGCTCACGAGGAGCCATTCGTTCGTTCGTTCATTCATTCGTCTAATATTTTCCTTATTTCTCCGATCATTAAAACATTGTTTGTAAGTGAAAACTCCTTCATTTTCTTGTCGTTCGTTCTTTCATTTCATTCCCCATGCTCCGCCAACGTCGTGGTCATACTCGAGTATACCAACATTCACCCAGGGTCACTAATCGCCCGACCGAGTCCGCTTCTGGCTCGAGTCAACCAGTAACAAAAGGCAAGGGCCCAGTTCAGCTAGAATGCTTACATTCATGCACAAGTAACATTTAATCATTCAATCATTGAAAGTTTCACGTTCATTTAGGTCGAGTGCGATAAAGTACACACTCGCCTAGCAAAAATCATTTTGGAAACATAACATACCTCAATCACGTATTAAAACAACAATCCAAATAGTCACAATAGTTCACATAGTCATTAGAAACAAAGCGTATATAGAACACTCACCGAAATAAGCAAAATAACGTCCAAAGTATTCCTTCCGGATAACACCTTAGTCACCAAAGAACCCTAAGAGTAATCAAGAAAACACATTACGGTTCAACCATTAAAATGTTTGGTGAATCAAAGAAAATCCGAATAACTAATAGTACAATGTATAAGTATGATTTTGGAAGTAAAAAGAGTGCATTTAGTCCAAAATACATGAGTAAAATAGTTGTAAAACTTATGTCTGCTCTTAAAATTTGAAATCGCCATTTGAGTGCAAATTTGGGCAGCACGCCCTTTGTGTTTACCAAATTTCCAGCCATTTATGGCTTCATTATTTTCCTCAATCAGCCCCCAAAATCACATACAAATAATCTCATTACAATAGCCGTTAAAAAGGCTAAAAGTCATTCAATTACAAAACCAAACTAGAAAAGGGATCGGGATTAAGGTTTAAGACAAGGAACAAAATGACAGGTTTGACATCTTTTAGCGTATTGGCCACAATCGAAGGTACACCTATCGGAATGAGGTAAACTTTATACTGTTTCGAAGCTAAGGCATAGCTCTACAATTCTTATGAAGACACCGCAACCCAGTTCTCAACATAACCTAGTCAAAGTTACCCAAACAGACCCAGATATTCCAGTTCAAAGCTCACTGTGAAATTCAACTAGCAGTCCTGATTTATTCAGTCATATCTCAGCACACACAACTCCGATTCAGTTGATTCCAAAGCCATTCGAAAGCTAAGATACAAGGATACAATTCTTAAGAAGGCATCAAAAGCTAATGCATTCATCTTCCCAGCCAAAAGAGCCAATTACAGATGCTGATTATCATTCTCGGACAGAAACAGGGCAGCAGGGGTAAAATAGTCATTTCACAGGCTACAGTACTCCGATTGAGCTGAAATTTTACAGACTTAATCTACATTCAATTATCTACAATTTTCATGTTTTGAGCTAAGTCCAATTCGGCCTCCATCATGGCCGAATAACACTGGTCAGAACAAAGCAGAAAATTTCTAAGAAAACCGAAAATCCACACCTCACCACTTATAACCAAGAATTAATGCACAAAACCACCAAAGTGGCAACCACAAGCCACTAAATTACAACTATGGGAAACAAAGAAGGATGTTCTTAGCAATTACCTCAAAACCTCAAAGAAAATGGTAGCTTGGACTTTCTTTCCCCAAATCAACTCCACCAAAGCCTTTAATCCTCCTTAGTTAGCACTCCTATGAAAGGGTTTGCGATTTGATCGGTTGGAACTCAAGATTTGACCAAGGTTGGAGCTAGAAATTGAAGAACCTCTCTCTTGTTTTTCTCCTCCAAAGGGCCAGCCAAGAGCAAGGAAAAATGGGATGAAATTGGTCAAAATTTGGTTTTAGTAAAGGTTAATCTTCTTAGTCAAAAGTCCAACTTCCAATGAGGTGAAGACACTTGGCTCTCTTGAAGGTTCTAAGCTTATCCTCTCTCTTCCAATGGTTAGTCTACCTAATTAACCTCTAATCATCTCCTAACACCTTGGAAAATAATGTCATTTAATACTTCATCACTTAATCGGCAAAATTATATCGCACTAGCGGGCCCCACATCGAACAAATGCATTTCAAGTTACGTATACTAACTTATACTAGGAAAATGATTTAAAAATTGTACTTACTTGTAAAATGTACAAAACATTTAATATTTTCAAAAAAAATAGTATAAAATATAGGCAAAGAAATAAAATAATACTTGAAAATGTGAAAATTTTCGGGTTCTCACATCCGACAGCTTTCAACATCCTTTATTTCTTTCAATTACACTTGATCTTGAATCATATCTGCTTCATGACTGAAAATATTTCTTGAAGGGATATTAGTGTCATCCAATTTTTTTGTAAACATCAAAGTTAGGGACCAAAATTAACAGTCTCATCGACCACTCGTGCTTGTGGGGGCACCCAAACCCATTGGGTAACCTCGTAACTCGAGCCAGCAAGGGGTTGGTCGAGAAGTTTGGTGAACCATGGAAAATTATAAAGTTTGATCTTTTGAGATCTTATTTGGCATGCTCGAGTAGTATTGCCATCTCGTGCTTGTTTGGTTTCGGATCCGAGAAGGTGCTATGATGGATGGAGGAAGTAAGTGGAGCTCTACGGATATGTTGCTACTTGAGTTGACGAAGGGTCAACCAAAGATGACTTGAACCGGTCGAGACGTGGAAATAACTCCTGAAGGCTCCTGTGTCCTTTTACGTGTGTTTTACTTCCTATTTGTACACTTAAATAAAATTTCATGTTAAGTCATTTTTAAGTGTGATATTTGATTTAATTTGTGCTACTTTTTTTTTTATTTACCAAGAAAGTTGCCCTAACTTTACAATTTGTACAATGCTTTAGATGTTGTTCCTTTGATAACTATTATTATTTTTTTTAATAAATTGTAATTTTATTAACTCACAAAGAAAAGCAGAAGGCTACAAAATTTTCCAAAAATCCCCAGTTTGACCACCCCAGTTACCCTACTCTCCTCCTCCTAATCGAAGGCATGCCTATTTTATCCATGCGAATTTCCCCCCTTGCCAACCTTGGAATTTCACTGAACTGGTCATATATGCTGATATTGTGGCTACGATCATCAACGCCCACATTTGCCAGTCTGTCGGCCACCCTGTTGGCTTCTCTATAGCAATGTGCAACCTATGCCGCATCCTCCACCAGGCCCCAAATCTGTTCTACCTCCCTTCGTATCACCCAGGGACACTGCAACCTCCTTTGAAGAACCCCGACCAAGATGAGTGAATCAACCTGGACACTTACATTGGTGAGCCCCTTTTGAGTGCACAGACGGAGCCCCGTTAACAGGGCCAAAGCATCTTCCTGCAAGCTAGAAGTTTCCCCAAAATAAGCTGAGAAAGCAAATAGTGGCACTCCAGATGAATTACGTAGAACTCCCCCACCACCACTCACTTTCGGATTGCCTTTGGAACATCCATCCGTATTCAAAGTTAACACCCCAGCCTCCTTGGCCTTCCAACCTATCAGCTGATAACCATAATGAGAGGGCGGTGGCGCTGTCCATCCATATAGCTGAAGAAACGTCTGCACCTCAACCCTCTGATTAAACCGGATTTCTACCACCATTGTCACGTCCATCAAAATTTCATGACAGATCCTCGCAACTCGTATCCGAGTCCCTTCATAGTATGCCTGATTCCGAGCCTTCCAAATATGCCAACATATGAAACTTGGAAGGACTAGGAAGAGGAAACGTCTTTTCTCAGGGCTAGGCGCCGACAACCACCAACCCATTATCCGTGTTCGGAGCGATGAACCTAGCTGTGTTACCCCGCACAGCATACCAAAGTGATCCCAAACTTCCCTAGCAACCTGACCCTCCGAGAAAACATGCTCCACGGCCTCAGACGCACCCTCTCGGCAACACAAACATTTGGAGGCTAATTGAACTCCCACCCTCCGCAAGGCATCAGTAACTGGCAACCTTCCCATTAGCAAACGTAGCATGAAGAAGGAGATTTTCAATGGGATCTGCGGATGCCACACTTTAGAGTGGATCAACGAGTAGTTTTGAGCTTGTCGAACCTCCTGAAAAGCCGAAACCAAAGTGAACCTGCCGGATGCGGTCAGCCTCCATACAACTTCGTCGTGCCGATCTCCCTCCGGGACTGGATACTGTAATATTCGGCAGATAAGCTCCTGCGGAATGTACTGGGAGAGCAAGTTAACGTTCCACTCCCCATTCGTGCTGAAGTCCTTGAAGGTGATATGCGGACACACCGTAGTTGGGAGGCATAGCGCCCGACTGCCCAACCAGTTGTCAAACCAAAAGCTACAGGATCCTGCTTTAACCAACCATAACATAGACAGTTCCGCCTGTCGGCTTATGTTTAGCATTCTTCTCCACGTCCCCGAATCAAACTGTTTCAGCTCCACTTGGCAAGGGTGTAGGCCCCTGCAGTATTTTGCTCGCAAAAATTCTGCCCACAGCGACTCTCCAGTCCGAAAGGTCCACCACAATTTGCAGGAGAAAGCCGAGTATATATCCCTTAGCTTCCTGAACCCCACCCCCCTCCTCCACCGGATGACACAATTTCGACCATCTAATCCAATGAAACTTCATTCCCTCCCCTGAAGACCCCCATAAAAAATTGGCACAAGCCTGCTCTATTCTTTTAAACACTGAGGTGGGACAAACGGCAACAGATAATAAATGGACCGGAATGGATGAGAGCACGTGCTTTATCAAAACTATTTTCCCTCCCGGGGAGATCAACCTCGACTTCCACGACATAATACTAGCCATCACCGCCTAACACACCTCGCCAAAGTACGCGGATTTGCTTCGCCCTATATACAAGGGAAAACCAAGATACCGAATGGGAAACTCCTGTCTGGAGAAGCGCGTAAGCTGCTCAATCACTCTACGTCGAGCAAAGGTTAGAGCCGGATGAACCAGGTACCCGCTCTTTTGTGCATTTACCAGTTGTCCCGAGGATTGCTGGTATTCATTGAGAACCTGCACAAGTCGCTTTAGAGCAGCAGTAGACCCATTCATGAAGATTAGCACGTCATTAGCAAAAGTTAGGTGTGTGATTGGAGGGCAGCCCATTGGTACTCTAAACCCTACGAAGCCCCGCTGCATTGCTAGATTATTGAGCCCTCGCGACAGCATCTCCGATCCTATAATGAATAACACTGGGGATAATGGATCTCCCTGCCGAAGACCCCTGCTAGATTTGAAGTAACCGTGGGATGCTCCATTGATGATGATGGAAAACCACACATTAGAGATAAGCCTCCAGACCATGTCTATGAACCGCTCACTAAATCCAAATTTGCGCAACACAACAACAATATGCCACCACGACATTCGATCGTAGGCCTTGGCCATATCCAGCTTTAAGACTACATTCCCCCCTCTTGACTTCTTGCCCATATGCGAAACTATCTCCTGAGCTAGCAAATAATTATCCGTTATACTACGCCCTTTGACAAAACCCGTCTGTTGAGGAGAAATAATTCTCGGTAGCACCGAGGCCATACGTTCCACCAAAATTTTGGACAATAATTTATTGAAGAAGGTGCAAAGGCTAATCGGTCTGAACTTGGAGAAATCCTAGGGATTCGACACTTTAGGTATCAAAACAATTGAAGTGGAAGTTATGAATCGAGGCAGCTCACTTCCACAGAAGAAACTCATCACCGCTCTGTGCACGTCTTATGCAATGATATCCCATGCAAAAGTAAAAAACCTACCCGTAAAACCATCCGGGCCAGCTGCACTCTCCCCATCCGTAGAGAATACCAGGCGCCAAACGGTCTCAATGTCGGGAACCTCTTCCAGCCGTGTATTGTCCTCGCCAATGACCAACGTCGGGATTGACTGCAACAGCCCCCTCCCGACTGGGCTCCATGGACCCCGAGCCTCCTTTGCTATGTCATCATCCTTCTCCACCCACATCCCGGAAGAGTTTTTCACCCTATGTATCGCTCCTTGTATTCTCTTTTGCTTGACAACCGCATGAAAATACCTTGTATTACGATCCCCACTTCGAAGCCACTTAACCCTAGCCTTCTGCCTCCAAAATTGTTTTTCAACTGTTAATGCCCTATTAAACTCCGCCCATGGATTGTCAAGCGCATCATGACCCTTCTCAGATTCGGAGTTTGCCACCCCGTCCTCCCTCCTCAAAAGTTCAGCCTCCGCCTCTCTGACCGCATTGAAAACATTGCCAAAATGCTGCTTGTTCCATTCCTGTATCGCCCTTCGGGTTGCTAACAACTTAGAGCACAACACTCGTAGCGGTGACCCGGGTATCTCTCGATCCTAGGCAACCCGAATGACGTCTAAGAGACCTGGCTTGGTTGTCCACATATTCAAGAACCTGAAAGACCACGGCCCATTATCCAACCTCGAGGCAAAAGAAATTTTCAGCGGGGCATGGTCAGATGGTGCCGCGCCAAATGAACAACATAAATCCTCGAGGCGAAATCCGCACAGTCACCATTAATGAGGCATTTATCCAGTCTCTTCCAAATTCTAGCCCGTCCCCTCCGATTATTGCACCATGTGAAACTAGACCCTGAAAACCCAGCATCGAAGACCTCGGCCTCTTCCATGAACTCCAAAAACTCAACTCCTTCTGACACACAAAACGGTCGCCCGCCTCGTTTTTCATGCGGATTGATAATGACGTTAAAATCTCCCCCAATAC
The DNA here is from genome assembly GCA_023065735.1 of Coffea humblotiana. Lineage (NCBI taxonomy): Eukaryota > Viridiplantae > Streptophyta > Magnoliopsida > Gentianales > Rubiaceae > Coffea > Coffea humblotiana. The sequence continues at coordinate 19,037,909 of CM041216.1, forward strand.
ACCAAGACAGGGATCTAGATTTACCAGATAATAAATTTTGCCATAAGTCCCGCCGGCCCTCCACCGAACACATAGCATGAACAAATGAGAAGACCATGGGCCCCGGCAACCATGGCTGTTGAATAGATAACGAAATATGCTGCTCAGAATTGCCAACTACTGAACACATAAATGGACAACTATAGAAAATCCAGACGTCCCCAGATATGTTAACAATGGCATAATCAAACGATAGTCTCATGCGAATATATTCGACTCGAGACACATCTAATTTTGGTTCAGATATGGCTACAAACTGAATACCATGCAAACGTATAATTTTTTTCAATCTTCTCAACTGGGGCGCTTTAGACACCCCACGAATATTCCATAGCAATGTCTTAATCATAATGTAATACCTAGAATGAGTTATTGATAGAAGTTGTAAACCGCAGCTGCTTGTCAGATTGGAATCGAGCGCGAAGGCCCTTACCCCTAGCCTTTCTACATTCTTGGCAGTCCCCTCTACGGAATCAATGTTTAACTCCATAAGTGTATTATTCGGCTTCACCTCTCGCATGACCACCATCCTTGGTGACAAATTTCCCGCCACCTGGGGTAGTTCAACCACCATTTCCTCATCACTCACCTCACTGCCCTCCCCATTGAACGCCTCCGTCCTCACAGCCTGCAAAGCTGGAGCCTGTTCATCCCCACCCACCTCCATGTTACAAGCTTGTTGTGTCGCCTCCTCGCCCATCGAGGTCCTTATCCCATGCAAGTTACCAGTCTGCTCCTCCATTGATTGCTGAGGATGACAGCGCTACTCCTCTGAAGCAGCCTCCATGCATGTCTCTTGCTCAGCATTTTCGGCAACCCTTGAACCACCCAGCCCAGCCATAACATGCGAGCTTGGTTGTTGCAAACGACAGCGCTGCTCCAGCGCAACAGCCTCCATGCGCGTCTCCTGCCCAGCACCTTTGGAAGGACCTGCAACGTCCTGCCCAATCACACCCCCATGTTCCCCCACCTCCACACTCATTGTCGCATCTCTCCTGACGTCCCCCACTGCCGCATAACTGCCCAGAACGCTCCCACCAGTCACCCCAAACTCAACGCATGGTACCGCAACCTCCCCCCCTAGTTGTTGCTCAACGTCCGCCCGCACCTCAGTCCCTGCATCTGCTTCCGTAGAGTCACGTACCCTTTAATCCTGTCGGGTACCGTGAGCCACAGGCTGCTCCAATCTCTTGCACTCCTCCACAGCATGACCCAACCTCCAGCAGGAAGAGCAATAGGAAAGTAGTCCCTCAGGCACAATCTTCTGCCAGAAACCCGCCTCTCTCTCTACTGCCACCCAAACCCTGTTGCATATTGGCTTCAGCAGGTCCACCTCCACACAAACTCGAGCTACACTCGGCCGCGATGCAGCTGCCATCGCAGAGTCCAAGAAAAAAGGGTTCCCAACCGGAGAGGTAATGGAAAACAGAGAATGCTTATCAAAGAAATGTACTAGCAGCGCTGGAAGCGAAAACCAAACTGGAACTAGAGAGGATTCTTTGTGGACATGAAAATCTCTTGTCCAACGAAAGACACGCATGGGAAACTTTCCCAACTGCCATATACCTCGCGTCCATAATCTGTTAAAGTCCCCTTCCGACGCGCACTTGAGAAGAACGTGACGATAATCTAACAATCCCACAGAAATTTGGTCCTTGAGATTCAGTGTAGTAAGAAAGTTACGGATCTCTTTCAAAGATGGCCGTCCATGAGAGAACTTCCCCACTAAAGCCCATCGATATGGGGCTGCAAGTTTTTCAGCGTCTTGTTTGGAGAATATTACCGCAGCCTCTCCCTTGTAAGTTGTCGCAGGTTTCACTTTGATGGGAGAAGCAGCAGGTTCAGTAAATAATTGGGAGAAGGATTTCTGAGTTGATAGAGACGTCCCTTGTCCCTCAGCCGAAGGCTGAAGGGCAGCCATGGCTCACGGCGTGCTGGAGGATACAGCAGCGTGAACAGAAGCCTAGCGACTTTCTCAGAAGACAGCAGCGTACCCTAAACCCCAAAATCACGCAGACCTCCTTTTACTTGGTGATTTGATTAGATTTTTGAATTTGTGCTACTTGCTTGCTTGCTTGATTTTCTTGGTCTCACTGAACGTTAGCTCATCCCTTTAAGTTTGTTTTCCTTAACAGGTTTTGAAATTGGAAGTTGGGAAGTTCTAGACTAGTGGTTTTGGTTGAAACTAGTGAATCTTTTGTATGATATTGAAGACATTGGAAGAGTAAACTTTATTATATTTGAGTTTTGGATTGTAATTGTAAATAGTAGCCCTAGAAGAATTTGGATTGTATATTTGAAGTATTCCTTTAATCCTAAGTCTATGGTTGACTTGTGGATTTCTTTTAAGCTAGAATGAGTGCGTGAGTCCTGACGAGAGTTGGGCAGGCGCCTAACTTATACCCTAGGGAGAGGTGGGGGCGTCACAAACTTCACCAAAACTACCATTTGTTTCTTAGCAAAGACACCAACAAATCCTCCAAGTTTTGAACATCAAGCAAGTGAGATTTTCCCACAAAACTCTTGGCATGACGCTCCACTTTTTACCCCTTTTAAATTCCAACTTGTTACTCCTTTTAAAAGCACATTCGAGGGCAATTGATTAGTAAGCTATGTTGATCAAAATTTCACTTTTAAATGCAAAGTTATCACTTCCAAATCTTGAGATCAAATTTGGTGCTTGATTGAACCATGAGAGTTCACCACTAAAATTACATTTAAAAGGGCTAATAATTTTCAATTTTTAACCTCTAGTTCTTGATCCAAACCGTCAAGTTTTCTTGTTCAAGTCAAGAGAAAACTCATATTGTGAGGACCTAAAATTTACTTATTTTAAACTCATATTATTGACTCATTTAAATATTTATCCACTCGTTTTCTCCGAATAATTTATTTCAATCATTTTAGAACCATTTATATGAAACTATGACTTGGGTATATTTTTAAAATGTCCCGTTAATAAATGTCAGGGTTAGGTCCACCCAAAAATTTTGGCGGTAGAAACTTCTGGAACCGTTCTAAGGCACGGTCCTCTCCCTCAAGATTTCCGGGATGCTGTACCTGGCCTTGACCCTGTTGGTTGACCATTTGTTCTAACAAATCAGCCATTCACTGTATAGCTGTAGCTACCTGGGTCTCGACTTGCCTATTTGCATTTTCATTGGTTACCCCTTCGGTTCCTTGTCCTCGTCCTCTACCCCCACCTCGACCACGGGTCTCCATTTGATTGTTTTATAACTTCTATAATTGGAACAAAATATGGTACGAGTTCGAAGCATTGAAACTTATAAAATGCACAAAATAACCAAAATATCAAAATATCATACACTAAACTATATACATATATATATACAATTCACGCCAAAAATATACACATATCAGTCCACATAACAGCCAACATCCAACCAGTACAAAACATGTTAGTTCATGAGCACACTGGCTCCAAAAGAGTGAACAAAACAAGTCAGAGTAACGGCCCTAGCGAAAATCCCCTACAGAGCCCATAGAGTCTATCGCATCCGCCAACCCTAGGTGGCGCCTCTGCAGCTACATCCAAGAGAATCTCACAGTCTCGCATAATACCCCGGCCTCTCTTTCTCATCTGCCCCTTCAAAGCGAAGAGGTGGCGGTGGGTCTCCTCAAGCTGACGACCGAGAGTATACGTCCACTCCTCCTCATCTCGTAACCCCGCCTCGAGATCACGCAGGCACATGGCCTGTCCATGGCCCACTCCTCTGGCCTCCTCCAACTGTGTTCTCAGAGTGTCAACCGCCTTACCTAGGCGACGACGCTCGTCATCTATAGCCATAACAATCTCATCAGGGTATCCATAAATATGTCGACACTCACACGATCGATTCTTCCGACCGAAGGGAGAATACAGCATATAGGGTTCCCCGACCCTCTTCTGATATCTAAGGACTCGTTGGCGCACCACCTGGTTCACCGGTCCACCTACACTCTTGGCTCTTACTCCGGAATCGCTAAGTCCACAAGTATCGTTAGGTCTACCAGCCTCCATACCTACACAACAAAACATAACTTAATCAGTTCTCCGGCATTTCATCTTAATAGATACGATTCAACTTAAAGGCAATCGAATACTTATGTGTCCTATAACTTATTTCCCAACTGCCCAAATCCTCTAACCTAGGCGCTCTGATACCACCTGTGATGATCCCACCGTACCCAGAGGCGTACCAAAGGGTTTAGCGGATCGTCTGCCTAACTCGCGACAGGACTCGATACCAAAAACGAGAAAATAGATTTCACACTAAAAGAAAGTTCTATTTACACTATTACATCTTCAAAAGTTGTATAAACTATTACATTAGGCCATACACACCACTAGTACCGGAATGTAAACCCTAGAGAAGCTACTAACTATAACCACCACAACAAATATATATACATCTTACTAGTCAACTTATAACAAGTACTAGGGCAAAATCAACTATTCTATAAACCAAAAGTCTATACACCTTCCCGACCTTTCCCCGCGTCGGCCCGTGCTAAGGAAAACAAATAGAATGGGGTAAGCTAAATACTTAGTGAATAATCGGAGTAAAAACGTAAAATCACATCCAAATAAACATGTAAACCAAGATATTTCACATCAATAAACAGAAATGTAACATCACAATGGTAGTATACAAGTGGTTTTAAAGCCAGTTCAATTCCCCGAGTTTGACCACCTGTTGAAATTCCGTCAACCAAAATACTCATAATCCGTAGACTCCACTTACTTTTCCCGTTCACCTTATCAACCCCCGCTGGCCAGTCAACAACACACAGTAGCTCGAGCAAAAGCAAAATCACTTTGCTTTAACAAAAAACAAAATTCCAAGGTTAGCATAGGACTAATTTCAACCAAACCCCGGCCAGCTCGAATAGTCCGTCTACCCTTGGAACCAGGTTGAAACCAAGCCCTGAGATATCCAATCTCTCAACAAGGATATCTCTCAACAAAGTACTCATCAAAATACTCCAGTCATGTAATCACCCCAACAGCACACAGCACAAGAGGTGATACTCAACACAAGGCATGTATTCTCACATATTAAATCAAGAACAGAGAATGGGCTTAGGTCGAGTGAGATAAAGTACACCCTCACCTAAGTACCCATTTAACATATATAAAGCACTTTGAGACATAAACAAACCCAATTACTCACCCAAAATAACTAGCATGTAAATCAAGGCAATTTATACGGGTCCACCGACTCCGTCCGGGTCGTCACTGCCTGTGATAGAAGATTATACTCAACTATCATTCAAACAACCATCGTAATGGAAATAAGGACTAAAACGGCCAAAACGGCAAAGAAATACATGCGCGCGCGGAAATGAAAATGGTACGAAAATGGATTGTACGGTTTCGACTATAACTGGAGCTGTGGTTATCGGATCAAGGTGTACTAGGTAGCGTTTCGAAGCTAAGAAAAAGGGTTACAACCTTTATGAAAACAAGTCAACCCATTTCATAGTTGATCCCGGTCGAATTTGTAGATTACAGAACCAGAATTTCATTGTCAGTCTAGTTGTCAGCACTGTATTCAAATGGCAATAACTGAGGCTACAAAAGTCCGATCGAGACATTTTCAGATGCGTTGGAAATCTGAAACATAGAACTAAAATTTTTGTGTTTTGACCAAAGGCTGATTTGATACGGATCAAAGTGAAAAACGAAGCCAAAATTACAGGTTTGACGTCTCTTAGCGTTTCGATCACCACTGAAGCTACGCTTATCGGATTGGGGTACACTTTATACCGTTTCGAAACTAAGACAGAGAAAAACGTTTCCTATGAAGAAATCAACACCCAAATCGTGCATTGTCAAGGTCAAAATATGCAATCTCAGAGAACACAGAAAACTGTCCGCGAAAAGGGCATTCGGCAGTCAGGGGTATTTTAGTCATTTCGTACCCTACAGTTCTCTGATTGAGCTGAACTTTTGTAGGAAGCTATATACCTCCATTCCCTACAACTTTCATGTTTTTACCTAGACCTAATTCAGCCTCTATCATACTCGGATATACAGGTCAGAAACAGAACAGATTGGCCTACAATTTCTGGAATTTGATGACTCAATGCTTAAAAATCACATTTATGTCTTGAATCACTATCTCAAGTCCCTATCCAAGCTAATCAACATCATATACTAGATAAAAACAAAAATCACAACTGAAAATATCAAACCCTAGCTAAACATTCCACCATATCATGCAAAACTCAGTAATTAACCATCATAAACCAAGATTATAAGCTTCTAACCAAACTTTAACAAGATTAAGTACAAGAAAAGGAAAGGAAACCATAATACCTCACCAAGGATACTTGCAAGATAAAACCACAACCTTTCCTTCCAAAACTTTACCACACAAAGCTTCCTAAGTTCCCAAGTGAAAGTTTAATCGGTTTAGATTTTGGATTCAACTCCAACAAGGCCAAAAATCAAGATTGGAATTGAAGTGTTTCTTCCCTCTTTTCTCTCTTAAACTCTAGACCACCATGGAGGATAATGAGGAAGAAATGAAGCTCAAGAAAAGATAAGAAGGTTGGAATTGGTTTGGTCAAACAACCCTTGGATGGTTGCCACTTGTCACTACAAGATTAAGTCTTTAATTTTTCTTCTTTTCTCTCTTTTCTTTGGTCAAAGATTGTGGCTGATTTAAGGGATATTTTAGGGTTAATTAGCTGAAATAAAAGTAAGGGTATTAAGGTAATAAAGTAGTGTTCAAGTGGTGCACTCAATCGGTAGCAAACGGTGCACGTCGGTTCGACCCGTTTTTCCTTATTTCCCACGTACTAGGGTTTTAACTTATGATTCACCCACTTATTGTTATCACTTATAATCACACACTTTTTCTTATATAAAACTCACTCTTAACCATCAAATCTAGTACACACACCTCACCAAATGATCACACGGCCAAAATACGCGAAAACCCTAATTTACCCGAACTATAAAACTAAGGGTAAAACTCTTAAATCTCTTATTCATTACAACTATTGAGGGAGTAAATAAGTACTAAAGATATTATAAAGTAATTTAATCAAAATAAGAGGGAATTTTTAAGAAAATATGAACGAATTTTCTAGTCGTCACACTTTTGGTTTTCTTTCTTTTGATCCTGCCTAGGATAGGAGGGGTGGTGCACGCTGTGAGGCCTTTTGTATTTTGCCTGCATGTTCTCCTATATTTTGTGGCACTTAGTACCTATGTCCTGTATTTGACATATTTGGCTTGTTTTGTGATCTCCCGACTCGTACTATGACTTTTGGCATATGTAAAGAATCATGCTTTAATTCTAAATGTTTTTGCAAATTGTATATGCATTAAGTTCTTTTATGCCTAATTATTCCTTTTCTTACACATATAGACTTATATTAAGTATGGCTCGGGGAGAACGAGGAAAGAGTCGTGGGCGTGGGCTTAGGCAACCCCGCACTCCTAAGAAGATGAGGGATCACGGAAGGAAAGACTGATGGATGGTCTTATGTAATTCAATGGGATCCTAGTGCTGGATATGGGTTGGAAATCAACGAAAAGATTAGACCTACCAGTGTTATAATGGATTCACCTAGTTGGGTACCTAGTGAGATTCTCCCTTGTGAAATTTTAATAATTGTTCTACACGTATCTTGTGATTGGTCATGTGGACATGTTTCAACCTTTTATGAATGTTTGAACTCCCAAAGTATTGCGTTGGTTATTCGTGAGGTGACTTGAACTCATTACCTATTTGTTTTAATTGAATAAAAGCACTTTCAATTTTTGCTTGACAATTACTATATATATATATATATCCACTTACCTGTTGTCTCTTTTCTACAAATATCTATATATATGTATATACATTTTGAACCCGCATGAGAATCGAAAATCAGGCAGAGCTTAGGTTCGGATCTTTTCTTAGGACTAAAAATGAATATTTGTTGTGAATTGGAGAGTAAAAATGACCGAGCTTTATGTACCATGAGAGTTAGCTCTTGGATTAGATGTGAAGGGTGGTAAAGGTGTTGGATCTTGTTGATATATCCGGAACCCAAGCTTACTCCAGTTAAAAAAAAATGGTTGCTGTTGCATGCATTCCATGTGTTTGATAAAAATGTCAAAACGTAAAATGAATCAAATTAGTGAATCTTTTGTGCTTATTTTTTGTCAAGATAGATGGTCCTAACTAGCACGGGTCCAAAAAATGTAGATTATCCAAGTTTTTGGAGTTTTGAGTATTAAAAGTTTTGAAGGATTTTTTTTTTCTATTTCTTGGACTATTTTGGTTTAATTTTGTTTTATTTGTTGTTGCTTTTATTGATTTTAATTCATAGTTATACTGTTAAAATCATAAAGAGTGTTTTGGTATAATTTTCAGGGTTTTTGGTGAAGATTTGAGTGTTAAAAAAAGGGATAATTTCAGATACCTCCCCTGAGGTTTCTGACAGTTTCACTCCCCTCCCCTGAGATTTCAGAAATACCACAGACCTCCCTTGTCAGATTGTGAGGTCCCATTTCTTACATCATTGATGCCAAAAGACTTAAATACCCTCACAAGTTTGCTAATATTTCGTGATTATCTGAAAAAATTTAGTTAAGTTAGTTATAAACACAATTAATGTAATTAACGAAAAATTAGAGTCCTAACAACCAATATAGAAAAGGGCCTTCAGCAAAATGGCTCCAAACTTAGGCGCCATGGTCTGATTGACATAACAACTTGAAAGGCACGGTACATATAGAAGCAAGAAACTTACTCTGTTCCCGCCATTGTTGAGATATAGCAACTGAGGTTGATGGTTTGGCAAAAAAAAACTCTTGAGTCTAACCTTTGATGAAGAGTCTCTTAGCTCGTTAAGAAAAATTTACCAGGTAAGTGTTTAAGATTTCATTTACTGTTTCAATATTCCTTGGCAGCTTATGATGATTTGGTTGTTGTTTGTGTAAGCTTGATACATGTTTGCGTCCCATTTCTAGTTTGTCATGTGACTTGGTTTGCTAAACCTCTACCAGATTATGCTTACTTGATTCTTTTGTTTCTCGTCTAACTCTAGATGTTTGATATAGTTAGATGCCAAACCTCAGTACTTAGAAAGCTTATGCTTGCTCTGTAACTTCAGCAACCAATGTTGCAAGATGGTTAATATTGTAACTAATATTTTTTGTAACTTCAATAACTAATATTGTAACTTAAGTAACTTCATAGCTTATGATTGTCTATTGTAGGATGGTTAACACTGATGTTCATGATATTGTGCTCCATTTTATGGGAAGAAAGTAAGGTAGATCCCAAGAGTTACTTATATATTGACTTACTAAATGATGTTGCTGAGAAGGCATTGCAAGAATTGCCTGGAAATGTCAATCTACTGGTGCATATGAGATGCAAAATACCTGGTACAGCTGAGTACTTAGATGTTAATGATGACCAATCTGTTGCTGAAATGTTCAAGCTGCATCAATCTCATGTAGTCATCAATATACAAGTGTTGGAGATGGATATCATCCCTGCTGAACAGAGTGATAGCTTCCTAAATAGAAATCCAGTAAATGACCATGAGAATTTAGGAACTGAAAAAACTGGTAGAAGCAAGAATATCGAAGTTCATGAATTAAACTATGAGACTGAGGAGTACAATTGTGATTCTACTTCTGATGACTCATGGAAACAAGGTTGGGACAGTAACAATGAGGATAATTTAGATGATGAGCATTGGTCTGTATCCCAAAGTGACAGTAGTGATGATGATTTTTCTGACTTTGATGACAAGGAAAATGAGGATATTGTACCTGATTCTGAATCTGAACATGAAATAGATCCCATGAGAGAAGCCCTTAAGAGCCAAGATGTGGACTTACAACTGAAGGGAGGACATAGAGTTTAAGAAGGGACAGCTTTTCACAAATGTTGATGCTTCTAGAGCAGCATTAAAGGATTATGTGATCCAAAAAGGTTTCCCCCTACAAAGATTGAAGAATGAAAAAGGTAGATGTACAGCCAAGTGTGGTGTTGATGGATGCAAGTGGAGAATTCATGCCTCACCTTTAGCAGATTTAGTAACATATATGATAAAATCATACACACCAGAACACACTTGTGTGATGGACAACAAGTGTCGAGAGGCCACCTCTGATTGGATGGCCAAGAAACTTGTTGCTGTGATGAGAGATCATCCTGACATTTCCAGAAAGGGGATTGAAGCTGAGATGCTAAAATATGGTGTTCATCCTAGCAAGGCACAAGTGTACAGGGCAAGAGAAAAGGCCAGGGAATAAATTGAGGGTACACATGCAGCTTCATATAGTAAGATGCCAAAATATGCTGTTCTTCTAAGGCAGAGTAATCCTGGTAGCATATGCAAAATTCACGATGACAGACCTAATTTACTTGTCGAGCCAAGATTTTTGAGATTGTTTATAAGTTTCAAAGGTCAGAAAGATGGTTTCTTAACTGGTTGTAGACCTTTTATTGGTTTTGATGGTTATCACTTGAAAGGCAGTTTTGATGGAGTATTACTAACTGTTGTGGCATTGGATGCAAATAACTCAATTTTTCCTATTGCATTTGCCGTGGCTGAATCTGAAAACAAAGAAACCTGGAGCTGGTTCTTCTACTTTTTCCAGGAATTCTTTAGACCATTTGATAACAGTGTTCCTTTAACATTCATGAGTGATAGACAAAAGGTATAGACCTTGTTTACTTTACTATCATGGCAAATGTCTCATTCTATTTTTCCAGCTGTGCCTATTATTTGATTGGTTTTAATCTTTCCTGTAGGGATTGAATCTTGCTTATGAGGAGATGATTCCATTAGCTACTGGACGGTATTGTCAACTTCAGGCTTCAATTTCCTGGACTATTACTGAACAGTTTGTTCTGGAAAGCTGCTAAGAGCTATGATGCATTAGGCTACAATGAAGCAATGGCCTCCATTAAAGACATTAATGTAGAAGCATGGAGATACTTATCAAAGATTCCACCTACATCTTGGGCTAGGCACGCATACTCAACTGAGATGAAGTGTGACCATGTCACAAACAATTTCACTGAATCTTTCAATGCATGGGTGGGAGATTTAAGAGCTAAACCAATACTTACTCTTGCTGATGGTTTAAGGAAAAAGCTCAGGAAAAAGCTGCATAAAAGATATCGCAAGGCCTGCACATGGAGCTCTAACATCACTCCAAAGATCACTGAAAAGCTGAAGGAATTGTTGGACTGTCTAGGAGATGCTCACTGGAAATGGCAAGTGAGGAGATATTTGAAGTTGGTGATGTGGACAGAGAATACATTGTCAATTTGAGCCAAAAGACTTGTGATTGTGGTGCTTTTCAATTGTCAGGATTGCCTTGCAAGCATGCTGCACTAGGCATTATATATAGAAGACAAAAATTAGAGGCTTACTGTGATGGTTGCTTCTCAACAGAAATGTGGTTTAAGGCATATAGTGGCATAATTCACCCAATTCCTCATGAGAAACGATGGCCTCCTTTACCTGATGTCACTCCAACAATTGTCTTACCACCACCCCTGAGGAGAGCTCCAGGTAGACCAAGAGCGAATAGAAGGCGAGGACCTGATGAACCAGCTCCATCTCAGACAAAGAGGTCTACTACTTTGAGATGTAGGAATTGCAATGCTTTTGGCCATAATAAAAGAACATGCCAAAGAGCACCTGTGAGAGGAAATAACTCTGCCACGCAAACAAATCAGCAGGTTCATTACTGATTTGTAATATTCATTATGTTACTTTGTTCACCTTAATTAAGATCATGACATTCAGCTTTCATGTACAGATTCCTAAGAGAAGAGCAAAGCCTGGCAGGGGAATTACAAACACAGGCTTGGCAGGATCTGTGCTCTAGGTAAACGTTACTTTATTGTAGATATAGTGAGCTCCAACTGTTTAGTATCAAATAACCAACTGTTAACTACTTATGAGGAGATTTTCCTAATGCAGGATCACGTAGATGGGAGTGTGCCTGTTGTGATTTTCCAGTCAAGGCAGCAATCCAAGCGCATCAACTGAACCTGGTGCAGCTAATGTTTAACTGAATGTACAGACAACTATGGATGCTGCTAAGAGAAAGGTATCTTGTGCTGCTTGACTGGAAATTATTTTACCAATTCTGAGTTGCTCACCCTATGCACTTGTCCTACATCATTTCAGAGAGGAAGGCTCTCAAAGAAAGATGGAACATCTGCTGTAACTAATATCAGGAGGAGAACTTCATTTGCAGCTTCACAACCAACGCCAGTTATTCCAACTGCTGGAGCCAATTCCACCAGAAATTTCCACTTACAAACTTCGGTGAGCACCAATACATCAGCTAATCATGACTCACACAATCTCAGCAGCAGCTTTAGCTTGAGGTTTTAAATAGTTAGACCTCTCTTGTCATAGATTGCTGTTTTGCAACTGCTAAAAGAATACTGCTATTCTTTTGTATCTGTTTAGAATTGGAGATACTTTTGTCACTGTTAGTTTTGCTGAAACTTTGGAGCAACTTTTGGTTTTGTATACCATCTATGGACTTAGTACCTATACATGGTCTTTTGCCTGACATTTGAATTCCAAGCAGCAGTGTAAATTCATTAAAGACATACAGTTTGTATCTTTGGAGTAAAGTGCAATATGCAGGGTGTTACTTTTCATATTTTTGTTGTAAATATGATTGTATGGTATTGTCTTAGTAAGATCATAATAAACAACGTCTTGCATGCACATACTTCAACTATAAGTTCAGCAAATAACAATAGGAACATCACTTCAACAATCTGCCATTTGTTCAGCATTCTACTGCACCAGTCTCATTAAACTGACTTCACAATTTGAATAAACATATAAATTGCTAAGAATACAAGGTTAAGTATCATTAGTTTTCTCACTATGGAGTATTGTTGTTCAACTCTACCAATCTGGACTTGTTCTTCCCTTTGCATTGATGAATGTCTGCGTTCTCTTTGGCTGCTCACCTCTTCCTCTTCTGGACCTTAATACCATTCAAAGAATCTGTAATTTGTGCAGCAAAAGTACAGCTTGTGTGGATTCCGTACACTCTCAGAAATTTTAATGGTTGCCTTGCGATTACATCGACAATATCTATTTCTAATTGTAAATGATGTAGGTGAATTCCAGAATTCACCTCTGCTGCTTGAACTGGCCATTTGTGCGTGTGTTTGTTGCTGCTGTAGTTCATCCAACACCAAGCACTTCAGTTGCATCCAACATCAAGCACTTCAGTTGCATCTCCCCAATTAACATTTGTTTGTTGCTGTTTGTTGCATCTCTTGCTGCTGCATTTTACTCTCACAAATAGCCTTCTGAACTGGCTGTTGCATATGGACGTTAGAACTGACTGCCAGAAAGAGCCGTTGCCTTCCATTTTGTTCACCACTGACGTTCAGACCTTAATGGATGCATTGGTCTCACTTACACCCCCTCAAGTTTCATTCTTCTTAAATTCCCTGCTTTTTCTTCACATGAGATTAGCTCATTGATGCAAGATAATGAGGGCATTTGTGGTATACACTTGTTTTCTCTCTCCAGCTACTGATTTTTTATTGTTTGTATTTTCAAATTGGGTCTATTTTGATATTGCCTATTTAGTTTTAGGGGAGGTCTGTGGTATTTTTGAAACATTAGGGGAGGGGAGTGAAACTGTCAGAAACCTCAGGGGAGGTATCTGAAATTATCCCTAAAAAAATATAAAACTATACTGACTTTTGTTTTTTTTTAGCCACTTTCGAGTCATTTTTGTAAAAACTAACTCCGGAAATGGAATCTACGCGAAAAATCGAATGAGATGTGTATTTTGGTGAAATTTGGTGACCGGAGAGGTTGCCGGCGATCGCCGGCGGTGGCGATCCGGTGGCGGCGGCGCCACCGGTGGCCACCATGGCCGCCAACTGAAGTAAGCTTCAGCTTGTCGGAGTGGAAGGAGAAGAAAAAAGAAGAAGAAGAGGAGAAGGAAAAAGAAAGAAAAGAAAAGAAAGGAAAGTGTTGGGCTAATGTTTTATTTTCGGTTGGGCCAAGAGTTATTTTTTTATGTTGGGTTAGGAGGTCAGAGCCCATGTTTTTTTGGTCGGGTTTGAGTGATAACAAAATGGGCTGGCCTGTGTGTTTGGTCTTGGACTTTCGGCTGGACTTGTGTAATATTCGGCCCAAAGAAATAAATGATGGCCCGATGGCCTTTTTCTTGCCCAAATCAGAAACCGAAATTTGCACTTTTACCCCTGATCTTTGGAGTAGTTTTACTGCGGCCTAGAATATTTTAAATTTCTTTCACTTAGGTCCTTAAATTAATTGCATTTTGGTCCCAGAACTTTATCTTTTTATTTAATTTTAACCCCTAAACTTTGGAAAATTTATATTTTTGACCCTAAAAGTTTTTCAATTTTGCAATTTAGTCCTTAGTGAATTTTGACTATTTTATTATGATTGTTTCTTTTCTTTAATAGCTAATTATGTTACTTTTTGAGTATATTTAACTTGTAATTTTTAGATGTTCTTAAATTTCTGTACGTTTGACATGTTAAGGTGAATTTAGTACTTTTATTATTATTATTTTTCAATTAAATTGGTGCCATGATTCTTTTGTTCATTTTGAGTATAAATAAGGCAATTCAACTCCATTTAGTCACCACTTCAAAAGGGAGGTATCCCTATTATTATTTCAATGTCAATTACGTGCTCTTATGTGCTCCTACGTGTTCTTATGTGTTTATATTTTTTTTTATGCTTTATTTATTTGATTTAAATGTTCATTCAAATCTCCTTATATTTGTTTAGTTAATTTTCATAATTATTTGAGAGACATTTAAATATCTCAAGAATGTAATAGATAGGATTTTTTTATTTTATTTCCCCGTTTTAGATTGTAGTTAGATTCCCCACTGTAATAGATAGGTTTTTGTGTGTTTATGTGACTTATGTGTTATGTGCTTTATCCGCTTTCCTTAGGATTTTTGCATCTAGATATTTTGCTTACGTGCTACGTGCTCTTATGTGTTTATTTTGTTATAATTTATGCCTTATTTGTTTTATTATGTATTCTTAATGCATGATGTCACTACACTAGTCCAACGCTAGTTGTGGCTTCTCCCTCTGTTTACTTGCTAGTCCAACGCTAGTAAGGACTTTTAGAAATGAGTTAGTCCAATGCTAGACTCTTAGATCATTCGTGCGTTAGATTTATTTTTGTGTGATATTCATTACATTTTCATGCAAATTTTATTTTTTAGGATCTTTTCTCATTTGTATGATATTCCCTATTATATTATCCCCTATCCTCTATATGTGTTAATCATATCATTTAGAATTGCATCTCATTTAAGAAATTGTAGAAATAAGTTAGTTCATTTGCTTGCTCATGTTAGGAGAATTATTCTTCAAACATGGGAAATGGGTGATTATAATTTCTTAGTTTAAATATCTCATTAATCCCTGTATAAGAAAGTTATGTCACGAGATTTTGCCTCCCATACCCACTATGTTGCATTCCCTATTCTTTGGCCATTTATATCTATATGTATAATTTTATTTTATTTTCTTTTTAATTTCATCATTCGCATACTCGTGACCTCTTTCAAGGAATTATTTTGGCCTTCGCAATCAATGCGATTGGTATCAATTAAACCCTTGAATGGATATTTGGTCTCTTTCGATATTTTATAAATTTAGATTTGCATCCATGTAGGAAACATCCAAACGTGATAAAATTAAGGGTTAGATTAGGAAAATTTTGACTAAACCTCGCAACTAGCTTAGACTAGGTTGAAATGGTGCCTTAGGTTTGAGTTAATCGAATCTTTGCCTTCCCTTTCTTCAATCGTGACTCTCGAACCCATTTTCTCTTGTTTTTCAAAGATCTGGAGTTGTCGAAAAGGGTTTTATTTTATTTTATTTTTGTCAAAATTATTTTGGGTGACTTGGTACACCAAAACTCAATACCAAGTGACGACTCCTATTTTTTTTTTCTTAAAAACCCTTTTTAGACTAAATTTTGGACCCAAACTGTCGCATTTTTTTAAAGTCCCATTCTAGGTCCTTTTCACTTATTTTTAAATAAAATCACATCTTTTGTAAAACACCCTTATTTCCATTGCGAAAAATGGGGCGCGACAGAAGGTTCGAACGACCACAATTGAGACGAGATCCACCACACGGAAGGATACATTGGAAATGTAGCTACTCTACCACTCCGCACGATAAGGACAAGAGACATGTTGGTGGGTGTAGACACCAAATTTTAATTTATTTTTATTTTATTTGATAATTATTACCTATTTTTATTCATTTATTAATCTCATGATTTTTTAGACATTTTTTAGCATTTTAGATGTCAAATTTTTTATTTAACTTTATTTATTATTATTTTTTTGATAAATGATAATTATTGTTCATTTTTGCTCATTAGTCTCTTAATTCTTATTTTAAGACATTTTTAGCATTAAAATTTCAGAAAAAGAAAATTTTCACAAAAAGTTGTTTTAATCATTTTGGATTCAATTTGAAAATATATAATTGACATTTAAAAGTTTTCAATTTGTTTTAATTTGTTTTTTAACTTTGTTTGATTTTTGAAGGAAAAAAAGAGAAAAGCAAAAACAAAAATGACAAAAATAATAAGGAAAATGTGTGAATAGGTGGAAGCTTGCATGTGGGACAAGTGTCCCTTTACTTCTTTGACAACACAACACCTAAAGAGATTAGGTGTCTAGACACTTGGAGATCATGCAAGAGGGTTAGGTGTGAGGAGTAATCACTAGACAAATGTCCCTATGGTTGGATGAGTAGGGGGACATTTGTAGGTTTAAGATTTTGAGGGGAAATTTGGGGAAAGCTACAGAAAAAGGGAGAAATCAAGCAAGGTAGAGAAAAAAAAAGGAGGGTAACGAAAAAACAGAGGGAGCTTCGTCGGAGAGCAAAGGAAAAAGCAAGAAAAACGAAGAAAAAGGGGAGAGCAAAGGAGAAGAAAAACCAGAGAAAAAGGGGGGCTTCGGGCTGAGTGAAAAGAGAAAACAAAAGAAAAAGCAGAAAAAAAAACAAGAGCAAGGGGCGGCGGACAAAAGGAAGAAGAAAGAGAGCGACGGAAAAGGAGAGATTGAGGAAAAAGAGCGGAGGAAAAAACAGAGGAGGTCTGAGGGGCGGAGAAAAACAAAAAATAGAGCAAAAGGCTCGGGGCTGAGGGCTTCAACTTGGGAGTTCTTTAACCTATTTGAGGGTTCCGACAAGTACTATCCCCAGTACACGCCCACCCGCGATTGGAAGGAGGTCAGGGAAGAGGAGGGCATCCCTGATTTGGAAGAAGAAGATTATCAGCAAGAGGTTGTGAAGGAAGTTCATGGCAATCAGAAGTTTGTCGATGGCAGCCGCAGCGGCGGCAGAATTAGCGGTGGCGGTAAGGCGACCCTGGAGGAAGAAGGCCTTCGGCCAACAAGAAAAAAGAAAAAGAGAGCAGGAAAGGCGGAAGAAAAGAAGAGGGGAACTGAAAACAAAAGAGGAAGGCTTGCGGCTAAAAAGGAGAGCCAGAGAGTAAGCTAGAGGAAAAAGGCAACGGAGAGGAAAAACAGGGGAGGTCTGAAAAATGAAAGAAAAAGCAGAGCAAAAAGAAACAAAAACAGAGGCGGAGGAACAAGAAATCAAAAAAGAAAAGCAGGGGAAGAAAAGGGAACGGAAAAAGGCAAAACAGGAGAGAGCCAGAGAGTAGACGGAAGAAAAATTAAAAAAGGGAAAGAAAAACCAGTAGCAAAAGGGAATTCGACGAAGCAGCCGCCGGAATCACTGCACTTGCGAGGAGCTGCCACCACTGAAATCCATCACCACCACCTCATCTGAATCCAGCACTCCTGCCTGCAGACCGTCGTAAGTTATCCCTTTCATTTGCATTTCCGTTTTGTTTCTCAAGCACCGTTTTTGGAAATTTTCAGAGCATGTCTGCCGTGCATTTGTTCGGTGCAAATTTCATATTGATTGTTCATGATTTTAGGATATACATGTCTTATGTGTCAATTGGACTGAAAATCCTTCTTGTTCTGATAATTTTGGGGCCGATTATAACATAAATTGAGCAAAGATTTGTTGGAACTTTTCATGTCCATTCACTGTTTGTTAAAATGTCCGAATGAAAGTTCTACCTGAAGATGATTGTCTGCATTTGCGTGTGAAGAAACCGGATAAGTCAGCCAATTCGTTTCCTTGTGGTTGAGAGATTTTGATGTATTGGTGTCTTGCACCTTCTCTGTTTTTTCGTTCCCTTTATGCTTCCCTTCGTATGAATTCGAGTTAATGTTAGGAGAGGGAATTTTTCTTCTGGGTTTTGTTGTCTGTTACCAAATTCTGGTATGGCTATGATTGCAGAGAAAGCTGCGATGGTAACTGATATTAGCTCGTTGGAGAAGATGACAATTTGTTCAGATTTATAACTTCAATCCCTCCATTTTTCTTTGTTTTGTGATTTAACCCCAATGTTTTAGAACTTCATAATTCGACCCCAAAACCTTCATAATTCATTCAATTAGATCCCTATTTTTGTTGCATTTGAACCCCCCAAATTTCCCCTTTTCTGATGTGGCCCAAAACTTGGAAAATCTAGCTAATTTCGCCCTGTTTAAGTCTAATCCTCTTTTTGTATGTTTTATGTGACTTTTTGGGTTGATTAATCGGAGATTTTGTGATATAATTAGGTTCTAACAATTTCTAGTAATCTCTTTATCTTGTTGGGGTTAATAAAATTAGATGAGAATTGGATTAGGTTTATTTTAATTGGGTTTTGATGGTGGGTTTTGTCTATTTTTATTGGGTTTTGTTTGTTTATTTTCTGGGTTTGTAATTTGGGCTTGGGGGGTTAAAGTCCATGCATTTTATTGGGTTTGCTTGATAAAAATAATAGACGGGCCCGCTCCTTTTGCCTTGGACCTTCGGTTGGGCTTTGGAAGCTCCGGCCCAAACGAATAGGAAAATGACCCAGTGGCCTGATCCATTAAGAAGCTAGAAACGAATTTGCAAATCAGTCCCTGTGCTTCTAAATAATTATGCTAAAGCCCTTAAAACTTTTAACTTCTTTCAATTAGGTCCCTAATTTAATTGCAAATAGGTCCCTAAACTTTATTTTTCTTTAATTTGGACCCCATATCTTTTGTGATAATTATAATTTGACCCCAAAACTTTGTTAATTTTTGCAATTAAGTCTCTGCTCGTTTTAATTTCTTGAATGTAGGTTGTTTACATGATTCAATTGATTCAATTTCATGTTTATTTCTATTTTTTATGATTATTTGTTAATTAAAGTGATGCCTTGACCTTTTTCTTTATTTTTGGAGGGTAAATAAGATAAACTTCATTTCATTAGACAACCAATTCGCGGGAAATACACTCTACCCCTTATTTCGATTTTATTTGACCCTATGTGCTCTTATGTGATTTTATGTGTGCGATTGCATGATTTTTGAATGTTTTATTTTTTCATTTAGTCACTTTATTTGCTTCAATTTTGTATATTTATTTTAATTTAATTTGTAATTATTTGGAAAGGCATTTAAATGCCAAAATTGTAATAGTTAGGTATTTATTTTATTTCCCCCCTTTAGATTGTAGTTAGAGCCCCCAAGTGTAATAGTTAGGGCTTTATTTGCTTTATTTGTATTGTATGTTTTGTATGCCTATGTGTTACGTGTTTACCGCTTTTCTAGGATCTTGCATCTAGATATCATACTTATTTGCTACGTGTTTATTTGCTTTTTATTAGTTTTACATGATTAGTTAGTTATAAATGAATGTGTGACGTCACCACACTAGTCCAACGCTAGTCGTGGCCCCTTTCTCGACATCCACACTAGTCCAACGCTAGTTGTGGCCTCTTTTTCCGATTTCTCACTAGTCCAACGCTAGTGAGAAAGTAGAAATATGGGCTAGTCCAATGCTAGACCCTTAGGAGCCCTTCGAGCGTTAGATCATAATTGCGTGATGAAATCATTTCATATCATGCATGTTTTTTTACTTTTAGGGTTTTTACCATTTTGTACGACACTTTCCCTATATATGTACATTCATTATCCCATGTTCCCCAATATAAGTATATCCCTTATCCCATATTTTCCTCTATATGTATATTCCTTGCCCCTTTGTATGAAAACATGACATTAGACTTGCATTTCATTTAAATATTAGAACTAGGTTAGATCATTTGCTTGTTTAGATAGGAAAACAACCCCTTGAGTATGGGATATGGACGAGTTTGGCTTCTAGTCTTAGCACGCTCGTATTCCCTCTATAAAAGGGAAAATTGAGTCACGAATATTAGTCTCCCCGTACCCGTTATGATGTATTTCTTTAGATCATATATTCATGTATAATTATTTTATTTTATTTTATTTTATTTTATTTTCACTTCTCTTTGAGTCTCATATTTTTGCATAATTCGTGACTTCTTCGAAAGTTTACTTTTGGGCGTCGCAATTAATGCGATTTGCATCAAATAACTTCGAAAAAATATCTTGACCCCTCGATACCCCCCTTAGATCTAGGGTTTGCATTCATATAGTGACTTTCAAATGTGATAAATCTTTAGGTTAAATTGAGAAAATTTTTGACTAAATCACGCAACTAGCCTTGGCTAGGTTGAGAGGGTGTCTTGGATTTTTATCCTTGCCTTCCCTCTCTTCAAATGTGACTCCCGAATCTTTTTCTCTGATTTTCGTAGACTTGGAGTCGTTTAAAAAGGGTTTTTCTACTTTTTCTTTAAAAATTCATTTTTTTTAGGTGATTTGGTATACCTTAACTCGATACCAAGTGGCGACTCCTGTTTTTATTTAAAACCCTTTTTGAAATTTATTTTGGGTCAAAATCGTCGCATTTTCAAAGTCTCATTAAGACCCATTTCATTTTATTTATTTTCTAAAAATCAAAAACACCATTTTGCCAAATCAAAATCAACCAAAAAAAAAATTCATTTTCCTAAACTCCTTATTTATTTTTCATTAAAAATGGGGCGCGACAGTGGGTGATATTCAAATTTTAAGAATTTTTCTTGTCAAATCTCCCATTATTATCATTCAAGTTCATGTGCTAATTATTGCACTCATTTATCATTTAAATGGTTGAATGCTACATTGTTTATCATTATTTAAATTAACATTAAAACTAAATATTAAAAAAGGGATGACTTGTGCATATTTTATTTTCATTTAACAGCATGCATGATTAGCACAATTCTTATAGGTAAATTAAATTTTAGATCTTATGGTTAGGATTTATATTACGTGTTAGGGTGTAGTGATTTCGAGTTTAGGGTTAAATTTATGATTAGGGTTAGGGTTAGCTTTTAAAAAAAAAAAATCGCTCCTTAGTTTTGTAGAAGAAAAATAATGAAAAAGTAAAACAATTTTTTAAAGAAGCCTCCATTACCATCTGTAGCACCCTTAATGTAGAATGAGCTTCCAACTTACACCACTTTTGTGAACTTTTTTTATTTTAACAATATTCATAGAAATTCGCCTACTTGTAGCGATCACAGGTTGCAAAGTCATATTCGATAAATTGAAATCAGTTTAAATCACGGTTTGTAACTTGTAAGTTAAATTTTACATCAGTTTAAACTACAAACTATTATATAGATATTTGGAAACCTGGCCGGTTGACTTTAGGCGAAACCACGGGAGTTTCTTACCAATCATCTATATCCCAAATCTTCCCTAATTTCTGTCTTCTAGCCCTAATTGCAAGAGTTAGGGACAAACCTTTTCGGGTTAATTCCACTTTGTCCCTCCAAACTTTGGACGATTACTCACTTTAGTCCCTAAACTTTAAAATGGGACACTTAAGTCCCTAAGTTTACAAATTGGGACACTTAAGTCCCTAAACTTATAAAATGGGACACTTAAATCTCTAAACTTATGAAATGGGACACTTCGACCACCAACGGCATTCAGGATTCTGTCAACAATTTTCCTTAATTGGGAGGTATTTATAAGTTTAGGGACTTAAGTGTCCCATTTTAAAGTTTAGGGACTAAAGTGGGTAATCGTCCAAAGTTTGGGGGGACAAAGTGGAATTAACCCAACCTTTTCAGTAGAAAACTTCTGCCAGCGAAATGTTTTTCTTTCCTTTTCTCTGCCAAACTCCCTAGTCCCAAACAAGTCAAGGCCTAGAGAGGGCGAGCGGGACGGGTTGTTAACAGAGAAAGTGGTAGAGATGGGGGCTTTGACCGCAGCACTGATTGTAATAGCAGGTGTAGCACTGGGTTGGATCACCATTGAGATCGCTTGCAAGCCCTGTCTTGAGAAGGGCCGTGAAGCCATCGACCGCAACCTCAACCCAGATTATGACCCTGATGATCATGATGAAGCTATTCGTGCCCCTCTCGAACCAAAATCGATGCAACACTCTGAACATCCTTCTTCAACTTCTACTCCTGTCAAAGCCATTTGATCTTCAAGTGAGAAATTAGAAAGAATTGGATCTACAATTTGGATCTACAATTTGGTATTACTGCCTGCCCCGTATCTCAATTTTTCGTTTCAGCTCCCCCCCCCCCTCTCTCTCCCCTATGCTAGAGTGGGATAGAGCGTTCATAAAAGGTAAATAGGTTTCTCATACATTTTGCTTGTTCTGTCAATGTTAAAACTTTTGGAATTTATGGCGTTAAGGTGATTATGTTATCCAGAGAGCTCTATCATAGGTTTTCCCCCCTTTATCATAGGTTGCTAGAGTCACATTGTTTTAGTTGGACTAAACTGAATGCGCAGTTTAGATAGAAAGTTCAGTTTTAGAGCATTATATTGTGATTTAATTTCTGAGTCAGTATTTACATGTTGGAAAAAGTAGCGTTATCTGAGCAGCTCTTAAATGGGCAAATGTGTGTTTTGATGGTTAGTTTATAATGTTCATGTGCTTTTCTAAGAAGACCAATTATTTTCCTAAAAGAAATATCTTTTAAAATGCTTGTCTTTTGGAAGGACTTCCAGTTATGTATGAGGGTATTTGTCTCTCCTCTCCCAATTTTATGAGGCAATTGCCTTTTTGACCGGTAGACTAAGCCTCTGATGGTAGGAAAGCGCTATAGTTAGAGCTTATATTTATATGACATCTTCTTCACAAGCCATAAGGATTGGTTGGTGTGACTTCTTCAAGGTAGGCATAACAATTAGAGTGCAGACTCATGATGATATTCTTGTCGTTTTGTTACGAGACTGTAAACTATATCATAGTTAGGTTTCGCCTTGTTCAGGGAAAGAAGGGGAAAAATAAGGAAAATAAATGCTAAAGGTCACTGTATGGCATAAAATATCCACATAGAAGTCTTTCCTGCAAAATGTTTCATCAAAAGTGACTCTGTGTTTCTTTAACAGAGTTGGTCGAGGTGATAATCTTCATCCAAAACCATTTATTTACTCAGACCATATTTTCAAATGGAGTTTGATGACTATGTAAAGTCCAATGGATTTAAATGGGTCACCAACTTAAGCAATTAGTTTGTTGGTTCCAGATACATCTAATCCACTTAGATCCAATAAAGGGCACAGAAAAGGAGGAAAAAAAAAGGAAACAACAGCCAAATAATATCTTGACAGGTAAAGAAAAAGGAAAAGCCCTCATTGACCCATCAACACTCTCATTATTGTTTATTTTTTGTTTGAAAATGTATCTATGATAGGGAATTAGTAGTGTGTGTTAAGATTCTTAACTGAAGAATTGTTCCTATGTGCTAATGGTGGATGCAACATCGATGGTGGAGAATTCTATTTGGTGGATTTCTCGGTCAATGTGATTTGAATTAGATATCACCCATTCTTTTTCACTACTACCAATTCAAATTGGCTGTGCTTGTAGAATGGCTTATAGGTTACTCTTGGTTGCTCAAGCTTATACAATTTACATGGGTTTTGGACTGATAGGCTAGGGTATTGTTCTGGTGGTAGGAGCATTGTTTGAATACATGTTTTATTAACTTTGATGGAGGGTTGTCAATGGCTGGCCAAGTGATCTGAATTTTGTTAAGATTCAAAGTCAGGATAGGTGTTTGGCAGCAGCAGCAGTAGTAATTCTTGTTCACGGCCAGCTGTTACGCTGGTTATAATGGTGGGCCAGTCATGAGGGGTTTTTATTGGGGAAGAAAGCCCAAAAAAAAAAAAAAAACCACATGGGATCATTTACCATGTGTCATAATGGTGTAGGCATATCAGATAAATTTAAGAGACAAGATAGAACATGGGTCTTGTATGGGTAATGAATTCACAGTTATCAACTTGGGCTTGATCCATTTTGGCTCATCTGATTGATATATTGAAATGGGCCTTGTGTGACATAATCTACCGTCTATATAGTTATCGTCATTTATCATATATTAATCCATTTTGAAACTTAGTAGTGTTTGGTAGAAGTTCTTACAGCAGTACAAGTCTTGTATTGTATGCTTATTGTACTGAAGTGTGACATTAGGTGCTGTTTTCATGAATTGGGTTTACTTATCATAGAAGAAAAGGTGATCTTACAGTTATATGTTGAATAGTGCTGATCATTGCTTGAAATGTAGTGTTTCTTTTACTAAGTAACCCCAATTGTCGGATGGATATGAATAGAGGTTATTTACTAGCTAAGGTATTTGTGTTGATCTTGACGGACTTGTATAAGAGGGACAAGAACTTACCACCCCTTACAGCTTTGTGTTTCCAGTTCTTCACTTCCCACCCCCCTGCCCCCACCCCCTCAAAAAGAGGGAAAAAAATTTGCTCTTTGGTTCTTGTTCAATAACTTCATGGGAATATTTTTTGTGGAAATTAATATTATGTCCTCAAATAATGCAACTTCTATCCAGTTTCAATGACATGCTTGATAACATTCCAAGAAACATATCATAATCTTGTGGTCCATGGGTGCAGGTGCTTACTAAGGGAAAGCCACATGTGCTCTTGTATTGAGGAGTTTCTGAGAAGGAATAAGTACTTTCTGTACCATATATAATTTTGTACACTAAGGTTTCAAGTAAATTTGGTGCAAGCATTGAATGAAGACAATTGTGAAGCAATTCTGATGTTGTTGATGGTTCTACTGCCCTTGAGTGATGACAAGCGTGATCACATTTGATACACGTTATGTTCACTCATTCACTTTAATCGCCATGCTTACAATGACTTCCCTATATTGACGACCTGATTCTAGGAAAGATCATGTGTGCTTAGGATGTCAAAATTAAGATGATGCGTTGTCTATGATTTGTGGTTATAATTTGGCAAACTGTTTTGGATTTATCCGATAATCATTTTCTAATTTTTCACACATATTGATTGGATTGTCTACAGGTATCCCTGGATCAATGCAAATTATTTTCTCAGCTTTTCTGTTATTATAGTTTTGCTTCATATTGCTACGACTTTGAGAGTGATTTTGTCAGCATGGGTCTAAAATGCTAAGCGTGACTTATCTGATACGCTGAAGTGCCATTTTAGAGTAAAGCTTCATCTAGTCTATGTTATTCCTTTTGGCATGTTAAACATGCTTGATGTTCCTTGGCCATTTCTTGGACGTTGGAGGACAAGTTGTCAAGTTCTCTTGTGCATTTGGCGTGTTATGGTAATACAAAAACATGGTCCAACCATTTAATCGTTTATTCTCCTAAGAACTAAACTTATTCATCGACTTAGCCATAATTAGGTAATTAGACTCTAGTAAAGTGATCAAGTACGAGTCTTAGAATAAGCACTGTAGTATATGATTCATTATACACACTGCACGTGATCTCCACTTGCAGCCTCTCTGCTGAGTCTTGGATCAAAATCAGAACTTCAGATCCAATTATTCAATTACTGATGCGAACTAATTAAAAGCATTCTTTAAACAGGTGACCCAATTCAAAGTCACCTCAAATTTGCCAAGTGACTATCTTTTGGCTTTGTGTTTTGAAAAGTTTTAGTGCAGCTCCAATACACACTTAACATCATCGAGAAGCAAGCTTGTATAATATCTAGGTTGGGCCAGAAGCTTGCCCCCATTTAAGTGCTGAATTGGTGTTGAAAAACAATGTACTAAAAATCAAAATTCAGATCTGTAAGCTAATAAATTTAGTCAAACACTCTCGGGTGGCAGCTGCAGTCAGTCTTTCCCCAAGAGAAGAACTAAAATTTCATTTTGATCCAAACTCTTTTGAGTTTTCCAGCAGGTCGAGAGCTTTAGAGTTGGTTAGTGCGTGTTTGATTGTGCGAGTGAATGTGTAAGGTGGTCTAGGTATATGGTGAGGCTTTTTCTTTTTCTTTTTTTTTTAAAATTAATTATTTAATGTTTAATTTTGATAATTGAATTTACATGGATGGCATGGATTATCCATTTGAATCCATCAACTCTTTCTGCCTTCTCTCTACACTTAATCTTCTTTCCACCGTTTTTCTTCCATACGACTGAGGTTTTTGCTTCAAGTTAAGGTCCCCCTTATTATAAAACTAATGAAATAAACTATTATAATCGGAATTGAAACATTAGAGAAAGAAATAGAGAAATAGAGAATGATTTTTTTATTGTTCCAACTAATCAGAAAGTACACAAAAGATGCGCTAAGGTACCTCTATATATAGGTACTACAAAATTAAAGGTACATCAATTCTATTAAACACTCTTTACTATAAGAATATGAATAGCCATATGAAATGGTTCATCTAATACATGAATAGCTTTTATGGATTGAAACCGTTCATCCAATGTAATTCCTTTACATAATGTAGCAATGAATTATGAATTAATCCTCTTAGAATCAATGAATTATGAATTAATCCTCTTGAGAATACAAATGAACATCCACACTTTTAGTTGTTTCATAACACTCCCCCTTGGATGTCCATTACACAAAGAATATGCCTCGTTAAAACCTTATTAGGGAAAAATTCAATGGGACAAAAATCCTAGTGAAGGAAAAAGAGTGCACTATTCCTGTGTATTAATTTCTTCCCCTGATGCAAACATCATTTGAGATCTTATAATCATCGCATTCCAATATTTTTTGCCACTTATTGCAGTCTGCATGCCTTGGTAAATAAATCTGTCAAATTATTATCTGATCGGATTTGTTGCACATCAATTTCACCATTCTTTTGCAAATCATGAGTAAAAAAGAATTTTGGTTAAATATGTTTCATCCTATCTCCTTTAATATATCCTCCTTTCAATTGAGCTATACAAGTTGCATTATTTTCATATAATATAGTTGGAGGATTTTCATTTTTCGGAGGATAATCCACAACTCTTCCGGATGTAATGGGTCACTGATCTTAACCAAACACATTCTCGATTGGCCTCATGAATTGCTATTATTTCAGCATGATTCGATGAAGTGGCGGCTAATGATTGCTTTGTAAACGTCATGACCCAGAAAATTATTTTTCTCACTTCCCAACTATTTGCATTTTTATTTAAATTATATTTTTATAAAGTTTGCATTCATTTGGTAATTTACTTGTTCATTGATAAATGAGTTTCTTTTACTTACTTATTTTAACTTTTGAGTGATTAA
Source organism: Coffea humblotiana (assembly GCA_023065735.1). Classification (NCBI taxonomy): domain Eukaryota; kingdom Viridiplantae; phylum Streptophyta; class Magnoliopsida; order Gentianales; family Rubiaceae; genus Coffea; species Coffea humblotiana. The sequence continues at coordinate 19,065,444 of CM041216.1, forward strand.
TTTCTTGAAAATATTTATATTATGTGATTTTTGCCAAAATTTTAGTATCCTTATCTATTAAAATGTCATTTTTATAACTTAGTTGAATTGTTATTAATAATTGCCCGATTATTGTTTGGCTAGCATTAAGTGTGAAATTTTGAAGTGGTGACGTGGAATTTAGTCTTAAGATGAAATCTAGAGCATGTAGAGACTTTAAAGAAATAGAAAAATGATAGGATAATGTTAGTTGAGGGAAATCTAGTTATGGATAAGATGTCGCATGAGAATGCGACACATAAGCGAGTAGGTGAGGTGGTCCCCTACCACATTTTAAAAGAAGAAACTAGACTTGAGAGTTCATTCTCTCTTTTCCCCCTTGAGCCAACCGAAATTTTAGAGAGAGTGTGTGAGGACTCCTGTTTTATTTCTTCAAATAGTCATTTTTATAATTATTTGTCTTAGAGTTAGTTAATTATATTTTAGTTGCATGAATTTCTTCTAAATTTCGCTTTATCGCACGCGAGTCGAAAGTTTGCGCATTTCGCGTCGAAACGACTAAGTGGAGATTTGAGAAATTAATACTAGACTCGTAAGAGTGAGTAATTACAGTGTTAAAGGAATTACATTGGAGGATTAATGCATGAGTATATCAAACAAGAGAGAAAGTGGTAGTGCACGACACTATGTCGACAACTATTCAAAGTTGGCTTTTGGCAAGCTTATCAGTTCCTTTTCCCTCCAATCTTCCAACACAAGCCAAACACACAAAAACCTCTCTCTCTCTCCTCTTGGTCGGCTGAAACTCCAAGGAAGACAAGGAGGAAGAAAGCTTCACTTTTCTTGCTCCAATCTTGCTCCATTTCTTCATCCAACTTCCACACCTCTTGGAAATCAACTCTAGCTTGAAGAAAGGCAACATCTTGTGGAGTTTCTTGGAGAATTTTTGGTGGAAAAATCTGGTTTCATCTAGGGTTTAGGAGGTAACCTTTCATCTCCTTTAATCTTTCCATTTATTCAAAGATTAGTGGTTAGTTTCATGGGTTTACAACCCTAAGCAAGAAAATAGGTTAGAGGACTTGAGGAAACCATTTATTTTGTTTTAAATCATAGGCTAGCGGACTTGATGAGACCTCTAGGTAGCTGACTTGAGGCTTGATTGTTTGGTTGTGGTTGTTTATGTGATATATAGCTTGATTACGGTTAGAAAGTGGAGAGAAATCAAAGGAAAACTTGGAAAGGAAGCTGACCGAAAATTCTGTCCATGATGTCCTGTCTTTATTTCAAAATTTTGATTCTTGGTTGGCTATGAAATTGATTGATATATGTTGTATATTGTGTGTACAAAGTGCCTTTCAAAAATCGTATCGAATGGTTGCACAAAACTTGAGTTTTGGTAAAGATTCAAATATGGAAAAACGTATAGCAGGGTACCCGGACAGTGGTCCTTTGTATGAACATAACTTTTTTTTACAAAAGTTGAAATTGAGTGCTATTAGCGGCATTCAAAACTAGACATTCATAGATTTCCAACGGTATAAAAATCCCCTGCTAGTTCATTTTGAGTAATCCGTAGCGAGTTGGCAAAGTCGGCTGTTCTGTTTTGACTGGCTGTTTGAATGAAACTGGGAAGCTGCATCTTGTGGCTCGATTTTGTCCCACTTTTGAAAAGATTTTCGGAATGATGTCTTCTGATAAATTGTAGCATTTTAAACCTAGTTTCCAACGCCATCAACCATTCTCAATTTGGAGTTGTATAGAGTTAGATATGGCTTGATTTCGAAAATGCGACAAAGCTGGAAACTGGAAACTTTTCCCTTTCTTGCTGACCGAATGGTCAAATCTGTTTTGGATGTTATATTTCAAAAATTTTAGTGTCATTTAACCATCAATTGCTTATTAAATGTTTCTGGAATCTTGGTTTCAAAAATGGAGTGAATTGGGGCTGATTTCGTCAGACAAAACTTTTGGAAAAGAAAAAGGAATAGGATGGCAGATTCACTTTGAAAGATTTCACGAAATTTGGTCATTTTGTTAACTGCCTTCCCGTGCGAATTTTTATCTAAATTTTGATAGAGAGGTAGTCCATATATGGAGGTTTAAGTGTACCAAATTTTACATAATTTCAATACCATTTCGATATCCAAATGATGCCCCAAAATTGCTCTTCAAATCTGAAAATTCACTGTTCAAGTAGTGAAAATCAACCGACTTTAAGCTGTTATATCTTGTTGCTCAAAACTCCAAATTTAGTTCCGTTTGTTGTGTTTGAAACTTTGTTTGGGACTCTTATCGTGTTATAAATTTCAGAGACTGATTTATTTTTTTGTGAATTTTGCCGAATTTCCAAATATCGCCGAAAACCAAGACTGGTTCTGTCTTGCTTTCTTGTGGAAGAAATCACCCAATCAACCTTGAAGATTTGACCTTTCTTGAGGAAACTTGAAGGGTGAAGCTTGGAAGGAAATTTTGAAATTGAATCACACTAGATCTAGTTAGATCTTGAGGTAAGAACCAAAAATCACCCTTAATCTTTAATTTCTAGCCATGAGTATGTTAGATTCACTTGATTTAAGTAAGATCTATAGTAGATCTAGTAAATCTCTTGAAGTTATATCACTAGATGTTCTAGTGGTTAAAATGCTAGTTTAGCTCTTAATTTGTTGGTTGGATTTCCTTGGAAATTGTCTTTTGATGACCAAGGGCTAATGATTGATGAAACTCACATGGATTTGAGTGAGTTTTGTTGACTAAATGGTTGTTTTGTTTGTGAAAATGGAAGAAATCTATGTCCACCAAGTGTTTGATCTTTTGTTGAGGGTTGTTTATGTGCAAATTTTCATGGTTTTTCTTGCTAAGAATCTCGGCTATATATTGTTTGATATGTTCATGGATTTGTTATGGGAAAATTGGGAAGATTTGATGGAGAAATATTTGGAAAATTCTTGTAGAAAAAATTCTGCCTTTGCTGTCCAAAACAAGGGAAGATATTCCAACCTTGATTTCCACTTTTTCTTAATAATTTTGGGCGAGTTCTTGTTCAAGCAACTTGTTAAAATATCACTCTTTACTTGTATGTTGAATTTGAACCAAAACTATGAATTCTCCCTTGTTTTCTTGTTGGAAAGTTTGCAAAATGGACCGAAACTCAGAGAGCATTTTCAGTCAACTTGTTAGATTTTCTGGTATTAATTGAAAACTTATTAGAGTCTAAATTTTATATCGTTGGAAAGCTCTTTGAGTCTAGTTTCAAACGCAACTAATGGCATTCGATTTTGATTTTTCTACATTGAGTTATAGCCGTTTTCCCGAAACTACTCAATTGCCCTGATATGACGCGACAGCTTTCTTGTGCCTCTGTGATCGCCATTTTTTACCACGAAAATGCATGAACTGAATTTCAATGTCTTCATAAGAACTGTAGAGCTATGTCTTATCTTCGAAACGTCATAAAATTCACTCAATCCGATAAGTGTACCTCCAGTTATGATCAAAATGCCGAGAGGTGTCAAAGCTGTCACTTTGATTTTTCTCCTTTGCACTCTTTCCTACACTTTTCTTGGTTCAATTTAACATTTTTCACTCCATATTATACCTGAACCATTGACCTAACATGTACATGGATTTTCCCTTTGAATTGAGCTTGAAAAGTATTCTAGATACATATTATTTTCATAATTCGAGTTTACGTGTCGAGTTCAAGTGAATTTGATTTAGTTTCGCGAATTGTTGAGGCGAAACTTATTATCTTTCTTTACGTGTTTATAGGAGTGATTGAAAACTGTGTTATCGATCCTAACTTGGATTCGGAGCTTTGGTATATTGGTGAGTTTCCATGCATGTTATCTGTCTTGAATTTTGCAAATGTGACATACATGTGAACTTGATATTATGATTGAGATGAGGAATTAAATCTTGCTAATAAATTTACTGCAAATGATATATCAGATCTTGCAGAATTAACAAGATACATTAGTGCACCAATTGAACTGAGGTATGGTACTTCAGGACCAAGTGTCTCTTCATCTTCCTCTCGTGGTCTAAAAGAATCCTTATTAGAATTTAGTAATCTGACGACCATTGGGGTATTTAATGTATGTGCCTTATCCATATAAAATCGTTTTAATACCTTACGGGTATAAGCAGTTTGGTGACAAAAATTCCGCCTTTAAAATGCTCAATTTGTAAACCAAGACAGAATTTTGTCTTTTCAAAATTTTTGATCTCAAATTTCTTCTTCAAATATTCAATACTATTTTGAATCTCTTCAGGAGTTCCAATCAGATTTAGATCATCAACATTTACAACAATTATCACAAAATTTGACCTGTTTTTCTTGATAAAAACACATTGATATATTGGATCATTGGTATAATTTTCTTTAGTTAAACATTCGTTCAGGCGGTTATACCACATACGTCTAGATTGTTTGAGCCCATATAAAGATTTTTGTAATTTAATAGAATAAATATCTTTAGAATTTGATTTGCATGCTTCAGGCATGTTGAATCTTTTAAGGATTCTCATATAAATATCGTTTTCAAGATTTTCATATAAATATGCAGTAACGACGTCCATTAGATGCATATCTAGTTTTTCATGTACTGCAAAACTCACAAGATATCTAAATGTGATAGCATCCACTATATGTGAATATGTTTCATCATAATTAAATCCAGACCTTTATGAAAATCCTTGGGCAACAAGTCTTGCTTTATACTTCACAATTTCAATTTTCTCATTTCTTTTTCTCACAAATACCCATTTATACTGGCTTTACACCTTCAGGTGTTTGGACTACTGGTCCAAAAACTTTTCTTTTAGCCAGTGAATCCAATTCAGATTGGATCACATCTTTCCACTTTGGCCAATCATTTCTACGTCGACATTCATCAACCGATCTAAGCTCATGATCCTCTACATTATATGCAAAAATACTATCAATAATTATTTCTTTTCGGTTCCAACTTTTTCTTGAAGTGACAAAATTTATTGAATTTTCTATAATTTCATTCTCTTCAAGAATTGGCTCTTTAGGAGCGACCTCTTCAAGAGGTTGAATTTTGTCATTAATTGTTGATTTATCTACTCCTCTTTTTTTCGAGAATTTTTATTTTTAGAACCAAGAGGTCTTCCACGCTTTAGGCGCGCTTTAGACTCATAGCACTTGTAATTTGTCCTTCAGGGACATTAATTTTAATCGGAGTATTTTCAGTAGGAATATGTGATTTAGTAACTCTTCTGGAGTCATTAAATGCATCCGGCAATTGATTTGCAATTTTTTGCAAATGTATAATCTTTTGAATTTCTAATTCACATTCTTTAGTACGAGAATCAAGGAAATCCAATGATATTTTTTAAGTGATTTCCTTTTCAATTGATTTTTATCTCCCCTAATGTCGAAAAATGTGATTAATCAAAATGATAATTTACAAATCTCGCAGTAAATAAATCACCTGTCAATAGTTCCATATACTTAATAATTGAAGGTGATTCATACCCAACATATATTTCCAATCTTCTTTGGGGGCCCAATTTACGATGTTGGGATGGTGCAATTGGAACATAAACTGCATAACCAAATATTAGTAAATAAGAAATGTTGGGCTCATAACCAAAAGTTAATTGTAGGGGAGAATAAATATGATAACTTATCGGCTTAATTCTCACAATTGTTGTTGTATGTAATATAGCATGTTCCCAAGCAAATGAAGGAAGTTTAGACCTCATCAACAATGGTCTGGCAATTAATTATAGTCGTTTAATAAATAATTCGGTTATACTATTTTGTGTGTGAACATAAGCTACAAGATGTTCAACAGTTATTCCAATGGACATACAATAATCATCAAAAGTATGTGACGAATATTCACCAACATTATTTAGATGACTTTTCTTTATTGGATAATCTGAAAATTGTGCTCGCAACTTAATTATTTGAGCAAACAATCTCGCAAATGCTAGGTTGCGAGTAGATAATAAACATAAATGTGACCATCTAACTGATGCATCAATTAGCACCATAAAATATCGAAATGGTCCACATGGTGGATCTACATGTCCATATATATCGCCATGAATTCGTTCTAGAAATGTAGGCGATTCAGTCCCAATTTTAACTGGTGATGGTCTAATAATTAATTTTCCTTGGGAACAAGCAACATAGGAGAATTCATTTGCTTTTAATATCTTTTGATTTTTCAATAAGTGACCATGTGAATTCTCGATTATTCATCTCATCATTATAGATTCAGGATGTCCGAGACGATCATGCCAAATTATAAAATTATTGGGATGAGTAGACTTCTAGTCTACTAGATGATAAATTTCAACTGCACTAATTTGTGCATAATATAAGCCAGAAGAAAAAGAAGGTAATTTTTCTACTACGTATTTCTGTCTAGAATTGATACTTGTGATTAATAAAAATTCTCCATTTGTCTCAGTCATTGTCTCGATATGATATACATTTTCGCGGATATCTTTAAAACTCAATAAATTTCTCCGAGACTTGGGAGAGAGTAGTACATTATTTACGACAATTTTAGTCCCTTCAGGGAGAAATAGAGTGGCTCTTCTGGAACCTTCAATCAATTTTGCACTACCACTGATGGTATTAACATTTGTCTCTCCCATTTTCAAATAATAAAAATATTTTTTATTTTTCAATATAGTGTGCGTAGTAGCACTATCAATGAGACAAATTTCGTCATCACCATTATTTAATTCCAAATATTTGACATCCATTTCTTCTTCAGGAAGAAAATTTCAAACAAATAAATATTAATAAAGATGCAAAAATAAATATTGAACGGAAAGAAAATTACATGAAAGATTTAAAGCATTATAAAATATCTAAACAATTATAGGGTATTTGTTGACATCTTTAGGATGCTCAAAGAAATCAGCTACATCAAGGTGTATCATATCAGCTTCATCATAATCATTTTTTTGATCAATGAAATTTATCTAAACACCTTTGTCTTTCTTTTTCAATGACGTTAGATAGAGGTTAAAAAGATGATCAGCCGTGCGACAGGTAGGAGACCAATAATCTTCCATACCACACCGGTAGCATTTTTCTTCATAAACTTTCTTTTCTCCATTTTTCTGATCGTAGTTATTATCCCTCTTTTGGGGAATATTTTGTTGTTTGCCACGGTTACAATTTTCACGGCGCATAAATCTACTACGATCACGTCCACGGCCTCCTCCACGACCACCTCTACAGCCACGTCTACTACCTTGACCACAGTTTTGAAATTGAGTCGCATTTGCTTCAGGGAATGGACTTGCACCTGTTGGTAGGGACTCATGATTTTTTTAGCAATAATTCATTATTTTGTTCAGTCAAGAGAAGACATGCAGAAGTTAAAAATATTTTTTAAATCCCTTTTCTCGATATTGCTGCTGCAGGAGCATGTTAGAGATATGAAAAGTAGAAAATAGTTTCTCTAACATATCTTCATCAGTGACTTTTTCACCACATAATGATAATTGAGAAGTAATTCTGAACATGATTGAATTATATTCGTTGACAGATTTAAAATCTTGTAACTTTAAGTGAAGCCAATCATATCGGGCTTTTGGAAGAATAACCAACTTTAGATGGTTGATTCTTTTTTTCAAATCTCTTTAAAGGACAAGAGGATCTTTGATAGTAAGATACTCTATTTTTAATCCTTCATCTAAATGATGACGAAGGAAAATCATAGCTTTCGCACAGTCTTGGTTTGAGAATTTATTTTTTTTCAATAATAGTATTACCAAGATGTGACAGCCCCACCTTCCCCTAAGCCGAACCAAAGGGGTTGGCGGACCGCCTGCCCAACTCTCGCCAGGACTACGAAGTCGAATCACACAAACCCTAGATTACGTGCGATCGAAACCAAAGAAAACAAACACTCGGAGACTACTACGCCGATTACACACAACTAAAATGTTCCGAATTATTACAAGTAGTATCTCAAACGAATACACCTAATATACATGCTTAACCACTTAAGTACATACATAAAAAGTTGTATAAGTCAAAACGTGATAGTTGATAAAAGCAACTAGGGTTTTGATTACAACAGAGCATAACAAAATAACATTTACACTAGCTTGACACTTTCTTCAAAATCATGGTTCAAAAGTGTTGTTCCCTGTAAGGAAAACAAAGATAACGGGAAGGGGGTGAGCTTACGCTCAATGAGGTACCAGAAGTACAAGTAGTCATGAATCATGGCATTTCACGTATCAATCATGCAGTTATACACACCAGATAGAGAAATAATTAAACACTTCAAATGGAAAGGATACAGGTGGCTCTCAGGAGCCAAGGTTCTCATTGCTTCACCGGAGCTTGATCAAATAGTAGTTGACACTCCGTCAACTTTCAAATAAAGTAACCCGTCCAGTAGAGCACCACTTTAACGCCGATTCCGTCCACCAAACATACACCTCACCGGGCCCGAACACCTCAGCAGTACAGTGGGTGGTAATACTCGAGTATACCGGAAATCCAGAGTCTCCAATACCCAAAGATTCCCTAGAGTGGACTACCGTGGTTCGTTATCTAATCGACCGGCCCTTGCCGGCTCGACTCGAGTAACTAGCCCCCGGTTTTGAGCTCAAAGGTCATAGAATGGTCGTTGGATTTAATTCTCCAAACGACATCAACAAATACAGAAAACAGGTACAAATAACAGATACAGAGAATAAATACAGATTTATACAGTATACAGGAACCAGAATAACCAGATGAGAGAAACGAGTGTGATAAAGTACACCCTCGTTTCATTCGAAGCATACAAAAGTCACAGATAATCAAGTTGCAAGTTGCAAGTACAGATGAATCAGATAAGCACCAATTTCAGGGGATGGTACACTCACCAAGACATCGATCGTAAACAAGATTTCTTTGGAGACATTTTTAAGGCTGCTAGAGATGTTGAAAGAGCGGTGACGGAGGCTGAAATTGCACAGGAACATGACTCATCAGACCAGGTCTTGCGTGGTTTAAATGAAGCACGCGCACGTCTTAGGAATACATTGGTCATTGAGGAGGGTTTTTGGAGGCAAGAAAGCAAGGGCTAAGTGGTTGAAGGATGGTGATCGAAATTCAAAATATTTCCATGCGATGGTGACGAAGAGAAGGACCAGGGCGGTCATTCATAGGATTCGTGATACCAATGGTGCATGGGTGGAGTCAGAGGAGCTAATTTGTGATGAGGCAATATCCTTCTTTCAGAACCAGTTTACGGCTGAGTCGAGTCCTACCTCGTATGAGTTTTTGGACACTATACCAAAGCTGGTAACTGATCACGATAACAACTGTTTGATGGAGATTCCCACTTTGGTTGAGGTAAAGAATGTTGTCTTCTCGATGGATGGAGAGAGTGCAGCGCGTCCAGATGGGTTCACAGGTAAGTTCTTCACTTTTGCTTGGGATGTTGTTACTGAGGAAGTTTATAAGGCTGTCTTGAGTTTCTTCTGTGAGGCAGAGTTGCCAAGAAGCATCACCACTACTGCTATTGTCCTGATTCCGAAAGTTCATTGCCTGCAAGACTTTACGCAGTATCGCCCGATAAGTTTGTGCAACTTTATCAATAAGGTGATTTCATGCATCCTATTGGATCGTTTAGCTCAGCTCTTACCCAGAATCATCTCTCCCCAACAAAGTGGATTTGTTAAAGGGCAGTAAATTGCGGATAATTTCTTGTTGGCACAGGAGATAGTGACAGATATAGGGAAGTCGACTCGAGGAGGAAATGTGATGATCAAGTTGGACATGATGAAAGCCTATGATAGGGTTTCATGGTGTTTTCTTTTGCAGGTTTTGAGGCAATTTGGTTTTTCTGAAGCCTGGATTGATGCTATTTGGCGATTGGTATCCAACGTGTGGTTTTTTGGTAATGATTAGTGGGGTGCCGCAGGGATTTTTCCAGTCCACACATGGTTTAAGGCAGGGTGACCCATTATCTCCATCACTATTTCTCATTGGAGCAGAAACCCTATCCAGGGCTTTGAACGCTTTATAGGGCAGCGCCAGTTTCACCCACATAAAGTTTCGATTGGCTGCCCGATTGTCACGCATTTGTCTTATGCAGATGATGTGGTAATCTTCACTAGCTGTTTAAAATTGTCTTTGCGCTTAGTAATGAGAGTCTTGGAGGACTATTGTGCTGTTTCAGGTCAGAAGGTTAATAAGCAGAAGAGTTGTTTCTTAGTGCACTCCCGACCGGCCCCGCAGCGCAGAAGAATAATCAGGCAAATAATTGGGTTTCAGAAAAAGGATTTTCCAGTCAAATACCTATGATGTCCATTATTTATTAGTAGATGGAAGAAGAAGTACTTTGTGGAGATTTGCAGGGGTGTTTTCAACAAGATTTTATCTTGGAAACAGCGAATTCTATCGCCTGGGGGAAGAATTGTGCTACTCAAACACGTTCTATCCTTTTTGCCGATTCATTTATTGGCGGCGGCGTTGCCTCCCAAGAGAATATTGCGGGACCTGGAGCAAATTATGGCTGCCTTCCTATGGGGTGCGTCAGAGTTCAGGACAAGGTTCCATTGGATGAAGTGGGCGGATCTGTGTCGGGGGGGTTAGGCTTTCGGAGACCAACTAAGGTCTTGCATGCCTTCTCCATAAAACTCTGGTGGCATTTTAAGCAAGGACGTTCCCTTTGGGCTTCCTTTGTTTCTTCCAAGTATTGTAAAGGAAGGCACCCTTGTCTTGCGGAGGAGAGGATAGGGAGCTCTTATACTTGGAAGCGGTTATGTGCGGTCCAGGGTTTAGCGGAGGACAAGATTGGCTGGATTGTTTGGATAGGGTCGATGGATTTCTGGCATGATAATTGGATAGGGTCAGGTGCACTATGTCAAAAGGTGGAGATCTTCTAGGATCAGCGGGTGGCAGAGTTTGTTTCTGGAGGTGAATGGAACGTTCAATTGCTCACACAAGTTTTCGAGTCGGAGTTGGTTCAGAGTGTGACGAGTACCATGCCGCCAACGCTTCAAGGAGAGGATAGGGATGTTAACCCCCAATAGGGAATTTTCGGTTGCTTCGGCCTTTTCGCTAGTCTGAGCTCAATCCAACGTGTCATTCGTTGTCGCATGTGCCTGGCACAGGTCGCTGCCGGTAACAGTCTCATTCTTCATGCTTCGTTTACTGTCTAGTAGGCTATCTTTGATGGAGCAATTGAGACGGTTGGGAATTCAAGGACCATCGAGATGTTGCTGTTGCTCTAACCCCTAGGAGGAACAACTAAATCATGTATTTTGCATAGGGGAGACTGCCCGGCAGATGTGGAAGGTTTTTGAGATTCAGGAGGGGGAATCCTCTCGCATCAGCTCTGTTCGGCACATGATGATGTCGTGGTGGTTACGGCTGGCGTCGCATAGGTATATGGCCTTTATCTATCACATTCTACCTTCTATAATTTGTTGGGAATTGTGGAGAGCGAGAAATAGTGTGCTGATGCAAGGGAGGAACAGATGGGGGGTGTTGGCTAGTCGGATCTTATCTCAGCTGAGAGAGGTTGTGACAGCCCCACCTCTCCCTAGGGCGAATCCTAGGGTATCAGTGGGCTGCCTGCCCAGCTCTCGCCAGGACTACTAATCGATCACACACGATAAACCAAGGCAACAGACCCTTAGATCGGGCTAAACGTACAATTCCAAAGAGTAACTTCGATTACATGAACAATCTTTTACATATACACGTTATCAAGATACACAATCCAAAAGAGAATATTCACGTAAAGTACATATAGGACTTCCAGTGTTTGAGGAGCTAAACCAAGAAACAAAAGTATCTAACTAGTTCAACTCGTTTCTCAAAGCCAAAACTTTTCCAAAAGTTTGCCTGTAAGGAAAACAAAGGTAACGGGGGTGAGCTTTCGCCCAATGAGGTACTAACAATCATGCAGCCCCAAATTCATAGGTAATCAAGCCCAATTAGACAAACCATCAATCACAGAATGCAAATACCACAACCAGTTCAAATGAAAGGATACGGGTGGCTCTCAGGAGCCAGTTCCCCATTGCAGTTCTTGATCGCACCTCGTTGATTCTCCGTCAACGTATAAAGAAAGTACCATGACCGTAGACCCCACTTTACTCCCAGTTCCTTCCACCGTACATTCCCCTTACCGGGCCCGAACACCTCAGCAGTAACAGTGGTTGGTAATACTCGAGTATACCGTAGGGTCGAGGAGATACACTCCACTAGACAAACAGTGACCCTATGGTCGTTACCCAGTCGACCGGCCCTCGCTGGCTCGACTCGAGTAACTTCCAGTAGGGTTTTGAGCTCAGTGTTCACAGTACAGTAGTAGGACTCATGCCCATGATTCAAGTCAAACACAGTGTAGTTTCACAGTTTCTAGTTAAACACAGTGCAGTACAGTGGTAAACAGTTATACAGTAAGAGGACGAGAGCGGTAAAGTACACTCTCGCCTCATTCACACAGTTCACAGTGGTCACATTACAGTTTCAAAGACAAGTAGTCACTTAGGCATTCAAATCATGCAATAGTACACTCACCAATTCAAAAGGTAAGTTCACAGATTTCCGTCCGGCGGACGCCTTGGATCACCCACACGTCCTATACAATTAAGAAAAACGCAATCGAAACTCAAATACGGGTCGAGTACCTCTTAAATAGATCATTAAAGCAATATTCAAATAGAATTGCAATTATAGCTCAAAATGGAAAACACATCGAATTTAGGGTTAAAAGTTCAAGAAAACCCTAAAGCATTTCACATTCACTCATTCTTGACCTAGATTCACAAAGCCCCAGTTTCTCAAAAATCGGACAGCATTTCCCCTTAAATTTCAGCATTTCCATCCTACAAACAAATACCCAAATTCATCCAATCCAATCACAATTTCATATATCAACCATAGACTAGTAAATACACTCCATTAGGGTCACAATACCCTTCAATCATAGCCAATTATAAGCTAAATAAGCAACCATAAGAAAGCCCCAATTTCATAAACCCTAAAGCTGAAATTTTCATAGAAAGCTGAAATTTTCCGCAATTAACGCATACTAGTACCCAATTACACCATATTAAACCATCAATTCAAGCCAACTATGATAATGATATGAAATCAGAAAAATTCCCAAGAAAAGGATAAATTCACCAAACTTCACTTTAATTCACAAAATCATCCATAAATTAAACTCCTTAGCCGATATAAGCCACTAATTTGTAATTATTATGGACAAAATTGAAGTTCTAAACAATATACCTCAATCACCAAGAAAGGTAGCAACTTAGGGCTTCTCTTTGCAAAATCACTCCACAAGCACCTTTGATCTTACTTAATAAGCAATTCCTACGGAGGAAATCGGATTTTTATCGGTTGATTTGCAAGATTTGGACAAAAAATTGAAGCTAAAGGTTGCAACTCTCTCTCTTTTTTTCTCCTTGAATTTTCGGCCAAGAAGCTTAGGAAATGAAGATGATTTTGGTCAATTTTTAGCTTTAGTAAAGTTGTAAGAAAGTTAGGCAAAACTTGGCCCAATAGAAATGCGACACGTGGCACCTTTTTTGATCTTTCCTTATCCTTTAGCTTACTAATGACCAAGCATCTAACCAACCTCTAGTTATCTCTTAGCACTCAGTAATTTAATGCCTTACTGGACAACTTAACCTAATTGGCCGAATTTCTCTCACTTAACGCACTAGCGGGTCCTACATCCGCTATTCGCTCCAATTTTCTCGTGAACTCACTTGTACTAGAAAAATGACTTAAAAAATATATTTACTCATAAAATATATGAAAAATGAATATAATAAAGAAAATATAGAAAAATGTGCGCACGCAAATCGATAAACCCTAAAACCAGATTTTTTTTTTCTGAGTTCTCACAGAGGTGCCATAGGTTCAATTTCCATCGCTATCTTGGTCCCATGGCTCTTGGGAGACTCTGTATTCGTCCAACAAGATGGGTGCCTCTTGCCGGTCAAATGGGTGGCCCCGAGTGAGGGCTATAAGTTAAACATGGATGGGTGCTCTCGTGGTAATCCAGGGTTAACTAGAGGAGAAGGCGTAGTGCGAGACTCGCAGGGGGGGTTTCTCTTTGGCTTCTCATGTTTCTTCAGCATTATCACTAGCTTATATGCGGAGCTAAAGGCCTTGACGTGTGAGGTGAAATAATGTGTGACTCGGGGATATTTGGGGCTGCATCTGGAGGTAGATTCCCTTGGCCTGGTTTAGATACTCTCGGGAAAACATGCATGCCCTTGGCGGTTGCTGATTGAAGTGGAAGACTTGCTGCGGTATAAGGGTATCTTTTGATCCATTACGCATTGTTATAGGGAGGCAAACAAACCTTCGGATAGGCTGGCTAAGATGGGTGCAGATCTGGGAAAAGAATCCATTTTGACTCCTTTGCAGCGCTGCCTACACTGTGTCCGCCGGCGACGTACGGATGGATAGATTAGGGCTCCCTAACTTCCGTAGGAGAACTCTGTAGTTTATTGATTAAGGGAATATTGGTTGTCGTAACTATACTCCACATCAAGAATTAATAAAATGAATATTGATTAAAAATATATATATAAAACAAAAAAGTACTTAAAAAAATATTAATCCTTATCAAGCTAAAATATTTATATGCTTGGGCTGAAACCAATAATTGGGCCAAATCTTAGCCATTGTTGAGCTTAATTTGAACTCGTACAGTTTGAATTTGCATTGAGATCTTTGACTAATCAAACCCTAAAACTTTTATGTTAAGGGTTTGGATCATTTACAACCTTAGTTCAATATAACCATGGCGAGCCTCTTACTTTTGGCCCTCATGTATAATGCTCGGGCTTTTTTTTTTAAAAGCAAACCCCGTACATGAGGGAGGGATGCCAACACCGACTTTATTAATCATCGAAAAATTGAAGGCCAAAATCGGCCTGCACAAATGTAAACAAGGAGGATTACTCCTCGACAAACTAAAACCAAACCGACGAAACTTAGAGACTATCTAATCGAATTGCTGATCTAACCTTACAGGGGGAGGATGTATAATCCTCTTCTTGCTCATTCTTATTTAAACATGAGCAATGAAGAGACATATCAAGGTGAGCATGACAATGGCCCCATGTTTAGTATTGGGAAATGTGCAAAATGGATTGAGAAGGTTTAGAATTTTTTAAGATTCCCTTCAATTGTCTTCACTGAGATACTTACCTAATTACTCTGTACCTCTTATAGGCCCTTAAATTGTCAAAATATGTAACTGCTCTCCCTTTTTATCCCTAATTCAAGCATAAACATTTTTAAATAAAAAGGATACCTTTTATGGAAAAATTGTTAGACTCTTTTAACAAGATTCATAACATGATTAGAAATGTTTGAAAATCTTCCTAGGTTTTGGAATTGAAACTATTCATTAACTTGAAAAAATGACTAGATTAAAAGTCATAGGTTCAATCGTTGAACTGATTGTAATTGAATTGTAATTAACTCATGATATCATAAATATATTTTTTATCAATTTATAAGTATTACTTACCTAAATTCAATTACTTTTAGAATCTTCATTCCCAATCAAATAAGTGATATTTCAAAGTTGTCAATTAAATCATAGAAAATCAAATTCTAAAAACTATTTAACAGTTAAGATCAGTAATTGCTCAAACAAATTAATTTTTTAATGTTTTAAACTTCTTATAAGAGTATATTTCACAGTCAAAATAATGAGAAACTATACAAATAAATTTGATTAATTTGTTAGAAAGAATACAAGGACAGAGAAAATAATTGCTTTGATAAATGAAAAAAATCGCAATCACATATACATAGTATTTAGAAAAAAATGAGTTAAAGAAGATAGAAAGAGAAATAAAGAGACATAAGTATACATCCTTGCATAATTTGTGCAGATATATAGAGGAATAAGATAGTCAAAGAAGTAGTAATCAAATGTGTATAATAAGCGAAGGGAAAAAGCTTAAATTCTATAAGGCACCTTTTGGATTGGAGGAGAGGAAAGGAAAGGAAAGAATGGATATCGTTGAAAAAGGAAGGAAAGGAGAGTAAAGAAAAGTGAATTCCATCCATTTTGTTTGGATTAAATATAGAAAATCCTAAATTTTTGTTTAGATTGAAGAAGGAAAAGAAAGGAAAGGAAAAGTTTCAACATTAATTTATTGGAAAAGATAGGGAAAATGATCTTTCAAAAAAACTTTAAAATATTTTAATTAAAGTTTCATTGCCCTTGTTTTCCGTCCACTTTTGGCCGGAAACTATTACTCAACAAAACAATTAAATCCTTTCCGTCCTTTTCTCTTCCTATCCTTTCATTTCCTTTCTCAAAAATCAATTCAAACAATAAAATCAAATCCCTCCAATTCCTCTCCTTTCCTTTCTTTCCCATTCCCTCAATCCAAACGGTGCATTAAATTGAAGAATTTAAACTTGGTCTTGCATTTGTTAAGTAGTTGGCTAAATTTTAAATATATAGTCATAAATTGCATCTGCTTTATTAAACCGGTTGGGTCACTGAAGCCCATTCTGGTTTAATGGTTTTGGGGGTTGAATTGGCTGACTAATGACTATCCCAATTTTGAGAAAAAAGAGTGGTTTTTGGCCCCTAATTGGTTTGGGGGCTTACCTAGAACAGCAGAGGACTGGTCAGCAGTTCAATCGGCCCGACTGATCGATACAATCTAAGTTTTAAATAACGAAGTCTTCTTTATACTAATTTTGTCATCATGTATGAATTATCTTATACCTATCAGCTTGTATTTGCAATTATGATAAAAATAATTTTTAAGTATGTTTGTTGGCGGAAATATTTCTATTCCTTTTGTCCTTACTCCAGCCTTCCTCATAAGTACTCCAACACATTATGCAATTGGAAATGTGAAGGGACTATGGATGGCTATTAAGGACTCAATCTAGTTGTTAAATAAAATAAGGTTAGAGTTTGATGATGATCAAAGCAAGCCAACTGTGCAAGTGGAGAATATTCAAGTTCATTAGGACTAGTCACGAAAGCTCGAGCTAAGAAGCTATGTGATGAACTTCAAGGACTAGTTCTTGGCGTTCAAAGTCAAGAAATTGTCCCAAGAGTTATTGAAGGTCTTTGGTAATGATGAACAGAAGCTCGTTCATCGCATTCAAGTGGAGGAAGAGTCCGATGGTTTGAACCCTAGTTGATCTGGATTCATGTTGGTGTTTTAACGTGATTAGTTATGTTATTTAGAGTGTTTTTAGCGATAATTCTGACATTAAAAATTAATGCAATAATCAGCCAAGTGAGGATATACAAGAGTCGAATTAGGGATCCATGAGTAGTTAGGGTTTTGCATCTTGTTTAGTTTTTTTCCAAGTCAAATTAGGTTTTCATGACTTGTAAGGCTATAAATGCAGCATCTTTGCTGCGTTTTATTCATTCAAGAAAGACACAAAATTTGAGAGTTTCTTCTCTTGGCTTCATCGTAAGCTTCTTGAACATCTTAGAGCAAATTTAGGTGTTCAACGACTTATCAATCAAAGATCACATTTGATTGTTGGCGTCATCACCTATACCAAAGTTCATTAACATGTGATTAATGGGTTGATGTCTTCACTCCAAACTTTGATACCAAATTCTAGATCCTTGGACTTGTCTCTTATGGGTTTCATTACGTGGTTGGCGATGTTCGAATTAGTTGGTATCAAAGCTGGTTGAGGTATCAAGTTATATCCTGTTCTTGAGTCAATTTTCCTTTATTGTTTTGTCTTTAGAGTCAAAAAAATTCCAAATTATATTTTCTTGTTCATTCCTTCATTTTTTTGGTGTCAATCCATGGTTACATGTGTAGACACCAAAATTTTACCATTTATTTTTACTTCATTTTATTCCTATTTTTTTGTTCATTTTTAGCTTATTTTGTTAAATTTTATTTATTTTAGTTTATTTTGTTTCATTTTTATTTCCTAAGAAAATCATTTCAAATCATTTTTAGAAAAATAATTGGAAAGAAAAGAAAAGAAAAGATGGAAAAGAAAAAACTAGAAAAATCAAAATCAGTTTTGTAAAAAAAAAAAAAAAAAAGAGCTCAACGCATCATCTTTCTGCTCCTCGTACAAGCCATGAACGAGGAACGAGTATAGCATTTGCAGCAGCATTTTTGGCCCATTTGCACTCATTTTTCTTGCTTTTTCTTTTCCCCAAACCTTTTGCCACCTCACTCTAATTCGAATCATCAAAGAGGGTTCTAGAATTAAAGCCATTCTAATGGCTACAAAGAAGCCAGCAAAATTTTGTTCCTCATCCACCGTTGAAGCAAGGGTTTAGGAGGAGAGTTTCATTTAAAAAGGGAAAGAGAAAGGTTGCTAGAAAAAGGAGAAAAAACAAGAGGGGAGGTAGTGGAACAACAGAAAAACAGAGAGAAAAAAGAGAAAAAAGGAAAAAACCGAGACAAGGAAAAAAACTTTCTGCAGAAATTTTTGTCAAAATAGGCTGGTTTTTGAGTCACATTGCAAACCAATAGTCTTTTTCCTCATAGCTTGATTCGAGTAGGTTTTCGGTTTTCTGCGCAAACTAGGGAGTTAGGAGAGGAAGTTTTGTTCAGAAATGTTTTGCAAAAAATGTTGGAAAGGCCCCCGAATTCGGTCCCCAAACCCACGACTTTGTTTCACTGGTGCATGTTCAAAAACTGTGACAATAACTCTAGCAACTCTCCATTCGTTTGTTTTTTGTTCTGGTTCGATCCGAAAGGCTCCATCAGGTACCTTCCTAAATTGATGTCTTAGTTCCTTCCATTTTCATTCGTTACTGGGCTGCATGTGACGACCCCACCTCTCCCAAGGGCGTACCCTAAGGTATCAGCGGGCCGCCTTGCCCAGCTCTTGCCAGGACTCGATAACAAACCATAGAATCAAACCCAATATCCAACCTTACCACAAAATACGCTAAATACAACTAATACATATAGTTGTCTGCCAAAGCAACTTAAAATACAAAAGAGAGTTTTAAGCTTACAATTCCCATTTCAAAACAATATAATACGCTAAACACTTTAGTCTAACTAAAACAAAAGCTAAGTGTTAATTCCCCGAATCACGATCCAATCCTGCTAAGGAAAACAAAAGGAAGGCTACGAGCTTGCGCCCAGTGAGGTCTAAGAAAGACATGCAATTTAAGAAATCAATTATTTCACATATATAAGCCAACAACAAACATAAACGAGAGATTTTCATATAAGCACAACGTTAAAATCAATAATACAATCATGAAGGATACTGAGCACTAGCCAACACTTGATCAATTAGTAATTCAAGTAGTTGACACTCCATCAACCTTCATGTCCATGTAGAATCATCACTTCACGCCACTCCGTCCACCTTTCACCTACTACGGGGTCCGCATGCCAACAAAATTTCAAGAATTGGTGTTACTCGAATATACCCAGGACAGGATGAATCCAACGCCTGTACATTTACCCAAGGTTCGCTAATCGAGTTGACCAAGCCCTTGTCGGCTTAGCCTCGAATAACTAGCCGTTAGGTTTTGGGGCCCCTACATATCAATAATATCATATCAAGTTCACTTATAGCAATAACAATTCAGTAGGGTCGAGTGCGATAAAGCACACACTCGCCTGTTCATAAACAAGTTCAAAAGAATGACAGTTCATAGTCATATCATTCCCAAACTCATTAACATATCAAGCATTTATATAGTGCTACCATGCACTTAGAACACTCACCAAATAGCACTTAAGCATCTACAGAAGGATCTCCTGCAAGCTCAGATTGCAACCCTGGCAAACAATTACAACATATAAGTGAACCCTTAGTGTTCACCAAATCAACTCACTTAAGTATGAAAACTTTGTTTTCAAATTAGTCGACTTTAGTGTCCTAGACACTTCAACCCATTTAGGCTTTAAATCGACAATTCAAGTGAAAATACAACCTTCCAATAGGGCAAAAGCATTTCAAAAGTTTCAAACAAGGCTTTTCCACTTTTACAAGTTTTCTAGCAAGGCAAATCATAGCAAAAGGTCACTTTTCAATTACTTTCATTTGTGGCTTTTGTTCCAAAATCATCTTATAAACAAGAATCACAGTTTAATAGGGTTTCTTGAACTAAATCGACCAAAATTTCATGAAAACAAGGATCCAAAGTCAAATCAATTCATAAAATTGTCAACCACTAAACTTTTGGAGGAAATCTTACTTTCTCCCTTTTTAACTTCAAAATTTCGATCCAAAATCATTATACATACCAAGATCAAGTTCCAATAGAACCTTTCGAGCTAAAGTCCATCCAAATTAGTTTTTTAAAATAACAAAATTAACGTTGGAGTTTTAGCTCACAATTTCGAGCAATCTTAGGCCATTTTCCAGCTTTGCAACCTTAATGGTTCCAACAAGATAACCCACAAAACTACTTCATTTTCCTACAAATTTTTGAACATACTTCAACCAACATACGTAGAATCAAGTAGCATCAATTCTCCTAAAAAAAATTCCAGCTCAAGTGTACAAACAAGCCTCAAATTCAAGGAAGGTAAGCTGAAAATTTTGCCCATGATAATTGGCCATCTAAACCAAAAATTTCAGTATACATACTCTTCAATTTTCACCAACAATAACCATAAATCACACTCAAATCCTCAAGGGTTTCATCAATCATTAACCCAAGGATATCAAGAGACAAGATTCCACCAATTTCTAGCCAAATATACCAAGATTTAAGTGAACCAAGATCATTAAAGCATCTAATACTAAACTTCCATAAAACTTTCAAATCCACCATAGGTTTTCCATAAATAGCATAAATCCACCAAGATCTAGTCCAAAGTTGCTTGAAAAATAAAAGAATGAAGTAGATTAGCCACTTACCTCTTCCAAGGTTCAAACCCTAGCAAGATTAAACCAAGAAGATAGCAAGATCCACTCCTAGGAGCCCTCTTCTCTCAAGATCTTCCAAGGTTTCAAGTAGATTGATGAAAGGGTAGCTTGGATCTTCAAGAATCTCAAGAAATTTTGAAGTCTCTCACTCTCTCTTCCTCTCTCTATGGTTCTGCAGCCAAGGAGAAAAAAATGAAGGGTTTTGGTTGTTTTTTGGAGTTATTATTCAAGCCACAAGAAAAGTTCTCAAGGTCAACTTTGAATAGTGTCCAAAAGTGTCCTCCACTTAAGCTTTCTTGCTATCCACACTTAGCTTTTCTAACCTTCTTTTAACTACCAAAATCTTTCTTAACTCCACTAATATCTCAACTTACATTCTTCTAGGGTTTTGGTCAAATTCAATAATATGTCGCAAAATCAACAATTTTCAAAAAATTAATCGCTCAAAGGTTAAAATATGCAAGTAAGAGAAACTCGTTTAACAATTAACAAGTAAATCACTAAATGAATGCAATATTTATAAAAATATAATTTAAATAAAAATGCAAATAGTTGAGAGGTGAGAAAATAATTTTCCGGGTCATCACACTGTGCTCTTGTGTTTCCTTGTTGCTGCTGTTGCTTGCATTTTCTTGCTGTTCTTCCCACTCTTGTTGTATCAGGTGGGGTTAGATTTATTTCACATAACATGGTTTGGATCTTTTGTTTGGATAATGAGAGTTTATTTGGATTGTACAAATCCTTGTGTGCTTGGAAGTTGATCTGAACTTATGGCCACCATCTTGCTAGGTTTGTAATATTCCTTCAGAAACATAGAGCATGCTTCGAAGAAGATGCATGAAAATTTTTGAAAATTTCATTTTGTCCCCCTTAATTTTAGAACAGTTATACTATCGCTCAGAATCTGAAAAAATGAATCAATTTTATCCCTTTTAAGTTTGTAATCCTCTTTTTCATGTTTTAAGTGTGTTTTAGGCAGATTATTTCTAGGTTTTAAGATGTAATTAGGGCTTAATATTTTTTAGTGGAATTAATGTCTTGTTGGGTTTTGTAAAATATGTTAGTTTGTGTTAAGGGTTATTTTGTTTGGGTTTAGGGAATGGGTTGTTGGTTTATTTTGATTGAATTTTGACATGGGATTGGAGGATGAAAGCCTATACATTTTTTATTGGTAAAATGGCAGGCCAGCCCGCTCTTTTTCTTAGGGTTTTTAGTTGGGCCGAAGGCTGTTTGGCCCAGTCAAAACCAAATAAAAGAAAGGAAATAACTCAACACCATTTTTCTGTTGAAACCCATAAACGATTTTGCAATTTGGCCCTGAACTTTTGAATAATTTCACTGTGGCCCTAAAAATTTTAGATTTCTTTCAATTAAGTCCCTAATTTAATTACAATTTGGTCCCTAAACTTTATTTTTCTTTGATTTTCACCCCTAATTTTTGTAATAATTATAATTTGACCCAAAAACTTTCTTAATTTTTGCAACTAGATCCCTAGCAATTTTGATTTCTTAAATATAAGTTGTTTATCTTTTTTAATTGTTAATTATACTTCAGTTAAATGTTTTAATTGGTAGATTTCATGGTTATTTCCACTTCTTTATAATTTATTTGTTAATTAAATTGGTGCCTTAACCATTACGTTGATTTTGGAGTATACCCCCTAGGTATAGGTTTGCATCCATATAGAAACATCCTAATGTGATAAATTTTCATAGGTTAGGCTAGAAAAATTTTCAACTAAATCTCTCAACTAACCTTGGTTAGATTGAAAGGGTGCCTTAGGTTTGATTCTATCAAATTTTTTCCTTCTCTTTCTTCAATCGTGACTCCTGAACTCTTTTCTTCTTGTTTTTCAAAGACTTGGAGTCGTTAAAAAGGGTTTCATTTAATTTTTTTGATCTTTTATCTTAAAACATATTTGAGTGGTTTGATACACCTTAACTCAATACCAAGTGAGAACTCCTATTTTTTCTTAAAAACCTTTTTAGACTATTATTTTAGACCAAAACCATAAGTCCCATTTTAGGCCCTTTTTCTTTCTTTTATTTTTGAAAATCAAAAACTAAAATAAAAACTAATCAAGAACTAAAAATCATTTTTTTTACTCATCTTTTTAATAAAAATTACATTTTTATACGCCAATATTCTTTAAAATAAAAAACTCATTTTTTAATCATTAATTCATTTTTTTTAAAAATGGGGTGCGAAGCTGGGACTCACTGGAGATTTTTAAGAGAGTCCAAGCACTTGGTTTAGTCAGTCCTTTTCTTTTTCTAACCTTTTTACATATTACATTGGGATGTTTAGGTTGCATCTTTCTTTTCTTTTTTTCTTTTTCCTTCCTTTTAGGGTTTTTGGCATTTCGGCACAGCGTAATCGTCTCTCAATATCCGTGTATGTGATGAATACTTTTTTATTTACTTTCATCTACTTATGTTTATGTATTTGTATCGCGTTTTGCATCTTGGTGGGGAGGGGTATAGCTACCTTAGAGCCTTTACCCACTATTTAAATAGTATTTAATCCCTCCCTCGAAGAAAGCACTTCATACGTGCATGCATTACTTTTGTTCTATTTTTATTTTCTCGTGAGCGCTATCCCACATTTCCTTGTATGATTTAGAATCGATTTCCTTAGGTAGGCGATGTGTGCTCTGCGCCTATAACGATGGCCTAAGGCGATCACTCAAGCCACCGACTGAAGGTTTTGGAATTGATGACCCTTCGCCCTCTTGGTCTGAAGGTTTGGGAACCTGAAACCTTATCGAGTCTAGATGCATTAGTGAGCCCAACCTCATGCATCCATGTTAGAAATCACCTGGGATAGAGTCAACCTTACTCTATTAGGCACACTAGACACGAGGGGAGGGATTCTACCCATTTTCTCTTCTTTTATATTTTTGTATCATTTTATTGTTCCAACGTGCTATGTGCTATTTATTAATTGAACTAACCTCTCTTTGTTTTCTCTTCTCTTACATTCACAAACCTTAGAAAATAGGAGTCCTGACATGGTACTCGTTTAGGAAAAATCGCCTTTTATAAAAAACACGTTTAAATTTTAGTTATTACATTAATAATACGTATATATATTGCACATCATTTTAGGCTTACCTCGACATTTAAATGGGGCACTTTTAGGTCATATTCCAATTATCGCATTGTATATATTTACACGCTTTAATAAACTGTCATCATGCATCAGCCATAGAGGGAATGCCGCATAGGAGATACCATGTTAGGAATAAGCCACCTTATGTCTCGGATATCTAATCCAATGAAAATTGCATGTTTATAATTTGTGTTTCCTAAAGGGTAAAATCCCGAGGTAAGGTACTAAAAGTGAATTTTTGCTCAGATGTCTCCTTGTAGAGTGTTGAATCAGATACCTCGAGAACTAACGACTGGAAAAATAATGTCGCACGTGTAGACACCAAAATTTTAGCCTTTCTTCTTTTTTTATTTATTTAGTTGATTTTTTTATTTTTACTTATTTTATTTTTGTTAAGAAAATTGTTTTATTATTATTAATTAATTCATTTGAAAAAAAGAAAAAAAAAGAAAATCATCAATCAAACACAAGAATTTTAGCGTTTTATTTTTATCTTTTTTTCCTAGTTTTTGTTCATTTATTCGATTTTACTTAAATTGTTAATTTTGTTTTAGTTCCATTTTTGTTAAGAAAATCATTTTATCAATGGATTTATTGAAAGGAAAAAGAAAGACAAAAAAAATGAAAATCAATTTTGTTAAAGAAAAATGGGGGAGATGGTAAGCCACGCGTGCATAACCTTCTTCACAGAAACATAGCTTCAGTACACAAACCTCGCAGCTAGAAATAAGACAGAACAAAATGGGATTTTTCTTCATTTTCCTTTTTCTCCAAAATCACCAATACACAATGCCACCTCACTCACTAGAAGATATCAAGAAGCTTCTGGACAAGAACCATCAAACGGCTCCAAAATGAGATAAAAAAAGCAGCTTCATCCCATTGTCCAGCCAAGGGTTTAGAGAGCTTAAAAGGAAAAGGTAGCAGGGAAAAAAGGGGGGGGACGGCGAAAAAAAGAAGAAAAGAAGGTGACGACTGAAGGAAAAGATCCGGAGAGAACTGAACAAAAAGAGGAAACGGAGAGAGTGAGAGGGAGAGACCGAGAGGGAGAGATAGGGAGATTGTGATGGAGGAAAAAGCTGGAAAGGAACGGGCTGGGGTTTTCGGGTAGAAGAAAATCGAGAGAAAGCGAAAACAGAAAAAGAAAGCTACGGGCTTGAGGAGAGAAAAACTGGAAAGAAGATCTGGAAATAGGAACCGAGAGTAAGAAACCAAAAAGGGAGGTTCGGCTGAAGCAAAGAAGGAGAACCAGAGGGAAAAGCTACGGGTAGCAAGAAAGAGAGGAGAAACGGAGAAGGAAAGGGAGAAACTGTGGAGAGATCGGAAGAGGGTTGCGGAGAGCAGAAGGAAAACTGAGAAAGGTGGGAGCTTGAAGCTGAGAAAGAAAAAACAAGCAGGGCAGTGCGGCGGTGTCACCTGTTTCCTCCTCTTTCCTCCTCTTCTGGGTGCCGACGTCTCAGCTGGGATTCGATCAGCAGCAGCAGCAGCAAAGGCTCCAGACAGTTGCCTCAATAGCCTAGGAAGTTCATGGATCTTGGCCAACAGCAACTCCCTTCCAGTGGCCGAGAGGAGGGTCAAAGGTGATGTATCCCGTCGTTTTTCATTTCATCTGGATTTGGTATGGCATCAAACTTGTTAAAATTTCTTGCTCAACTTGTTTTCTTTGTTTCCTCTTTTCTGAAATTTTTGCCGTTTATTTTTGCAACTCATTTGGTTGGATTCTACTGGTTGATGAATGTTTAAGTGTAGTTTATGGGTTTGAGTGTATAAATGTGGTGTCGTCCTTGAGTCCGAAGCTTTGGAAATGTAGGTTTCTCCCTTGCATTTAAGAAACCCAACAGATTGCAGTTTTTTTTAGATTCGTATGTCCTTGGCTATCGTGTTTGGTTCCTATTAACAAGGATGAATTGATGTTTATGTGAGCGTTGAAGTTTTAGGGGATTTTGGGAATAAATTTGCTGGTTTTGGTTTGGAACTGTGAGTGTTGCTTGAATAAGCTATGAAAATGGTTTGGAACTGTGGGTTTTGATTTTGGGGGTAGTTGGGGACAACACCTGACCTTAGTAGAGTTCGCTTACAATAATAGCTACCACTCGTCGATTCAAATGGCTCCATATGAAGCTCTCTATGGACGAAGGTGTCGTTCACCAGTTTATTGGGATGAAGTAGGAGAAAGGAGGGCTCTAGATCCAACAATTATTCCATGGATGGAGGATGCACAAGAAAAGGTTAAATTGATACGTCAAAGACTCCAGACCGCTCAAAAGCCGACAAAAGAGCTACGCCGACAACCGAAGGAAAGATTTGGAGTTTGAAGTTGGGAGACCGTGTTTTCCTGAAGATTACTCCATTGCGAGGTGTCATGGCGGGTAGAGGAAAGAAACTTCAACCTCGATTTGTAGGACCCTTCAAAATTCTCCAAAGAATTGGAAAGGTGGCATATCGACTGGAGTTACCATCAAGCCTGTCTAGAATCCATGACGTTTTCCATGTTTCAATGCTCAAGAAATACCATCCTGATCCAACCCACGTGTTACAACCGGAGGAGCTTGAAATAGATGAATCCCTTACCTATGAGGAGAAGCCTGTGCAATTATTTGATCGAAAGGTTAAAGAGCTAAGAAACAAACAAATCCCTTTGGTGAAAGTCTTGTGGAGGAACCATGAAGTAGAAGAGGCAACCTGGGAGGTGGAGGAAGAGATGCAAAAGAGATACCTTGAGCTGTTTAGTAACCCAGGTAAGCAATTTCGAGGACGAAATTTTTAAGGGGGAGAGAGTGTGAGAAC
This sequence comes from Coffea humblotiana, assembly GCA_023065735.1. NCBI lineage: Eukaryota > Viridiplantae > Streptophyta > Magnoliopsida > Gentianales > Rubiaceae > Coffea > Coffea humblotiana. Next base: position 19,092,173 of record CM041216.1, read on the forward strand.
TCGAGGAAGACAAAAATCCGGTTTTAGGGTTTTACCGATTCTCGTGCACACATTTTCTATATTTCTTTATTATAATCATTTTATACATATTTTATAAGTAAATATAGTTTTAAGACATTTTTCTAGTATAAGTGAGTTCACGAGAAATTTGGAGCGAATAGCGGATGTGGGACCCGCTAGTGCGTTAAGTGAGAGAAATTCGGCCAATTAGGTTAAGTTGTGCAGTAAGGCATTAAATTACTAGATGTTAAGAGACAATTAGAGGTTGGTTAGATATTTGATCATTGGAAAGCAAAAGGATAAGAAAGAAATCCAAAAAGGGACACGTGTCGCGTCGCGGTTGGACCAAGCTTGCCTAACTTTCTTTCAACTTTACCAAAAGCTAATTTTGACCAAAATCATCTTCATTTTAGCACCTTGGTGGCCGAAACTTTGAAAGAGAGAAAGGGAGAGAAAGCTTCAACTTTTCTTTCAATTTCTTGTCTAAAATTCGAATCCAACCGATAGAATTCCGAATTTCTCCGTAGAAATAGCTCATTAAGGAAGATTCAAGGTGCTTGTGGAGTTATTTTGCAAAGGAGAGCTCTAAGTTGCTACCTTTCTTGAAGATTAAGGTATTTTGCTTGGAACTTCATTTTTGTCCATAATAATGGTGAATTAGTGGCTTATATCGGTTAAGGAACTTGTTTTATGGATGATTTTGCGGATTAAAGTGAAGTTTGGTGAATTTATTATTTTCTTGGGAATTTTTCTGATTTCATATGATAATCATAGTTGGCTTGGATTGATAGCTTAATATGGTGTAATTTGGAGTTATTATACGTTAATTGTGGTGAATTGCGGAAAATTTCAGCTTTGTGCGGAAAATTTCAGCTTTCTATGGAAATTTCAGCTTTAGGGTTTTTCAATTTGGGGCTTTCTTATGGTTGCTTATTGAGCTTGTAATTGGCTATGATTGAAGGGTATTGTGACCCTAATGGCGTGTAATTACTAGCCTATGGTTTGATATGTTGAAATTGTGGTTGAATTGGAATGAATTAAGTGATTGTTTGTAGGGGGGAAAATGCTGAAAATTTAGGGGAAATGCTGTCCGATTACCGTGAACATTGGGGCTTTGTGAGTCTAGGTTAAGAATGGGAAAATGTAAAAGGCTTTAGGGTTTTTCGTGAACTTTTAACCTTAAATCTGATGTATTTCCCATTTTGAGCTATATTTAACGCTATATTTGAATTTTGCTCCATTTGAGAGGTACTCGACCCGTATTTGAGTTTCAATTGCATTTTCTTGATTGTATAGGACGTGTGGGTGATCCAAGCCTCTGTCGGACGGAAATCTATGAATTTGCTTATCTGAAGTGGTGAGTGTACTATTGCATGATTTAAATGCCTAAGTGGTTATTTGTCCTTGAAACTGTGAACTAAGTGACTGTGAACTGTGCATGAGACGAGAGTGTACTTTATCGCTCTCATTCTCTTACTTGTATAACTGCTTTCCGATATACTTGAGAAATTGCACTGTGTATGACTTGAATCATGGGCATGCGCCCTACCACTGTACTGTGATAACTGAGCTCAAGCCCTAGTGGAAGTTACTCGAGTCGAGCCAGCAACGGCCGGTCGACTAGGTAACAACCATAGGGTCACTGTTTGTCGAGTGGAGTGTATCTCCTCGACCCTACGGTATACTCGAGTATTACCTTCTTAATCACTGTGAGGTGTTCGGGCCCGGTAAGGGGAATGTACGGTGGAAGGTACTGGGAGTAAAGTGGGGTCTACGGTCATGTTACTTTCTTTAAACGTTGACGGAGGGTCAACGGGATGCGAACAAGAACTGAAATGGGGAAGCTGGCTCTGAGAGTCACCCGTATCCTTTTATTTGAACTTGTTACGGTACTTTTATTCTATGTACGATGGTTGTGTATACTGAGCTTGGTTTACTTGTGAATTTGGGGCTGCATGATTGTTAGTACCTCATTGGGCGAAAGCTCACCCCCGTTACCTTTGTTTTCCTTACAGGCAAATTTTTGGGAAATACCTGATTTTGAGAAGCGAGTTGAGCTAGTGAAATAGTTTTGTTTCTTTGTTTAGCTCCTCGGCCAGTAGAAACCCTAAATGTATCTTACTTGAATATCCCCTTTTGGATTGTGAATTTTGGCAACATGTATATGTAAATGGTCCTTCATGTGTAATGGATATTATATGTTGGGAATGTATGTATCGCCCTATCTAAGGGTCTTTTGCACTTGGTTTCGCGTGTGTGACCGTTTAGTAGTCCTGGCGAGAGTTGGGCAGGCAGTCCGCTGATACCCTAGGGTACGCCCTAGGGAGAGGTGGGGCTGTCACAGTTGGTATCAGAGCTTAGGTTAGAAATAACCTGGGCGACCTGATTCTTAGAACTTTTGGGATTGTATTAGGCTATGTTTAAGTGTTTTATTATCTAAGTTGTAATCTATGTATATCCGTATAGGTTATGGACGGAGCTAGTGGGAGTGGAGGCGGGCCACCTCGGAGGCCTTTTCGTGTTATTGATTACGAGGAGACACCTGGAGGACCGATTAGACGTGGAGTACGGCCAGTCGGACTAGGCGTTGTAGTAGTGCCAGCATTACTCCTACGCTGACCACGTGGTTGTGGCCGTTTAGGTGAGCGGAGGAGACTTAGGCGTGCCGCCGCCCGCGACATACTGAGCTGCAGCGACTGAGAGGCGTTGCTAGGATGCAGGCCGACGGATTGGGGAGCTCCAGGGGGATATAGCCATGGAGCAAGAGCGGACGAACGCCCTTCGCGACCAGTTACAGGTGGTTAACGACCGCCTCACTAGAGTAGTCGGGAGGTTAGAGACCGGTCCGGAGGTATCATTAATGAGTGTGGGCCTTGATCAGGAGGTGATTGGCGCTAATGCGCCAGGGGGAGCTCCGGGTAACGGGGCTCCAGGTGAGGGAGGCCCCCAGCTCTAGCTCTAGCTCCGAGGGGAGTCGATTGGCTCAGTAGAGAACTAGGTTGAGTTCTAGGGCCATGTTTTGATCTATGTGAGGAATACCTAGGGAAAGCTTTTAGCTATTTTGCACTTTTGGGCCTAGGTTGTACATTGTACTTTTGGTTGACCTCACTGCTTTCACGGGCTTGTTTTGTAAATATTTGACTGACTGTACTGTATGACTTGTTTGCTATATCTGTGTATATGTATAGTTGCTTTATTTGGTATCTCTTTTGCTAAGTGTTTATTTCTTTATGTCTACATATTGCTTGCTTTGATATCGTTTGTATATTTCAACCCTAGAGTGGGTGAATCCAATGGAGGGTACTCGTAGTGGACGAGGCCGTGGTCGCGGAACTAGGCAAACCTCGACTGAGGGAGGTACTCGAGAACCTGTGCCTGAACCTACCCTGAGCCTAGGAGTGACCCTAATGCCCAAGTAGCTACGCCTATACAAGAATGACTGATCTATTGGCCCACGTAGTGGAGCATCAGGGCCAAAACCCTAATCTCAACCCGAAAACCCTGGAAACCCTGTGGAGAGCGAGGATAGAGCTCTCGAACGATTCCAAAAGTTTTCCCCACCAAAGTTTATAGGAGGGCCAGATCCAGATGTGGCCGAAAGGTGGTTGGAGAAAATGGTGGATATTTTTGCCGCTTTGCACTATACTGAGGAGCGGCAAGTGACTTTTGCTTTTTCAACTGGAAGGGGCAGCCCGTTCTTGGTGGAACGTTATAAGGCAGAAGTGGGAACGAGAATTGACCCCAAGGACGTGGGTGAACTTCATGAGGGAGTTCAACGCTAAGTTTTTCCCTCCTCTAGTACGGAAAAGAAAGAGGAGAGTTTATAAGACTTCGCCAGGGAACCCAGACTGTAGCCGAGTACGAGAGCCAATTCACTCGGTTGTCTAAGTTTGCCCCCGAACTAATCATGACGAGCAGAGGCGAATAAGACGTTTTATCCAGGGCTTGAATGTTGAGATCCAGAAGGACTTAGCAGTAGCCCGAATTGATGCCTTTAGTGACGCAGTGGAGAAGGCTCAACGAGTGAGGATGCTAGGCTACAAGTGCGAACTTTCCAGCTAAAACGGGGATTTACTGGAGGTAGCTCTGGATATGGAGATAAAGTACCCCTCCCAAGTTTGGAAGGGGAACTGGAGAGGGAAGACTGCCGGGGATGTCGAGGGGACCCCGTCGAGAGGTGGCCAGGTTGGTCGAGGCCAACAAAGAGGAAATTTCCAGGGAGGTCCAGTTTCTGCATCCGTGGTTCCTGCGGGTATTGCGGAAAATCGAATCACACGGAAGATAATTGTTGGAGGAAGGAAAGGAAGTGCTTACGCTGTGGAAGTGCGGAGCACCAAATTGCCAACTGTCCAGTCTTACCGCGAGAGGCGAGAGGGACTCCGCAACCATCGAAGGCCAATCCTGGCAGTTAAGGGGAAGGGACGAGATCGAAGGTGCCAGCTCGGGTGTACTCCCTTGAGCAACATCAAGTCCCTGACTCCTCTGGGGTCGTAGAAGGTACGATCCCTGTTTTCCACCGTTTAGCTAGGATTTTAATCGACCCTGGTGCTACCCATTCCTTTGTTAACCCTGATTTTATGTGTGGAGTTGATATAAAACCTGTTAGCCTACCATATGATTTGGAAGTTAGCACTCCTACGGGAACCAATGCTTACTTACTAGTGTAATGTATGCTAATTGTGAAATTTGGGTAGGAGAGAGAAAACTCTTTGGGATCTTATCAGTTTAGCTCTTAAGGGGTATGATATTATTTTGGGTATGGACTGGTTAGCTAAATATAATGCCCAACTTGACTGTAAAAAAAGGTGGTAGAACTTCATATACCTGGAGAGGCAACTTTAAGGTTAGATGTAAGGGGAATTTAGCCTCATCTGCATTGCTTTCGGGTATTCGGGCTAGAAAACTCCTAAAAGGAGCGCAAGGGTTTCTAGCTTTTCTTATAAACACTCCCACTGATAAGTTGAAGGTAGAAGATGTACCAATAGTGAGGGAATATCCGGACGTGTTTCCTGATGATTAGCAACCCTACCGCCGGAAAGAGAGATAGAATTCAAAATTGACTTGCTACCAGGGACTTCACCTATCTCTAAAACCCCTTATCGGATGGCCCCTGCTGAACTTAAGGAGTTAAAGATGCAATTGCAAGACTTATTAGAGCGAGGGTTTATCCGAGAGAGTGGATCTCCATGGGGAGCTCCTGTACTGTTTGTTAAGAAGAAAGACGGGAGTTTGCGGTTGTGTATAGATTACCGAGGGTTAAATAATGTGACGGTTAAGAATAAGTATCCACTGCCCCATATTGATGATTGTTTGACCAGTTGCAAGGAGCAGTGGTCTTTTCGAAGTTAGATCTCCGCCAGGGGTACTACCAATTGTTGATTAGGAAGGAGGATGTACCTAAAACTGCGTTTAATTCAAGATATGGGCATTTTGAGTTCGCAGTTATGCCTTTTGGACTGACCAATGCCCCTGCTGCCTTCATGGACTTGATGCATAGGGTTTTAAACCTTATTTGGATAGATTTGTGGTTGTTTTCATTGATGACATTTGGTTTACTCAAAGTCACGAGAGGAGCATGAGCAACACCTAAAACTCGTTTTACAAACCCTAAGAGAGCACCAATTGTACGCCAAGTTTAGTAAGTGTGAATTTTGGCTGGAGAAATTTCTTTCTTAGGGCACGTAATTCACGAGAGGGCATCACAGTGATCCGGCGAAAGTAGAAGCAGTAACTGAGTGGAAGAGGCCGGAAAATCCCACTGAGGTTCGAAGCTTTCTAGGGTTAGCTGGGTACTATCGGCGTTTCTTAAGGATTTTTCAAAACTTGCCGGTCCTTTGACCGACTTGACAAAGAAAAATGATCGTTTTATGTGGGATGCTAGGTGTGAAGATAGTTTCCAAGAATTGAAACGAGGTTAACTAGGGCTCCTATTCTAGTTTTGCCTAATGGTAGATAATTTCACTGTATATACGGATGCTTCGAGGGAAGGTTTGGGGTGTGTACTGATGCAAATAAAGTGATTTCCTTTGCCTCTAGGAAACTAAAACCTCACGAGCAAAACTACCCAACTCATGACTTGGAACTAGCTGCAGTTGTATTTGCCCTGAAAAATGGAGACACTACCTGTACGGGGTGACCTTTGAGGTTTATACCGACCACCAGAGCCTTAAGTACCTATTTTCCCAAAAAGAACTAAATATGAGGCAACGACGGTGGATGGAATTCTTGGAGGACTATGACTGCTCAATTAACTACCATCCGGGGAAAGCAAATGTGGCTGATGCCTTAAGTCGGAAGGCTCAAATAGCTGGGTTAATGGTCAAGGAATGGGAGATGTTAGGAGCAGTTAGTGAATGGAACCCTAGCTTGAAACATCAAAGGGTAATTCTTGGAAATGTCCGAGTAACCTCTGCTATACTAATCGAGTTAAAGAGGCCCAGGAGGATCCGATGGTACAAAAGTGGAGGAAAAGGTGGAGAAGGGAGAAACACCTGATTTCAATTTGAGTCCTGAAGGAATTTTAAAGTATCGGAATCGGTAGTGGTGCCTAAGAATGAATATTGAAGAAAGAAATTTTGGAAGAGCTCATCGGTCGAAGTATACATCCACCCAGGCAGTAGCAAGATGTACCAAGATTTAAAAGGACATATTGGTGGGATAATATGAAGAAGGAGATTGCCCATACGTGCAGACCTGTCTCATCTGCCAACAAGTTAAGGCTGAACACCAAAAACCCTCCGGATTGTTACAACCTCTTGAAATACCTGAGTGGAAGTGGGAAAATATCACGATGGACTTTGTCTGGGTTGCCAAGGACGCAAAAAGGACATGATGCCGTTTGGGTAATTGTAGATCGGTTAACCAAATCAGCCCATTTCTTACCTGTGAACATGAAGTACTCCATGGAGAAGTTGGCTAGCTATATAGGGATGAAATTGTGAGATTACATGGAGTCCTGTGAGTATAGTTTCGACGAGATCCTCGTTCGTGTCTAGGTTTTGGCAGAAATTTCAAGAGACCTTGGGAACTAAACTCCACTTTAGCACCACCTATCACCCCCAGACAGATGGACAGTCTGAAAGAACAATTCAAACCCTCGAGGATATGTTAAGGACTTGTATCTTGGATTTTGGGGGTAGTTGGGGACAACACTTGACCTTAGTAGAGTTCGCCTACAACAATAGCTACCACTCGTCGATTCAAATGGCTCCATATGAAGCTCTCTATGGACGAAGGTGTCGTTCACCATTTATTGGGATGAAGTGGGAGAAAGAAAGCTCTAGATCCAACGATTATTCCGTGGATGGAGGATGCACAAGAAAAGGTTAAGCTGATACGTCAAAGACTCCAGACCGCTCAAAGCCGACAAAAGAGCTACGCCGACAACCGAAGGAAAGATTTGGAGTTGAAGTTGGAGACCGTGTTTTCCTGAAGATTACTCCATTACGAGTGTCACGCGGGTAGAGGAAAGAAACTTCAACCTCGATTTGTAGGACCCTTCAAAATTCTCCAAAGAATTGGAAAGGTGGCGTATCGACTGGAGTTACCATCAAGCCTATCTAGAATCCATGACGTTTTCCATGTTTCGATGCTCAAGAAATACCATCCTGATCCAACCCACGTTTACAACCGGAGGACTCGAAATAGATGAAACCCTTACCTATGAGGAGAAACCTGTGCAATGCTTGATCGAAAGGTTAAAGAGCTGAGAAACAAACAAATCCCTCTAGTGAAGTCTTGTGGAGGAACCATGAAGTAGAAGAGGCAACCTGGGAGGTGGAGGAAGAGATGCAAAAGAGATACCCTGAGCTGTTTAGTAACCCAGGTGAGCAATTTCGAGGACGAAATTTTTAAGGGGGAGAGAGTGTGAGAACTCGAGGAAGACAAAAATCCGTTTTAGGGTTTTACCGATTCTCGTGCACACATTTTCTATATTTTTATTGTATTATAATCATTTTATACATATTTTATAAGTAAATATAGTTTTTAAGCCATTTTTTCTAGTATAAGTGAGTTCACGAGAAATTTGGAGCGAATAAGCGGATGTGGGACCCGCTAGTGCGTTAAGTGAGAGAAATTCGGCCAATTAGGTTAAGTTGTTCAGTAAGGAATTAAATTACTAGATGTTAAGAGACAATTAGAGGTTGGTTAGATATTTGATCATTGGAAAAGCAAAAGGATAAGAAAGAAATCCAAAAAGGGACACGTGTCGCGTCGCGGCTTGGACCAAGCTTGCCTAACTTTCTTTCAACTTTAATCAAAAGCTAATTTTGACCAAAAATCATCTTCATTTTAGCCACCTTGGTGGCCAAAAACTTTGAAAGAGAGAAAGGGAGAGAAAGCTTCAACTTTTCTTTCAAATTTCTTGTCTTAAAATTCGAAATCCAACCGATAGAATTCCGAATTTCTCCGTAGAAATAAGCTCATTAAGGAAGATTCAAGGTGCTTGTGGAGTTATTTTGCAAAGGAGAACTCTAAGTTGCTACCTTTCTTGAAGATTAAGGTATTTTGCTTGGAACTTCATTTTTGTCCATAATAATGGTGAATTAGTGGCTTATATCGGTTAAGGAACTTGTTTTATGGATGATTTTGCGGATTAAAGTGAAGTTTGGCTGAATTTATTATTTTCTTGGAATTTTTCTCGATTTCATATGATAATCAAGTTTGGCTTGGATTGATGGCTTAATATGGTGTAATTTGGAGTTTATTATAACGTTAATTGTGGTGATGATTGCGGAAAATTTCAGCTTTTGTGCGGAAATTTCAGCTTTCTATGGAAATTTCAGCTTTAGGGTTTTTCAAATTTGGGGCTTTCTTATGGTTGCTTTATTGAGCTTGTAATTGGCTATGATTGAAGGGTTATTGTGACCCTAATGGCGTGTATTACTAGCCTATGGTTGATATGTGAAATTGTGGTTTGAATTGGAATGAATTAAGTGATTGGTTTGTAGGGGGAAAATGCTGAGAATTTAGGGGAAATGCTGTCCGATTACCGTGAACATTGGGGCTTTGTGAATCTAGGTTAAGAATGGGAAAATGTAAAAGGCTTTAGGGTTTTTCGTGAACTTTTAACCTTAAATCTGATGTATTTCCCATTTTGAGCTATATTAACGCTATATTTGAATTTTGCTCCATTTGAGAGGTATCGACCCGTATTTGAGTTTGAATTGCATTTTCTTGATTGTATAGGACGTGTGGGTGATCCAAGCCTCTGTCGGACGGAAATCTGTGAATTTGCTTATCTGAAGTGGTGAGTGTACTATTGCATGATTTAAATGCCCTAAGTGGTTATTTGTCCTTGAAACTGTGAACTAAGTGACTGTGAACTGTGCATGAGACGAGAGTGTACTTTATCGCTCTCATTCTCTTACTTGTATAACTGCTTCCGATATACTTGAGAAATTGCACTGTGTTATGACCTTGAACATGAGGCCATCGCCCTAACCATTGGTACTGTGATAACTGAGCTCAAGCCCTAGTGGAAGTTACTCGAGTCGAGCCAGCAACGGCCGGTCGACTAGGTAACAACCATAGGGTCACTGTTTGTCGAGTGGAGTGTATCTCCTCGACCCTTACGGTATATCTCGAGTATTACCTTCTTAATCACTGTGAGGTGTTCGGGCCCGGTAAGGGGAATGTACGGTGGAAGGTACTTGGGAGTAAAGTGGGTCTACGGTCATGTTACTTTTCTTTAAACGTTGACGGAGGGTCAACGGGATGCGAACAAGAACTGAAATGGGGAAGCTGGCTCCTGAGAGCCACCGTATCCTTTTATTTGAACTTGTTTACGGCACTTTTATTCTATGTACGATGGTTGTGTATACCTGAGCTTGGTTACTTGTGAATTTGGGGTTGCATGATTGTTAGTACTCATTGGGCGAAAGCTCACCCCCGTTACTTTGTTTTCCTTACAGGCAAATTTTTGGGAAATACCTGATTTTGAGAAGTGAGTTGAGCTAGTGAAGTAGTTTGTTTCTTTGTTTAGCTCTTCGGCCAGTAGAAACCCTAAATGTATCTTACTTGAATATCCCCTTTTGGATTGTGAATTCTGGCAACATGTATATGTAAATGGTCCTTCATGTGTAATGGATATTATATGTTGGGAATGTATGTATTCGCCCTATCTAAGGGTCTTTTGCACTTGGTTTCGCGTGTGTGACCGTTTAGTAGTCCTGGCGAGAGCTGGGCAGGCAGTCCGCTGATACCCTAGGGTAACGCCCTAGGGAGAGGTGGGGGTGCTGTCACACATCCATGATTAGATTACCTAGGTTAGAGTCAACCTACCCAACTAGGAACACTAGGCACGAAGGGAGGGTTCCCAACCCTTCTTTCTTTAATTTTCTTTTTACTTTTTGTATCATATAATTGCCTAACATGTTACGTGTTATCTGTTATCTAACATTTCCTTGTTTTCTCATCTTTTGTATTCACAAACGATAGGAAATAAGAGTTCTGGCATGATACTCTTTTAGAACCCACCTTTTTAGATAGGCTATTGCATGTTTAAATTCAATGTACTATATTTGTGGAATTAATAATGGTGCATCATATTAGGCTTACCCTGGTATATAAAGGGTCCTTTAGGGTATGTTTCATATTTAAAATTGCTTTAATAAATTGGCATCATGCATAAACCTTAGAGGAACGCCATTTAGGGAATCCCACGTTAGGAATAAGCCACATTGTGTCTCGGATATGTAATCAATAAGACTTGCACGTTTATATTTCTTGTACCATCCAAAGGGTTAGTGCACAAGGTAAGGTAGGATCCGATCTTTTCGAAGATAATGGAGCAACTTTTGCATATTAGAATATGAGTATCTAACAATCATCTTTTGGCCATTTTAACATAGTTGGTAAAATTCCCTTGCGTAAAGGACATTAACTTGAAGAAATTCACAAATAATTCCTCATTGTTGAGACAATAAATAGATCGAGGCCAAATCTTGATTTTAGAAGGCTCATAGACTAATGTATTGCAATGATTTTTTGAAACAACCAATGGGTAGACAATTCAATTGATTTTCAAATAAATCATCAATTTCATCCAATCCATTTTTTTAATTCATTCATTTTTATGACAATCCAGTCATTTTTGAACAAATTACTCATTTTTGAATGAATCATTAACTCCATTTCATCCATTCATTCACTCTTAGAACAATTTAGTCATTTTTGAATAAATCAGTAGCCCAATCAATTCATTCATTTCTAGGACGATCTAGTCAATTTTGAATAAATCTTTAATTTCATACGATCCGTTTGACCAGTTTTATTCTCTTTTAGGGTTTCAATCTATCATTCACTGAAAACCTAGTTGAGATATTGCCATCCTTTCGAGAGTAGGCTCTTTCACACATCATTTTATGTGTTAATCAAAATGATCAATCCATTCGGACATTGTCCTCATTTTTAGGACAAATGTCTCTTCTCACTTCAATTGGTCAAAATTTTCAAATTACTTTTCACTCGAATATCAATAAGTTGATCGGATTCATCAGGTATTGTATAGTATCTACCCTAAAGGATTGCATTTTTATGCTAGGCCAACCCTTGGTACAAAAGGGTTCCCCAATAGGACATGCATTCAAATTACTTTAATTTTTTTACTAACTCGGGCCTTTTTTTTCTTTTTCTTTTTCTTTCTTTTTGATAGCAGTTAATCAAGAAGGGCGTCTAAATAGGGTTTTTTCTCAATTTTTAGGTAACTGCAAATATAGCTACATGAAAAAGCCCCATCATTATCCGATCGGGTAGCCGAGGTTCAAGAACTACTGTAAACATGAGTACGCACCCGAAGTCATCCGATAGGCCTGTAACGACATCGTCAGCCAACTTGGAAAACCTGGGAGCTCAACTGAGCGAAGTTTTGAACAAATTTAACGAGCTAAACATGGAAATGACAGCACAACGCCGTGTAATTGATCAGTTAGTCATTGGTAGCAGCAGTGGTGTCCAACATGAGCCTTTACCTGCCACTCAACCCGAACCTCAACCACTGTCCGTATCCCACATTCAAACCCTTTTTGCTCCACCACCACCTGAAGAAGCTTTCATCTATCCCACTCATGGCCCACCACCTACCTATGCATCTAACATCCAAACCAAGCCTTCTTACGCTCAAATTCCCCAAAATTATCCGTCGGTTAGTATGAACATGCCATTCAAACCTTAAGGACCACACTATTATTCCACTGCAGAGCCATTCATGTTAGACACCGCTGCCCAAGGGAAAGTTAAAACCGGGGAACCCTCCGCGCTAATTGACAAGAGTCTATTAAAGAGATTGGATCGGTTTGACGAATTTATAAGGAAGAGCCAAGGTTTGAGCAAGTTAGGAGGTTTGGATTACAACGAGTTGTGCCTATTTCCCGATATGCAACTGCTGATGGGTTTCAAGGCACCTAAATTTAGCAAGTATGACGGAACGGGCAATCTTAAGACACATATTCGAATGTTTGCAAATAAACTAGGAAAGCCGATAGATGATGAGAATTTACCTGTGTGCCTATTTCCCGAAAGCTTAGAGGGCGATGCACTCGATTGGTACTCTAATTTGAAGCTTGACGAGATGAGGACCTGGATGGACCTGTTAACTGCATTTGTGAGACAATACGAGTATAATTGCGAGCTTGCTCCTACGAGGACCACACTGGAAGGAACTAAAAGGAGACCATCTGAGGATCATAAGACGTATACGAAGAGATGGAGGAAATTGGCTGCCAAGGTGGAGCCTCTCATGACTGAAGAAGAAATTGTTCGTACGTTCATCAAAGCTCATGACCCGTCCTATTTTGAGGAAATTTTTCGTATGACCGGGTGTTCCTTCGCAGAAATTGTTAATAAATTGGAAGAGTATGATGAGTTTGTAAGAGCGGGGAAGATCGTTAATATGTCGGCTTTAAAATCGCAATTGGAAGCGATGCAAAATCAAGGTGGCAGTAGTAAGAAATCTCTGTTCAAAAAGAGAGAAGAGGAAACTTCATTTGTCTGGAACCAAGGCCCTTCTTTCCGACCTAGATACCAACAATACCCCACTTATCCATCTCATTACCTATACCAAGCACGCGATTGACCTGTTTATCATACCACTATTAATCGTCCTCTGCCTCGACCAAATTATCCAAACACACCCGCAACCCCATTTCACATTTCCCCACCTAATTTTCAGATTAGATCTCGTCCTCCTTATAACCCAAGACCCACTTCGCTCGCCAACCAGAACTGCAACTATCAACAAACCAATGACACCCCAAACCCAGCCCGATATAGAGTTTTTACCAATCTAGGTCGGCCCCTTGATCAATTATATGAACAACTCAAAATCACAGGGAAAATTGGTATGATACCTCCTAAAGTCTATACTAAAGGAGTTTCCTCTAGTTATAATCCCCAATCATTCTTGAGCTCCTGGACATTCTACTGCTAATTGTTGGGTACTTAAACATAAAATTCAAGACATGATTGAGGCCGGAGACATAATTTTGAGAAGGAGAGAAGAACAAGGGCCAAGTATTACCAAAAACCATTTTCCTGCGCACAAAGAGACTATAGGGGCCATTATTACTGATGAGGAGTTTGAGCAGCCTGCCAAATACACTGTGGGGGAGAATGAAGTAATCAAAATAGCCCAGAAGCCTTTTGCGCCCGAAGGAGCCATCTAAAAATGGACTGCAAATCACATTCCCTCCTGAAGGGAATTTTGGTAAATCTAGCGGATTGTCTTTGGTTGTGAACTATGAAGGAAATCATTCGCATTGTTCATCTTTTGCATTTTCGTTTTGTTAATAGTTTTGATTTAAATGTCTTTTCAATACAAATCTTATTTTTTGTTAAATAGCGTATTATGACGTTTTTTTTCTTCTTCATTTAAAATTCAATAAAATGTACAGTTTTATATAGACTGTGTTACTTACACATTCTTTTCAGATGGCCAAATAAAACACATTGACCATTTGGATATCACCGTTTCGGAATTTGATGGTAACAATCTCGATATCTCTCATGAGTTTCGGAATTAGAAATTCAAGACGAGAGCGATAACAAGGAAGAATCTGAGTCTTTGATAAAAAATCTTGAACAGTATGAAGAGAAATCCAAACCGGACTTAGAAGAAGCAGAAATAATTGATATTGGCACTGGAGTCAACGTCAAAGAAATAAAAAATTATCATTCATTTGAATGAAAAGCAGAAAAAGTGTTACAATAAGAAGGGCAAGCCACGACTATTCGAAAGAAGAAGAAGAAGAAAAAAAAGATAAAGTGTTGAAATGGATTCTGCCAGTGCAAAGAGGAGGCTAAGAGCAAATGGGCACCAAATTGGCAAGACCCTTTTATCGTCAAGGAGATATTGTCTGGTGGAGCACTTATTCTTGCAGAAATGGAATGGACAAGTTTCCCTTAGACGATCAATTCGGATATGTGTAAGAAATTCTTCAGCTGATAAATGAAAATTTCCTTTTAGGGTTAATGCGAAGAATGGAATGAAAGTCAGGCGTTCTTCCTTTCCAATTAAACTTTCTATCCCTAGTTATCCCTTTTGAACCTTCAGAATAAATAATTTCGTTTGGCAACCCTGAGAATCGCAAATCCCACATTGGGGCAAATTCAATTTTTGAAGGAAAGTTGAAAGAAAAGGAAATGAACAAAAGAAAATCTCAGTTAAAAAGAAATTGGGGCAAATTGTGAACATTTCAAAAGATGAATAGAATGACAGAAGAAAAAGGAAAGAAAATGAAAAGAAAGAGAGCCCAAGTTGAGAATAAATTGGGGCAAGTTTTGGTTTAACCCTAAAATAGGGTTAGCACAATAATGCGATCTCAGATCATTTAAACCACTTTTGAAAATCCGCCTTCGAGCCTTAACCTTTTCTTAGCACCTCACCAGACCCCATTACAAAAACTGAAAGTCCTGACTTCCATTCTTTGTATCATCTCTTTCAAGAAGTTTTCTAAATCACATGACAAATGATGTCAATACACCTTCACCCATTTTACGAGGGAAAGTTTGTCGCACTGATGCCATCATTTCTTAAAACACATTTTTGAGTTGATAAAGGCTATTGGTAGGATTTGTTCATCAAGTGAAAACACGAAAGGACACATTTGAAAAGAAGAAGAAAAAAAGAAAAGGAAAAAGAAAAAGGAAAAAAGAAATGAGAAATGAAAAGAGAAAAAGAAAAAGAAAAATGATGAATAAAAAGGGCGGGGGGTAGCCTTAGTGAAAACCCGAAAGGGCGCTAAGGTAGGTTTTTATAAGGAAAGGTGATGTTGGACTGGAATGGTTGGAGACTTAGTTCATTGAAATTTTTCTTCATCTTGTGGTTCAGTTGCCGACATTGAACGCCGGAGGAATGATATTCAAAGGGTCAAATGTGACATTTTGTTTGAAATCAAAATATTTTGGTTTCTCAATTGTAATTATTAAGTTTACAAGGTTCATTTTTCTTAAATTAATTTTCTTTCAAAATGAATGATTGTTTTCAAATTACTGAGATTTTCATCATTGTTGTGTTAATAGAATATTCTTTCATTTATTTCATGGTTTCATTTATCCCTTTGGATTATCAAATGGCAATCCCTTTGATTTATTGAAGTTGTCTGGATACCAAATGTCATATTTGATGAGCATTGGAAGTTAAGAAAATTTGATGTGGTTCGCAAAGCAAAGACGAGTTTCGCTACATCGGGGATTTATCAAATGGCCATCCCTGTGATCTCTTGAAATTGCCTGGATACCAAGTGTCTTGGTAGCATTGAAAGTTGGTGAAGTTTGACACAGTTCTCAGAGTAAAGATTAACTTTTAGTTACATTGGAGAAGAACACCCGAATACTCATGTTTACACATTTCTTGAAGAAATGGGTTGATTGGATGGTGGTGGCATTATCTGTTATTATTTTTCTCTTGCAGGTCCAATGGTCCAATAGCAACACACTGGGGCAAATTTCTTATGATTGTGGAATGTCACCCGAAAATTGAATGTTCATGATTCAGACCGAGGAAGAGGTGTGAATCAAAGTCTCAAGAAAGAGCAACAATGCTATAATGCAAAGCAAATGATCAGTTGCACAATAATTGGTTGAAACTGGGGCAAATTATTCTTGAAAAGATTATCCCGAAAAAAAGAAGAAAAAAAGAGAGAAAAGAAAAGAAAATAAAATAAAAAATCAATCAAATAAAAAAATTATCAAATCAAGCTTAATTTCTTGTTGGCGATGTCTCAGCGTCCGCCGCGCACCCTTCTACCCCCTTTCTTGACAATCACATTTAATTTCTTGACCAATGGAATGGTAGGATTGGGTTGTATCCCACTGACCATTTACATCACGTTGGGCTTGGATTTTGTGCCACCAACATCACAAACATCTCGTTGGGGTTGGATTTTGTGCCACCAACGTCACGAACATCTCGTTGAGATTCGATTTTGTGCCACCAACATCACGAACATCTCATTGGATTTGGATTTTGTGCCACCAACATCACGTTGGGTTTGGATTTTGTCCCACCAACATCACGAATATCACGTTGGGTTTGGATTTTGTGCCACCATTATCACGTTGGACTTTGGGCTTGGATTTTGTGCCACCAACCTCGGCAGGCTTGGGTATGTCCCACTGACCGTTCTATTATGTTGGATTTGGAATTTAGGCAGGTTTGGGTTGTATCCCACTGACCGTTTTATCGTATCAAATTTGGAATATCGGTAGGCTTGGGCAGTATCCCACTAACCGTTTTGTCATGTTGGATTTGGAATTTCGGCAGGTTTGGGTTGTATCCCATTGACCGATGTCATGGTAGGTTTGGGTCTTATCCCGCTGACCTTTTTATGTTTACAGGTTCCAGTTTAAGGCAGAATAAATATAGGTAAGTACAGGTAAATATTTTGTGTCTACGTCTTTGTTACGAGTTTCTTCGAAATTCAGACAAAGAGGGGCAAACTGTAAACACCAAAATTTTAGCCTTTCTTCTTTTTTTATTTATTTAGTTGATTTTTTATGTTGCTTATTTTATCTTATTTTATTTTTGTTAAGAAAATTATTTTATTATTATTAATTAATTCATTGAAAAAAAGAAAAAAAAAGAAAAATCATCAATCAAACACAAGAATTTTAGCGTTTTATTTTTATCTTCTATTCCTAGTTTTGTTCATTTATTCGATTTTACTTAAATTGTTAATTTTGTTTTAGTTCCATTTTTGTTAAGAAAATCATTTTATCAATGGATTTATTGAAAGGAAAAAAGAAAGACAGAAAAAAATGAAAATCAATTTGTTAAAGAAAAAGGGGGGAGATGGTAAGCCACGCGCGCATAACCTTCTTCACAAAAACATAGCTTCAGTACACAAACCTCGCCGCTAGAAATAAGACAGAACAAAATGGGATTTTTCTTCATTTTCCTTTTCTCCAGACTCACCAATACACAATGCCACCTCACTCACTAGAAGATATCAAGAAGCTTTTGGAACAAGAACCATTAAACGGTTCCAAAATGAGATAAAAAAAAACAACTTCATCCCATCGTCCAGCCAAGGGTTTAGAGAGCTTAAAAGGAAAAGGCAGCAAGGAAAAAAAAGGGGGGGGGGACGGCGAAAAAAAGAAGAAAAGAGGGTGACGGCTGAAGGAAAAGATCCGGAGAGAACTGAACAAAAAGAGGAAACGGAGAGAGTGAGAGGGAGAGACTGAGAGGGAGAGATAGAGAGATTGTGGTGGAGGAAAAACCTGGAAAGGAACGGGCTGGGGTTTTCGGGTAAAAGAAAATTGAGAGAAAGCGAAAACAGAAAAAGAAAAGCTACGGGCTTGAGGAGAGAAAAACTGGAAAGGAGATCTGGAAATAGGAACCGGGAGTAAGAAACCAAAAAGGGAGATTCGGCTGAAGCAAAGAAGGAGAACCAGAGGGAAAAGCTACGGGTAGCAAGAAAGAGAGGAGAAACGGAGAAGGAAAGGGAGAAACTGTGGAGAGATCGGAAGAGGGTTGCGGAGAGCAGAAGGAAAACTGAGAAAGGTGGGAGCTTGAAGCTGAGAAAGAAAAAACAAGCAGGGCAGTGTGGCGGTGTCACCTGTTTCCTCCTCTTCTGGGTGCCGACGTCTCAGCTGGGATTCGATCAGCAGCAGCAGTAGCAAAGGCTCCAGACAGTTGCCTCAACAGCCTAGGAAGTTCATGGATCTTGGCCAACAGGAACTCCCTTCCAGTGGCCGAGAGGAGGGTCAAAGGTGATGTATCCCGTCGTTTTTCATTTCATCTGGATTTGGTCTGGCATCAAACTTGGGCAGGGGTGAGTGAGTGAGTCCTGCCGAGAGTTGGTATGGCATCAAACTTGTATCCCGTCGTGAGTGAGTCCTGACGAGAGTTGGGCAGGCGACTCGCTAAACCCTAGGGGGAGGTGGGGTCGTCACAGGTGGTATCGGAGCCTAGGTTTGAAGTAATCTGGATAGATTGAGTGATTTATATCAAATATTGTTTGGTTGCAGTTTGATTATGATAGTCTAGGGTTTCACACTCACGAATAGGTGTTTAGCCTAGATTTATTTGTCTAACTTGCTCATTCTCGCGATGTTACTTGTAATGTAGGATATGGGGAGGAAAGATGCAAGTGGGGGTGCTGGGCCATCTCAGCCCGTGCCTACCGGCCAGGAGCATCTCGAGGGGCCTATCTGTCACTTACTTACCTACCAGGAGAGTCCCGGTGGGCCTGTGTGTCGGTGGTCTCCAGCACGTAAAATCCGACATTGTGACTGCTGGAAGACTTACATCTACCCCGATAGGGTAGTACTTGCAGTTGACGATGAGAGGAGACGATTGGGTAGCGCCAATCGTAGGTGCCAGACGGAGATAGAGCGTCTGCAGGCAGTCGTTCGAGTACGGGGGCTAGGATCCGAGAGCTTGAGGCTTCGATTCTCGAGGAGCAGGAGCGGACTAATGCCTTCAGGGAGCAGGTTCAAGCGGCTAATGGTCGCCTTGTTCAGGTAGTTAGAGATGTGAGAAACCGGATCGACCGTATTTTGACAGAGTGCGGGGCCCTAGTGGAGGATGTGGCACAGGACTTGGCCGAGGAGGGGCAAGGACAGGCGGTCCCTAGTAATCCTGAGAAGGATCCTGAGGAGGATCCGGAGGAGGAGCCGGTTGCACCTACGAAGTCGGTTGGGTCGGCGTCTAGCTAGACCCCTAGTTTAGGGTTTTTGAGGGATTTTGTGAGGTAGTTAGGGACATAGTGGGATGACACGTCGCATTTGTTTTTGAATTTGACGTGTTAAGGTTGATGTTCTATAGTGCTAGTTTTTGTTCTATGCCTCTTGGTTTGTACAGCATGTTCTAATTGTTATGTGCCTTTATTTTGTTATGCATATAAAGGAAATGTTCATTTGAAATGTTGTTTCTTATCTTTGCTTTATGATTTGGAAATGTTTTATTTGTGCCATAGTTTAATTTGTTCATATTTATATAGTTGATTAGTCAAGAAGCATGGAAGGTAGAAGAAATCAGGATCGGGGAGCTACTCGAGGGCGCAGTTCTAGCCGTGGCCGTGAGGGTAGACAGGCATAGGAACCAGTGCAAGAATCGAGAGGGGAAAGAGGTGAAACAGTTGAAGCCGCAACCTAGACCCTGAGCGGAAGGGGGGGATCAGGTGGCAACGGCGATTCAACAGATGACTAATATTCTTACTCGTTTGGTAGAACAACAGGGTCAATCCCCTGTGAATCAACCTAGGGGTCCTGAAATGGGGCAAGATAGGGCCCTAGAGAGATTCCAAAAGTTTTCTCCTCCTAAGTTTCTGGAGGGTCGGACCCTGAGGTAGCTGAAAGGTGGTTTGGAAACGATAATTAATATATTCACTGCTTTATACTATGCGGAGGATAGGCAGGTGCAATTGCTATCTTTCAATTTGAGGGACCCGCCAGAGCCTGGCGGAATGTAGTTAGAGCGAAGTGGGAGAGAGAAGGAACAGCATGGACCTGGTTGAATTTCGTGCGGGAGTTTAACGAGAAATACCCTCCCACCGATAGTTCCAGGAAAAGAGGGAAGATGATTTCATTAAGCTTCGCCAGAGAACCCTAAGTGTAGCTGAGTATGAGACTCAGTTCACGAAACTATCCAAATTTGCTCTCGAGTTGATAGCTACAGAGCAAAGGAGGGTAAGGAGGTTTGTGCAGGGCCTCAATGTGGAGATACAGGAGGCCTTGGCGGCTGCCTAAATTAACACTTTTACGGAGGTTTTAGAGAAGGCCCAGAGAATAGAAATTGCGAGGGCACAATAAGGATTTTTCACGCAAAACGGAGAGGGGCCGTCTAGTGGAAATCAAGGGCCGGCACCTAGTGATCGAAACATGCCATCCCCTAAAGCCGGTCGTGGAGCTGGAAGTGGAAGGTTTACGGGTACATCCATGGGAGGTACTCCGAGGGGAGCTCAAAGTGGAAGGGGACAGGGGAGAGGTGTCCCACAGGGAGGCCAGACCTCCGCCCCCCGAGTGTCGTGTGGGTATTGTGGGAAATCGACACCATACCGAGGATAATTGTTGGAGAAAAGCTCGAAAATGTTTAAGGTGTGGAAGTACTGAACACCAGATTGCCAATTGCCCACTAATCAGTGATGCTTAGTTGGCTGGCAAATCGAACCCTAAACCAACCAATGTAGGAGGGACCAGGTCAAGGGTGCCAGCCAGGTATACTCTTTGGACCAGCAATCGGTACCTGAACCATCGGAGGTAGTGGAAGGTACGATTCCTTTTTCCATCGTTTAGCCAAAATTTTGATAGACCCTTGTGCAACCCATTCTTTTGTTAGCCCCCATTTATGCTTGGAATTGATGTGAAAGCCGAAAGGCTACCATATGACTTAGAAGTAAAACACCTACGGGTAATCAATCTTTACTTGCCAACGAGGTGTATAGAAACTGCGATATTTGGGTTGGTGAGGAAATTAGTAGTTGACCTTATAAGTCTAGCCATTAAGGGGTACGTTATTCTAGGATGGATTGGCTAGCTCATTATCATGCTCGGGTAGATTGTCGTATGAAGGTGGTCGAGTTTTGCATACCGGGTGAGGCAACTTTAAAACTAGACGTGAGGGGTATGTTAGCCTCATCTGCCCTTCATTTCGGGAATAAGGGCTAGGAAATTGCTTAGTCATGGGGCAGGGTTATCTAGCTTTTCTAGTTAACACTCCAGGAGAAAAGATTAAGTTAGAAGATATGCCGGTGATCAATGAGTATCCAGATGTTTCCGGAGGAGTTGGTGTCATTGCCACCCGAAAGAGAGATTGAATTTAAGGTTGACCTAGCACCTGGAACTACTCCCATTTCAAAAACCCCTTATCGGATGGCCCGCTGAACTTAAGGAGTTAAAATTTCAATTGCAAGACTTGCTAGAACGGGGATTCATACGAGAGCGAGTCACCTTGGGGCGCTCCAGTGCTATTTGTCAAAAAGAAGGATGGGAGTTTAAGGTTATGCATTGATTATCGAGGGTTGAATGCAGTAACCATTAAGAACAAATATCCTTTGCCCCACATCGATGAGTTGTTTGATCAATTACAAGGGGCGTGGTGTTTTCTAAGTTGGATCTTCGACAAGGATATTACCAATTGAGAATTAGAAAGGAGGATGTGCCAAAAACGGCCTTTAACACTCGATATGGGCATTTCGAGTTTGCAGTAATGCCTTTTGCTTAACCAATGCCCCAGCGGCTTCATGGATTTAATGCATCGGTGTTTAAACCTATTTGGATAGGTTGTGGTGGTGTTTATTGATGATATCTGGTGTATTCAAGACAAGGAGGAGCATGAACAACACTTGAGAATAATGTGCAAACCCTAAGAGAGCACCAGTTGTTTGCTAAATTTAGCAAGTGTGAATTTTGGTTAGAGAAAGTGGCGTTCCTAGGCCATATAATTTCAAAAGATGGACTTACTGTAGACCCGGCTAAAGTGGAAGCTGTGCCAAATGGAAACGGCCGGAGAATCCTACTGAAGTTCGAACTTTTTGGGTCTAGCGGGGTACTACCGCCGGTTTATAAAGAATTTCTCAAATTGCGGGACCCCTAACTAACTTGACAAGAAACAAGGAAAATACATTTGGGATGTTAAGTGTGAAAATAGTTTCCAAGAGTTTAAGAAGCAATTGACCATGGCTCCAGTGTTAGCTCCCAATGGGAAGGATAGCTATACGGTTTATACCGATGCTTCGAGAGAAGGGTTAGGGTGTGTTCTGATGCAAAATAGGAATGTAATTGCCTACGCTTCTCGGAAGTTAAAGTCTCACGAACAAAACTATCCAACCCATGACTTAACTTGCGGCAGTTGTATTTGCTTTGAAGAAATGGCGGCATTATTTGTATGGGGTGACATTTGAGGTATACACGGATCATAAGAGTCTTAAATACTTATTTCTCAGAAAGAGCTAAATCTGAGACAACGTCGGTGGGTGGAGTTTTTAGAAGACTATGATTGTACGATTAATTACCATCCAGAAAGGCCAACGTTGTAGCAGATGCTCTAAGTCGAAAGGCTCAACTAGCAAGTTTAATGGTGGAGAGTGGAGCTTGTTAGAGGATGTATGTGAATGGAACCCTCGTTGAGCCGCGGAAAGTTATTTTTGGAAATATTGAGGTGAATCGACACTATTGGATCGGATTAAAGAGGGCCAAAAGAGAACCAACGGTACAAGTGGGTGGAAAGAGTGAAGAAAGGAGAATTGCCTGATTTTAACCTAGGTCCTGATGGGATTTTAAGGTTTCGAAATCGCGTCGTTGTATAAGGATGAAGAACTGAAGAAGGAGATTTTGGAGGAATCTCACCGTTCTAGGTATACGGTGCATCCAGGTAGTGGTAAGATGTACCAGGATCTCAAAACCTGTATTGGTGGGATAATATGAAGGCGGAGATTGCCCATTTGTACAAAAGTGTCTTACGTGCCAACAAGTGAAAGCTGAGCATAAAAAACCGTCGGGTCTGTTACAGCCTTTAGAGATACCTGAATGGAAATGGGAGCACATAACGATGGATTTCGTATCAGGGTTGCCACGAACTCAAAAAGGTCATGATGCGATTTGGGTGATAGTAGACCGATTAACTAAGACTGCACATTTCTTGCCAGTTAATATGAAATACTCTTTGGAGAAACTTGCCAAACTCTATATGGATGAAGTGGTGAGACTACATGGGGTACCAGTGAGTATCGTATCCGATAGGACCCTAGATTTGTATCTCGATTCTGGCAAAAGCTGCAAGAGCTCTAGGAACTAAGTTGAGCTATAGTACAGCGTATCATCCTCAAACCGATGGACAGTCTGAGAGAACCATTCAAACTCTTGAGGATATGCTGAGAGCCTATATTGTAGATTTTGGAGGAGTTGGAGCCAATACCTAACCTGGTTGAGTTCGCGTATAACAATAGTTATCACTCTTCTATTCAAATGGCCCCTATGAAGCATTGTATGGACGAGGTGTCGATCACCAATTCATTGGGATGAAGTAGGAGAGAGGAAGATCATAGATCCGGCACAATACCATGGGTTGAGGAAGCCTACGAAAGGGTAAAAGTAATTCGTCAGAGGCTTCAAACGGCCCAAAGCCGACAAAAGAGCTATGCCGATCATCGGAGAAGGATTTGGAGTTTGAGATAGGAGATAAAGTGTTTCTTAGGGTTACCCATTGAAAGGAAAGATTAAAGCAGGAAAAGGGAAAAAGTTGCAACCGAGTACATAGGACCTTTCAGTATACTCCAGCGGATAGGAAAGGTGGCTTATCGACTAGAGTTACCAGCTAGTTTGTCTCGGATCCATGATGTTTTTCATGTTTCTTTGCTTAAGAAATATCATCCGGATCCGACTCACATTTTGCCACCAGAAGATATTGAACTGGACGAGTCTTTGACCTATGAGGAACGACCCATTCGAGTACTGGATAGGAAGGTGAAGGACTTGAGAAATAAGCAGATTCCACTGGTTAAGGTTCTATGGAACACCATGAGGTGGAGGAAGCAACCTGGGAGCTGGAGAAAGACATGCAAGAGAAGTATCCGAGCTGTTTACGACTAAAGGTATGAATTTCGAGGTCGAAATTCTCTTAAGGGAGAGAGAGTGTGAGGACTTGTAAAATCCCTCATATTTTTCTTAAAATTCCTTTTATTTGGAATTTATTCTTTATAATAGCCTTACTACTCATTCACTCCCTCAATAGCTGCATCAATCATAGAATCAAGGGTTTTCCTTTAGGTACCTAGTTAGTGTAAATTTGGGTTTTTGAGTATTTTGGTAGTGTGATTAATCGGTATAGACTGTGTACTAAATTTGGTGGTTAAGACTGAGTATAATAAGAGAAAGTGTGTGATTAGAAGTGATAATAATATGTGAGTGAATCAGAAGTTAAAACCCTAGTACGTGCGAAATAAGGAAAAACGAGTTGAACCGATGTGTACCGTTTGTTACCGATTGAATATACCACTTGACCACCACCTTATTACCTTAATCTCCTTGTATCTAATTGAGCTAATTAGCCCTTAAATTAACCCTTAACTGGCCGAAAATGTTGACCAAGGAAAGAGGGGAAAAAGAAAAAAATTTTGAGTTTTCATCTTGAGGCGACACTTGGCAACCATCCAAGGGTTGTTTGACCAAACCAATTCCAACCTTCTTATCTTTCCTTGAGCTTCATTTCTTCCTCATTATCCTCCATGGTGGCCAAGAGTTTAAGAGAGAAAAGAGGGAAGAAACACTTCAATTCCAATCTTGATTTTTAGCCTTGTTTGAGTTGAATCAAAAATCTAAACCGATTAAACTTTCACTTGGGAACTTAGGAAGCCTTGTGTGGTAAAGTTTTGGAAGGAAGGGTTGTGGTTTTCTCCTACAAGCAGCCTTGGTAAGGTATCATGGGTTCCTTTCCTTTTCTTGTACTTAATCTTGTTAAAGTTTGGATAGAAGATTATATTCTTGGCTTATGATGGTTAATTAGTTAGTTTTGAATGATATGGTGGAAGGGTGAGTTAGGGTTTGAGATTTTCAGTTGTGTTTATTGTTATTTATATAGTATATGATATTGATGAGCTTGGATAGGGACTTGGGATAGTGATTTAAGACATGATTGTGATTTGTAAGCATTGAATCATAAAATTTCCAGCTTTAAAGAGGATTCTGCCCTGTTTCTGACCTGTTTATTCGTCCATGTTAGAGGCTGAATCAGGTCTAGGTTAAAACATGAAAGTTGTAGGGAATGGAGTTAAATAGCTTCCTGAAAAATTTCAGCTCATTCGGATTACCGTAGCATGTGAAATGACTAAAATACCCCTGACTGCTGAATGCTCTTTTCCGCGGACAGTTTTCTGTTTTCTCTGAGATTGCACATTTTGACCTTGAAAATGCATGAAATGGATGGTGATGCCTTCATAGGAAATGTAGTTCTCTATCTTAGCTTCGAAAATCCATAAAATTTACCCCAAACTGATAAGCGTAGCTTCAATTGTGACCGAAACGCCAAGAGACGTCAAACCTGCTGTTTAGCCCTTGTCTTTAAAATTGGTTTCCGGTTGCATTGCTAGACTTGTGTTGTAATTGGATGACTTTGAGCTTAGTTGAAGGGCTATTGTGGTAACATTACTTATGTGTAAATTTGGGCTGAATTGAGGAAATAATGAAGCCATAAATGGCTGGAAAATAGCGAAATACAAAGGGCGTGCCGCCCAAATTTTCACTCGAGGGTTAGGCATGTGTACTCGCACTTGGGTAAAGATTGGAGGACGAATTGAACTTGATTTGTCTAGGGTATTCGAGTCTACTTTCGTAGGGATATATAAGCTGAAATTTGGACGAAACTCGTACCCTTGGGAAAAATGAAAGTAACAACCAATAAAAATACGTTTTCTCGTCTTTTCGACTCAAATGGGAATTTCAAAGTTTTACTCACTTTATTACCAAAACTAAAAGAGCGAGCATGAGTTTTCTAGGACATGATAAGTAATATGAATAGTACCCAAATGAGTTCCAATTACTTGTTTTTCGTTAAACGAAATGCTTAAGTTTCGAACCTTAGTTGATTTCAAAGCTCTTAAACGATGTTTTATCGCAGATTTGGACTCCAAACCAGGAGTAATACCTGAGCGTGATCCGAAGAAGCACTAAATCTTTGGTGAGTGCTTCCAAATACCTGATTGAACTTGATACTTGTTTCAATATTTGACCAATGTGATCGAATGATATGTGATTGGTTTGATCGGGCAAGGGTGTACTTTATCACACTTGCCCTAATGTGCTATATTCTTGTTCATTGATTGAAAGTGAAATGATGTACATGCATATGATTCGTATCTTGTCTGGAATTCCAGAAACCCTGTGGCTAGTTAATCAAGTCGAACAGGCAAGGGCTTGGTCGATTCGATAACGAACCCTAGGTCTTTAGTTTTTGTCGAGTAGAGTGTTATCTCCTCGACTAATCGGTATACTCGAGTATTACCACCAGTGTTTATCTTGGAGTTCGGGCCCGGTAAGGGGTTTGGTTGGTGGATGGAGATTGGAGTTAAGTGGTGTACTACTGGACTAGTTACCTTACTTGAAAGTTGACGGAGTGTCAACTAGTACACGATCAAGCTATGGTGGAGCTAGTTACAAGAGCAACTGTATCCTTTTACATGAAATGCTGAATATTTATGTTTGGTCATCCGAAGTGTTATTGTTTATTTTCTTGATTTGTTAATGCTCGCTACTTTACTATTATGGTGTTGTCACTTGTAATTATTGGTCAACTTGCTATTTGGGACCTCACTGAGTTTTAACTCACTCTATTAGTTTTGTTTTCCTTACAGGGGGTACGACGAGGCGTGAGACTTGTGCATGCTAGAGTAGTCTAGTTTTTGGAATTTTGAAATTGTACTCACACTAGCACCCGACTAGGGTTGATTGTACTTGGATTGTAAACACTTTAATGTATTTGGGCGTGTATAAGTTTTGTAGCTGGATCTGAGCATCAATATATATATTAAGTTTGAAATTGTTGTGTTCTTTATTTTCTATGGATGTAAGTTATTTTCTCGAACTACGAGTGAGTGAGTTCTAGCGAGAGTTGGGCAGGCGACTCGCTAAACCCTAGGGTACGCCCTAGGGGAGGTGGGGTCGTCACACGATCACAATTAAAGAGAGACAAGAAAAACTAAAAAGTTAGAGAGAGCGCTGGATGCATTTGACAAAATTCAAGAAGAAATTCGAAACCTTAGTATAGGAAGTTCTAGAGACTCTCAACGTACTAGTTTAGCAAGGCAAGAGAATTTTGTAAAAATGGTCAGCCGGGGACCATCAATGAAGCTGTAAAAATGATTGAAATTATTAGTGTTTAATGAGAATTTCTACTTTGATTTCTACATTACTTACAGGTTTGAAATTGGAATTTACCCCGAAGGTGTTACATCATGTTAGGCCGATCCTTTGCATAAAAGGGCTCCCCCATAGGACATGCATCCAAATTATTTTGATATCTACTAACTCATATCTTTATTTTTTTCTTTTGAATAAACTACAGCAATTTGATAGAAAACACACTCCTGAGCCGATTTCTTTTCTTCATCCCAGGTACTTTTCAAAATAGCTACCCATAGAAATCCTATCATTATGCGGTCCCCGCAACCAAGTTTTGAGAAACTGTGAAAACATGAGTTCCCATCTTGAGCCATCAGAGATATCTGTGACGCCCCCACCTCTCCTTAGGGCGAACCCTAGGGTATCAGTGGGACGCCTGCCCAACTCTCGTCATGACTCACTCACTCGTTCAAGCTTAATAAAGGATCACTGTGACAGCCCCACCTTCCCCTAAGGCGAACCAAAGGGTTCGGCGGACTGCCTGCCCAGCTCTCGCCAGGACTCGATCACACTCTCCGAACAAAATAAGATACAACCTCGAGGAAAACAAAAAAAAAACAACCCCAAACTGGAAACATATATTTACATTCATCCCAATCTCAACCAGAAGTATAGTTCCAAATGTAACCAAAGCTCTAACTTTCTCAATACAACCAACTCTATCCAAGCAACTAGAGCGAGTGCAAAAGCCAAAACAAAACAATTCAAAACAAAATCTAGACTATTTTATTCTATACAGGCCTCTCGCCCGTGCTTGCCACCCCTGTAAGGAAAACAAAAGGCGTGGTATGAGCTAAAAACCCAGCGAGATTCTATATACACAACCAAGCAGTTAAACAAGGACATTAAGCATGTAATAACAAGTAATCCAGATAACATTTACGATATAAAGCAATAGTAACACATACAATAAAGGATACATGCTCACGAGGAGCTATTCGTTCGTTCGTTCATTCATTCGCCTAATATTTTCCTTATTTCTCCGATCATTAAAACATTATTTGTAAATGAAAACTCCTTCATTTCTTGTCGTTCGTTCATTCATTTCGTTCCCCAATCTCCGCCAACTTCGTGGTCATACTCGAGTATACCAAACATTCACCCAGGGTCACTAATCGCCCGCCGAGTCCGCTTCTGGCTCGAGTCGACCAGTGAACAAAGGGCAAGGGCCCAGTTCAGCCAGAAGGCTTACATTCATGCCAAAGTAAACATTTAAATCATTCAATCATTGAAAGTTCACGTTCATTTAGATCGAGTGCGATAAGTACACACCTCGCCTAGCAAAAATCATTTCTGAAAATATTGGAAACATAACTCTACTTCAATCACGTAATTAAAACAACAATCCAAATAGTCACCAATAGTTCACATAGTCATTAGAAACAAATTGTAATATAGAACACTCACCTACATAAGCAAAATAACGTCAAAAT
Organism: Coffea humblotiana; assembly: GCA_023065735.1. Lineage (NCBI taxonomy): Eukaryota > Viridiplantae > Streptophyta > Magnoliopsida > Gentianales > Rubiaceae > Coffea > Coffea humblotiana. Next base: position 19,120,939 of record CM041216.1, read on the forward strand.
TCTTCCGGGTAACACTCCTAATCACCAAGAAACGCCTAAGAATAATCATAAGAAAATATTAATTTAAGAGCATTGAAAGATACTAAGCTCGAAACTTAAACATTTCGTTTAAACGAGAATCAAGTAATTGAAACTTATTTAGGGACTATTCGTAAAACCCTTGCTCACTTTCCAAACGGTGAAATTAAAGCCATTATATGTGAAAAAATGCCATTTGGGTCAAAGAAATGAAGAAAACATATTTCCATTAGTTTGTAAATTCCAAGGGTACAAGTTTCGGCTGAAATTCGCTTTATATACCTCCACAAAAGGAAACTTGAATAACCTAGACAAATCGAGTTAGATTCGTCCTCAAAGTCTTACTCAAGATAAGCGTAATTCTACTTAAACCTCAAGTACAAATTTGAGCAGCATGCCCTTTGTGTTTACCAAATTTCCAGCCATTTATGGCTTCCTTCTTTTCCTTAATTCAGCCCCACAATACACACAAGTAAGGTTACAACAATAGCCCTTCCATTAGGCTTCAAAATCATCCAAGTACAACACAACTGCAATAGTACAAGCAAATATCAATTTTGAAGACAAAAGCTAAATGACAGATTTGGCATCTCATAGTATTTTAGTCATAACTGGAGCTATGGTTATCGAATCGAGGTGAACCTTATACCATTTTGAAGCTAAGACAGGGGGGAACAACCTTCATGAAGGCCACTTAATCTAATTTTATAGTTTATCTAAGTCGAATTTTCCAATCACAGCTCCAAACGTTAATGATCAGTCTGGTTGTCAGCACTGACTTTAAACCGGCAATAACTCAGGCTACACAACTCTGTTTTGGGTGTTTTTAGAGGCGTTGGAAAGCTAACACATAGGGATACAATTCTTATGAAGACACCTCAACCCAGTTCTCAACCTAACCTAGTCCAATTTACCCAAACAGCTCCAGCTTTTCCAGTTCGAAGCTCACTGTAAAAGTCATCTAGCAGTCCTGACTTATTCAATCATATCTCAGCACACACAACTCCGATTTAGTTGATTCCAAAGCCATTATAAAGCTAGAATACAAGGATACAATTCTTAAGAAGGCATCAAAAGCTAATTTATTCATCCTCCCATCCAAACGAGCCAATTACAGATGCTGATTTCCAGTTTTGGCAGAAACAGGGCAGCAGGGGTAAAATAGTCATTGCACATGCTACAGTGCTCCGATTGAGTTGAAATTTTACAGGCATAATTTACACTCATTCTATAAAACTTTCATGTTTTGAGCTAAGGCCAATTCAGCTTCCATCATGGCCGAATAACACTGGTCAGAACAAAGCAGAAAATTTTCTAAAAAAACTGAAATCTACACATCATCACTTCTAACCAAGAAATATTGCACAAAACTACCAAAGTGGCAACCACAAGCCATTAATTTTCATCTATTAGAAGCAAAGAAGGATGTTCTTAGCAATTTACCTTAGAACCTCAAAGAAAGTAGTAGCTTAGTCCTTCTTCCTCCAAATCAACTCCACCAAAGCCTTTAATCTCCCTTAGTGATCACTTGTATGGAGTAGTTTCTAATTTGGTTGGTTAAAACTCAAGATTTGAGCAAGGATTGAAGTTGAAATTTGAAGAGCTCTCCCTTGTTTTTCTTGTCAAGAGGTTCGGCCAAGAAGCAAGGAAAAATGGGAAAGAAATTGGTCAAAATTTGGTTTTAAGAAAAGTTAATGTCTTGGGTCAAAAGTCCAACTTCCAATGAGGTGAAAACACTTGGCTCTCTTGAAGGTTCTAAGCTTATCCTCTCACCCCCAATCATTCCTCTAATTAACTAACCTCTAATCACCTCCTAGCACCTTGTAAAATAATATCACTTAATATTTCATCACTTAATCGGCAAAATTATATCGCACTAGCGGGTCCCACATCGAAAAATGCACTTCAAATTAACGTATACTAACTTATACCAGGGAAAACGATTTAAAAATTGTACTTACTTGTAAAATGTATAAAACATTTAATATTTTCAAAGGACAGTATAAAATGTAGGCAAAGAAATAAAATAATACTTGAAAAATGTGGAAATTTTTCGGGTTCTCACAATCACAATTAACCATCGACTTAATTAAGAAGTACTTCGAATATACAAGCTCAAAACTCCCAAGCATACCATTTACAATTACAATCCATAATTCCCAAGTATAACAAAATTTACACTTCAATGGTCCCCAATAACATACAAAAGTATACTAGTTTCAACCAAAAGTCACTAGTCTAGAATCTCCAACTTCCACCTCCAAAGCTTGTTAAGGAAAATAAACTTAAAAGGATGAGCTAACGCTCAGTAAGGCCAAGAAAACAAGTAAGCAGTCAAGCACATAGGACCAATTAATCGGAATAGCATGTTTGAAAGCATCTTTAACATGAACTTTTATTTAAATGCACAAGTAGGAAATAAATACACAAGGAAGGATACAAGAAACTCTCAGGAGCTATTTCCACATCTCGACCGCTTTAAGCCATCTGGGGTTGACTCTCCATCAACTCAAGTAGTAACATGACCGTAGTGCTCCACTTACGTCCTCCATCCAACATAACACCCTCTCGGATCCGGAACCAAGCACGCATGAGGTGGCAATACTAATCGAGTATACTAAGCAAGATCTCAAAGATCAAGCTATAAAATTTTCCATGGTTCACCAAGCTTCTCAACCAAGCCCTTGCTGGCTCGAGTTACGAGGTTAGCCAATGGTTGGGGTGTCCCCAGAAGTATAAGTGGTCGATGAGACATCGCTCCAATCGACTTAGAATTGTTTATGGCTCTAAGTCGGTATGAGAGGCACCTCCCACCCGAATAAGGTGTGGTACATGCTTCCGTTCAATGCTCACGAGTTAAACATGTTCATGCACAAATACAAGTCATATATATTCATTTAACAAGTATCATGCAATCAGGAGAGAGAGAGAGGACGAGGGCGGTAAAGTACACCCTTGCCTCGGCAAGTTCATGTATCATATAGCACTTGTACAAATAGCAATTTAGTCAGAGTAGCATTGAACATGCACTTGACACTCACTAAAAGTCAAGGCAAAACAAGAGCAAAACGAGAAGTCAGATGAGCTCTTCGGCGTTCTCGTGACCACCTAAGACATGCACAATCATGATTACCTAGGTACTCGACCAAGGTTATAAAGAAAAATATTTTCTTGCTACCCACCCTCAAGGTCACAAGTTCGAGTCAAGTTAAAGGAGCTTTTCTCGGTAAATCATTGAAATAATGCTCAAAGAGAACTTAAAGGCCGTTTTCGAGGTAAGTCGTGGTAGGAAATCTCAATTCCAAAAGAAAGTACTATATTTACTTTCGGCACGAAAATCAAGAAAAAGGGGTAGATGATTTCCATCTCTCAAAACTTTTAATCTCATATCCAAAAGTTAGAATATAAAGAACGTTCACATTTTCCAAACTAATGGAGTCAAAACTCATCAAAACTCCACTCATTTTCATAGTAAATGCCAAAGTTAAATGTTCCAAGTTTCGAGTATAAAACTAGTGAAATTCTCCAAGAATTACTCTAGTCAAAACGCTCCATTTTTAAAAGTTCAAACTCATGGAAATCAAGGGCACAAGAGTAGGGATTGAAGTCATTTCTCAAGTATGGAAAAGAGGTGCCATTAACCAAGAAAGTTAAACAACCAAGAAAACGCATTAAGAGAGGTTTAATCCTTTGGAATCTAAGATTCAAAATGAAGGTTTTAAATTGAAAGAGGCCTTGTATCCAATCATAAAACTAAACTTAAAACGGACCGACAATCTCAAATGAAGGTTGAAAGTGCTTAAAAGAGTCATTTGTTTGAAACCAGAAAATTTCTAGCTTGGTGCGACACTATTTGGAAAAATCATATCTCGAGTTCCGTAAGTCCAAAAATTAGAAAATTTATACCGTTGGAAACTAGATTCAAAGTACTAAACTTTACAGAAGACACTTTTCCTGGATTCAAATCAGAAAGCATTCAAATCTCAGCTCAAACTTATTGTTTTATTAAAACAAGGCAGAAACAGTTTTTGATTTTTCAGTAAAGTTTGAAAATTCGACAAAATTCACAGGAATTGAATTAGCCTCTGAAATTTATAACACAGCAAGAACTTCAAGTCAAGTTTCAAACACAACAAGCAAAACTCAGTTTTGGATTCTCCAATACCAAGATACAACAGTTTTTAAGAAAAATGGTTTTCGCAACCTGTTCCGCGGATTCTCAGTCATAAAGCTTTGGCACAGTTTCGAAATCAGGCTGTAAACTAACGCTACACAAGTCAAAATTGGAAATGGTTTATAGCGTTGAAAACTAGATTCAAAATTCCATAAATCATCAGAAGAAATCGTGTTCAAACTCTTTTCACTAAAGGGACGAAATTGAGTCACAAGATGCAGCTGTATAATTTCTCGGGTAAACAAGTGAAGCAAATCAGTCCACTTTGCTGGTTCGCTACGGCTCACTCAAAACGAATTAGCAGGGAAATTTTATACTGTTGGAAAGCTCTTGGTGTCTAGTTTCAAATGCCTCAAACGGAACTTGATTTTGAATTTTGTACAAAGATTTATGAACAGTCAAAAAGCCCCTGGTTGGCTGGGCCTGGGCAACTTTTCCAGTTTTCTTTCTTTTCTCAAAACTCAAGTTTTAACCAACAATTGAAACAATTTTTGAGAGATAATTTTTCACCCACACAATACAACATACAAAAAGCATTTTTCAAGCCATTTGATCAACAAATTGGAAATTAAAGCAAGGAAACAAGACAGCCAAATTCAGTCAGCCCCTTCCCCTTCATTTTTCAAGTTCCTCTCACCTTTTGGCATTTTAATCACAACGGAAGCTACACTTATCGGATTTAGATGAAATCTTATGGAGTTTCGAAGCTAAGACATAGACCTACATTTATTATGAAGACCTCCAAAGCCAATCATGCATTGTCATGGTCAAAAATTGAAATCTCAGAGAAAACAGAAAGTTGTCGGTTAAACAGGGCATTTGGGCAGTAAGGGATATGTTAGTCATTTCACAATCTACAATGCTCAGATTGAGCTGAAATTTTCTGGGGTAGAAAGCTAACTCAAATCCCAACAACCTTCATGTTTTGAACAAGAACTGATTTGGCCTTTAGCATGGATGAATATGCAGTTCAACTGGTGAGTGTAAATCTGGAATAAAGCTGACAGCAAAGAAATAATTGGGGAAACAAGAGATGTCTTCAACAAACCTAACTTCCATGGCTCAAATCCAACTTTCAAGCCAACAACCAAGCTATAATCCACAAGAATACAATCAAACAAGCAAGAATCCTCAAGTCCTCTACCTAAAAGTTCACCTCAAGGCCACTACCTGGAATATAAAGCAAGAAACAAGGGTTTCCTCAAGTCCTCTAGCTTAGGTTTTGGTTAGGGTTTCCAAAATCCAAGCAACAACCACTAACCATTTCTAATTTTTGAAAAATTAAAGATCAAAAGGAGTAAAATTTGTTACCTCTTGAAGGTTTCTTGAACCTTAGTTGAAGGCAAGATTTTTCACCAACACTCCACCAAAACCACCACAAGATAGCACCTTTCCTCTAGCTAAAGCAATATCCAAAGGTCTTGAGGGTTGGGTGTGGATTTTTGACCAAGATTAAGGCCAAGGTAGAGAGAGAGTGTGAGAGGGAGCTGAAATTTTTGATTTGTGGTGAAAAGGTAAGAAGAAATGTAGCTTTTTGTTAGGTGAGAAAGTCAACTTGACTAGTGGGGGTAATATTGTCATGCACTACCAATTTCCTTATTGTTTGCTACACTTAAATACTAATTCTCCAAGTAGTTCCTTTAGCACTACAATTACCCATTCTTACTTGTCTAAATTAGTTCACCAAAATCTCCGATTAGTCGTGTTGGCGCGACTTTTGAAAATTTTTTTGACCGCGTAAATGATAAAAGTATAATTTAAAAAAAATTCATGCTAAAATAATAAAATTAATTAACACCAATGCAAATAATTTTAAAATAAGTAAAAAATTAAAAATAAAAATATGAGTCCTCACAAATATCTACAATGATTCCATCGTGAGAGACTATATGTGACGCCCCCACTTCTCCCTAAGGCGAACCAAAGGGTATCCGCAGGACGCCTGCCCAACGCTCGCCAGGACTCGAAACAAAATCCAATTCAAACCTAGTCTAATACTAACAACGAAAGTCGGAATAAAGGTACGAAATCATTTCCATACATAAATATCCAGTTTTACATCACAATTTCAAATTTACAATCACTTTTCCCCAAGATATACAACATCCAAGAGTGTCTAGTCGATTACAATCAAAACACTAATACAAAAGTGCCTCAAGTCGGCATTTGCTTAACTCCTTCCAATCGGGGTTCCTGTTAAGGAAAACAACTAATAGGATGAGCCAATACTTAGTGAGGCCAAGAAACACACATGCAAACACGCAATCCAAATAGGCACAAATTACATAGTAAGTAAAGCTATAAGTTCGAATAATTCACATTTCGAATAAATAAAAAAAATAAACAGAAACATTCAAGGATACTGTAGCTCTCAGGAGCTAAATTCCACGTAGTCGAGTCGGAGTCTTGATCACATCTCATGTTGACACCCCATCAACCACATGAGTATCAAATCTGTAGATATACCACTTTTCTTCAAATCCCGTCACCATTACATCCCCTTACCGGGCCCGCTCATTCAAAGTTTTTGATAATACTCGAGTATATCATGGAAATACTGCACGAGTAATGCCGAGCAAGATCTTTCCCAATAGATCATGCTCTACGAATATCTCATGGTTTGCTAAACTTATCGACCAAGCCCATGCTGGCTCGATTCACAAAGTTAGCCAACGAGTTTGGGCGTCCCCCGAATACGAATACGAATACGAATATAAGTCGATGAACAACGCTCAAATCGACGATTTCCAAATAGGAATCACAAATAGGAATCACATATACGAATCACAAATACGAATCACATCCACATTACTATGTACAAGTCGAATATGAATTCACGTAGCAAAATACGAATATAATTTTGTTCGAAAGAGAACGAGTGCGGTAAAGTACACACTCGTCTCAAAATTTCAAATTTACATAACGGATAAGAAACAGTTAACCACTTAGCAACAAATTCATGCACTTGACACTCACCAATCAAAATAAGAGAGTGAGTGCGTAAACAAGCCTTTAGGTGTTCCCCTCGAGATCCTCGTGAAGGTCTCCTTGAGCACCTGAGCAAACAATAGTTATCCATTACACACTATCACTTAAAATCCTTTCTTATCAAGAGAGGGATTGTACACTTGTACAATCTAGAAAATACCATGGAATGGGGTTTTACTTGCTCAAAATTCAAGGTTCAAAAGTAGTGTTTATTAACATAAGGAAAAACTGATTTACTTCATGAAGACAAGTCCAAAATGGTCAATTAGTATTGAAGGATAGGGAAGAGTCTCAAAAACTCAATTCCCGTCAAGTTTGAAAATTTCAGATTTGAGGTTCGATTTTTGAAAAAATCGTATTTCACTCTCCGTATGTCCAAAATTGGAAAAATTGGTACCGTTGGAAACTACTTCCAAAGTACTAAAAGTTCCTAGAAGACACTTTTCCATGATTCCAATTGGAAGATATTCAAAATTTGGCCCAACGTTGCTGTTTTGGAAAGTCAAGACAGATTTGTGTTGATTTCGACCAAGTTTGGAAATTCGGCAAAATTCACCACAATACGAACTAGCCTCTAACATTTGGAACTCAATTAGAGTTACAATCAAAGTTTTCAAATCAAAAAGCAGAACAAGAATTGGAGTTTTGAGTACCAAGATATGGCGGCTCCAAGTTGCTGAATTCTCCTCCTCAAACAAGGATTTTCCAGGTTTAAAGCTTGAGCTTAGGTACTTTAGTTGGGCATCGAAATGGACTCGGAATGATACCAAAGTTGGCAGTATTATACTACCATATGAGGGATATTCCTATATCAATTTTCATGGAAAAATACGCATGGAACGTTGGTTAACCAGATCACCAAAGTTTCCAAATTTTCAAGGCAAATCTGCCTTGTAAATGAGTTTTCCGTTTTAAAAACGTTTGGCCAACAAAAATGTCTCAAACACAGTCCCTTTGTGTAGGTAATGTCTAAGAAACATCCAAAATACATTTAGTAGGTGATTAACACCAAGAATTTCGAACAACGAGTCCCAATCAAGATTTAGACATTTACTAGCCAAAAAGAGGGTTTCAAATCATTGGGTCAGTTTCGGATTTCGGCCACAACTCACTCAATTCAGCTTGGAATTGAGCATGGTCAGTGGCGTTGAAAACTAAATTCATAAATCTACAATTTCTCAGAAGAAATCGTTGTCAAAATCTGTCTACAATTAGCTCATATTTGAGCATCAATTCGCTGCTCAAAACAAAGCTCCCAGTGTAGACGCGAAACAGGACAGTCATGTTCAAACGATTGGTATGGACTACTCATGTGGAATCAGAACGTAAATTTTATACTGTTGGAATTCTGAGAATGTTGAGTTTCCATTGCCGCAAACGGCACTCGATTTTGACTTCAGAGTAAAACGTTATAGCCAAAATAAAACACTGCCAGAGCAGTTACGGGAAAATTTCCAGTTTTTGCTGATTTCCGAAAAACTCAACATCTACCCATCCAAATCCCCAAATTTTTTGTTGAAAGTTTCTACACAAACCATAAAACATGTATACATCATAAACAAGTCATTATAACCACAAGAAATTGCTCTAAGAGCCACGGCATGTACAGGGGCAGAAATGGAAAAATTCCCTCATCACTTCCGTTGAGTTTTCTTTCAACAAGACAACCTATTTCCACTAGATTAAACACTAATCCAACATTAATAACATCAAAACACAACAAATCAGTCCATCAAGCCATAGTGGGAGTTGATAGAGCCCACACACCAACTTTCCAACATAAATAAAGCTACCCAAATGATTATAGAAGCTTATAAGTGCAAGATAGTCTGCATAAACTAAGATTCTTGTAGTTGATCGTGGTTTACCTCTCTTGATGAACAAAGCAGAAATTTTCGGCCTCTTGAAGCTCAACAAAACCGTGGAAAGCAAGCTCTCTTCCTAGCTTGAGGTGGTCTCCAAGTGGTTAGCAAAGTTTAGGTGAAATTTGAGGTGATTTGGTGAAGATTTGATGAAGGAAAAATGAAGAACTTTGGTGGTTTTCTCCCCTTGGATGGCCGGCTGTCTTGGAGCTAAAGAGAGAGAGAGAGTTTGATGCAAATGAAGCTTCCAAGAGAAGCTAAAATGTGTGGCTCTAATTTGTCTAAAAGTCAACTCTTCAATAGTGCGCGTTCGCGCGCGTTTCGCGCTCGATTCCTCTCGGGTTTGTTTCACTTGTGCACTAAACCTCTAATGCACTTTCATTCATACTATTATTATTTACTCTCAATGGTCTAAAATAATGGTCTTAAGTCCCTCAATTAATCGCGCGTGTAAAAACGCGTACTTCCGATTTGTGCGCGATAAAGTGGAATTTTCAAGAAATTCTTATAACGATAGTATCACTAACTAATAATTGAACACTTAAACATAAAAATACCTATTTCAAGACTAATGTACAAGTCTCCCATTTTCCAAACTTATGGTATCCTCGAATCGATTATTGTTTCCAAACGCGTATTCACTATTCTCACTTAACGGGTTTTCAAAAATTAAATTTCGAAACGAGTCATTTTAAAAATATAAGTAAGTTATAGTTCCATGTAATTGGGTCTAAAAAGGTTGAAATAAAATATTCGGGGCAAACGGGTAATTAATTATTTAAATAAGCTAGTAATAGGAGTTTAAATTAGATAAATTTGCGAGTCCTCACACTACAAATCTGGAGGCCCAATTAAGTGAGATGCTAAACAGATTCAGCGAATTAAGTGCAAAAATGGCAGCACAAAGGCGCATGGTTGACCAACTGGACTCGAACAATACTGACTACTGGCGGTGTCCAAAACAACCATGTACCAGTCGACGATAACCAACATGAGCTAGAAAACCCACCACCTCACATGTCACACCATCAAACTACTTTCGTTCCGCCTTTCACAAGTCCACCTGAAGGCGCCTTTACTTATCCCATCCCCAGTTTACCACATACATACCCAAACAATATTTTCTTCAACCTGATTAGCCACCAAATTTCCCAAAGTTATCCACAAATCAACCTAAACATTTCATCTAACCCTCAAGGACCCCATCACCCCACCACAGAGCCATTCATGTTGGACACCGCTTTTCAAGCGAAGGCAGAAGTAGACGAGCCCTCTATTCCGATTGACAAAAATCTACTGAAGAGGTTGGACCGATTAGACGAGTTTATGAAGAAGAGTTAGGGATTGAACAAGCATGGAGAATTCGACTATGATGAGCTGTGCCTCTTTCCGGATATTTTTAAAGCTTCTAAATTTAGCAAATATGATGGCACCGAAAATTCGAAAACGCATCTCCGAATGTTCGCGAACAAGTTAGGAAAGCTAGTGGATGATGAGAACCTACTAGTGCGTTTATTCCTTAAAAGTCTGGAGGGCGACGCTCCGGACTGGTATTCTAATTTAAAACCTGAGGAAATGAAGACCTAATTGGATTTATCTACAGCTTCGTGAGGCAATATGAATACAACTACGAACTTGCATCAACGAGAACCACACTTGAAGGGACCAAGAAGAAACCATCGGAAGACCACAAGACATATGCTAAACGTTGGAGAAAACTTGTGGCTAAGGTGGAACCCCCCATGACCGAGGAGGAGATTGTCTGAATATCCATTAAAAGCTCATGATCCACTGTACTTTGAGGAGATCTTTTGTATGACTGGGTGTTCATTCGCAACTATTGTTAACAAATTGGAAGAATTTGACAATTTTGTTAAGGCAGGAAAAATTGTTAACGTATCGAAGTTGAAAATACAACTAGAAGCCCTACAAGGTCAGAATAACAATGGGAAGAAGCCCCAATTCAAGAAGAAAGAAGAAACTGCCTTCATTTGGGATCAAGGCCCTCAACTAGACCCAAATTTCAAAACCGCCCCACTTACTCATCACCCTACCCATATTATCCAAACTCCCGTCCTGTCTACCACACTATCGTCAACCCCCCTCACCCCTGACCCAACTATGCAAATATACCTGCACCACCCTTTCAAATTTCTCAACCAAACTTGCAAAATCGACACCGACCCCTTATAACCGAAGGCCCGTTCCACCAAACAATCAAACCTATAACTATTCTCAAGCCAGTGAGACCCAAAACCAAAATCAATATTGAACCTTTAACAATTTGGGCCGACCTCTCGACCAACTATAAGAGCAACTCAAAGCTGCTGGCAAAATTGGCGTGGTGCCCCCTAAAACATGCCCTAGGGGTGTCTCTACTTGCTACAATCCTCAAGCCATTTGCACATATCACTCTTGAAGTCCTGGTCATTCCACCTCCAATTGTTGGGCATTAAAGTATAAGATTCAAGACATGATTAAGGCCGGAGACATAGTTTTGAGAAGAAGAGGTGAATCAGGGCCAAACGTCAGCAAGAACTCTCTTCCCGAGCCTAAAGGAACTTTAGGGACTATTACCACTAAGAAGAAGTTTGAGAAACCTGGCCAGTACATTGTGGATGAGAATGAAGTAATTGAGATAGTGGAGAAGTCTTTCATACTAGAAGGAGAACTTTCGAAAACTGATCCCTTCATCTTAGATTTGCCAGAACCTGTGGTGCTTGAATTTCCTGAACAATCACCTGTGCATAACTTGCAAGAAGTACCACGAGATTATAGTGAGCCTGCTCTGTTAATTGGGGATGTCGAGGCGCCAAAAAAGGAGGAGGTTACTATCGCTAAACTTGGAAAGATTGTGGAGGAGAATCTGATGTCATCTAAGCTGTCTGTGACTAAAAAGGAAGCTTTGAATTTTCTTAAATTGCTGAAAAGGAGCGAGTTCAAGGTCATTGAGCAGTTGGACAAGATGCCCACCCAGATTTCTATTCTAGACTTGCTTTTAACCTCCGAGTTGCATAGAAAGGCGCTACTCAAGGTTTTGAGCGAGGCTCGAATACCGAAGAATATTTCAATTGACAAGTTTACTCATGTTGTGGAAAATGTTCTGACTGCTAATCACATAACCTTTTCGGATGAGAAATTGACTTCTGAAGGAATCAGACATAATAAGGCGTTGTATATCTCAGTGCGCTGCAGTAGAAAGCTACTGCCTAGCGTCATGATAGACAACGGATCTGCCTTGAACATCTGCCCTGGAACACTCTCATAAAACTTGGACTTCTGGATGCTAAACTGCAGCCACCTGCAACGATAATAAGAGGATTTGACGGAGTTGAAAGAGAACCAATGGGCGAAACGGATTTGGTACTGGAGATAGGACCCGCCCAATTTCAAGTGGTTTGCCAAGTCATGAATTTTTTGAGTGTCTACAACATTCTACTTGGACAATCTTGGATCCACACTTCTAATGCCGTTCCATCTTCTCTTCATCAAAAGGTGAAATTCATTGTCAATGATCAACTTATCACTGTGTTCGCCGAGGATGATTGCACCATGATCATTAATTCTACGTCAAAGGAGGAGAATGGCAAAAAAAGCTTTAGTTTCCCCCCATCATGTGGCTGATATTGTATCTGTAGGTTGGGTGTCTAAAGAAAATTCGTTGACAAAGATGGGCCTGCCAGAAGCTAGAGTAATGATAGCTAAGGAAATGATACGAGGGGAATTTGAATTTGGCAAAGGTTTGGGGTGGAATCTGCAAGGCATTTTGGAGTCTATAGAGCTTTTGGGGAAGAAAGATACATTTGGATTGGGATTCCAACCGACTATCCAGGACAAGAAGGAGATGCAAGCTCGTAAGAAGGCAGAGAGGAAAGGAAAGTATATCACTATGAATTTCCCACCGTTACACTACACTTTTCCTCGGCCATCTGGGATAATTTTGTTTGAATTAAATAAAGAGGACCCAATTGAGAAGATTGAAATGGACCTGTCTCAACTGTTTGTTGGAGTCACCTACGAGAACAAGCCATTGGGAGAAATAGAGTTCCCAAGCATCCTTGAAGGAGCCATGCAGAATTGGACTGCTGATTACCTTCTCTCTCGAAGGAAATTTCGGTAAATTTAGAAGATTGTCCTGGGCCGAAATCCATGTAAAAAAGCTACTTTATTTTGAGTTATTTCTTTCCTTTTAGTGTCATGTTAATACGCGTTTTGTTTAAATGAAAGTCTGTTCTCACTGCACAGTTCTATTGGGAATGTGTTTGTTTTAACTGACATTTCAGTTTGCAAAGTATTCGTTTTTATTCCAATATCTGTTTGCTTTTAAAATTCAATAAAATGGAAGATCTTTGTCCATCTTTATTATTTTCTACTTGTTTATTGTGCATATTTACTTTATTTTCAGATAACCAAAAATAAAACCGTTTGATCCTTCGAATATCACTGTTCTCGAATTCAATGATTGCAAACTCGATATTTTTCACGCATTTGAAATTATGGAATCCGAAATTCAAAACGAGAGTGATAGCGAGGAAAAATCTGAGTCTATTTCAAAGATTCTTAAACAATATGAGGAGAAACCCAAACCAAACTTAGAAGAGACTAAAAACATTAACATTGGCACTAAGACGGAGGTTAAAGAAATCAAAATCAGTGTGCACTTGAATAAGGAGCAGAGAAAAGAGATGATTGGATTTTTAACCATGTTCCAAGATATATTTGTATGATCATATGATGATATGCCCGGAATTTCAACAGATATAGTGGTTCGTAGATTGCCGACCAATCCAAATTTTTTGCCAATGAAGCAAAAATCGTGCAAATTTAAGCCAGATATAAGTGTTAAAATCAAGGAGCAGATCGAGAAGCAGCTTTCAAATCTTGTACCTGTTCCAAAGAAAAGTGGAGAAGTGCAATTGTGTGCCGACTACAGAGACCTCAACAAAGTTAGTCCGAAGGATGATTTTCCACTGTCAAACATTCATATTCTTCTGGATAACACCACTAGACATGAAATTGAATCTTTCGGTGACTGTTTTGCCAGGTATCATCAGATCCTGATGGTGGAAGAAGACAAAGAAAAAATTGCTTTCATCACTCCGTGGGGAACATTCTGCTATCGGGTAATGCTGTTTGGATTGAAGAATGCTGGAGCCACCTATCAACAGATCATGACCACTTTGTTCCACGATATGATTCATAAGGAGATAGAAGTCTATGTGGACGACATTATCATTAAATCCAAGAAAGCTGAAGACCATCTGGTTGATTTGAAAAAATTATTCGAAAGGTTGAGGAAATATAACTTGAAGTTGAATCCTGTAAAATGTACTTTTGGGGCTCCCGCTAGTAAATTTTTAAGGTTCATTGTCAGTAAAAAGGGAATTGAGATTGATCCGGGGAAAACCAAAGCAATTCGAGAGATGTCCATACAGAAAACTGAGAAGGACGCGAAAGTTTTTTTGGAAAGATCAATTTTATCGACAGATTTATCGCTTAGTTAACATCTATATGTGAGCCTTTGTTCAAATTATTGAAGAAGAATGCGCCGATGTACTGGAACGAAGAATGTCAGCAAGCTTTCGATAAGATAAAGGATTATCTGTTGAATCCTCCGATTTTAGTGCCACCCAAGTCAGGTCGACCTCTAATCATGTATCTGTCCGTGTTGGATGAGGCTATGGGATATGTATTGGGACAACATGACAGCACGGGAAAGAAGGAGAAAAACCATCTAATACCTCAGTAAGAAGTTCACTGCATATGAGGCCAATTATTTCTTTCTTGATAGGAGTTGATGCGCCTTAACTTGGGCCACTCAAAAGTTGAGGCATTATTTACTCAGTCATACAACCTATCTCATTTCTCGCTCCGACCCTCTAAAATATTTGTTGGGAAAGCTGACGCCGACAAGTCGTATGGCGAAATGGTAGATAATTCTCTCAGAGTTCGATATCGTTTTCACTACACAAAAGGCAATCAAGGGTCAAGCCATAACAAATCATTTGGCTGAGAATCCGAAGGAAGATGATTACCAGCCACTACATACTTATTTTCCTGATGAAAAGATCTTATTTATTGGTACATCGGAAGACATAAATGAACAATGCCCTGAGTGGAGGTTACTCTTTTGATGGCACTTCGAATTCTTCTAGGACAGGAATCGGAGCTGTTCTAGTGTCACCTGAGGGAAGCCATTATCCTACCGTTGCTAAATTATGATTTTCTTGTACTAACAACATGGCTGAGTATGAAACTTGTATTTTTGGACTAAAATGGCATTGGAAATGGAGATAAAGGATCTGATCGCGTTCAGCGATTCTAATATATTGGTACATCAAACGCTTAAGCAGTGGGTGACGCGAGACTCGAAGATCATGTCGTACCATTGCAGTCTTCTCAATTTGGCCAATAAATTTAGAAGTTTGGAGTTTAGGCATATCCCTCGTACTCGCAATGTTTTTGCTGATGCTTTGACCACCTTGTCTTCTCTGATTCGACACTCGGACGAGCTGGTAATCGAGCCTATTCAGATTTAATTCCAAGATAAATCGGCACATTGTCTGGTTATGGGAGAGATATCTGATGATCTTCCGTGGTATAGCGATATCAAGGAATTCATCAAGATAGGGTCTTACCCTCCGGGCGCCGATACAGCTACCATGAGTTTCTTGCGCAGAGTGTCGTCAAAATTCTTCCTGAACGGAGAGATGTTATATAAGAAGATATCATATTTGGGTCTTCTAAGGTGCATCGATAGAGAGGAAGCTGATTATATGATGAAAGAAGTGCACAGCGATGTATGCGGACCCCACATGAATGGACACTTATTGACTAAGAAGATCATGAGAACGGGGTATGTTTGGTTCACCATCGAGCACGACTATGTAGATTTTGTCAAAAATTGCATAAAGTGTCAAATGCATGCCGATGTTATACATGCTCCTCCTACAGAACTACATAGTATGACTACTCCTTGGCCCTGTTTTATGTGGGGAATGGGCGTGATTGGAGTTATTGATCCCCTAGTCTCGAATGGGTATCGATTCATCCGGGTGGCGATTGAGTATTTTACCAAATGGGTTGAAGCAGCGTCTTACAAGAACGTAACCAAGAAAGTAGTATTCGATTTTCTGAGGGACCACATTATCTGTCATTTTGGGGTGCCGGAGGCACTGATCACCAATAATGCTAGAAACCTCAATAATGACATGGTAGATAGATTATGTAAATAATTTAAGATCAAGCACCGGAATTCGGCTATCTACAAGCCTCAGATGAATGGAGCGGTGGAAGCTGCAAACAAAAATCTGAAGAAAATCATTCGGAAAATGATGGAAAGACACCGAGATTGGCATGAGAATCTGCCATATGCATTAATGGCTTATCGGACTGCAATTAAAACTTCTACTGGGGCAACACCTTATTCTCTCATGTACGGTTTGGAAGCAATATTAACCGCGAAAGTTGTGATCCCCTATTTGCGCATTTTAATGAAAACTCAGTTGGAGGAAGCTAAATGGATTAAACAGCGACACGAGCAACTATCCTTGATTGATGAAAAGCAGTTAAATGCTGTTTACCATGGACAGTGCTATCAAAGGCGAATGGCCCATGCTTTACAATAAAAAGGTGAAATCTCGCCTATTCCAAGAAGGGACAAACTCTTGAAACGAATTCTTCCCATTCAAGATGAAGCCAAAGGAAAGTTTACCCCAAATTGGCAAGGACCTTTCATTGTTCAGAAGGTATTGTCCGGAGGAGTACTCATTCTCATAGAGATGGACGGACAGATTTTTTCTCAGCCAATCAATTAAGATATGTGCAAGAAAATTGTTATCTGATTATGTGAGTTTTCTTTTTGAAATATGGTCTAGGGTGGACTAAAAGGCGGGCCTTCTTCTTTTCCCTTTGAACATTTTATCCCTAGTTCTCCCCTTTGAGCCTCCAAAATAATCTACTCCTTCGTTTGATAGCTCTTAAGGATCGCAAACTGTGAGGACCCGCAAAATTTCCTTATTTTATATTCTTTTATTTTATTTCTTCGTGTCCCATTTTTTTTACCTTACCCTATTATATTAATTTACCAGAGATTTTTATAAGAAAGTATAGTTTTTAAATCATTTTTCGAGTATAAGTTAGTTTATGGGACATTAGTAGTGTATATTGTACGTGGGACCCGCTAGGGCGTTAAGTGCAATGAATTTTGACAACTAGGTAAAGTTTTGTATTAAGGGACTTTATTTTACCAGGTATTAGGAGATGATTAGAGGTTAGTTAGACTAATTAGTATTGGGAGATAAAAGGATGAGAATGAACTTTAAAGAGCCACGTGTCACTACACTAGTGGAGGGTGGACTTTGACCAAGCTTATTTAACTTTCCTAAACTCCAATTTTGACCCAATTTTCTTCCATTTTAAGCTTCCCTTGGCCGGACCTCTTAAGGAGAAAAACAAGAGAGAGTTCTTCAATTTCTATCTCCCAAACTTGCTCAAATCTTGTGTTTTAGCCAACCAATTTGGAAACTACTCCATACAAGTGTTCACTAAGGAAGTCTAAAGGCTTTGGTGGAGTTATTTTGGAGGAGGAAAGACTAAGCTACCATTTTCTTTGAGGTTTTAAGGTAATTTGCTAAGAACATCTCTCTTTGCTTCTAATAGTTGTAAATTAGTGGCTTGTGGTTGCCACTTTGGTAGTTTTATGCAATATTTCTTGGTTAGAAGTGGTGATATGTGGATTTCAGTTTTTATAGTGAATTTTCTGCCCATATATGAAGCTTAAAGGTTGGCCATGTTTTTACTAGCTTTGATATGTGAAAAATTTAGTGTTTTTGTGTTAGTTTACTTTGCCTAAAGAAATTTCCAACTTATGTGCACAAATTCCAGCTTTAGGGTTTCTAATTTGAGCTACTACTTGGTTGTATTTGAAGGGTATTGTGGCCCTAATTAAGGGTGTTTGATAGCTTGTGATTTGTGGGTGCACTTGTGGTTGAAAGTAAGAAGTGATTGGTGTTGATATTTGGATAGAAAAGTAAAGGAAAAACAAGGGAAGTGCTGTCAAAATTTTCGCAGGAACCCTTGAACAGTTTTGGGAAATTTGCTATATCTTGTGGTGGAAATATCAGAATTAATTTTCATTTGTTGCGTTTGAAACTAGGTTCATAGAGCTTCAAACCATGAAAATTTCAGACCCTAGTTCTATCTGTGTGATTTATGGTGATTTTCCAAAGTTGACTGAAATTACATACCTGTTTTGTCTTTTACTGGATGAAGCAGCGACTTGAGGCTCGAATTTGATTGACTCGTGGTATGAATCTTATAAATGTGTCTTCTGAGAAATTATATCCCTTTGAGTCTATTTTCCGACGGTATAAATTTTATCAATTTTGGATTTAAGAATCGTGAGATGTGATTTTTCAAATGGTGGTGCGCAAAACTGGAAAATCCTGTTTTCCTAGAATTATTCTTACTTTCATTCTGCATCTTAAGCTTGGAGTTAGTAAATCATTGTAGGTATGGTTTTGGGTAGAAGCGAAGGGTTTTTGGATCGTTCATATCTTTAGGACCAACTACTACCTTTTCACTCCAAAACTATACTTTTGTGTTGCTTTGGTAATTTACTTGGTTAGGCATATGACTCGTAATCGAGTCTCAATTGTTTTACCTTGGTGGTTTAGGACGTGCCGGTGATCCAAGTACTTCGGGAGGAAACGTTTGAAGTTGTTGTTTGAACTGGTTAGTGTACCACTCCCTTAAATTGGTGCTTATCTGATTTATCTGTACTTGTAATTTGCAACCTGATTATCTGTGACTTCTGTATACTTTGTATGAAGCGAGGGTGTACTTTATCACACTCGTTCTCTCATCTGTTTATTCTGGTTCTTGTATATTGTATAAGTCTGTATTTGTTCTCTGTATCTGTTATCTGTATCTGTTCTCTGTATTGGTTGATGTCATTTGGAGAGTTGAGTCCAACGACCATTCTATGACCTTTGAGCTTAAAACCGGGGGCTAGTTACTCGAGTCGAGCCGGCAAGGGCCTGGTCGATTAGATAATGAACCACGGTAGTCCACTTCTAGGAAATCTTTGGGTATTGGAGACTCTGGATTTCCGGTATACTCGAGTATTACCAACTACTGTTACTGTTGAGGTGTGGGGGCCCGGTAAGGGGTATGTTTGGTGGACGGAATTTGGTGTAAAGTGGTGTTCTACTAGACTGGTTACTTTATTTGAAAGTTGACGGTGTGTCAACTACTATTTGATCAAGCTTCGGTGAAGCAATGGGAATTTTGGCTCCTGAGAGCCACCTGTATCCTTTCCATTTGGAATGTTTGTTCATTTCCTTATATATATTGTGTATGTGTGCCTTAAAAGTGAAATGCCATGATTCGTGATTACTTGTATTTTGGTACCTCATTGAGCGTAAGCTCACCCCCTTCCCGTTATCTTTGTTTTCCTTACAAGGAACAACACTTTTGAACTGTGATTTTGAAGAAAGGGTCGAGCTAGTGTAAACGTTCTTTTGTTAAGCTCTTTTGTAATCAAAACCCTAATTGCCTTTTAATCAAGTATCACGTTTTGATTTGTAAAGTTTTCTATGTATGTATATAAGTGTTTAATTATGTACATTAAGTGTATTCGTTTGAGATGGTACCTTTGGACTTGTTGAGATGCTACTTGTAACCATTGGGCGATCGGACGAGCGCGGCGTTTGAACAAGGAAAGAAAATTTCTGGCGGGAACTGTTCATCGAATCCGGCCGGATTAGCAGGGGATTTTTGGAAAAATTTTGGGTTGCTCACTGCCTCGAATCCGGCCAGGTTTTTGCCGAATTGTGACATGACTGCTTTTCGGTTGCGTTTTCGTTTTCATTTTCGATTCCGTTGAGGTGTTTAATCGAAGTACCATGTCACCCTGTGGTTTAGAATTCATGTTTCCAACGTAGTAGTCTCCGATTGTGAGTTTTCTTGTGGATCCATCACGCGTTATACAGGTTTTGTGTGATTTGGCTCCGTAGTCCTGGCGAGAGTTGGGCAGGTGGTCCGCCGAACCCTTTGGTTCACCTTAGGGGAAGGTGGGGCTGTCACACAAACCCCACACTAGGGCAAAATTTATCTTTCGTTTGTTATGAGAAAAAGGAAGAGAAAAAGTTAAAAGCCAAACTAGGGCAGTTTTTTAGTTTCAATAGCTCTATACTAGGGCAAGATTTATAGGATGCAATCTTAGGGTTTATGAAACCCCTTTAAAAAAATCTTCATTCGAGTCTTAACATTTCTTAACACCACACCTGACCCCGTAACAAAAATCATAAAACCCGGCCTCCGTCTTAGCAGTATTTCTAATGAAAATTGCTTAATCAAATGACAGATGATGTAAATACACATTCACGAATTTTATAAGGGAAGGATTGTCATACTGATGCCATCAATCTTGAAACACATTTTTGAATCGATAGAACCTGTCGCTAAATCTGATCATTAGGTGAAAATCCAAAAGGGCGCCTTTTGAAAAGAAAGAAAAGAAAAAAAGAAGGAAAAAAAGAAGAGAGAAGAGCAAAAAAAAAGAAAAAGAAGAAGAAAAGAAGAAGAAAAAAAAGAAAGAAAAAAAGAGAAGAGAAAGAAGAAGAAGAAATAATGGGCGGGGGCAATCTTAGTGAAAAATCGAAAGGGCGCTAAGGTAGGATTTTGGAGTACCAACTGAGTCGTAAATGGAAAGTAGAGGGTCGATGTTAAGAAGTTGGTGACTATGTTCGTTTGGACTTCTTCTCGTATTGAGGCTCGTTGGCAACACTGAATATTCGAGAATGTGATATCTGAAGGGATCAAGTATAACGTTTCTCTTATCACAGACGGGCCATCCGAATTTATATTTGAATCTCCAAATTATTTCGTAAACTTAATAAAAGTTAGTTTCTCATTGAAAGTTATTTTACTCCATTTTGGTATCGTTGCATGAAATAATTTTGTTTAAAATTTTTACATACTTTCTATTGAACTCGGCTAAGAGACAATTGCCTATAATTTATCGTAATGGATGCATATATGTATTTCTCATGGTACAAACATGGATGGTTGAACACAGATACTAGCAGATCAAGAGAAGGTTGCACAAGATTTCTAAACCAAACAGTTCTTCGACATCAAAAAAACTCATGTTTATAGGGTCCTTAAGGCTCAGGGGATCGCATGGTGGTAGCATTATATTTCGTCGCGGTTGTTGTTTTTTCCTTTTCCAGGATTGGACTACAAATGTCTTTTGAAGGAACAGAAAACAGTGATTATTTAGTTAAGTCTAATCTACATTTGGGGCAAATTTGTCACAAAGGTGATATATGATTCTATGAGTAAGTTTAATTTTTGTTTAGGAAAATAGTAAAAATCACTTCACACCTTTTCATTCAAAAACATTTTTATGTAAATAGTTATTTCGTTGGGTTTGGGTTTGATCTCACTAACTATTTATTTTGTTGGGTTTGGGTTTTATCCCACCAATTGTTATTTCATTAGGGTTGGGTATTATTCTACCAACTGCTATTTTGTTGGGTTTGGATTTTATCCCATCAACCGTGTTAGATTTGGGTTTTATCCCACCAACCGTTTATTTTGTTGGTTTGGGTTTTATCCCACCAACTGTTATTTCATTGGGTTTGGGTTTTATCCCACCAATTGTGTGACGATCCCACCTTCCCCTAAGGCGATCCAAAGGGGTTCAGCGGACCACCTGTCCAACTCTCGTCAGGACTCACTCACTCACTAACATTCTTGAAATAGTCTTTCATGCCTCTAGATTAACATAAAAAGTTTCATTCATCCAAGAATTCTAACTTAATTTACAACCCAAAAGTGAAACATAGGATTTCATTAACAAAGATCCCAAATACATTTCATCTACAAAAAGTACTAGTGCATGAAGATTATTCACACTATTTCACGTGTACTTGCTCCGGCCTTTACTCCTGTAAGGAAAACAAAACTAAAGGAATGAAGAAAGTCTAGTAAGGAAAACAAAACTAAAGGAAATCATCATATACCAAGAAAATCTAGTAGTTCCTCAAGTAAAACTAATAAATCATGATATAAACATCAAGAAAGTTAGGTTTTCTAGCAAAGTTTACCTCTTGACCTCCAACCCCAAAGATCACAAGCAAATCAAGAGGGATGCAAGATTTTCTTCTTCCAAAACTTCACCAAAAACTTCCCTCCAAGCTTACCTCAAGATTGATCGGAGTTGATTAAGATTTTTCGTTGGATTCTTTCAAGCAAGAAATGAAGGCTGGATTTTTTTATGGTTTTCTCCCTCTTTTCTCCTCTCCAAATTCGTCCAAGGCCAAGGAACAAGAAGAAGAAATAGTCAAATGATAAGAGCTCAAGTTGGATAAGAAAAAAATTTGGTCTTGGTCAAGGGTCTTGGTCAAACTTGGTAGGCTAGTTGACAAATGGCAAGGAAAGATGTATTGTCTATCTTTTTGTCTCTCTATTTGCTTCCAATCACTAACATATCTAATGCTCCTTTAATTAACTCTTAACACCTCTTGTCACATAATTCCTTGTACACAAAACTCCTTCTAATCCACCAAATTTATTGCACACACTTCACAAGTCGGTCACACTAGTGTAATGCACTATGAAACTTAACATGCACCAAATTAAACATGCACCAAGTTAAATAATACAATAAGAGAAAAATCATGATTCAACCATAAAAACAAAAAAAGAATTTAAGGCAAGTAAGTTCAAATAAGATGTGACGCCCCCACTTCTCCCTAAGACGAACCAAAGGATATCGGCGGGACACCTGCCCAACTCTCGCTAGGACTCGGTATGAGACGAATTCAACTTATGGAAAATCAATCGATACTAAAAGTCAATAATATTAAAGAAAGAGTCGCTTCCTTAAAATATACAAGTCTTACATCACGAATTACCAAATTACATCAATATTCCCAAATATACGACCTCCAAAAGTTGTCTAAACAATACATTCAAAACCCTAATCAAAAGTCCATCAAGTTGGCTTCTCCAATACTTTCCATTTCAACTCCTGTTAAGGAAAAAAAACTAATGGGTGAGCGAATGCTCGTGAGGCCAAGAAACACACATGCAAACACGTAGTCCAAGTAGCAACAACATTTATACAGTAAGTAAAACTATGAAGTTCGAGTAATTAACATTTCAAGTAGGAAAAGTAAACAGAAACAATTCAAGGATACTGTAGCTCTCAGGAGCTAAATTCCACGTAGTCGAGTCAATGTCTTGATCAAATTCCATGTTGACACTCCGTCAACCACATAAGTATCAAATCCTGTAGATACACCACTTTCTTTGAATCCCGTCACCGTTACACCCCCTTACCGGGCCCGCTCGTCAAGTTTTGATTATTACTCGAGTATATCATGGCAATACTACGCGAGTATACCAAGCAAGATCTCTCCAATAGATCAAGCTTCGTGTTTGCTCATGGTTTACTAAGCTCCTCGACCAAGCCCATGCTGGCTCGATTCGCAGAGTTAGCCAATGACTTTGGGCGTCCCCCGAATATGAATATAAGTCGAGGAGGTTCACTCCGCTCAACACAACATGCACAATGATTACGAGTATAATAGTCGATGAGATTCCCCCAATCGACTTTAAAACCAAGTTTAATACAAGTTGAGTTCGACTAATCACGTAATAAGTCAAGTAGCAAGTTGAGCACAGGAGAGCGAGTGCGGTAAAGTACACACTCGTCTCATCAAATGATATTCACGTATTTAAGCAAGGTAAATCAAGTAGACACAACGATTCATGCACTTGACACTCACCAAGTCAAAAGTGAGCAAATGACCAAACAAGCTTTTAGGCGTCCGCTCCGAGATTCTCTTGAAGATCCTCTTGAGCGCCTGAGCAAATAACGAGTAACTTTTACTCACAACCATGCATTAATCAAGAAAGAGTGTATACATGTTTAGGACTAAGTCGATGTCTTAAAAGAGAACCTTAATCACTCGAAATCGAGGTTCAAAAGTGGGGATTAAAGTCCCAAGAGGAACTAGCCTCTACCATGAAATCGAATTTAAAACAGTTTATTAATATCAAGATGAGGTGACGAGTCCTCAAAAGCTCATTTCATAAGGAATCGGAAAATTTCAGCTTTAAGTGACAAACTTGGAAAAATCAAATCTTGAGTTTGGCATGTCCAAAAATGGAAAACTGTATACTGTTGGAAACTAGGTTTTGGAGTACTAAAAGTTCCTAGAAGACACTTTTCGAAGATTCTAAACGGAAAGCACTCATTTTTGGCTCAAAGTTTCTGATTGAACAAGCAAGACCAGAATTAGTCTTGATTTTCGGCAATTTTTGGAAATTCGGAAAAATTCACAAAAAGTGAATCAGCCTTTGAAATTTGTAACACAATAAGAGTTCCAAATAAGGTTTCAAACACAACAAATGGAATAGATTCGGAATTTTTGAGCGTCAAGATATAGCAGTTCAAAGTCGGTTAACTTTTACTACTAGAACAGTGAATTTCCAGATTTGAAAAGTCATCTTTGTAGCATCATTTGGACATCGAAAAGTTGTTGAAATAACATCAAATTTTGGTAAACTTAAGCTTCTATATGTGGACTACCTCTATATCAAATTTCACACAAAAACTCATGTGGGAAGGCAGTTAACAAAACTACCAAAGTTTCAAAAAATGTTTCAAGGCCAAACTGCCCTCATGCTTTTCTTTCTTTTCCAAATGTTTTGCCACAATGACATCAGTCCCAATTCGATCCATTTTTGAAACCAAGATCCTATAAACATGTTAATAAGCAATTGACAAGCAATTGACATCAAAATTTCTCGAAACAAAACATCCCAAAACAACTCTGACCATTCGCCAGCAAGAAGGGAAAAACTTTCCAGTTTTCCAGCTTTGTTGCACTTTCGAAATTCAGGCCACATCTCACTCAATACAAGTTCAAGTTGGGAATGGTTTGGTGGCGTTGGAAAATAGGGTTCAAATTATACATTTTATCAGAAGAAAACGTTTTGAAAATCAGTTCACAAGTGAGAGAAAATAGAGACACAAGATGCAGCTTCTCCATTCCTCTCGGACAGGACAGCCACCCAACAGAACAGTAAACGTTGCCGAATCACTACGGATGACTCAAAATGAACTAGCGGGTGATTTTTATACCGTGGAAAGCTATGAATGTATAGTTTTGAATGCCACTAACGGCACTCCAATTTCAACCATTTTTACAGGCAAGTTATGTTTCGAATGAAGAGGTACTGTCTGGACATCTACAACACGTTTTCCAGATTTCTTTCAATTGTCGAAAACTCTAGTTTTGAGCAATCAATTGAAACGATTTTTGCAAGGCAATTTTGTACACACAATATATAACATATATCACTCAATTTCACAGTCAAATAACCAAAAAAAAATTTTGAAACAACCACTGACCAATAAGGACAGAATTTCAGCCAGCTTGCACTTCCATTTTCCTTCGATTTTTCCTTCACTTTCTAACCGTATTCATCTTCAAATAACACATAAACAACCACAATTCAACTAATTACACCTCAAGTCAGCTACCTATAAACCACCTCAAGGCCGCTAATCCTAGTGATTAAAGCAAGAAATGAAACACCTCAAGTCCGCTAGCCTATTTCATGCTTTAGGGTTTCAAACCCATGCCATCTAAGCTTGATTCTTGAAGAAATGGAAAGATTTGAGGAAGGTGAAGCGTTGCCTCTTAACTCTTGATGAAACTAGAAATTTTCCACCACAAAACCTCCAAGAAATCCCACAAGTTGTTGTCTTTGCTCAAGCTAGAACCGAATTCTAAGTGGTTGTGGAAGTTGAGTGAAGATTTTGGGCAAGATTGAAGCAAGATAGAAGCAAAATGAGAGGAGCTTTCTTCTCTTTCTTTTTCCCTTTGCTGCTTGGCCGACCAAGAAGGAAGAGAGAGAGTTTTTGTTGAGTGTGAAGCTTCTTGTGGAAGATTGGAGGGAAAAAGTGGTAAAAGGTTTCCAAAGTCCAACTCGCAATACTGCGCGAATAGTGTTTCGGGCCACCAATTTTCTCTCTTCGTTTGTTTCAACTTGTGCACTAATCCTCAAATGTAATTCCTTTAACACTATAATTATTTACTCTTAGTAGTCTAGTATAAATTCCTTAAATCTCCACTTAGTCGTTTCGACGCGAAATACGCGAACTTCCGATTCGCGCGCGATAAAGCGAAATTAAAAGCAATTCATGTAATGATAATATAATTAACTAATACTAGGGTAAATAATTATAAAAATAATTATTTTAAGAATAAAACATGAGTCCTCACATAAGAACTATAAAAGACAAGTAAAATTTAGGAGCCTCACAAACTGCTATTTTGTTGGGTTTGGGTTTTATCCCACCAACTATGTTGGGTTTGGATTTTATCCCACTAACTGTTTATTTTTTTGGGTTTGGATTTTATCCCACCAACCGTTTATTTGTTAGGCTTGGGTTTATCCCATCAATCGTTTATTTCGTTGGACTCGAGTTTTATCCCACCAACTGCTATTTCGTTGGACTTGGGTTTTATCCCCCCCCCCAACCATTATTTTGTTGGGTTTAGGTTTTATCCCACTGACCATTTCGTTAGATTCAGATGCAGTCCATCAACCTTTTTATTTTCTAAGTTTAGGTTTTCCGATTAATTAGGCCTTTGCTAGTTGTTTCAATTGCAACTGAGCCAGAAAGGTAAATAATTTGGTGTTTACGTTTTTGTCTCGAGTTTCTGCGAAATTCAAACAAAGAGAGGCAAGTTATATACACCAAAATTTTATCATATTTTTACTTCATTTTATTCCTATTTTTTGTTCATTTGAGTTTATTTTGTTTAAAGTTTATTTATTTAGTTTATTTTGTTTCATTTCTATTCTTAAGAAAATCATTTCAAATCATTTTTAGAAAAAATGGGAAGAAAGAAAAGAGAAGACTGAAAAGGAAAATCCAGAAAATCAAAATCACTTTTGTAAAAAAAAAACGCCATCATCTGCTTGCTCCTCGTACAAGCCATGAACGAGGAACGAGTACAGCATTTGCAGCAGCATTTTTGGCCCATTTCCACTCATTTTTCTTGCTTTTTCTTTTCCCCAAACCTTTTTGCCACCTCATCCTAATTTGAATCATCAAGAGAGTTCTAGAATTAAAGCCATCTAATGGCTACAAAAAGGCCAGCAAAATCTGTTTCTCATCCACCGTTGAAGCAAGGGTTTAGGAGGAGAGTTTCATTTAAAAATGGAAAGAGAAAGGTTGCCGGAAAAAGGAGAAAAAAAGAGGGAAGTCAGCGGAATGACAGAAAAACAGAGAGAAAAGAGAGAAAAAGGGAAAAAACCAAGAAAAGGAAAAAACTTTCTGCAAAAATTTTTGTCAAAACAGGCTGGGTTTTGAGTCACATTGCGAACCAATTGTCTCTTTCCTCGTAGCTTGATTCGAGTAGGTTTTGGTTTGTACGCAAACTAGGGAGTTAGGAGAGGGAGTTTTGTTCAGAATTTTTTTGTAAAAAATGTTGGAAAGGCCCCGAATTCGGTCCCCAAACCCACAACTTTATTTCACTGGTGCATGTTCAAAAACTATGACAATAACTCCAGCAACTCTCTTTTGTTTGTTTTGTTCTGGGTTCGATCCGAAAGGCTCCATCAAGTACCTTCCTAACTCATGTCTTAGTTCCTTCCATTTTCATTCGTTGCTAGGCTGTGCTCTTGTGTTTTCCTTGTCACTGCTGTTGCTTGCATTTTCTTGTTGTTCTTCCCACTCTTGTTGTATCAGGTGGGGTTAGATTTATTTCACATAACAAGGTTTGGATCTTTTGTTTGGATGATGAGAGTTTATTTGGATTGTACAAATCCTTGTGCGCTTGGAAGTTGATCTAAACTTATGGCCACCATCTTGCTAGGCTTGTAATATTCCTTCAGAAACACAGAGCATGCTTCGAAGAAGATGCATGAAAATTTTTGAAAATTTCATTTTGCCCCCTAATTTAGAGCAGTTATACTATGGCCCAAAATCTGGAAAAATAAATCAATTTTATCCCTTTTAAGTTTTTAATCCTCTTTTTCATGTTTGAAGTGGGTTTTAGGCAGATTATTTCTAGGTTTTAAGATGTAATTAGGGCTTAATATTTTTTAGTGGAATTAATGTCTTGTTGGGTTTTGTAAAATAGGTTAGTTTGTGTTAAGGGTTATCTTTTTTGGATTTAGAGAATGGGTTATTGGTTTATTTTGATTGAATTTTTACTTGGATTTGGAGGATGAAAGCCATACATTTTTTATTAGGTTTGATTGGTAAAATGACAGGCCAGCCCGCTCTTTTTCTTAGTGCTTTTCATTGGGCCAAAGGTTGTTTGGCCCAGTCAAAACCAAATAAAAAAAAGGAAATAGCCCAACACCAATTTTCTGATGAAACCATAAACGGATTTTGCGATTTGGCCCCTGGACTTTTGAGTAATTTCACTGTGACCCTAAAAACTTTAGATTTTTTTTAATTAGGTCCCTAATTTAATTGCAATTTGATCCCTAAACTTTATTTTTCTTTGATTTTGACCATTAATTTTGTAATAATTATAATTTGATCCCAAAACCTTTCTTAAGTTTTGCAATTAGGTCCCTGGCAGTTTTGATTTTGTAAATATAAGTTGTTTATCTTCTTTAATTGTTAATTATACTTCATTTAAATGCTTTAATTGTAGATTTCATGGTTATTTCCACTAATTTATAATTTATTTATTAATTAAATTGGTGCCTTGACCATTCTGTTGATTTTGGAGTATAAATAGGACAAATCCAACCTCATTTAATCACTACTTCAAGGGAGGTACCTTCTTTTATTATTTTAAATCCTCTTATGTGCTCCTATGTGTTTTTTTGTGTAATTACATGTTTTGAGTGCTTTTTCCTTTAATTACTCATTTTATTCATTTTAAATTCCATTTATTCTATTTAATTTTTGATGATTATTTGTGAAGCATTTTAAATGTCAAATTGTAATAGATAGGTGATCAAGATATGTATTTAGCTAGATTATATAATAGATAGCTTTTTAATTTTTGCCAAAGGTGTAATTAGTTAGATAAATGTAATAGTTAAGTTATTATTTTTTTTAAAATTTGCCCCTTTAGATTGTAATTAGGGTTCTGAATGTAATAGTTAGACTTTTATTTGCGTTTATTTGCTTATGTGTTTGCATGCTTGTGTGCTTACGTGTTTATTCGATTTCACTAGGATTTTGCATTTAGAAATTATGCCTATGTGTTATGTGTTCTATGTGCATTATGTGTTTACTTGCTTTAATTATGTTTTATATGATTTATTTAGTTATAATAAATGCATGACATCACCACACTAGTCCAACGCTAGTTGTGTCCATTCTTCCCAATTTCTCACTAGTCCATTGCTAGTGAAGACTTGTAGAAATAGATTAGTCCAATGCTAGACCCTTTAGGCCGTTTTCGCACTAGATTCACATTTTTTTGCGTGACATTCATCGCATTTCGTACATATTTTTTTATTTTTAGGATATTTTCTCATCTTGCATGATATTTCTTATATATTATCTTCCTTATCCCTATGTGTGTGAAACATGACATTAAAACTTGCATTTCATTTTAGAAAATTAGAGGTAGGCTAGTCCATTCGCCTGACTAGATTAGGAGAGTCACCCTTCAAATATGAGAAATGAACGAGTGTGGTTTCTTAGCCTTAGCACGCTCTCATCCACTCTATAAAAAGAAAAATTGAAGTCACTAATCTTAGTCTCCCGTATCCGTTATGTTGCATTCCTCTCTTTTAGGTCATGTATATTTATCTATTATAATTCTCCTTTTCTTCAAGTATCATCTTTTACATATTCGTGACCTCTTTTAAAAATTATTTTGAGCATCACAATTAATGTGATTGCACCATTTAAATTTTGAAGAGACATCTCAACCTCTCGATACCCCCCTAGGTATAGGTTTGCATCCATATAGAAACATCTTAATGTGATAAGTTTTCATAGGTTAGGCTAGGAAAATTTTCAACTAAATCTCGCAACTAGCCCTTGGTTAGGTTGAAAGGGTGCCTTAGGTTTGATTCTATCAAATCTTTGTCTTCCCTTTCTTCAACCGTGACTCCCGAATTATTTTCTCTTGTTTTCAAAGACCTGGAATCGTCTAAAAAGGGTTTTATTTATTTATTTTTATCTTTTATCTTAAAAACATATTTTGGGTGACTTGGTACACTTTAACTCAATACCAAGTGGCAACTCCTATTTTTTCTTAAAAACCCTTTTTAGACTATTATTTTGGGCCAAAATCGACGCACTTTTAAGTCGCCATTTTAGGACCTTTTTCTTTCTTTTTATTTTTGCAAAATCCAAAACTAAAATAAAAACTAATCAAGAACTAAAAATTCATTTTTTACTCATCTTTTAATAAAAATTACATTTTTATACGCCAATATTCTTTAAAATAAAAAACTCATTTTTTAATAATTTATTTATTTTTTTTTAAAATGGGGGTGCGACAACTTGTAGAAAACTCACTAGGGTTTTATTCCTTGTCGCGTCTCAGGTTTTGTTGTTAATTTCTGTCCGAATCCTTTGGTATTAATTTTCATTGTTTATTCATGTTTTCTGGAGTTTTAATTGTGTCAGTTTGGTTGTTCAATTTCGTGATCTAGTTGAAAAAAAAAATCTGGTCATGTCTTGCGAAGAAATTCGAAAAACAATCTAGGGTTTCTTTCACAACTTTGTGTTAGTTTTGACTTGTGTGGCTATACATACCTTGTTCTTGAATTTCTTGGATCAAATTCTGGTTGTTCTTGAAGTTCTTGATTGTACAAGTACCAATCTTGAAACTCTTGAAGACCAAAAATTGGGTTCTTGAACCTCTTGAAACTAAAGCTGGAAATTTGTAAATCTTGAACACTTTCTTCGGCAGTTTTGGGAAATCTCTGGAACTTTGTTGTGTTTCTTGAATTCTTGAGTTACATTCTACAAATCTTGAATAACTTGCTGCACGAATTCGGATTTTCATGGAAACCTTGAGCAATATCTTCATCGGGTTAAGCAAGAGGTGCGAAACCTTGGTTTTTCCTTGAAACTAAGTTCTTGGCTTTTGCGTTTAAGAAAAAAAAATATGCTCAACCATTAATCTAACCTTTTAAACATTTCAAACGAAGTGCCAATTGTGATTTTGGAAGGATTTAAGTCAATTGAAACAAAAGGAAGTAAACAACTACCAATTTCCTTTTCCAAAATACAATTGGATTGGACAGCTTCCAAGTCTGATTTTTGTTGAGCTAAACTCTCTTAGAACTACCACATTTCGTTCATCCAGCCCTTGTTTCATTGGGAAAAGGGATTGGTTTCCAAATTTTGTCAAGTGTTCCAGCTCGTTTCCTAATTTTTATATCCGTGAGTCAAAGCTGTGTTGGGCAGGGATTTCTTTATTCTGTCTTACTTTAATTCCATATTTCGATACTCTTACTTTAATTCCAAAATATTTCCAGTAGTCTTAGGGTTTAAAAAATCATCTTTTGAGTCAAAATTCATCCAGGTCAGTTGAGCTATTTGCTCACATAAATTGCTACAATTTTTTCCGATTCAAAGTTGCTAAGTTGGTCGATACTAGAAGAAACTCTAATTTCTTCAAGCAGTTGATCAAGATGCCTTGAGAAATGATTGGGTGAGATTATTAAAGAGACTTAATTGAGTAAAAATGTGATGACCCCACCTCCCCCTAGGGGCGTACCCCAAGGTTTAGCGGGACCATCTGCCTAACTCTTGCCAGAGCTCATTCATAACCATTAGAAACACCAATCATAACTTCAAGAGCAAGAGGAGCAGCAACATTCAAACTTAACATATATACATTCGATGACTGCAAATATCTATATAGACCCAAAATGTAAGAAAGGATTCAAGCTCAAGCTGAGATACTAACTTTAGAAAGAACACTAGTACTACTACAAAAGTCAAGGGGTCTATACGAAATCCCTGCCTTCTCCCAAACATACGCCCTTGCTTTCGCCCCCTGTAAGGAAAGCAAACTAATGGGGTGAGTTAAAGTTCAGTGAGGTTCCAAGAAACATGTAAACAAAGTAGTAATCTCAAAGCAAGTAAGAAAACAGTAACTAGGCAAATCAATAACAGGCAAGCAAGGAACAAGTAGCACTTTCAAGTGGAAGGATACAATTTCTCTCGCATTGGCGGCTTGTCTCGCAACCGTTGACACTCGGTCAATCTTGGAATACAATATTAAGATCCAGTAGGTCACCACTTCACACCAGTCTCCGTCCACCGATCATCTCCCTTCACCAGGCTCGTATGCCAAACAAGTATCAAATGGGATAATACTCGAGTATACCAGAGTCAGTAACAAGATATAGGACCCATGGTTCGTCGGTCACCTCGACCAAGCCCTTACTGGCTCGATTTGACCAACTAGCCGATAGGGTTTGAGATCCCAAGCACGCCATATAGCTAGTGGAAAACATGCCCAACCGGCATTCAAATCAAGCACACGTATATCATTTCACATGTAAACAGTGTCAAGTTTGGGGCAAGTATGATAAAGTACACACTCACCCTGCTAATAGCAATTCAAGAGTATTCAACCCCTCATTCACGACAAAAGAACATAAGCAAGCAAGAATACACTTCAATCAAAGAACAAGTCGCAACATGCAGGTGAAACACTCACCAATGGTTCACTATTTATCAATGTCGAGCTCAGGCCCAGCTTCCTGGCCACTCTCGAAATCTGTGATTAAATATCGTATAGCAAAATGCAATCAAACTGGGTTTCAAAATACACAACCTTTGCTTGTAAGATCGAAGGGAAAATCATGCAAATGGAACTCATGAAACTGAGCAAAACATATGTGAGGTATACGCACGACTTTTGGAAGAAAAAAGATCAAAACCTTCAAGTGTAAAACCGGACACACGCAACTAGAAAACATATTTGAAGTAACCATTATTTCCCTCCTTGTAAAACACATGGTTTTGGGAAAAATACAGCTTGTATGTCACAATCAAGGTGGATTCAAGTAACTCCAAGCAAAGTAAGTCCAAACCGTCCTAAATTCGCACCTCAATCCTCACTCTCGCTTGCATGACCAACTAGAGAGAAAATCCAGCAGCATATTCCCTAGTTTCTTGAAGTTAACCCTCCAAATTCCAATCCTAGTTTCACGGCAATCGACATCAATCAAGGCAACACGTTATAAGGTACAAGTGGTACACATTCTAAGGCATAAAAGCTATCAAAAGTTTGCATATACATTAACTCACACACAACTACATCAAAGCTGGAATTTGAACCCTAATGCTGGAAATTACAAACGAAAGCTAGAAATCCTATATAGAAGCTAAAAGTTCATATCAAAGCTGGAAATTCCCATGTCAAAGCTAAAAAGGGCATAACGAAACTGGAAATGGCATATCATGGCTGGAAATAACATAGCAAAGCTGGAAATTACAAGCTACCCTAGAAAAATCATGAAATCTTCCACAAAATCACCTCATAAATGGATTAAATTGCAAGATAAGAGGAAGAAGAGGGTTTCTTAGTATAATACTTCAAACCCTAGCAAACAAGAGCTTTCCTCCTCAAATTCCTTCACCACAAACTTACTTCCCCCTTGTTGCAACGTTCTACGGATTAGATTAGAATTTCTTGTTGAATTTCTCACTAAATCAAGCAAAGATCAAGATGAAATTGGAGTTATTTTCTTTCTTTTTTTCTCTCTAGAGGTTCGGCCAAGATGGTGATAAAATGGAAGGATTTTTGGTTGAATTTGTAAGATAACTACTAAGAAAAGTCTTGGTCAATAAGCCTTGGATCGATGACAAGTGGCATGGTCCAGTTCCAATCTTATCTCTTTGTCCCTCTTAGCCTCTAATTACAAGCTTATGTTCCTCTAATACACTCTTAACACTTCTAATCATATAATCCCTCTTACGTAACAACCGCTCTTGTCTACCAAATTTATTACACACCTCACTAGCTGGTCACACTACCATAATGCACTACGAAACTTAACATGCACCCAAATTATAGAAGAAAAAGATAAAACTCTTGACTCAATCATTAAAGTATCTAAGAAATTAAGACACGTGAAATAAACCAAAAGAAAATATATATTAGCTTATTCAAAAATAAGGGAAAATATAAGAAAAATATAAGAAAAATATAAAATAATTTTCGAGTCCTCACACTCTTTCCCCATCAAAAAAATTTCGACCTAGAAATTTATACCTTTACTCGTAAATAACTCGAGTTATTTCTCTTGTATGTCCGTTTCTAATTCCCAGGTTGCTTCTTCTATCTCATGATGTTTTCACAGAACCTTAACCAACAGAATTTGCTTATTCTTTAAGTCTTTCACCTTCCAATCTAGAAGTCGAACTTCCAATCTAGAAGTCGAACATGTTGCTCTTTATAGGTTAGAAACTCGTCAAGCTCAATATCCTCTGACTGCAGTGTGTGAGTCGGATCTGGGTGATATTTCTTAAGCAAAGACACATGAAAAACATCGTGAATTCGGGACAAACTTGACAAACTTGTTGGTAACTCCAATTGGTATGCCACATTCCTTACCTGTTGGAGTATATTGAAGGGACCTATGTATTTTGGTTGTAACTTCTTTCCTTTTCCTGCCTTGATCCTTCCTTTCAATGGAGTCGACCTTAAGAAATACCTTATCTCCAACTTCAAACTCCAAATCTTTTCTTCGATGGTCGGCATAGTTCTTTTGTTGACTTTGGGCCGTTTGAAGCCTCTGACGAATTACCTTTACCTTTTGTATGCTTCCTCAACCCATAGTATAGTTGTCGGGACCATAGCTTTTCTCTCCCCTACTTCATCCCAGTGAATCGGTGAACGGCACTTTTGTCCATAAAACGCTTCATATGGTGCCATTGGATAGAAGCGTGATAACTGTTGTTATAAGCAAATTCAACTAATGTCATATATTGGGCCCCAACTTCCTCCAAAATCCACGATACATGATTTTAACATATCCTCAAGGGTTTGAATGGTTCTCTCCGATTGTCCATCGGTTTGAGAATGATAGCCTGTACTTGTGACAGCCCCACCTCCTCCTAGGGCGTACCCAAGGGTTTGGCGGGACCGCCTGCCCAACTCTCGTCAGGACTCAATCACGCATCATGAAATTTATAAATAACCTCAATAATAAAAGCTTTGTATCAATTACAACCTTCAATGTGTACACTCATGGACCTGCAATGCCCACACTATCTATAAATACAGCCAAGGAGTTAAACTTCGAAAAATCAAACCAAGCAAGCCAGCTAGACATCTATGGAGTGCTCACGTGAGCAACTAACAAACTTAGATGAAATCTAGGCCTTCTCCAATTCAACCTCTCATGTTCTCATCCCTGTAAGGAAAACAATTCATAGAATGAGCTAAAAGCCAAGTGAGGTTCCAAGAAAACAGGCAAGTAAACTCGCATACATGATACTATTCACAGGATATCGGAAAACAAGTCATACTCAAGCAGACAGTGACATTTGGCTTAGTAATCAGGTAACCAGGTAGATCATGCATTAATATACGGTAAAGAACACATTTATGTCAAAAGGATATAGGCTGCTCTCAGGAGCAGGTTCCACAACTGCTTGTCCGGGGTCTGTTGACTCTCCGTCAACCAGGAAATTATAATGTCTGTAGATCATCACTAAACGTCAATCTCCGTCCACCGATCATCTCCCTACAGGGCCTAAACACCAAAAATACCCATGGTTCGTCAATCTCCTCGACCAAGCCCTTTACCAGCTCAATTTGACCAACTAGCCATAGGGTTAGGCTTATAGCCCCAGATATTCAGGTATTCAAGAGTGGAGTCGTTGGCTGTTATCCAACGCTCACGCAGTTAATGATTGGAGACGTTAGTTGTCACTTAATGCTCCGTATTCAGAAATATCAGAGTTCAAGTCATGAATTCCAGTCAGGAGTAATCAGGTTAGGAACTTGTCCTTTACCCAAGGTTGCCCAGCTTACCCGACCGCTCTGAGGCTGGTCTAAAGCAAGAGGTCCAACGAGAACTCAGTTCAGCCGTTATCGACCTATATTCACGCATACGCATGAGTAACCCAAGTTTTCACTTACCCGACGTCTCGGATAAGGGTCCATGGGCCTAGTTCAACCGCTGCAAGAGGAATGCAGTCGGTCTACAATTCCATGCACATAAACATGCAAGTCCGCACGCAGGATTAATTATTTCAAGTTCACGAAGGTCGAGTGCACATAAAGGCACACTCGCCTAGACAAGATCAAGTCACAAGTTAGCTCAGTATATCATGTTTTCAATCATTTTAAGTATTTCAAGTCCAGATACAGGTTACTTGTAAGTTAAATTGCTGGTACATGTATGAACAAGATATCAAAAGTTTAATCGAGTTAGGTCAAGTGCGATAAAGTACACACTTGCCTATGAAACGACAAATCATGTGCCTAGCAATTTCTAGCAACAATGAGCATGAAACATGCAGTTGGAACACTCACCACGACAACAAGCTTAAGTGCTTGCCTCAGGAGCACTTCCGGCCTCAACTTCAAGTCCTAAAATCAAGTATGTAAAGTGCAATGAAATCCACTACTCCAAGCTACCATATTCAAAAGAAAACACTTCCAAACCAACCAAGTTATCTCAACTCCATTCACAAAACCAAGTCAAAATGGTTCTACAACTCCAACTTGAAGTTGGAAATGAATGCAAGAACAACTTTTGAAGAATAGAATTTTCTCCAGTTTTGCGCGATGCTATTTGAAAAATCATATCTCAAGCTTCTTAAGTCCAAATTTATAAACTTTATACCGTTGGAAAATAGACTCAAAGGATTACAATTTCCTAGAAGACACATTTGTAAGATTCTGTCCACAAATCAGTCAAATTCCAGTCTCAAGTTGCTGCTTCATCAAGTAGAAAAACAGAGCAGTGTGAAAATTCAATCAACTTTGGAAAATCATAGATATTCATAAGAATTGAGAAAATTTCTGAAATTTTCACGGTAGAATGTACTCTGAATCTAGTTTCAAACGCAACAAGCAGAACTTAATTTGGATTTTTTTACACTAAGATATAATAGATTTCCCACGACTGCTCAAAGTCTCCTGCGGCAAACATTTTCAGCAGCACTTCTCCTTATTTTCCCTAATTTCCAGCCATTTTCAAATCACAAAACAGCCTCAAATCAAGCATATACATATGAGGCCAACAACTCACTAAATCAAGCATATACATAGCATATAACCATCACCTACTCAAGTTAGAAAAATTAAACCCTAGGTTGAAATTCATAATCACAAGCTGAAATTTTCCATAAGCAAGCCAAAATAACATATAAAAGTTAGAAAATTCACATGGCAAAGCTTCTAGATCATGGCCAAGCTCAAAGAATCATATCAAAGCTGAAATTTCACCATCAAAACTGAAATTTTTGAATCACCACTCAAACGATGAAATTTCTCATGAAAACTACCAAAATCACGCCTTAAATCCACTCTTATGCAAGTATTAAAAGAAAAGAGGGCTACTTGATAGAGTTACCTTGAAACCCTATGAAGATATGGCAACCAAGTGCTTCTTTCTCCAAAATCTTTCCACCAAAGCCCTTAATCCTCCCTAAAAGTCAACTTTTATGGAGTAGATTGCAAGATTAACGGTTAAAACTCAAGATTCAAGCAAGAAATGGTGATGGAAGATGAAGGTTTTCTCTCTCTTTTCCCTCTCCAATTTTCGGCCAAGAGAACAAGATGATGGGTTGATTTTTGGTCAAATTTTGTTTTAGTAAAGCTAAGAAAGGTTGTGGTCAAAGTCAATGGTCCAAGAGTTTTATGACAAATGTCCTTCCAAGGTTAATCCTCATCTCTTTTGTCTTCCAATTACTAAAATATCTTTCCAACCTCTAATTATCTCATAACACCTTATAAAATCATATCTCTTTGCGCAAAACTCCTCCTAATCGTCAAAAATTTATCGCACACACCATATTAGTGGGTCCCACAACCATAATGCACTACGAATTTAACATGCACTATCTTATACATGAAAAATGATTTAAAAACTTAACTCACTTATAAAAATATCTAGGAAATTAAGGCAATAAAGTAAAGTAAAGAAAATGCATTCAAAAAATAAAATAAAATAAAATAAAGAAATTTTTTGGGTTCTCACAGTACTAAAATTCAGCTTAGTCAATAAAGCCTCTTGTAACTTTTGCCAGAATCGTGATACAAATCGAGGATCTCTACCAGACACAATGCTCATTGGTACCCCATGCAATCTCACAATCTCATCCACATAGAATTTGGCAAGTTTCTCCAAAGAATGCTTCATATTAACTAGCAAGAAATGTGCCGACTTACTCAATCGGTCCACTATCACCCAAACCGCCACCATGATCTCCGTGAGTTCGTGGCAAACCTGACACGAAATCCATTGTAATGTACTCCCACTTCCACTCAGGTATTTCTAGAGGCTGCAGCAATCCTGACGGTTTTTGATGTTCGGCTTTTACTTGCTGACAAGTAAGACATGTTTGGACAAATCAGGCAATCTCTGATTTTATGTTATCCCACCAATATAGTCCTTTGAGATTTTGGTACATCTTGCCACTACCAGGATACATAGTATACCTAGAACAGTGAACCTCCTCTAAGATTTCCCTTTTCAATTCTTCATCCCTTGACACCACAATTCGGTTTCGAAACCTTAAGATTCCATCATGACCTAGATTGAAATCGGGTAGTTCCCCTTTTGTACCTTTTCTAGCCATCTTTGTACCGTTGGTTCTTTCTTTTTTCAAAGCAAACACAATGGCTGCAAGTTTTAAATCATGGGTCGGATAATTTTGCTCATGAGGTTTTAACTTCCGAGAGGCATAGGAAATTACGTTCCTATTTTGCATTAAGACACACCCCAAACCTTCCCTCGAAACATCTGTATATACCATATAACTATCCTTTCCATTGGACAGAGCTAACACTGGGCCATGGTTAATCGATTCTTAAGCTCTTGAAAACTGGTTTCACACTTAGTGTCCTAA
Organism: Coffea humblotiana; assembly: GCA_023065735.1. Lineage (NCBI taxonomy): Eukaryota > Viridiplantae > Streptophyta > Magnoliopsida > Gentianales > Rubiaceae > Coffea > Coffea humblotiana. The sequence continues at coordinate 19,160,051 of CM041216.1, forward strand.
CTAAATTTACCCTGCTTTTTCGTCAAATCCATTAGAAGCCCTGTAATTCTTGAGAAATCCTTTATAAATTGACGGTAACACCCCGTTAAGCCCAAGAAACTATGGATCTCAGTAGGATTCTCCAGCTGTTTCCACTTGACAATAGCTTCTACTTTAGCCGGATCCATGGTGAGTCCGTCTTTTGAGATTATGTGGCCTAGAAATGATACTTTTCCTAACCAGAACTCGCACTTGCTAAATTTGGCAAACAATTGATGCTCTCTTAGGGTTTGCAATACCATTCTCAAATGTTGCTCATGTTCTTCCTTAGTCTTTGAATAAACGAAGATATCATCAATGAAGACCACGACAATTTGGTCCAAGTAGGGTTTAAACACTCGATGCATTAAATCCATGAATACTGTCGGAGCATTAGTTAATCCAAAAGGTATCACTGCAAACTCATAATACTCATATTGAGTGTTAAAAGTGATTTTTGGCACATCCTCCTTCTTAATTCTTAATTGATAATATCCTTGTCTAAGATTTAATTTAGAGAATACCGTAACCCCTTGCAATTGGTCAAATAATTCGTCAATGTAGGGTAAAGGATAGTTATTCTTAATGGTCACTACATTTAAATAACTCATCAATGTGGGGCAAAGGATATTTATTCTTAACGGTCACCGCATTTAAACCCCGATAATTGATACACAATCGCAAACTCCCGTCTTCTTCTTAACAAAGAGCACTGTCCTGCCCCAAGGTGATTCACTTTCTTGTACAAATCCTCGCTCTAACAAATCCTGCAATTGTAGCTTCAATTCCTTAAACTCAGTTGGTGCCATCAAATAAGGAGTTTTCGAGATAGGTGTAGTTCCAAGTACTAAATCAATCTTAAATTCTATCTCTCTCGAGAGAGACAATGACACTAGCTCATCAGGGAAAACATCGAATACTCATTTATCACCGGCATATCCTCCAATTTAATCTTATCTCCCGGGGTGTTGACTAAACATGCTAGATATCCCTGTGCCCCCTTACTCAATACTTTCCTAATCCAAATTCCCGAAATAAGGGCAGTTGAGACTAGGGTACCTCTTACATCTAGCTTTAAGATCATTTTGCCTGGTAAGCAAAACTCAACCACTTTTATTCTACAATCTAACCGAGCATGATACTGGACCAACCAATCCATTCCTAAAATAACGTCATACCCCTTGATGGCTAGACTTATAAGATCTACTACAAATTTCTATACACCTCATTAGCAAGTAGATATTGATCGCCCGTGGGTGTCCTCACTTCTAAGTCATATGGTAGCCTTTCGACTTTCACATCAATTTCACATATAAAATTAGGATTCACAAAGGAATGAGTTGCACCAGAGTCTATCAAAATCTTGGCCAGATGATGGAAGATAGGAATCGTACCTTTTACCACTTCAGACGAGTCAAGCACTTGGTGTTGATCTAAGACGTATACACTGGCTGGCACTCTCGGCCTGTTCACTCCTTCATTTGTTCGCCTAAGGTTCAACCTGTCCGATCGCGAGGCATCACCTCCATCCAGGTGTGGACGGCTAGCAATTCGATGCTCAATACTTCCGCAACGCAAGTATTTTTGTGCCTTTCGCTAGCACTCGTCCTCGGAGTGATTTGGCTTCCCACAATATCCACAGGTTATACAAGAAGCTGATGCTTGAACTTCTTGTGAGGTGCCCACTAGGCGTCCTCTCCCACCTAGAGCTCCTCTCGGAGAAACTCCCCTGGGTGTTCCTGAAAATCTCACACCATTGGCCCCTCGTCCCACTTTAGAGGGCGGCATACTATGATCACCTTACCCCTGCCCTGGGCCACTACTAGGCGCACCACTTTTTCTTGTTTGGAAAACCTTTACCTACGCCCTTTTGTTCTATACCCTCTAAGCTTTCTCAAGAGCTTTCGTAAATGTATTGATTTGAGCCGCCGCCAACACCTCATGAATTTCCATATTCAACCCCTATATAAACCACCGAACTTTTCTCTACTCCGTAACCATCAGTTCAGGTGCAAATTTGGACAACTTGGTGAACTGAGTTTCACACTCAAACACACTTAAGGCTCCCTGATGTAGCCTGATAAAATTGTCTTCCCTCTTCTCTTGGACTAAGGGTGAGAGGTATTTCTCATTAAACTCCCGTACAAAGTTTAACCAAGTCCACGCCATCTGTTCTCTCTCCCACTTAGCCCTAATCACGTTCCACTATGCTCAGGCCGATCCTTCAAATTGAAATACAGTAAAGGTCACCTGCCTTTCCTCCGTATAGTTCAAAGTTGCAAAAATATTAATCATCTGTTCCAACCAATTCTCGACCACCTCTAGATCAGGCCCTCCAAAGAATTTAGAAGGAGAAAACTTTTGAAAACGCTATAGGGCCCTATCTTCTCCTATCTCAAGGTCCCTAGATTAGTTAACAGGGGCATGACCTTGCTGCTCTACCAACCATGCTAGGAGATCGGTCATTCGTTGTATGGTCGTCACTACTTGTTCCCTTGCTTCGGCCCTTGGTTCACGTTGTTGCTCAACCACCGCTTCTCTTTCATCCCTCGGTTCCGATAGTTGTCTAATCCCACATTCACAACTAGCCCCACGTCCTCGACTTCATCTACCCTCCAAACCTTTTTTTTTAAATAGACTACACATATATAAGCAAAAATAAAGTGGCTATAGAGCTAAGCAAAAGGCATTTCCAAATTATGAAGTTAAAATAATGAAACACACTTAAAATGAAACACACTATATCTATACCACAACAAATTTAAATACCAGGTCACAAAATACTGTACATGTCAACCTAATAAAGTCAAGTACACATAGCAAAATCAGAGTGCACAAAGCACAAGCAGGTGCTATACACATCAACCTTATCATGTCAATAACAAAAGTACATGCAAGGCAGGACAAGAAAACAACCTGTGATCCCAACCCCCCTAGTTCCCATCCTATAGCCTCAAGGTTCTAGGTCCCTAGCTTAGTTCATCACCGAACTAGCCGATTCCACTTCTTCCTCAGGTGCAGCTTGCTCTTCCTCAGGCTCAAGATCAGACTCGTTAGGAACTGCATTCCCTTGACCTTCCTCAGCTACATTCTCTTGTCCTACCTCGACAACGAGCAATCCACACTCAACTCTAATATTCTTGGTTCGGTCTCTCACGTCTCTCACAATCTGAACGAGACGGTCATTAGGCTTCTGCGCTTGTTCTCGAAAGGTATTAGTCCTCTCTTGTTCCTCGAGAATGGAGGCCTCAAGCTCATGAATTCTAGAGCCTTGCTCTCTTAACATTGCCCTCAGGCGCTCGATCTCAGTCTGGGCCCTACGATTGGCATTAGCCAACCTCCTCCTCTCGTCCGCTATTGCGAGGACCACTCTATCGAGATACGAGTAAGTCCGCGAACAATTACAATGCCTGACCCTACACCTCGGAGCCCATCGAAAAATAGTTCCTCCTAGACGTTTTTGGTAGCTAAGAACTCGTCGAGGCCGCTCAGGACTCTCCTATCCACTGGCTCCCTTCATTACCTACATTACAACCAAGCACCAAGACAATAAGAAATAGGGGAAAATGAAGCAAGAGTAATCACCCTAAAAGACTCATACTTAAACCATCAGAAAACAAGACTCTCACTTGATCCTTCCAGGCAAATTCAAACCTAGGCTCTGATACCACCTGTGAAGACTCCACCTCCCCCTAGGGGCATACCCCAGGGTTTAGCCAACCATCTGCCTAGCTCTCACCAGGGCTCACTCACAACCATTAGAAACACGAATCATAGCTTCAAGAGCAAAAGGAGTAGTAACATTCAAACTTAACATATATATTCGATTACTGTGAATATCTATACAGACCCAAAATGTAACAAAGGATTCAAGCTCAAGCTGAAATACTAACTTTAGAAGAACACTAGTACTACTACAAAAGTCAAGGGGTCTATACGAAATCTCTGCCTTCTCCCAAACACACGCCCTTGCTCTCGCCCCCTGTAAGAAAAACAAACTAATGGAGTGAGCTAAAACTCAGTGAGGTTCCAAGAAACATGTAAACAAAGTAGCAATCTCAAAGCAAGTAAGAAAACAGTAACTAGGCAAATCAATAACAGGCAAGCGAGGAACAAGTAGCACTTTAAAGTGGAAGGATACAATTTCTCTCACATTGGTTGCTTGTCTTCCAACCGTTGACACTCCGTCAACCTTGGAATACAATATTAAGATCCAGTAGATCACCACTTCACACCAGTTTTCATCCACCGATCATCCCCCTTCATCGAGACAGTACGCCAAACAAGTATCAAATGGGATAATACTCGAATACACTAGAGCCAGTAACAAATACAAGACCCATGGTTCGTCGGTCACTTCGACCAAGCCCTTACTGGCTCGATTTGACCAACTAGCTGATGGGGTTTGGGATCCTAAGCACGTCATATAGCCGGTGGAAAATATGCCCAACCAACATTTAAATCAAGCACACGTATATCATTTCACATGTAAACAGTGTCAAGTTTGGGGCAAGTGTGATAAAGTACACACTCACCCTGCTAATAGCAATTCAAGGTTATTCAACCCCTCATTCACGATAAAAGAACATAAGCAAGCAAGTGTACCCTTCAATCAAGGAACAAGTCGCATGTGACAGCCCTACCTCCCCCTAGGGCGTACTCAAGGGTTTGGCAGACCGCCTGTCCAACTCTCGCCAGGACTCAGTCACAATTCATGAAATTTATAAATGATAACCTCAAAATAAAAGTGATATTAAATACAACCTTCACTATATACACTCATGGACCTCCAATGTCCACACAATCTATAATACAACCAAGGAGTCAAACTTGCAAAAAAATCAAACCAAACAAGCTGGCTAGACTTCTATGAAGTGCTCGCGTGAGCGACTGACGAACTTAGATGAAATCTAGGCCTTTCTCAATTCAGCCTCTCATATTCTCATCCCTGTAAGGAAAACAAATTTGCATGGAATGAGCTAAAAGCCCAGTGAGATTCCAAGAAAACAGGCAGGTAATATAACAAGCAAGACCATACACCGGATATCAAGAAACAAGTCAAAACTCAAATAGATCATGACTCAGTTTATAGTTAAGCAAATAGCCAGATAGATCATGCAAAAGTGTACAGTAAAGAACACATTCATGGTAAAGGATATAGATTGCTCTCAGGAGCAAGTTCCACTGCAGCTTGATCAAAGTCTGTTGACTCTCTATCAACCACGAATTTTAATGTCCGTAGATCACCACTTTACATCAATTTTCTGTGACGCCCCCACTTCTCCCTAAGGCGAACCAAAGGGTATCGGCGGGACACCTGCCCAACTATCGCCAGGACTTGGTACAATTCCCGTTCAAGCTTAATACCATAATAACTAATAAGACAAGACGAAGTAAGAAAGAGAAGTCGTTTACATATATAAATATCCAATCTTACACCACAAGTTCAAAATACATCCACTTTCCAAAATATACAACTTCCCAAAAGATGTCTAGACAAATACATTCCAAAATTCAAGCCAAAAGAGCCATCAAGTAGGCTTTTCCATAATCCCTTCCAGATCAGCTCCTGTTAAGGAAAACAAATCTAACGGGGTGAGCGGATGCTCGTGAGGCCAGGAAAACATGCAAAACACATAGTTCAAATAACAATAACACTTGAACAAGAATGAAAGCTTTAACATTCAAGTAAGACACAATTAACAATAAACCACACTTGATAAGGATACAGGAGCTCTCAAGAGCTATTTTCCACTTGCTCGATCCAGAACCTCCACGAGTTGACACTCCGTCAATCGAGTAGGTTATAATCCGTAGAACTTCACTTACACTTTCCCCGTTCACCGTTACTCCCCCTGCTCCGGGCCTGCACTTCTTTTATATAAAGCGATACTATTCGAGTATGCCAAGCAAGATCTCTCCAATAGATCAAGCTTATACAATTTTCTCATGGCTCACTAAGCTTCTCGACCAAGCCCATGTCGGCTCGAGTCGCAAGGTCGGCCGATGAGATTTGGGCGTCCCCCACTATTATCACTAGGAGTTGAGGAGATTCACTCCAATCGACATATGCAACCATAGCATAATTAACCGTTTCAACACTTCACTTAATACACTTGACAATTCACTTCAAGTAATTCAAATACACTTCACTTAAACGAGAACGAGTGCGATAAAGTACACACTCGACCCGGCATATTCAACATACTCAATCAATAATAACAATTAAGCACGTAACAATTTTTCACACATTTGACACTCACCAAGTCAAGATAAGAGTGAGTGAACGAGCAATTAAGTTGTTAGGCATCCGCTTCGAGATTCTCTTACAGATCTCCTTGAGCGCCTGGACAATTAACAAGTATTCTCACTCACAATCATGTATTTATCAATAGAGAAGGTACACTCATTTAAACTAGTCAATACCTCAAACAAAGAACCTTAACCACTCAAAATAAAGGTTCAAAAGTGAGGATTTATTAACACAAGAAAAACTGATTTCCTCCATGAAATCAAGTTTAAAACGATCAATCATTATCAAAAGGTAAGAGAAAAGTTTCCAAAACTCATTTCCCATCGAGTCGGAAAATTTCAGTTTTGCACGTCAAACTTAGAAAAATCAGAACTTGCATTCAGTAGGTCCAAAATTGGAAAATTTTATACCGTTAGAATCTTGGTTCAAATTATTAAAAGTTCCTAGAAGACACCTTTCCAATATTCTAAACGGAAGACATTCAAATTTCAGTTCAAAGTGGCTGATTTGAGCATACAAGACAGTTTCAGTCATGTTTTTCGGCAAATTTGAAAATTCGGAAAAATTCACAGAAAGTGAACTAGCCTCTGAAATTTGTATCAAAATGATAATTTCAATCAAGGTTTCAAATGCAACAAACAGAATTAAATTTGGAGTTTTGAGTGTCAAGATATAGTAGCTCAAAGTTGGTAAATTTTCACTACTAAACGGTGAATTTTCCAGATTTGAAAGTAAATTTTGGGACAACATTTGGGTATCAAAATGGTCTTAGAATAACACCAAATTTGGTACAATTCAACTTCCATAGGAGGACTACTCCTCTATCAAATTACACGTAAAAACGCGCACGGGAAGGTAGTTAACAAAACTACCAAAGTCCAAGAATTTCCCAAAGCAAATCTGTCTTCTTGTTTTCTTTTCCTTTTCAAACACTTTGCACCATGAAATCAGTCGTATTTTGGTTCATTTGTGAAACCAAGGTCCAAGAAACATTTCATAAGCAATTGATAGTTGGTTGACATCAAAATTTGAAAATAAAACATCTCACAAACAACTAAACCAGTCATCCAGCAAAAATAAGGGTTTTCCAGTTTTGTCGCAGTTTGGAAATTGAACCATATCTCCCTCAATACAACTTGGAATTGAGAATAGTTGGTGGCGTTGGAAACTAGAATCATAAGGTTACATTTCATCAGAACAAATAGTTTTCAAAATAAATTCATAAGTGAGAGAAAATAGAGCCACAAAATGCCGCTTCTACCTTTCTCTCGGATAGGCCATCAGAACAGGACAACAACTTTGCCGACTCACTACGGCTCACTCATTTCGAACTAGAAAGTGAATTTTATACCATTGGAAAGCTAAAAATGTCTAGTTTCAAATTCCACAAATGACACTCAATTTCAAATTTTGTACACAGAGATATGTTCGATCAAAGGTACACTGTTCAGACTGCCTGAACACGTTTTCCAGTTTTCTTCAATTTTCGAAATCTCAAGTTTTGCTCAACCAATTCAAATTATTTTTGGTAGAAAATTTCTACACACCATATAAAACATATATAAATCAGTTTCACAGTCATTTGAGCATAAAAAATTTGAAATATAGGCAAGGCAATAACAGGACAGATTCGGCCAGCATCCATGCGCAATTTTCCTTCGATCATTCCTTAATTTCCTATCCATAATCATCTCATATAGCATGTAAACAACATCAACCAAGCATTTAATCCTCAAGACAGCTACTTAGAGGTCACCACAAGACCACTAGCCTAACATTTAAAGCAAGAAATTAAACACCTCAAGTCCGCTAGCCTAATCCATGCTTAGGGTTCAAACCCTTGCAAATAAAGCTCCAATCTTTGAAGAAAATGGAAAGATTCAAGGTTGATGAAGACTACCTCTTAACTTTGGAGGAAACCAGAAATTTTTGACCAAAAATCTCCCAAGAAAACCCGCAAGAAGGTGTCTTCCTCCAAACTTAAGTTGCTCTCCAAGTGGTTTAGGAATTGGGTGATGATTTGTGAAGGTTTTGGAACAAGAATGGTGCAAGATGAAGTGGAGCTCTCCTTCTTCTTTTCCCTTGCGGTTCAGCCGACCAAGAGGTGAGGAGAGAGAGTGTTTGTGAAGTATGAAGCTTCGTGGAGAAGATTGGAGGGAAAAAGGTGCAAAAGGTGTCCAAGGTCAACTTTGAATAGTGCGCGCGCGGGTTTCATATCACCGATTTCTCTCGGGTTTGTTTCACTTGTGCACTAAACCTCCAATGTAACTCCTTTAATACTATAATTATTCACTCTTAGTAGTCTAGTATAAGTTTCTTAAATCTCCACTTAACCGTTTTGACGCGAAATACGCGAACTTCCTATTCGCGCGCGATAAAGCGAAACTTAAAAGAAATTCTTGTAACGATAATATAACTCACTAATACTAGGGTAAATAATCCTAAAAATAACTATTTTGAAAAAAAAACATGAGTCCTCACAAGTATTAATTCCTCAAATCTCCAATTAGTTTGTACAGGCGCGACTTTCGGGAAACTTTCGACGCACTCGCGGTATAAGCTTAAATTTTTAACTCACTCACCTCTAATCCATCAATTAACTTTTCTTAGTCTACTATTACTCATTCTTAATTCTCCAGGATTATTGCACCCTCGATTCAAATATTGTCTCGAAAAACGTGTATTCACTATTTCTTAATAAACGAGCCTCCGAAAAATTAAATTTGCTAACGGGACGTTTTAAAATATAAGTGGGACAGTATTCCATATAAATGGATTTAAAATGGTTGAAATAAATTATTCGGAGAAAAGGGATGTATAAATAATTAAATAAGCCAATAAAATAGAATTAAAAGTAAGGAAAAATTCGGGTCCTCACATTTTCGTCCACTAAACATACCCCTTACTGGGCGAGAGGTATACACATCAACTCATCCAATCCCTCCATTTAATACAAGATCTATGGTTGTTTATGCAAGGGTTTGAACCCTACACATGGATTAAGCTAGCGGACTTGAGGAGTTTACTTTCTTGCTTTATATGTTAGGCTAGCGGTCTTGTGGTGACCTCTAGGTAGTGGGCTTGATTGTGGTTATTATGTGTTTAGATGAGTTGATTATGGATAGAAAATGAAGGAAAGATGAAGGAAAATTGCGCATGGTTGCTGGCCGAAATCTGTCCTGTTATTGCCGTGCCTTTATTTCAAATTTTTGATGCTCAAATGACTGTGAAACTGATGTATATATGTTGTATATGGTGTGTAGAAATTTTCTACCAAAAATCATTTGAATTGGTTGAGTAAAACTTGAAATTTCGAAATGTGAAGAAACCTGAAAAATGTGTTCAGGCAGTCTGAACAGTGTCTATTTGATCAAACATATCTCTTTGTACAGACGTCAAAATTGAGCGCTGTTTGTGGAATTTGAAACTAGACAGTTGTAGCTTTCCAACGGTATAAAATTCACTTTCTAGTTCGAAATGAGTGAGCCGTAGTGAGTCGGCAAATTTGCTGTCCTGTTCTGATGGCCTATCCGAGAGAAAGGTAGAAGCTGCATTTTGTGGCTCTATTTTCTCTCACTTATGAATTGATTTTGAAACCGATTTGTTCTGATGAAATGTAGCATTATGATTCTAGTTTCCAACTCCACCAACCATTCTCAATTCCAAGTTCTATTGAGTGAGATATGATTCAATTTCCAAACTGCGACAAAACTGGAAAACCCTTCTTTTTGCTGGACGACTGGTTTAGTTGTTTGTGAGATGTTTTATTTTCAAATTTTGATGTCAACCAACTATTAATTGCTTATGAAATGTTTCTTGGACCTTGGTTTCACAAATGAACCAAAATGGGACTGATTTCTTGGTGCAAAGTGTTTGAAAAGGAAAAGAAAATAAGAAGACAGATTTGCTTTGGGAAATTCTTGGACTTTGGTAGTTTTGTTAACTACCTTCCCGTACGAGTTTTTACGTGAAATTTGATAGAGGAGTAGTCCTCCTATGGAAGTTTAATTTTACCAAATTTGGTGTTATTCTAAGGCCATTTTGATATCCAAATGATGTTCCAAAATTTACTTTCAAATCTGGAAAATTCACCGTTTAGTAGTGAAAATTTACCAACTTTGAGCTACTATATCTTGACACTCAAAACTCAAAATTTAATTCCATTTGTTTGCATTTGAAACCTTGATTGAAATTCTCATTGTGATACAAATTCAGAGGCTAGTTCACTTTCTGTGAATTTTACTGAATTTTCAAAGTTTGCCGAAAAACATGACCGAAACTGTCTTGTATGCTCAAACCAGCCACCTTGAGCTGAAATTTGAATGTCTTCCGTTTAGAATCTTGGAAAGGTGTCTTCTAGGAACTTTTAGTACTTTGAACCAAGATTCTAATGGTATAAATATTTCCAATTTTGGACCTACTGAGTACAAGTTCTGATTTTTCTAAGTTTGACGTGCAAAACTGAAATTTTCCGACTCGATGGGAAATGAGTTTTTGGAAACTTTTCTCTTACCTTTTGATAATGATTGATTGTTTTAAACTTGATTTCATGGAGGAAATCAGTTTTTCTTGTGTTAATAAATCCTCACTTTTGAACCTTTATTTTGAGTGGTTAAGGTTCTTTGTTTGAGGTATTGACTAGTTTAAATGAGTGTACCTTCTCTATTGATAAATACATGGTTGTGAGTGAGAATACTTGTTAATTGTCCAGGCGCTCAAGGAGATCTACAAGAGAATCTCGAAGCGGACGCCTAACGACTTAATTGCTCGTTCACTCACTCTTATCTTGACTTGGTGAGTGTCAAGTGTGTGAAAAATTGTTACGTGAATCTCCTCGACTCCTAGTGATAATAGTGGGGGATGCCCAAATCTCATCGGCCGACCTTGCGACTCGTGCCGGCATGGGCTTGGTCGAGAAACTTGGTGAGCGATGGGAAAAGTGTATAAGCTTGATCTATTGGAGAGATCTCGCTTGGCATACTCGAGTAGTATCACCTTATATAAAAGAAATGCGGGCCCGGAGCAGGGGGAGTAACGGTGAACGGGGAAAGTGTAAGTGAAGTTCTACGGATTATAACCTACCCGATTAACGGAGTGTCAACTCGTGGAGGTTCTGGATCGAGCAAGTGGAACATAGCTCCTGAGAGCTCCTGTATCCTTATCAAGTGTGTTTTATTGTTAATTGTGACTTACTTGAATGTTACAGCTTTCATTCTTGTTCAAATGTTATTGTTATTTGAACTACGTGTTTTGCATGTTTTCTTGGCCTCACGAGCATCCGCTCACCCCGTTAGATTTGTTTTCCTTAACAGGAGCTGAACTGGAAGGGATGATGGAAAAGTCTACTTGATGGCTCTTTTGGCTAGAATTTTGGAATGTATTTGTCTAGACATCCTTTGGGAAATTGTATATTTTGGGAAAGTGGTTGTATTTTGAACTTGTGGTGTAAAATTGGATATTTATATATGTAAGCGACTTCTCTTTCTTACTTCGTCTTGTCTTATTAGTTATTATGGTATTAAGTTTGAACGGGAATTGTACCGAATCCTGGAGAGAGTTGGGCAGGCGTCCCACCGATACCCTTTGGTTCGCCTTAGGGAGAAGTGGGGGCGTCACAAAAGAAGTACTTAAAGTTCGCCGATCTCCTCGACCAAGCCCTTGCTAGCTCGATTCGACCAACTAGCGCTGGGTTGGACTTATAGTCCCAGATATTTAGGAATTCAGGATCTGGCTTATAACCCCAAGTATTCAGTATTCAGGAGTGGAGTCATTGGCTATTATCCAACGCTCACGCAGTAATAATTGGAGACGTTAGTTGACTTAATGCTCCATATTCAGTAATATCAGTGTTCAAGTGATGAATTCCAGTCAAGAGTAAACAGGTTAGGAACTTGTCCTTTACCCAAGATTGCCCAACTTACCCGACCGCCCTGAGACTGATCTAAAGCAAGAGGTCCAGCGAGGGCTCAGTTCAGCCGTTACTGACCTACATTCACACATACGCATCAGTAACCCTAGATTCCACTTACCTGATGTCTCGAATAAGGTCCAAGGCCTAGTTCAACCACTACAAGAGAAATGTAGCTGGTCTATAATTCAACCGCTACAAGAGAAATATAGTCGGTCTACTATTCAACCGTCACAAGAGAAATGCAGCCGGTCTACAGTTCAACCGCTGCAAGAGGAATGCAGCCGGTCTACAATCATGCACACAAATATGCAAGTCCACACACAGGATCAATTGATTCAGGTTCATGGAGGTCGAGTGCGAATAAGGACACACTTGCCTAGCCATGATCAAGTCACAAGTAATGTCCAGCAATTCACATTCTCAAGTATTCCAAGTATTTCAAGTCAATATACAAGTCACATGCACATCAAGTTACTAGTTCATGCATGAATGAGATATCAAGTGTTTAGTCAAGTTAGGTCAATTGAGTGTTCATAAGAGCACACTCGCCTAAACAGGTTCAAGTCACAAATAAGTTCAGCATACCATGTTTCAAGCATTTCAAGTGTTTCAAGTCCAAACAGTTGAAAATCGGGTGGGTGCGAAAACCTGATCAAACAAGAAACTGGGGGAAAACTGCAGAAATCAGATATTTTGGCAGCAAATCCGGCCGACAATCCGGTCGGAAATCCGACCAGAAAGTGGCCGGATCCTGGCCACATTCCAGTTATAACAAAATGGCCAGTACATATTTTAACAAAATATCAAAAGTTTAGTCGAGCTAGGTCAAGTGCAATAAAGTACATACTTGCCTATGAGACGATAAATCAAGTACCTAGCAATTTCTAACAACAGTGAGCATGTAACACGCAGTTGGAACGCTTACCAATCAATTGCAACCTTTCACTTTAACCCTGATTTCTCCACTTGAACTCTCTCGAGTCCTTGAAACCCTAAGAAGAAATGGAAACCAAGAGTTTCTCTTTCTCAAATCACTCCACCAAAGCCCTTAATCCTCCCAAAAGGTCACTTTTTATGGTTTGGATAACTCAAGGATCCAAGCTAGATTTGGAGGTTGAAGATGAAGTTTCCTCTCTTTTTTTTCTCTCAATATGGCCGGCCAAGAAGATGAAAAATAAAAGGTTAGTTTGGTCAAATTTTATGTTTATTAAAGGCTAAGAATAGTCTAAGTCCAAGTCAAAGCTGCATAGCTTTTGTGACACTTGGCTTTCTATGGTTAATCCTCATCCAATTGTCTCCCAATTGCTAAAATATCTTGATAACCTCTAATTATCCCTTAGCACCTAATAAAATAATATCCCTTTGCACAAAACTCGTCCTAATTTTCAAAATTTAACGCACATACCGCATTAGTGGGTCCTACCTCCATAATGCACTTCGAACTTAACATGTACTAACTTATACAAAGAAAATGATTTAAAAACTTGACTCACTTGTAAAAAATATCGAGGAAATTAAGGCGATAATTTAAAGTAAAGAAAATGCATTCAGAGAAATAAAATAAAATATAAAATAATTTTTCAGGTCCTCACATCGTAACATGCAGGTGAAATTACATCAAAGCTTGAATTTGAACTCTAAAGTTGGAAATTACAAACGAAAGGTGGAAAATCCTATATCGAAGCTAAAAGTTCATATCAAAGCTGTAAATTCCCATGTCAAAGCTAAAAAGGGCATAACGAAACTGGAAATGGCATCTCACGGCTGGAAATAACATAGCAAAGCTAGAAATTGACCACTAAAGCTAGAAATTACAAGCTACCCTAGAAAAATCATGAAATCTTCCACAAAATCACCTCATAAATGGATTAAATTGCAAGATAAGAGGAAGAAGAGGGTTTCTTAGTATAATACTTCAAACCCTAGCAAACAAGAGCTTTCCTCCTCAAATTCCTTCACCACAAACTTACTTCCTCCCTTGTTGCAACGTTATATGGATTAGATTAGAATTTCTTGTTGATTTTCTCACTAAATCAAGCAAAGATCAAGATGGAAATTGGAGTTATTTTCTCTCTTTTTTTCTCTCTAGAGGTTCGGCCAAGATGGTGATAAAATGGAAGGATTTTTGGTTGAATTTGTCTGATAACTACTAAGAAAAGTCTTGCTCAAGAAGCCTTGGATCGATGACAAGTGGTGTGGTCAAGTTCCAATCTTATCTCTTCACCCCGCTTAGCCTCTAATTACTAGCTTGTGTTCCTTTAATACACTCGTTTTGAGGACTCGAAAATTATTTTATATTTTATTTTATTTCTTTAAATGCATTTTCTTTACTTTAATTTATTACCTTAATTTCCGAGATATTTTTATAAGTAAGTCAAGTTTTTAAATCATTTTACCTTGTATAAGTTAGTGCATGTTAAGTTCGTGATACATTATGGAAGTAGGACCCACTAGTGTGTTGCGTAATAAATTTAGTGAACAAAAATGGATACTTTATTAGAGGGTTTATGTGACTAGCAGTGGTAAGAGTGGATTAGAGGAAAACAATATGGATTAGTGAGATAAGACAAAGGAAAGACAAGAAGATAAGCTTGAAACCCTACGGCGACACTTGTCGGCAATCCAAGGCACCTTTGACTAAGACTAGTTTTAGTCTTCATCTTGGAAAAAAATTGATCAAAAATTTCATTCCCTCTCTTACCTCTTGGCCGACTCCTTGGAGAAGAAAAGGAGAGAAAATAAACTCCACTTCCAACCTAGAAATTCTTGCTTGAATCTTGAGATTTCACCATAAGCTTGCAAGCCAATCCATAGGAAGTAACTTTAAAGAAGGAGGAAGACCTTGGGTGGAGGAATTTGGGGAAAAAAGGAACCTTTGGTTGCTCTTCTTCATGGGATTAAAGGTAATCATGGCTTGAAACCATTTCTTCTCTTTTAACTTGCATTTGAGTGGATTTAAGGCTTGATTTTTGTGGATTCTATGGAAAATTTCATAGTTTGTGTAGTGGTTTGGAGATTCCAGCTTTAATGAAGAATTTCCAGCTTTGATATGGTCCTTTCAATTTTGCTATGATCTATTAGCTTTACCATGTGGATTATCTAACCTTTGTATGTTCTTTTAGCTTCATTATAGAGATTTCAGCTGGTGACCATGAATTTCAGCTTAGGGTTTGCATTTTTCAGCCTTGGTATGATGATATATGGGCTGGATATTTGTACATTTTGGCTAGCCTTATGGTCTAGAACAAGTGTCTTTTATAATGTAGAACTTATGGCCTTTAATTGTGGTGGATTGGATCTTTGATGGGTTGATGATAGGTTTCTTTGAAACCTTGATTTAGGTAGATGACTTAAGGAAAATTTCTGTTTTGAAAGCTTCTTGTTGGCCGAAACTTTTGAGTGCTGTTAGCCCTTATTTTTCAACACTTTTGGGGAAATCTTGCTCCACAAACTTTTCTAGACATTAAACTTTGACTGTGAGTTGGATTTGAACCAAAAAACATGAGCTTAAGTGGGAAGGTTGAGTCAAGTGTTGCTGAAAATATTTTCCTCTGGAGACTCTGAGCAGTCTTGGGAAATCGGTTATATCTTGGTGAAGAAAAATTCGAATTGAGTCCTGTTTGTTGCATTTGAAACTAGACTCATAGCTCTTTTAACCGTGTAAAATTCTTGGTTTGGTTCACTTTCTATAAATACCAGCAAAATTTCCAAGTGGGCTGAAAATTCAAGACTGTCCTATTTTTGCACTCAGTTGAGCAGTGAATTGAGGCTGAGATTTAACTGAGTTATGGGCTGAATTTTATGAAGGTGTCTTCTAGAGAGTTGTAGATTTTTGAGTCTATTTTCTAACGGTATAAGATTTATAATTTTTAAACTTACGAAACTCAAGTTATGACTTTTCAAAGAGCATTACAAAAACTGGGATTTTTCTTATGAAATGACAAACAAAACTTGGAAGGGTCTTGGAAACATTTTCTGGTTTTTAAACCTAACTTTCTCGATTACTTGCACTTCATTTCATACTTGGATCATGGATTTATTATGTATATGAGTTTTCTTTTGACTTGAACAAGAAAACTTGACGTTTTGGATCAAGAACTAGAGGTTTCAATCTTGAAAGTTATTAGTTTTTTTATGTGTTTTTAGTGGTGAACTCTCATGGTTCACTCAAGCACCAAATTTGATCTCAAGATTTATTTAAAAAGTGAAATGAGGAGTTTTCTTGAACCTTGTTTGCTGGAAATTTTGGAAGGTTTTGGCCGAATCTTGGATTGGAATTTGTCTTGTTTCCTCTAACTTTAAAGTGAAATTTTGCGCAACATAGCGTGCTAATCAATTGCCCTCAAATGTGCTTTTAAAAGGAGCAACAAGTTTGAATTAAAAGGGGTGAAAAGTGGAGCGTCATGCCAAGAGTTTTGTGAGAAAATTTCACTTGCTTGATGTTCAAAACTTGGAGGATTTATTGGTGTTTTTGCTAAGAAATAAATGGTGGTTTGGTGAAGTTTTGACTTCATAAGTTTTAGTAAACTTGAACGCACATTTATTTATATCAAAACTTGGGCAAAAGATTAGGAGTTAAAGAAGTGAAAGTGGATTTCCCTCCTACGTGTGTTTTGTTAAACTCTTGAGCGGTTTAGTTAACTTTTGAATCGAAAACTCTTGCCACATTTTGACTTACAAATGGAGCACTATTGAATCTTCCCTTGAGTGTTATCTTAGTGGTTAAGTGAAAAGAGTTTCTCTCTTAATTTGACAAGAAATTTAGCATGCTTGAGTGAAGGGTTGAGGGGAAATTGTTTGGCCTTGGTTGAACGATTATAGGTAATCGTTGATTGTGCATGTTTCAGGTATTCAAGAGGAATTCGAGAGAAACCCCGAGCAGAACTTGTGAAAGCTTTCTCTTGTCTTGCTTACTTGATTATTGGCGAGTGTTCCAACTGCATGTTCCATGCTCATTGTTGCCAGAAATTGCTCGACACGTGATTTGTCATTTCATAGGTGAGTGTGTACTTCATTGCACTTGACCTAATTTGACTAAACTCTTGATATCTCATTTATGCATGTATGTGACGACCCCACCTCTCCCTAAGGCGAACCAAAGGGTTCAGCGGGCCGCCTGCCCAACTCTCGTCAGGACTCAAGCGCTAGCTAAAAAACAAGTCCTTTCAAAATAAAAGTCACATTTACATGGTCAATACAAAAGATCCCTGGTTAAAAACAGTGGATTGTGATCGATACAATCTTGAAATATGCTACTAGCTCAACTTATGAAAGTTGAGTTCCCAACTTACAAAAAACCAAAACTAAAGGTTGGGACAACTAAGCTACAGCAAAAGATTCCGACACGACCTGGCCCTTCCTATTTACTCGCCCAGGTGCTTGCCCCCTGTCAGGAAAACAAATCTAAACGGTGAGCGTTCGCCCCGTGAGGTTCCAAGAAAGTCATGCAATGATAATATCATATTCACGCCACATAACCATAGTTCACAATCATAATGCAAGTACACGTCGGGTACTTGTCAATTAAGAATTAACATTGCCATGTAAAAGGATACGGGGCTCTCAAGAGCATATTCAAGCAGTTTGAGCAAAATTCCGTTGACACTACATCAACATTTTTCCCAAAATACTAACAAGTATTTTACCACTTCACGTCATTCTCCAACCACCGTTCAACCCCCTACCGGGCCCGCACATCAAAATTCAAGAAGGGTAATATTCGAGTATACCATTTCAACTTCAAGAGCTCAAGTACAAGTTCAAGTTCATGTGACAAGTGACAAGACCCATGGTTCGTTAATCGTGCCGACCAAGCCCTTGCCGGCTCGACCCGACCAACTAGCCAATGGGGTTTGGGGCCCCAAGCAAGCAAGAAAGTCGATGGAATAACCACCCAAGCGACCAACAAGTCAAGTACAAGCAAAACAATTCATCTCATATCAATATCAAGTCACAAAGGAGCAAGTATGATAAGTTACATCCTCGTCCCAATGTTAACAGTTCAAGAGTAATAAGAGCAAGTATTTCAAGCAAGCGAACATGTCATTCAAGTAAGAGACATTGCACGTAAGCATTTTACATGCACTTAGAACACTCACCACGGCAAAAAGTTCAAGTGTTCACCTCGTGTACCCTTCCGGCCTCACTTCCACGTCCTAAAATCAAGTATGTAAAGTGCCATGAGATCCACTACTCCAAGCTACAATATTCAAAGAAAAACAGAATTTTTCCAGTTTGCGCGATGCTATTTGAAAAATCATATCTCAAGTTTCTTAAGTCCAAAATTTATAAACTTTATACCATTGGAAAATAGATTCAAAGGGTTACAATTTCCCAGAAGCCACATTTGTAAGATTCTGTCCACAAGTCAGTCCAATTCCAGTCTCAAGTTGGTACTTCATCCAGTAGAAAAACAGAGCAGGTGTGAAATTCAATCAATTTTGGAAAATCACAGATATTCATAGAAATTGAGAAAAATTCTGAAATTTTCACGGTAGAAAGTACTCTGAATCTAGTTTCAAACCCAATAAGAATTACTCAATTTGAATTTTTCTACACCAAGATACGATAGTTTCCCCAAGTCTGCACAGTGACCACTGCGAAAGTGCAACAACTAACATATCTTGAAGCAAACCACAAATTCACCACTTAAAGCTCAAATGTTTTGCTCAAATCAGCCTCACATACATGAATCAACATCTAAGCAAGTAATTAAAGCAATTTTTGCCAAAATTACATCAACAAAAGAGGGTAAACAGTCCAGTTTTGGTCCCTCCTTCTCTTGGCTAGCTTCCATAAATTTTCCAGCCATGGTTTTTTGGTCAAAATGTGAGGTTTAAGCCACTTAAAATGCATGATTTTGATCAAGTTTCTGCACACACTTGTAGGCTAAAGTAGTATAAAGTATGTTGAGCAAAACCAAACCCAAAATCATCAAGAAACTTTCGAAACAAAGGCTATAATTGCAGCCCTTCCATTCGGCTAGCAACCAGAAATTTTCCTCCCAATTTTCCAACTTTCCTCCAACTAATTGTCCCAAATTCAACCAACCATACTTAGCAAATCCATAAAGTTTCATCCCCAACATAGCCATACATACATATGTAACCATAATCACAACAAAATAGCCATCATAATCACATCATAATCATAGGCATAATTAAACCCCAGAACTCAAGTATGAAGGATAAGCATTATCAACTTGAAAACTACCAAGATTCACCACCAAATCATGTCTTTATCCAACAATCAACCTTATTTTTAACATGAGACAAAGAAAGAAGGTTAATCTAGCATTTTACCTCTTTTGCTTTCCAACCAAGATGAGCTTCCAACCACCAAATCTTCTCCTCTCCAAGTTTAAGCCAAGACGGAGGAAAATCCAAAGTTATCTCCTTCCTTTTTCCTCAAATCCAAGCAAAATTGAAGCCAAATGGAGTGAAGCTTTTCTCCCTTTTTTTCCTCTATCTCTCGGCCCTCTCTCTCTCCTCTTCTCTTTTTTTTATTTGTTATTTGATTAAGGCAAGAAAGGAAAGATTAAATGGTAAGAAAGCTTTGGTCAAGTCAAAGAAAGAAGCTTTGCTCTTAGGGTGACACATGTCACCTTCTGGTAGTTTCTTATTGCCCTAACCTCCCTCTTTTTTTCCAAAAGTTCCTTTCACATCCCACTAAAAGGAAAAATCTCATTTTACTCCCACACACTAACTTTCACATGTAAAAATTTTAATAAAAGCATTAAGGCGAAATCATTATCAAATCAATAAATAAACAAATAGATGACTAAATAAATAAAGTATCATGTAGTTAAACTAAATAAATTAGCAAAATTTCTAGGTTCTCACAATGTACAAGTAACTTGATTTGCATATGACTTGTATAAATACTTGAAATACTTGAAATGCTTGAAAATGTGATATGCTGGGAATTACCTGTGACTTGGTCATTTCATATGTGACAGCCCCACCTCCCCCTAGGGCGTACCCAAGGGTTCGGCGGACCGCCTGCCCAACTCTCGCCGGGGCTCACTACAATCCATAATTCAAAAGTTAGAAATACTTCAAATAGTTTCAATATACACTTACAGTGCTCCAAAACATTAATACTTAAAATTAGTTAACCTTCAAGCTTAAGTACAACCCAAAAGAATATGTACTACAGTCATTTGCTATAATACAACTTAAAGTCTCCAAAAGAAAACAATTTAGTACTATTCTTGAGCAGTCTCGTCTTGAACCCTGTTGAGAAAAACAAAGGAGTGGAATGAGCTAAACAGCCCAGTGAGGTTCCAAAACACACAAGCAGTTCTAATAAATCAAGTAAATTAAGCATAACGCACATATGGTTCAAGGTTTCACATTGGCACATTAAAATGGGACATTTATCATTTTACAGAAATAAACACACATTAAAAGGATACGGCATTCACGTGGAACTATTTCAGTAAGCTTCACCTTATAACTCCAATAATTCCCTCGGTTTGTCTAGCCATCGCCTTATTCCTCCAGTGGTAATACTCGAGTATACCGAAACGGTGACCCATGGTTCCAACCTACCCGACCAAGCCCAGTCTTGGCTCGAGCAGGTTAGCAACCAAGGGCAGGGCCCAGTTCAGCTAAGAGCTTACAACATGCGTAAATAATCAAATAAACCAGTAAACGGTAGAAATTCATGGTTAAACGGTAGAAATTTGTTATTTTAGTAGGTCGAGTGTGATAAAGTACACCCTCGCCTTAAAACGGTGGAAATTACATAGGAGCAGTTATAGGAAGCACTTAACACTTAAACACACAAGAAATATGAAGTAAACATGTAGCAAAACTATTCAAGTCACACACACATGCAATGAATGAACACTCACTGTTACGTGCGATATGTCTCGGTTCCTGGATAACACCCTTGATTACCCTCGAGTCCTGAGGTAAGAACCAACAAGTTTATATGAAAGTGAAAAACAAAAACCTTAGGGTTTTCGCACTTAAGAAGTGAAGAAACAAGAGGTTGGTATATAATTCTCAAATATATACTAAAGAATAAAGCGAGTCGTTATAGCCTTGAATCAAACCTCTTCAAATTCAAAGTTCAAAAGTAAGAATGGAACCATGAGAAATCAAGTTCTGGGTCAAGAATTAAGCATAATAAAGAACATTAAGGTTTCTCATTTAAATCCAAGGAACCATCAAGTACAAGGGTTTGAGTGTAATATGGAGTACAAATGTTAATTTTAACTAAGAAAAAAAAGAATGAAATCAAGAAAAGTGAAGAAAGGAAATACTAAAGAGAAAATGTATAGGTGACAGCTTTGTCATGTGTTGGTATTCTACTCATAACTGAGGCTATACAAATCAGATTGAGATCATTTCTATATCATTTCGAAGCTAAGACACAGGACTGCATTTCTTATGAAGACATCGGGTTCAAAATCAGACGTCTTTATGGTCAAAAATGAACATTTCAGAAGTATAAGGAAAACGATTACAGCAAATCAGGGTTTTCACTGCAGGCAAGGTGTTCTGGTCATTTCAGAGGCTACGACGATCTGATTGATCTGAACTTTTGCAGGTAGAAGTCTGACTCAATACTCTACAACTTTCATGTTTTGAGCAAGAGCTGGTTTGGCCTAAACGATGGACAAATTTGCTGCTCAATTGGCTCTTAAAACCTCTTTGAACAGAAAGTTTTTAACTCCAGCAACCAACTTTGGAAAAATCAAAACAGGGATTTTGTAAGTCCAAAAATCACCAAATTTTGACACAAGAAAATAGATTTGAAGATCTACATATATCTAGAAGGTCACTTTACAAGATTCGGACCACAAACTAGTTAGAGTTTAACTATACAATACAGCAACTACAAAACTAAGGCAGAACAGTCTCGAAATTTATCAAATTTTGCAAAATCACCATAAATCACACAGACAGAACCAGGGTCTGAAATTTTCACAGTTTATAGCCCTAGGAATCTAGTTTCAAACGCATTAAACAGAACTCAATTTTGACCTTCCTACACCAAGATACAACAGATTTTCCAACACTGCTCTAGCTACCCTGTTTCATACCAGCTTTGGTCACATTACACAACTTCATGCAAAACAACAAGAAATCACCTACTAAACCTCAATAATCATCATCAACTTCATACCACAGCTTAAACACAACATATCAAGGTTAATCATGGCCATAACTCTCAAGTCAAGTCTTGCAAATTAACACTATAAAGCTGAAATTTTCACAATCAAGCACAACCAATAGATAGTACTCCAAGTGAGTTGCATAAACATGCCTTAAATCCTCCCAATAGCAAGATAAAAGAAACAGGGGTTTCTTGACCAAAGTTACCTCAAAACCCTACAAGAATTGTGCAAGAACAAGAGCTTTTCCTTCTAATTCCTTGCACCACAAGCTTGAGGAACACCAAAATATCACTTCTTATGGATGGGTTGTGAATTTCTTACAAAGCTAAGAAGGATTCAAGAGCTTGAGGTTGGCTTGTTTTTTCTTCTCTTTTCTTGTCCTAATTTTCGGCCATGAAGGTTGAAGAAGAAGAGGAAAATGTGTTTTTAAAAGTTAAGGCTAATCACAAGATGGTCTTGGTCAAGAAATGCTAGAATGGTGACAAGTGGCCAATCAAAGTCCAAGTGTTCCAAAAACCTATCATATTGCACTCTTAAGTCCTTCTAGTTGGTTAACCTCATATAATTATCACCCAACTCCACAATATTAACATATTAAACCATGCAAAAGTACTTTACTAACCTCTTGAACTAAAACTTGCCGGAGATTATCTAACCAAGCGATATTAAGTCTACTAATGTAAAAATCATGACTCCAATGCATTAAAGCAAATTATATGCACTTAAATGAAATAATTGGCAATTCATGCATGAATAAATATTAGGATTCTCACATCATAGGTGAGTGTGTCCCTATTCGCACTTGACCTCCATGAATTTGAAATAATTGATCCTGCATGCGGACTTGCATGTATATGTGCATGATTGTAGACCGGCTACATTCTTCTTGCAGCGGTTGAACTAGGCCCTTGGACCCTTATCCGAGACGTCGGGTAAGTGGAAACTTGGGTTACTCATGCGTATGCGTGAATGTAGGTCAGTAACGGCTGAACTGAGCCCTCGTTGGACCTCTTGCTTGAGACCAGCCTCAGAGCAGTCGGGTAAGCTGGGCAACCTTGGGTAAAGGACGAAGTTCCTAACCTGTTTACTCCTAACTGGAATTCATGACTTGAACTTGTGACATTTCTGAATACGGAGCGGTTAAGTGATAACTAACGTCTCCAATCATTACTTGCGTGAGCGTTGGATGACAGCCAACGACTCCACTCTTGAATACTTGAATACTTAGGGCTATAAGCCAGATCTTGAATACCTGAATATTTGGGGCTTATAAGCCCAACCCAGGGCTAGTTGGTCGAATCGAGCCGGCAAGGGCTTGGTCGAGGAGGTCGACTAACCTTGGGTACTTCTTTGACGTTTGGGCCCGGTAGGGGGATGATCGGTGGATGGAGATTGACGTTTAGTGGTGATCTACGGACATTATAATTTCATGGTTAACGGAGAGTCAACAGACCCTGGACAAGCTGCCATGGAACCTGCTCCTGAGAGCAGCCTATATCCTTTGCCATGAACGTGTTCTTTACTGTATACCATTGCATGATCTATCTGGTTACCTTCTTATTATACATTATGTCCTGCTCTATTTGGGTTTGACTTAATGGTATCATGCCTACTAGTTTACTTGCCTGTTTACTTGGAACCTTACTAGGCTTCTAACTCATTCCTTTTAGTTTGTTTTCCTTAGCAGGCATTGGCAACGGGGAAGTGGGGAAAAAAAGACGGTTCGAGAGTTTGACGTCTAACTTTAAGTAACTTGCCATCCTAGTTGTACTTGGTGATTTGATTAAATGACTTAGAGTTTATTCGTTTCGATTGTATGTATATAAGTAGGGATAATTTGGAACATTGGATGGTCTGTAATGTTAACCATGAAGTTTTGATACTCATTTTGTGGGTTAATACTATTGGAGTTTGGGAATGTTTATTATTTTCTGAGATTCGTGAGTGAGTCCTGACGAGAAGTTGGGCAGGCGGTCCGCCAAACCCTTGGTACGCCCTAGGGGAAGGTGGGGTTTGTCAAACTCTTAATACTTCTAATAATATAACCCCTCTTATGTAACACCCGCTCTTCTCCACCAAATTTATTACATACCTCACTAGTTGGTCACACTATCATAATGCACTACGAAACTTACACCAAATTATGGAAGAAACAGATAAAACTCTTGACTCAATCATTAAATTATCTAAGAAATTAAGGCCAAGTATATTAAACCAAAAGAAAATATAAATTAGTTTATTCAAAAATAAGGGAAAATATATGAAAAATATAAAATAATTTTTGAATCCTCACAAAAAAACATGAGCATTGAGTGCATACTTGTGAGGGAATGTGTGAGGTAAAATCACCTTCTTTTCACTATTAACTGAATTTGACAGCTTTCACTCTACCATGTCTAACGAGGGAGAAAGAAGCTCCTAAGTTTTTATTTCAAAACTTTTTGTAGAGGCATTAAAGGGAGATTTAGGGCGCATTATGGACCAGAAATTAGAGGTAATGCACTAACGAATTGATAACTTGGAGATGAAACTAAGGGAGTTCCAAAGGTAATCACAGGAAAACCTTCATGCACGAATCGAGTGACTCCAATTCTGAGGATGAATATGAACCTAAGCAAAGTAGACCCAAGCATGATGTTAGGCTAGTTGGTGACTCTATTAAGGGCATCAAGACGAAGATTCCACCTTTCCAAGGTTGATCGGATCCTAATGCGTATTTGGAATGGGAGAAACGGATCTAGCTAGTCCTCGACTGCAACACGTACTCGGAGGAGCAAAAGGTGAAGTTGGCCTTGGTAGAATTCACCAATTATACCGTTGTTTGGTGGGACCAAATTTCAACTAGTTGAAGGAGGAGTAGGGAACCATCGATTCAAACATGGGCCAAGTTAAGACGAACCACCGATTCAAACATAAGCCAAGTTAAGACACCTCATGAGGAAGCGATTTGTACCAAGTCATTATTACTGTGACTTGTTCCAAAAGCTTCAAACACTCACTCAAGGGCTCGAAGTGTTGAGGACTACTACAAAGAGATGGCGATTTTGATGTTGCGGACTAACATTGTGGAGGATAGAGAAGCAACAATGGCTTGTTTCTTGAGTGGTTTAAGAGTAGAAATTGCGAAACAAGTGGAGCTACAACACTACGTGGAGTTTAGTGACTTGGTGGAGAAAGCCATCAAGATTGAGAGGAGGTTAAAGAGGAGGGCTCAGTCGAGGAACTATCCCAACCTTTTACCTTCTTACTCGAGTAACACAACCAAAGGAGGAAAAGGGGGTCCTCAAAACTGAAGCAAGATGCATCCAATTGGGACTCCAAACCAGCACCTAAGCCTACTCTTGAATCGGCTAATGGGAGGAATCGTGGCACAAAGTGTTTCAAATGTCAAGGTAGGGGACATATCGCAAGCCAATGTCCAAATCAACGAGCTATGATCATCCTACCAAATGGAGACATTATCATCAATGATGAAGCGAAGTATGAAGATTTGCCACTGCTTATAGAAGATGAAGAAAAGGAAGAGATGCCAATCAATGAGCAAGTTGGACTTGTTGTTAGGCAAGCTTTGGCTACTCAAGCTCGGGAGGTTGATCACTTGCAAAGGTAAAACATCTTCTACACTCGATGTTATGTAAAAGGCAAAGTGTGTAGTTTGATAATAGATGGGGAAAGCTGTGCAAACGTCACGAGTGCACTAATGGTGGAGAAACTAGCACTTCCAACCTTGTGACATCCTAAACCTTATCAATTGTAGTGGTTGAATGACAGCGAGAATGTTCGTGTTACCAAGCAAGTTCAAAGTCCCTTTCCACATTGAAAGATATGAAGACGCGGTCTTGTGCGACATGGTTCCAATGCAAGGTTGCCATATTTTGTTGGGGAGGCCGTGGCAATTCGACAAGGAGGTTACCTTTGATGGTATCTCAAACAATATTCCTTTAGATATTGTGATAAAAAGATCACTCTTATACCATTGACTCCTAGCCAAGTACATGAGGATCAAGAGACGTTACAAAGAGAATGTGAGCTAGAGAGTGAGAGAAAAACAAAGAGAGATCTGATGGTATGAAAGAGAGAGAAATGGCGAGCAAAATGACAGGAAAAAGGCTATATATGAGTCAGCCAAAGAGAGAAAACAACATATGTTCGTAAAAGCCAAAGAAGTGAAGAGAGCTTTATGTTTTGACACACATTTATTTGTATTTTTGTGCAAAGAGATGATGTTAATTTCAAGTGACCTTACTAACACTTAACCGTCAAGTGTTGTTTCTCTTTTGCAAGATTACCAGGATGTCTTCCCCGATGAGATTTCAAGTGAACTTCCGCCAATCAGGGGAATCAAGCATCAAATTGACTTGGTTTCGGGTGCTACATTTCCTAGTAAACCCGCTTATAGGATGGGATCGGAAGAAACTAAGGAGCTTCAATGCCAAGTTGATGAGCTCCTGGCCAACGGATGGGTGCATGACAGGATGAGCACATGCACTATTCCTATCATCTTGGTTCCTAAGAAAGATGGAAGTTGGCGAATGTGCACTGATTGTAGAGCTGTGAATGCGATAACGTTAAAATATCATCACCTTATTCCTAGACTTGATGACATGTTAGATGAGTTATATGGAGCTGTAATTTTTATCAAAATTGATTTAAAAAGTGGTTACCATCAAATTAAGATGAAAGAGGGTGATAAGTGGAAAACAACTTTTAAAACCAAACATGGACTGTACGAGTGGTTAGTCATGCCATTTGGCTTAACTAACGCACCTAGCACATTCATGAGGTTAATGAATCACGTGCTTCATCTTTTCCTAGGAAATTTTGTATTTGTTGATTTTGATGACATTATGGTTTATAGCTAGAGTTTAGAAGAACATGTTGAACATTTAAACCTTGTTCTTGAAGTACTTCGGCAAGAAAAGCTTTACGCTAATCTCAAGAAGTGCTCTTTTTGTACTAACTAGCTTGTCTTCCTAGGATTTATTGTGAATGAACATGGAATTAGAGTGGATGAAAACAAGGTAAAAGCCATCCAAGAATGGAGAAGTGCATAGCTTTCATGGTCTCGCAAGCTTTTATAGACGGTTTGTTAAAGATTTTAGCTCCATTGCTACATCTTTAACTGCTGTAATTAAAAAGAATGAAAAGTTTGCATCGGGAGAGGTATTGGGGTGAAATTGAGTGTGATGCTTCGAGAGGTATTGGGGTCTACCGTAAATACGAGCTCACACATGCACCATTGCTTGCTTTGCCTAGTTTTGACAAAAAATTTGAATTTGAGTGTGATGCTTTGAGAGTTGATATTGGGATTGTTTTTTTCATACTTTGGCGAAAAACTAAATGAGGTGGCTTTGAATTATTTCACATATGATAAAGAGTTGTACTTATTAGTTAGGGCTTTAGAAAATTGGCAACATTATTTAAGGCCAAGAAAGTTCATTATTCATACCGATCAAGAATCGCTTAAGCATATTAAATCACAACATAAGTTAGCAAGCGACATGTTTGGTGGATTGCTTTCATAGATACATTTCCTTTTGTGATTAAGTACAAAGTCAGGAAAACTAAAGTGGTTGCTGATGCACTATCACGTAGACATTCCTTACGGTACTTGATGCGAAATTTCTTAGATTTAAATTAGTTAAGGAATTGTATGCTAATGATCTAGGTTTTGCTCATATTTATTCATCATATGGGATGGTTGATCAAGGTAAATTCTACATCTATGATGGTTTCTTATTCTACCTCAATAAGTTGTGAATTCATAACTGTTCAATTCGTTCCTTGCTTGTGAGGGAGTCGCATGGAGGTGGATTGATGGGGCATTTTTGTGTGTCAAAGACCTTAGCCTTCCTTCAAGAACACTTTCATTGGACAAGGATGAGGAGAGATGTTGAATGTGTGGTAGCTAAGTGTATTGTTTGTCTCAAAGCTAAATCCAAACTTCAACCCTATGGTCTCTATACACCTTTACCTATTCCAAAAGAACCCTATTCCAAAAGAGACTTGGGTAGATATTTATATGGACTTTGTTCTTGGATTGCCTAGGTCTAAGAGGGGAAACGACAGCATCTTTGTTGTGGTTGATCAGTTTTCCAAAATGGCACATTTTATTCTTTGTCATAGAACTAATGATGCATCTCATGTTGCTGATTTATTTTTGAAAGAAATCATTCGTTTGCATGGTATGCCAAGGACAATTGTGTCTGATAGAGATCCGAAATTTTTAAGCTATTTTTGAAAGATTTGTGGGGTAAATTGGGAATTAAACTACTCTTTTCTACCACTAGTCACTCCCAGACTAATGGACAAACTGAGGTCGTCACTAGGACATGGCCTACACTCTTACGTGAAATCATTAGAAATAACATTAGCACTTGAGAAGAGTGTTTGCTGTGACAGCCCCACCTCTTCCTAGAGCGAACCCTAGGGTATCAGCGGACTGCCTGCCCAGCTCTCGCCGGGACTCGGTCGATCAAAGAACTAACAACTCGAAATACCCAGTGGAATAACTTCAAATCAATGGTACAAACCCTAATGGCAAATGATAGACAAGCCAACTGTCCAAACTTAGAAATTGACTAAACGTCTCATACTACAGTTATATAACATGAATCGAACTTATAAATTCGAACTTACAAAAGTTAGGAGTAAAATTATCTTAAACAAAAGGTTACAAGTTCGAGCAAAATAAAACTAAGAAGGTTCTTGGCCAAAAGTCCGTCCCAGATCTGTTAAGGAAAACAAAAGGGAGTGGGGTGAGCTATAGCCCAGTGAAGTTCCAAGTAAAAACAAGTAAACACATAGCCAAATAAAGGCATAATATAATCAAGTAAACACCGAATAATACAATAACAATTTAATCACAGTGCAATTCAAGGATACGGGTGGCTTTCAAAAGCCAAATCCTCTTGAGCTTGATCATACCAGGGTCCGTTGACTCTCCGTCAATGTTTGCATTCATAGAATATACAGTCCGTAGAACACCACTTTCTCCAATCTCCGTCCACCGATCAACCCCCTACCGGGCCCGCACTCCATAAACAGTAGTTAGGTAATACTCGAGTATACCGGTTTCCAGTGATCAGTAAACAGTCCCCAAGGTTTATCGGCCGTCTCGACCAAGCCCTTGCTGGCTCGATCCAACCGACTCACCTATGAGGTTGGGTACCCAAACAGTAGCAGTAGTTGATGGGGTATCACCCAAGCAACTCAAGTACTGTCACACATATAGAGAATTCACAACTCATGATTGCAGTATACAGAGCCACAGTGGAAAATGAGGGAGGTCGAGTGCGATAAAGTACACGCTCGCCTCCATTTTTATCAAAACATGGTTTGGCTCAAACAGTAGTAATTCAAGTATTCAGTTATTTTCATATAAGCAGGTAGCAGGTAGTGGAACACTCACCTGGCAAGCAAAGTAATAATCAACATCAAGTCGCGTGATTACGTGAACCACCGTTTCCCCTCCTAGGGCAAGGCAACGAGTAAAAACGTTAACGACTAGGTCTAAGTCCAAGTAAAGTGAGCTCATTAGGTGCCTAAGTGAGCGATTAACTATACTCAATTCACCATAAGATTTAGGCCCAAAATGAAGTAAAAGTTCATGAATAAACAAGTTTAACAAGTGCATGAAAGTTGGGTAAAAGGAAAGATTCATTCAAGCTTTTAAAAGTTTCTCGCGGGTGCACAGTTGCGCCCGTGCAGTCTCGGTACAACGGCTATATATCACTGTAGGAAGGTCCGAATTAGGTACCGTCAGCGGCGTTGGAAACTAGACTCGAAGATCTTTCCAACGGTACCTCGCACACATTCTAGTTTGTCTCCTAGCATTGCCAGTAACTCAGAGACGTCGGCTGTTTTTCCTGACCTGGATCAGTCTCAACCCTTACATGTGCACACTAATTCCTTATGCTAACTTCATTTGTTTTGGTTCAAATTCACCCAAATCAGTCCTCCAATGTTCATATACAGAAGCTTAACCAATCTCTAGCCAAGTTGTTTAGGTATGATTAGGGTGTAAATAAACCACAAAAATCAAATAAAAAGCCTTCCTTCAAGGACCGGTCGGCCAAGACATTGAAATCAGTCCATATTTTCTTCTATTCGTCCAACCTTCATCCTCTAATGATTTTCACTTAAATCACATATCAAACATAGATCTAGCTCAAAAGAGGTTTAAGACATGTAAATACTTCATAAACAATCATGAACAATGGGCAAACATTTCATCAAATACTTGGTAGGCATACATTTCATCAAACACTTGGTAGGCATACCAACGGCAGATTTGACATCCCATAGTATTTTAGTCATAACTAGAGTTATGTTTATTGAATTAGGGCAAACCTTATACCGTTTCGAAGCTAAGACAGAGTTCTACAATTCTTATGAAGATATCTCAACCCAGTTCTCAACCTAACCTGGTCAAATTTACCCAAACAGCCCCAGATTTTTCCAGTTCGAAGCTCACTGGAAAATTTAACTAGCAGTCCTGATTTATTCCATCATATCTCAGCGTACACAACTCCGATTCAGGTGATTCCAAAGCCATTTGAAAGCTAGGTTACAGGGCTATAATTCTTGAGAAGACATCAAAAGCTAAATCAGTCATCTTCCTAGTCAAAATGACCAATTACAGAGGCAAAATATCAGTTCGGGCAGAAACAGGGCATCAGGGGCATTTTGGTCATTTCACAAGCTATCCTGCTCCGATTGAGCTGACCATTTGTAGGCATATTCTACACTCAATTCTCTACAACTTTCATGTTTTGTGTAAAAGCTAGTTTGGCCATTATCACGGTCGAACATCCCATTGAAGTAGGTACAAAACTGGAATCAAGCTGGAAAAACATTTCAGCTTACTTAACTATGACAAAGTGATGATAAATCTTCAATTTCTTCAAGTTTACAACCATCATAATCCATCAACCACATCATTTAAAGAACACTTACCTCTCTTGTAGGAAGTTTGAACCACCAAATCAACCAACCAAATGAAGCCTTGAAACTTGAATCAAACACTAGGGTTGGAGGAAAAGTTTCTCACTAACTCACAATCTTTCTCTTTGATTTGTTTTGCTCTTAGTTGTTAGGGTTTGAAAGCTAGAATTTTGGAGCTCTCTCTCTTCTTCTTTTTTTTGTCTAAGAATTTTGGCCAAGAGAGTGAAATAAGAGGGCCAAGGTGTTTTAAAATATTAGCTAACCTTTGGTCAAACAAATGCTTGGTTAGGGTTTTGCCACTTAGTCCATTTCTTGTCCATAATCTCTCTTAATCTTTTGACTAATGCTAATTCAACTCTTCCAAGTGTACCAATACTTATTTAACACCCCTAACCTATCTTTTAAAGTCCTTACTACAAAACAAAGCCACTTGGAAACAAAATAATTGGTGGATTATTAAAAATCAACTCAAGTAAATGTTTTTCTTCAAGTAAAAGGAATGAAATGAAATGTATGTTAAATTGTTGTAACACATGGGAAATGTAATACAAGGGCATGTATGAGGTGATTTAAATCATAAGGCAAGGCAAGTAATTTGGGGAGATTGGATTTTAAAGTGAGGGTTCTCACATTTGCCACACGTTGAGTTTGCACATAATCGCATTTTGCATAGTTCTACTCATTATTCACCATTTGAAGTCGTTTATGGCTTTAATCCTTTAACGCCATTGGATTTGTCACCTTTGCCATAATGTGAGCATGGTAATTTAGATGATGCTGAGAAAGCTGAATTTGTGAAGAAATTGCATGAGAAAGTTCAATTGAACATTGAACAACAAAAGGCTCAGTTTGCTAAGCTAACAAGGGACGACGACGAATGGTGTTTGAGCCTAGTGATTGGGTATGGTTGCATTTGTTCACGGAAAGATTTCCTACACAAAGGCGCAATAAGTTACTTCCATGAGGAGATGGACCATTTCAAGTGGTGGAGCGCATCAATGACAACGCCTACAAGCTTGACCTTCCAGGTGAATATAATGTTGTGCCACATTTAATGTGTCTGAACTTTCTCCTTTTCTTGTAAATGATGAAGATGATTTGAGGACAAATCCTTTTCAAGAGGAGAGGAATGATGAAGATCAAGCGAGGCCGACTGTGCAAGTGGAAAAGATTCAAGTTCCATTAGGACTGGTGTGACGCCCCCATTTCTCCCTAAGGCGAACCAAAGGGTATCCGCGGGATGCCTGCCTAACTCTCGCCAAGACTCAAGACAATTCGATTCACGCTTAACAATAATAACCATTAGTACAAGTCTAATAAAGAAAGTCGTTTCCCTACTTATATATATATCATCCAGTCATACACCACGAGTACCAAATACATCAATCTTCCAATTCTTACATTGGTTCCCCAAAAGGTACATCAATTCCCAAAATATACAACAGCCACAATAACTAGTCAGTACCATTGGAAACCCTATTACAAAAATACATCGAAAGGTTTCCTCCGAGTTCCACTTCAGATCCATTCGTGTTAAGGAAAACAAATCTACAGGGTGAGCAATCGCTCGTGAGGTCAAGAAACACACATGCAAGCACATTGTCCAAATAACAATCCCATTTAACGAATATAACTGTAATATGCCAGAAAATAATAATTCGAGCAAGAATATGTAAATAGAAACAATGCAAGGATATAGGAGCTCTCAGGAGCTATTTTCCACTTGCTCGATCCAGAACCTCCGCGAACTGACACTCCGTCAATCAGGTAGGTTTAGTCCGTAGAGCTTCACTTATCATGTCCCCGATCACCGTTACATACCCCTGTACCGGGCCCGCCTGTCATTTATTTTTGGGCGATACTGCTTCGAGTATGCCAAGCAAGACCTCTCAATAGGTCAAGCTTACGTTTTCTCATGGTTCACCAAGGAGTCCGACCAAGCCCATGTCGGCTCGAGTCCAAGGTTGGCCAGTGAGAGTTGGGCGTCCCCATGTTCAATTCTGTGTCGAGGAGATTCACTCCAGCGACGTATGCAGCCATAGCATACCATTTAATTCATACAATCATCCAATTCATTCAACCATTCATTTCATTCATTCAATCATTTAATATAATTCATTCCATTCACTTTAAATGAGAACGAGTGCGATAAAGTACACACTCGACTCCATAGTTATAGTCATGCTATACATAACTTGCAAATTCACATAATTTCAATTAGTCATGCACTTGACACTCACCAATGAAACAAAGAAGTAATGCCCACTTGAGGGTTCAGGCGTTCACCGTGGGATCCTCTTGAAGGTCCTCTTGAGTGCCTGAGCAATTAATAATGAACCACCACTTAGAAACCCCAATTATCAAGAAAGATTGCACACTTGTACAATCTAGAGGAATCTTATGAAAATGAGCCTTAACTTGCTCAAATTCAAGGTTCAAAGGTGGTGTTTAAAAGCACAAGGAAAAATAATTTCCTTCGTGGAAAACAAGTCCAAACTGGTCAAGTAGTATGGAAGGATAGGGAAGAGTCTCGAAAACTCAATTCCCGTTAAGTTCAAAAATTTTCAAATTTGAGGTGCATTTTTGGAAAAATCATAACTCACTCTCCGTAGATCCAAAATTGGAAACCTCGGTACCGTTGGAAATTAATTCCAAAGTACTAAAAGTTTCTAGAAGACACTTTTCCATGATTCCAAATGGAAGGTATTCAAAATTCGCTCAAAGTTGCTGTTTTAGGCTTATCAAGACAGTTTCAGGGTTGGTTTTTGGCCAACTTTGGAAATTCGGCAAAATTCACAGAATGCAAACTTGTGACAGCCCCACCTTCCCCTAAGGCGAACCAAAGGGTTTAGCGGACCGCCTGCCCAGCTCTCGCCAGAACTACGGAGTTGAAACACGCAAAACCCTAGACTACGCGCGATAGAATCCAAAGCCATAGAATCACAACATCTCAAATGATTACACTTATACATATTTTTACATCAAAGTCTTGAACAAAGTAACTAAAATACAAGCCAGGGTATCCATATCGGTCAAAATACAATTAGGGTTTCAGTTGCAAAAGAGCTTAACAAAATACATATACAATAGCTCGCCCCTTTTTCTTCAAAAATCATGATTTCGAAGTTGGTCCCCTGTAAGAAAAACAAAGATAACGGGAACGGGGTGAGCTTACGCTCAATGAGGTACCAAGAATACAAGTAGTCATGGATCATGGCATTTCACGTTTAAGGCACATATAAGGAAATGAACAATTATCTCAACTGGAAAGGATACAGGTGGCTCTCAGGAGCCAAATTCCCATTTCAGTACTTGATCCAAACTCGTTGACCCTCCGTCAACGTTTAATGAAATAAACATGTCCGTAGATCCCTCTTAAACGCCAAATCCCGATCACCAAACATACCCCTTACCGGGCCCGAACGCCGAACAGGAATAGAGATGGTAATACTCGAGTATACCGGAAATCCAGAGTCTCAATACCCAAAGATTTCCAAAGAACAGGCACCCATGGTTCGTTAATTTCCTCGACCAAGCCCTTGCTGGCTCGAATCAAGTAACTACCCATGAGGTTGAGCTCAGAGTTAACAGGCACAGGAAGGTCGTTGGATACGTGTCCAAACGACATCATATCAAGTATAAATAACAGATTCAAGTGTACATGAGATCCATAGTAGACACAAGTAACAGAGTCAAGTACATATACAGGAAACAAGTCACACAGGCCAGAGAACGAGTGTGATAAAGTACACCCTCGTCTCATACCGGACAAACAGATGATACAGTCATTCAAGTTACAATTTGCAAGTACATATACAAAGTTAGGCAACAAGTGAGGGGAGTGGTACACTCACCAGTTCAAGTGCAGATACTTCAAAAGTTTTTCCCCCAAAATGACTTTAATCGCCAAGAAACCCTAAAATAACCGAAGTAGCAATTAAGGTTTTCACATCCCAAATTCTAGTAAATGAAACGCACAAGTGAGGCTCGACTATGAGTCGTATGCCTACCCAAATGAACTATGAAGGCAAAGTTGCAAAAGCGTGATTTCGGAACGAAAAGGTAACAGGAGGACCTAGGGGCTTGAATGACCTAAAAGCCATTCATCTACTAAGAATCAACTCAAAGTTGAAGGAACCAAGCGGCCTAGAAAGTTGGGCAGCGTGCCCTTGGTGTTTACCAAATTTCCAGCCATTTACGGCTTCCTTATTTTCCTTAATTGAGCCCCACAATACACACAAGTAAAGTTACCACAATAGCCCTTCCATAGGCTCCAAAGTCATCCAAGTACAACACAAGTGCAATAGTGCAAGCAAATATCAATTTTGGAGACAAAAGCTAAATGGCAGATTTGGTATCTCGTAGCATTTTAGTCATAACCGAAGCTATGGTTATCGAATCGGGGTGAAACTTATACCATTTCGAAGCTAAGACAGAGGGGAATAACTTTTATGAAGGCTACTTAACCTAATTTATAGTTTATCTAAGTCTAATTTACCAAACACAGATCCAAAAGTTTAAGATCAGTCTAGTTATCAGCACTGACTTTAACCAGCAATAACTCAGGCTACACAACTCCGATTCAGTTGATTCCAAAGCCATTAGAAATCTACGATACAAGGTTACAATTCTTAAGAAGGCATCAAAAGTCAATTCATTCATCTTCCCAGTCAAACGAGCCAATTACAGAGGCTGATTATCATTTCCGGACAGAAACAGGGAAGCAGGGGTAAAATAGTCATTTCACAGGATACCGTGCTCCGATTGAGCTGAAATTTTACAGGCATAATATACACTTAATTCTCTACAACTTTCATGTTTTGAGTTAAGTCCAATTCGGCCTCCATCCTGGACGAACAGAACTGGTCAGAACAGGGCAATATAAGAACCCTAATCTGGAATTTTCCCACATAAAGCTGAAATTTCCGCAATTAACCACAATTAATGCACAATAACTTCAATTCCATACCATACTAAGCCACCAATCCAAGCCAACCTTAGCCATCATATGAAAACAGAAAAATTCCCAAGAAAATGATAAATTCACCAAATTTCACTTTAATTCACAAAATCATCCATAAACTAAGCTCCTTAACCGATATAAGCCACTAATTTACAATTATTATGGACAAAATTGAAGTTCTAAGCAATATACCTCAAACACCAAGAAAGGTAGCCTCTTAGAGCTTTGATTTGCCAAATCACTCCACAAACACCTTTGTTCTTCCTTAGTATGCGATTTCCACGGAGCAAATCGGATTTCTATCGGTTAATTTTCAAGATTTGGACAAGAAATTGAAGTAGAAGTTGAAGCTTTCTTTCCTTTTCTCTCTAGAGGAATTTCGGCCAAGAAGCTTGCAAAATGAAGATGATTTGGTCAAATTTTGCTTTTGGTAAAGTTGTAGAAAGTTAGGCCAAGTGTTGGCCCAATAGGATCGCGCCACGTGTCGCCTTTTTGGATTTCTCCTTATCCTTTAGCTTCCAATGATTAAATACCTAACTAACCTCCAGTTATCTCTTAACACTCAGTAATTTAATGCCTTACTGCGCAACTTAACCTAATTGGCCGAATTTCTCTCACTTAACGCACTAGCGGGTCCCACGTCCACTATTTACTCCGAAAATCTCATAAACTGACTTATACTAGGAAAACATTTTTTAAAACCCTATTTACTCATAAAAATGTCTAGAAAATTTATCGAATAAAGAAAATATGGAAAACAGGTGCAAAGAAATAAATTAATACCTAAAATAAAGAAAATTTACGGGCTCTCACACTCTCTCCCCCTTAAAGGATTTCGTCCTCGAAATTTTTCTTACCTTCCACGTCCTCAGACGAGTCAGGGACTTGATGTGACTCTAGGGAATACACCCGAGCTGACACCTTCGGTCCAGTTCCTTCCCCCTTCGACTGATTGGGATTGGTTTTGGTCGTTTGTCGGTTCTCACTCCCTTCTCGAGGCAGGCCTGGGCAATTAGCGATGTGATGATCTGCACTCCCACATCGTAGGCATTTTCTTCCTTTCTTCCAGCAGACATCTTCCGTGTGGTTCGGCTTCCACAGTACCCGCAGGGACCACGAGAAGCAGAGGTCGAGCCTCCCGGTGTAATACCTCCCTGATGTTTTCGGGAATCTCGTTCCTCCATTTCCCTTTCCAAAACTTAGGTGGCGTACTCTTATCCTCTTGTTCCGAGCCGCTCCCAGGAAATCCCCTTTTCTTGGCTTGAAAATTTTTAACTTGTGCCCTCGCATTCTCAACTCGTTGGGCTTTCTCCACAGCGTCACTAAAAGCATCAATTCGGGCTACAGCTAAGTCCCTTTTGGATCTCAATGTTCAAGCCTTGGATGAAACGTCTTATTCGCCTCTGCTCAGTCATGATCAGTTCGGGGGCAAACTTAGACAACCGAGTGAATTGGCTCTCGTACTCGACTACAGTTTGGGTTCCCTGGCGAAGTCTTATAAACTCTTCCTCCTTCTTTTCCTGTACTAAAGGAGGGAAAAAACTTAGCGTTGAACTCCCTCATGAAGTTCACCCACGTCCTTGGTGTCAGTTTCTCGTTCCCACTTCTGCCTTATAACGTTCCACCAAGAACGGGCTGCCCTTCCAGTTGAAATATGGCAAAGGTCACCTGTCCGCTCCTCCGTATAGTGCAAAGCGGCAAAAATGTCCACCATCTTCTCCAACCACCGTTTGGCCACATCTGGATCTGGCCCTCCTATAAACTTTGGTGGGGAAAATTTCTGAAATCTTTCAAGGGCTCTATCCTCGCCCTCTACATTGTTACCAGGGTTTCCAGTTGGAGGATTAGGGTTTTGGGCCCTGGTGTTCTACTACGTGGGCTAGCAGATCCGGTCATACGCTGGATAGCAGCGGCTATTTGAGCATTTGGGTCGACCCTAGGTTCAGGATTTGGTTCAGGTCTTGGTTCCCGGTTACCCCTTTCATTCGAGGGTTGCTTACGTCCGCGCCCACGACCTCTTCCACTACGAGTACCCTCCATAGGTCTAACCAATCTAGGGTCGAAGCGTGAATAGAACAGTAAAAGTAGTTATATACATAAACAAGTAACAAGAAGTACACACAGATCAAAAGTATGTCTACACACACAACTGTACCGAACAAGTCACACAGTAGCAGTCAGTCAAATACGAACAAAAGAAATTTCATGTAAGTATCGGGGTTCTCCATAATATAATATACAAATTAGGCCCCTGAGCACGAAACAACTAACTAAGAGCTTTTCCCCCGACTACCCTCACACGGAATCAAACATGGCTCATCTCCAACCTCTCCACGAGCTCCTCCCAAAGTCTACAAGAATAACAAGATTTATATCTTAAACAGGCTAACCGCACTTGATGAAACCCTAATATATCTCACAAAGTGCTATAGAGTCACATTTCTAGTCTGCCCAAGTCATTTCTAACCTAGGCCCTCACCTCATTCGTATTCGGGCACAAGAATCCAAAATAAGATAATTCACAACTCGAGCCGGCCGGTCCCAAGAGTAAATCATCCATATTAAAGATTCCTACCCAACATACATACCTATCTTCCTCAAGTCCCATGATAAAGATCTTTACACTTATAACATGCACAGTTCATAGCTTATGCCCAAGAAAAGCACTTAATCCTTTATATACGTCCACAAAAATCAGGACCATAACACCACTCGGCCTAAGCTCACTTCGCGCAGAGACCACGCGACGTGGCTCTGATACCAACTGTGACAGCCCCACCTTCCCCTAAGGCGAACCAAAGGGTTTGGCGGACCGCCTGCCCAGCTCTCGCCAGGACTACGGAGTTGAAACACGCAAAACCCTAGACTACGCGCGATAGAATCCAAAGCCATAGAATCACAACATCTCAAATGATTACACTTATACATATTTTTACATCAAAGTCTTGAACAAAGTAACTAAAATACAAGCCAGGGTATCCATATCGGTCAAAATACAATTAGGGTTTCAGTTGCAAAAGAGCTTAACAAAATACATATACAATAGCTCGCCCCTTTTTCTTCAAAAATCATGATTTCGAAGTTGGTCCCCTGTAAGAAAAACAAAGATAACGGGAACGGGGTGAGCTTGCGCTCAATGAGGTACCAAGAATACAAGTAGTCATGGATCATGGCATTTCACGTTTAAGGCACATATAAGGAAATGAACAATTATCTCAACTGGAAAGGATACAGGTGGCTCTCAGGAGCCAAATTCCCATTTCAGTACTTGATCCAAACTCGTTGACCCTCCGTCAACGTTTAATGAAATAAACATGTCCGTAGATCCCTCTTAAACGCCAAATCCCGATCACCAAACATACCCCTTACCGGGCCCGAACGCCGAACAGGAATAGAGATGGTAATACTCGAGTATACCGGAAATCCAGAGTCTCAATACCCAAAGATTTCCAAAGAACAGGCACCCATGGTTCGTTAATTTCCTCGACCAAGCCCTTGCTGGCTCGAATCAAGTAACTACCCATGAGGTTGAGCTCAGAGTTAACAGGCACAGGAAGGTCGTTGGATACGTGTCCAAACGACATCATATCAAGTATAAATAACAGATTCAAGTGTACATGAGATCCATAGTAGACACAAGTAACAGAGTCAAGTACATATACAGGAAACAAGTCACACAGGCCAGAGAACGAGTGTGATAAAGTACACCCTCGTCTCATACCGGACAAACAGATGATACAGTCATTCAAGTTACAATTTGCAAGTACATATACAAAGTTAGGCAACAAGTGAGGGGAGTGGTACACTCACCAGTTCAAGTGCAGATACTTCAAAAGTTTTTCCCCCAAAATGACTTTAATCGCCAAGAAACCCTAAAATAACCGAAGTAGCAATTAAGGTTTTCACATCCCAAATTCTAGTAAATGAAACGCACAAGTGAGGCTCGACTATGAGTCGTATGCCTACCCAAATGAACTATGAAGGCAAAGTTGCAAAAGCGTGATTTCGGAACGAAAAGGTAACAGGAGGACCTAGGGGCTTGAATGACCTAAAAGCCGTTCATCTACTAAGAATCAACTCAAAGTTGAAGGAACCAAGCGGCCTAGAAAGTTGGGCAGCGTGCCCTTTGTGTTTACCAAATTTCCAGCCATTTACGGCTTCCTTATTTTCCTTAATTCAGCCCCACAATACACACAAGTAAAGTTACCACAATAGCCCTTCCATAGGCTCCAAAGTCATCCAAGTACAACACAAGTGCAATAGTACAAGCAAATATCAATTTTGAAGACAAAAGCTAAATGGCAGATTTGGCATCTCATAGCATTTTAGTCATAACCGAAGCTATGGTTATCGAATCGGGGTGAACCTTATACCATTTCGAAGCTAAGACAGAGGGGAACAACTTTTATGAAGGCCACTTAACCTAATTTATAGTTTATCTAAGTCGAATTTACCAAACACAGATCCAAAAGTTTAAGATCAGTCTAGTTATCAGCACTGACTTTAACCAGCAATAACTCAGGCTACACAACTCCGATTCAGTTGATTCCAAAGCCATTAGAAAGCTAAGATACAAGGCTACAATTCTTAAGAAGGCATCAAAAGTTAATTCATTCATCTTCCCAGTCAAACGAGCCAATTACAGAGGCTGATTATCATTTCCGGACAGAAACAGGGAAGCAGGGGTAAAATAGTCATTTCACAGGCTACCGTGCTCCGATTGAGCTGAAATTTTACAGGCATAATCTACACTTAATTCTCTACAACTTTCATGTTTTGAGCTAAGGCCAATTCGGCCTCCATCCTGGACGAACAGAACTGGTCAGAACAGGGCAATATAAGAACCCTAATCTGGAATTTTCCCACATAAAGCTGAAATTTCCGCAATTAACCACAATTAATGCACAATAACTTCAATTCCATACCATACTAAGCCACCAATCCAAGCCAACCTTAGTCATCATATGAAAACAGAAAAATTCCCAAGAAAATGATAAATTCACCAAACTTCACTTTAATTCACAAAATCATCCATAAACTAAGCTCCTTAACCGATATAAGCCACTAATTTACAATTATTATGGACAAAATTGAAGTTCTAAGCAATATACCTCAAACACCAAGAAAGGTAGCCTCTTAGAGCTTTGATTTGCCAAATCACTCCACAAACACCTTTGTTCTTCCTTAGTATGCGATTTCTACGGAGCAAATCGGATTTCTATCGGTTAATTTTCAAGATTTGGACAAGAAATTGAAGTAGAAGTTGAAGCTTTCTTTCCTTTTCTCTCTAGAGGAATTTCGGCCAAGAAGCTTGCAAAATGAAGATGATTTGGTCAAATTTTGCTTTTGGTAAAGTTGTAGAAAGTTAGGCCAAGTGTTGGCCCAATAGGATCGCGCCACGTGTCGCCTTTTTGGATTTCTCCTTATCCTTTAGCTTCCAATGATTAAATACCTAACTAACCTCCAGTTATCTCTTAACACTCAGTAATTTAATGCCTTACTGCACAACTTAACCTAATTGGCCGAATTTCTCTCACTTAACGCACTAGCGGGTCCCACGTCCACTATTTACTCCGAAAATCTCATAAACTGACTTATACTAGGAAAACATTTTTAAAACCCTATTTACTCATAAAAATGTCTAGAAAATTTATCGAATAAAGAAAATATGGAAAACAGGTGCAAAGAAATAAATTAATACCTAAAATAAAGAAAATTTACGGGCTCTCACAAAACTAGCCATTAAAATTTGGAATTCTATTAGAGTTACAATAAAAGTTTAAAACACAACAAACAGAACAAGAATCGGAGTTTTAAGAGCCAAGATATAGCAGCTCAAAGTTGGTACGAAAATGAAGTCCACTGGGTTAAAAATCCAGATTTAAAGCTTGTACTTTGGGACTTTAGTTGAGCATCGAAACGGACTCGGAATGACACCAAATTTGGTAGTATTATCCTACCGTATGTGGGCTATTCCTCTACAAATCTCATACAAAATTGCATTCGGGAAGTTAGTTAACAAAGTCACTAAAGTTTCCAAATTTCCAAGGCAAAGCTGCCTTGTATTTCCATTCTCCTTTTCTCAAACATTTGGCCTATGAAATTTTCTCAAACACGGTTCATTTATGAAGACAAGGTCTAAGAAGCCTCCAAGATACATTTGGTAGGTGTTTAACATCAAGAAATTAGAAATAACAAGTCCCAAATCAAGATTAGTCATAAATCAGTCCAGAATTAGGGTTTTCCTTCACTGAGACAGTTTAGTAATTTGGCCATAACTCACTCAATTCAAGTTGGAATTGAGCGTGGTTGATGGTGTTGAAAACTAAATTCATAAGGTTATAATTTCACAGAAGGCATCTTTCTAACATTCTGTCCACAACTAGCTCATATTCGAGCATCAAGTTGCAGTTCATAACAGGGCTCCCAGTAAGTCCGTGAAACAGGGCAGGTGACTTTGAAAGGCTGGTACGGTTCACTCAAGTGGAATCAGGGGGTACATTTTATACCTTTGGAAAACTGGAAGTGTCTAGTTTCTAATGCCACTAACGGCACTCGATTTTGACCTCGGAGTAAAACGCTATAGTTGATACAAAATCACTGCCAGAGAGACTCTGGTCACATTTTCCAGTTTTGGTAAAATTCCGAAATCTCAACTTTTACCCATCCAAATCAAGTAAATTTTGAGACAACTTTCTACACAACCCATACAACATATTTACATCAAAATCAAGTCAATTGGACCACAAAAATTGCACTAGAGAAGCTCGGCAAACACGGGGCAGAACTGTCCCTTTTCTCATTTCACCTCCTTTGAACTTTCTTCCACAATACAACTTATATCCACTAGATTAAGCACTAATTCAACACAAATAACACCCAATATCATCAAATCTACTCATCAAGTCCATTGTGGGATTTCATAGAGCCCACTCACAAGATTTCCAACAATATAGAGCTACCCACATGCATCTACAAGCGTATAAGTGCAATCTAACGTATATAAATCAAGATTCAAGGGGTTGATCGTTGGTTACCTCTTTAGATGACTAAAACAGAAATTTTTGGCCCTTTGAACCTCAAGAAAACCGTGAGAATGAAGCCCTCTTCCTAGTCCAAGATGATCTCCAAGTTATTTGCAAGGTGTTGTAGGAATTTGAGATGATTTGGAGCAAGATTGAGTGAGATGAGATGAAGAAATTTTTGCTCCTTCTCCTTGGTGTTGCACAGCTGCTTAGAGAGAGAAAGGAGGGAGTTGTGGCTGATGGAAAAGCTTCTAGAGTAAGCTTGGTAGGTGAGAGTTTTAAGTGCTCAAAAGTCAACTCTCGCTAGTGCGCGCACGCGCGCGTTTCGTGCTCGATTCCTTTCGAGTTTGTTTCACTTGTGCATTATACCTCTAATGCACTTACTTTAACACTAATATTATTCACTCTTAATAGTTTAGAAATAATTTCTAGAATTCTCCAATTAGTCGCGCGCGCGAAAATGCGAACTTCCAACTTGTGCGCGATAACGCAAAATTTCTAAGAAATTCTCATAACGATAGTATAACTAACTATTGCTTGAGTATTTGAACATAAGATTAACCTTTTTAGGACTAATGTATGAGCCCTCACTCTCCAAGCTCACTGTACTTTCAAATCGCTTGTTGTCTCCAAATGCGTATTCACTATTCTCACTTAGCGAGCTTTCAAAAATTAAATTTTGAAACGAATCATTTTAAAAATATAAGTAAGTCACAGTTCCATGTAATTGGGTCTAAAAAGGTTGAAATAAAATATTCTGAGTAAACGGGCAATTACATATTTAAATAAGCTAGTAATAGGAATTTAAAACAAATAAATTTGCGAGTTCTCACAATTGGTCACAAGAGATCGAGTTAAGAAGCCAAGTGATAAACTTCAAGGACTGGTTCACGGGGTTCAAAGCCAAGAAATAGTCCCAAGAGTTATTGAAGGTCTTGAGAATGATGAATGGAAGCTCACTTATCTTATTCAAGAGAAGGAAGAGTCCGATGGTTCGAACCTTAGTTAATTCAAACCCTAGTTGATCCGAATTCATGTTAGTGTTTTAAGGCAATTAGTTATGTTATTTAGAGTGTTTTTAGTGATAATTCTGTCATTAAAAATTAGTGCAATAATCAGCCAAGTGA
Organism: Coffea humblotiana; assembly: GCA_023065735.1. NCBI lineage: Eukaryota > Viridiplantae > Streptophyta > Magnoliopsida > Gentianales > Rubiaceae > Coffea > Coffea humblotiana. The sequence continues at coordinate 19,204,423 of CM041216.1, forward strand.
GGATATACAAGTGCCGAATTAGGGATCCATGAGTAGTCTTTTTTAGTCTTTTCCAGGTCGATTTAGGTTTCATGACTTGTAAGGCTATAAATATTGCCTCTTTGTTGTGTTTTATTCATTCAAGAAAGACACAAATTTTGAGAGTTTCTTCTCTTTCATTATAAGCTTCTTGAACATCTTAGAGCAACTTTAGGTGTTCAACAACTTATCAATCAAAGATTGTGTTTGATTATGGCATCATCTACCTATACCAAAGTTCATTAACCATGTGATCAACGGGTTGAGGTCTTTCTCTCCAAACTTTGATATCAAATTCTAGATCCTCAGGTTTGTCTCTGATGATCTTGATCCCAGTTTTTTTGATACTTACAAAATAATTGGATAATACTAATATTTTTTTCAACGAGAAAACTTTTCAACTCTGAAGAAATTTGATTCAAAAAGCAATTCAAAGAAGAAAAAGGAAGTCAAAAGTTATCAGACGCTCACAATGGCAATACCGGACGTCCGATAGACAGGGCAGATACCGGACGATCATATCGGATGAAGAACATCATCACCGTACGTCCGAAAGATTTGAAATGACTTTTCAAACTCTCTGTCCGCTTTCGGACGCAAGCATCAGAAGTATCGGACGTCCGATACTCCCAACGGCTAGTTGACTCTTCAGCTATCTTCTATCCGTTGGAAGTCTTAATGAAGCACTTTCTTTGTCTCACATAAATAGTGCATGGTCAGAAATTTCAAAACAACTTTTTGCACACTGAGAATACAAAAGATCAAGAGTAGTTTTAGTGAGAAAATACTCTCCAAGGAACATTTGTACTCTTTGTGGTGTAAGATTCTTTGTAAACTTTTTATTTGTGAGTGAATACTTCAATAGTGCAGTTTTGTGAGGGTTATCCTGAGGGATTGTAAAACTTCCTAGTTTGACCGAGTGAAGCTTGGGGCAAGGAGGAAGTGAGCCTTCCTTCGTACACAAGATTGGTTGTATTTCATCGATTTGAAAAAGCTTGTTTTGTGAATTGATCTTCGAGCTTAAGAGGAGCTTGGTAGTCAATTGGTTTGCAATTCTTCTTTTTTTATTTATTTATCATCTTGTAATCCTTAAATTGCATATCTCTTCTACTTCTCTCAAGTGATATTGCTCCTTTATTGATTGATTCATTGTGTGATCACTTAGAAAAGAGGGTAAATTTCGTATTGAGCAAAAAGTGCCCATAACCTGATTAGTTTTTTTAATCAACCCAATTCACCCCTCTCTTAGGTTGTCTTCGAACCTAACAATTGGTATCAGAACTTGGTCTCCTAGAGATTAAGGTCAAGCGGCTTAGGAGCAAAGATGATAACCAACAATGCCATGTTTTTTTAAGGACAATCTGTAACTAGACCTCCAATGTTTAATGGGTCAAATTATGTGAGTTGGAAAGAGAGAATGGTTATTTTCTTGCAATCTATTTGGCATTGAACTGTGGTTTATTGTTAATGAAGGTCCATATGATGCCTCAATAGAAGATGAAAATACTCATAGACCTAGACCAAAAACAAGAAATGAATTGACTGCAGAGGATAGAGCTCATCTCACCTTAAATGCAAAAGCTATGAATGTGTTATATAGTACTTTAGACTCAAATGAATCTATTAGGGTCAAAGGGTGTAAGTCAGCTAAAGAAATTTGGGACAAATTGAGAGAAATTCATGAAAGTAGTGAGAATGTTAAAGAACAAAAGAAGTCTATCTTGGTTAATAAATATGGGTCGTTTAAGATGGAACCTCATGAAAATATTGATAAAATGTATTGTAGATTAATGATCTTATTAAGGATTTAGAGGTTCTGGAAAAGGAATACTCCTTAGGAGAGAAAAATAGAAAAATCTTGAATGTTTTGTCTAAAAATTGGGAGAGTAAAGTGCCTACTATTGAAGAAATGAAAGATTTGAATTCAATGCCTATTGAATCTCTTATAAATTCTCTAACATCTTATGAGTTAAAACTTAAGACCAAGGTACAAGAAGAAGAAATGTAAAAGTAAAAAGGAGCATTGCTCTAAAAGCATCTCAAGATGAAGATGACTCGGTTTCATTGGATGGTGAAGATATGGATGTTGATGACAATGACCTAACTCTCATCATAAAAAGTTTTAAGAGAATCCTCAACAAAAGGAGATTCAGAAAAGAGGACCTAACAATTCGAATTCCAATCAATTCAACAATGCAAGAAACAAAGGAAAGCAAGAGGCCAACAAAAAATAAGGTGACAAATTCTATGAATGCGGTCAACTTGGACACTACATGAGTGAGTGTCCAATGAAGAAGAAGAAAGAAGGGAAAACTGAAAGAAAATCAAGATTCAACAACTTTCAAATCACATGGAATGAGTGCAACTCCGATGGTAAAATTGAAGAGGAAAAAGAATCTGCTCAAATAGCTTTTATGGCCATTGGAGATAATGAGATAACAACTTGTAACCCTCAATTTGAAAGTGATGATGAAACTGATGATAATCTTGAATCCTTCATTGAAAAATTGCATGATAGTTTGAAAGAATCTTATGCTAGAAATAAGGAATTAAAACACAAAGTTAGTTTTCTTCTTCAAGACAATACACGTCTTTTTCAATAAAACAAAAAGCTGAAAACTAAAATGATTACTTGAAAAAGGGTGAGATTAATCTACAAAATGAGCTTGTGTGAGAGCCCGTAAATTTTCTTTATTTTAGGTATTAATTTATTTCTTTGCACCTGTTTTCCATATTTTCTTTATTCGATAAATTTTCTAGACATTTTTATGAGTAAATAGGGTTTTAAAAATGTTTTCCTAGTATAAGTCAGTTTATGAGATTTTCGGAGTAAATAGTGGACGTGGGACCCGCTAGTGCGTTAAGTGAGAGAAATTCGGCCAATTAGGTTAAGTTGCGCAGTAAGGCATTAAATTACTGAGTGTTAAGAGATAACTGGAGGTTAGTTAGGTATTTAATCATTGGAAGCTAAAGGATAAGGAGAAATCCAAAAAGGCGACACGTGGCGCGATCCTATTGGGCCAACACTTGGCCTAACTTTCTACAACTTTACCAAAAGCAAAATTTGACCAAATCATCTTCATTTTGCAAGCTTCTTGGCCGAAATTCCTCTAGAGAGAAAAGGAAAGAAAGCTTCAACTTCTACTTCAATTTCTTGTCCAAATCTTGAAAATTAACCGATAGAAATCCGATTTGCTCCGTGGAAATCGCATACTAAGGAAGAACAAAGGTGTTTGTGGAGTGATTTGGCAAATCAAAGCTCTAAAGAGGCTACTTTCTTGGTGTTTGAGGTATATTGCTTAGAACTTCAATTTTGTCCATAATAATTGTAAATTAGTGGCTTATATCGGTTAAGGAGCTTAGTTTATGGATGATTTTGTGAATTAAAGTGAAGTTTGGTGAATTTATCATTTTCTTGGGAATTTTTCTGTTTTCATATGATGGCTAAGGTTGGCTTGGATTGGTGGCTTAGTATGGTATGGAATTGAAGTTATTGTGCATTAATTGTGGTTAATTGCGGAAATTTCAGCTTTATGTGGGAAAATTCCAGATTAGGGTTCTTATATTGCCCTGTTCTGACCAGTTCTGTTCGTCCAGGATGGAGGCCGAATTGGCCTTAGCTCAAAACATGAAAGTTGTATAGAATTAAGTTTAGATTATGCCTGTAAAATTTCAGCTCAATCGGAGCACGGTATCCTGTGAAATGACTATTTTACCCCTGCTTCCCTGTTTCTGTCCGGAAATGATAATCAGCCTCTGTAATTGGATCGTTTGACTGGGAAGATGAATGAATTGACTTTTGATGCCTTCTTAAGCATTGTAACCTTGTATCTTAGCTTTCTAATGGCTTTGGAATCAACTGAATCGGAGTTGTGTAGCCTGAGTTATTGCTGGTTAAAGTCAGTGCTGATAACTAGACTGATCTTAAACTTTTGGATCTGTGTTTGGTAAATTAGACTTAGATAAACTATAAATTAGGTTAAGTGGCCTTCATAAAAGTTGTTCCCCTCTGTCTTAGCTTCGAAATGGTATAAGGTTCACCCCGATTCGATAACCATAGCTTCGGGTATGACTAAAATTCTACGAGATACCAAATCTGCCATTTAGCTTTTGTCTCCAAAATTGATATTTGCTTGCACTATTGCACTTGTGTTGTACTTGGATGACTTTGGAGCCTATGGAAGGGCTATTGTGGTAACTTTACTTGTGTGTATTGTGGGGCTCAATTAAGGAAAATAAGGAAGCCGTAAATGGCTGGAAATTTGGTAAACACAAAGGGCACGCTGCCCAACTTTCTAGGCCGCTTGGTTCCTTCAACTTTGAGTTGATTCTTAGTAGATGAACGGCTTTTACGTCATTCAAGCCCCTAGGTCCTCCTGTTACCTTTTCGTTCCGAAATCACGCTTTTGCAACTTTGCCTTCATAGTTCATTCATTTGGGTTGGCATACGACTCATAGTCGAGCCTCACTTGTGCGTTTCATTTACTAGAATTTGGGATGTGAAAACCTTAATTGCTACTTTGGTTATTTTAGGGTTTCTTGGCGATTAAAGTCATTTTGGGAGAAAAACTTTTGAAGTATCTGCACTTGAACTGGTGAGTGTACCACTCCCCTCACTTGTTGCCTAACTTTGTATATGTACTTGCAAATTGTAACTTGAATGACTGTATCATCTGTTTGTCCGGTATGAGACGAGGGTGTACTTTATCACACTCGTTCTCTGGCCTGTGTGACTTGTTTCCTGTATATGTACTTGACTCTGTTACTTGTGTCTACTATGGATCTCATGTACACTTGAATCTGTTATTTATACTTGATATGATGTCGTTTGGACGCGTATCCAACGACCTTCCTGTGCCTGTTAACTCTGAGCTCAACCTCATGGGTAGTTACTTGATTCGAGCCAGCAAGGGCTTGGTCGAGGAAATTAACGAACCATGGGTGCCTGTTCTTTGGAAATCTTTGGGTATTGAGACTCTGGATTTCCGGTATACTCGAGTATTACCATCTCTATTCCTGTTCGGCGTTCGGGCCCGGTAAGGGGTACGTTTGGTGATCGGGATTTGGCGTTTAAGAGGGATCTACGGACATGTTTATTTCATTAAACGTTGACGGAGGGTCAACGAGTTTGGATCAAGTACTGAAATGGGAATTTGGCTCCTGAGAGCCACCTGTATCCTTTCCAGTTGAGATAATTGTTCATTTCCTTATATGTGCCTTAAACGTGAAATGTCATGATCCATGACTACTTGTATTCTTGGTTCCTCATTGAGCGCAAGCTCACCCCGTTCCCGTTATCTTTGTTTTTCTTACAGGGGACCAATTTCGAAATCATGATTTTTGAAGAAAAGGGGCGAGCTATTGTATATGTATTTTGTTAAGCTCTTTTTGCAACTGAAATCCTAATTGTATTTTGACCGATATGGATACCCTGGCTTGTATTTTAGTTACTTTGTTCAAGACTTTGATGTAAAAATATGTATAAGTGTAATCATTTGAGATGTTGTGATTCTATGGCTTTGGATTCTATCGCGCGTAGTCTAGGGTTTTGTGGGATTCGATTCCGTAGTCCTGGCGAGAGTTGGACAGGCAGTCCGCCAAACCCTTTGGTTCGCCTTAGGGGAAGGTGGGGCTGTCACAGCTTGATAGAAAACAAGACTTTGTAAATGTTTAAAGGGGAACAAAGTGATTTGAAAAGAAGCAATGGCAATCTAAATAGTTTCTCCAACATAAAAAACAAAAACTGTTTTCAAGAAATGGATCAAAAGTCTCATCTTGACACTCATGAAAATAAGTTAAATTTTGGTTGAAAAATAAAATTTACTATTTATGAAGAGAAGAGAAGTAAGATCTATTAAATCTTTTCATGTAAATAACTCTTTGATTATGTGTAGTTTTTGTTGTCAAAAAGGTCACATGAAAGTGATTGTTATGTGAGAAGAACATGAGAAGAGGCATAAATGCATGTGGATAGTTAGACATGATGCTAACTCTCAAGGATCCAAAAATTAAAGGGTACCAAATATTATTTTCTTGAACTCTTGTGTAGGTGAATTTGGTGAACATCATTAAGGAAATCAAAGTGGTTCATAGATAGTGATGTTCAAGACACATGACCAGTGATCCATCACAATTCATCAAAGTTCAACCAAAATCAAGTGGCAAAGTGACATTTGGAGATGATATGAAAGTTAAAATCAATTGGAGTAGGAGATATTGGTAAGAAATGGTGAGACTTTTGTTCATAATGTTTCTTTTGGTTGATAATTTGAGTTATAACTTGTTAAGTGTTAGTCAATTATGTGATAGAAATTTGTTTGTTTTGTTCAAGAAGCATGAGTGTTTGGCTCTTGATTCAAAATTTAACATTATTTTCAAAGGAAAAAGATTTAAGAAATCTATATTATAGTTTCTTGAAAATATTAATCCTCTCTAACTTTCAATGTTTTAAAAATTTCAAATGAAAATCCTTGGTTGTGGCATAGAAGGTTTTGTCATTTCAATATGGATTTGTTAAAAGAAATTTTTAAAAAGGATCTTGTTAGAGATTTGCCAAAAATTAAGTTTGAAAAAGATAAAATTTGTGATGTTTGTCAATTTGAAAACAAACCAAAGTCTCTTTTAAACCCAAAATTGTGTTTCTACTTCAAGACCATTGAAACTTTTACATCTTGATTTGTTTGGTTCCTACACAAATTGCTGGTTTGGGTGGAAAGAGATATTGCCTAATAATTGTTGACAATTACTTCTAGATACATTTGGGTGATTTTTCTTACTCACAAAGATGAACTTTCAAAAAATTTTATTTTTCTCTTTGCAAAAGTTCAAAATTTGTTTGGTTTGAAATATTGTTAAAAATTGGAAATGACAGTGGTTCAGAATTTAAATTTTGTGGCTTTCCGAAATTTTGTGATCACAATGGAATTACACATGAGTTTTCAATTGCAAAAACCCCTCAACAAAATGGTGTTATTGAAAAACAAAATAGAACTCTTCAAGAAAGCCACAAGAACCATGTTAAATGAATGCAATTTGCCAAAATATTTTTGGGCCGAGGCCGTAAATACGGCATGCTATGTAATGAATAGGGTTCTTTTGAAACCAATTTTGAACAAAACTTTTTATGAGTTATTTTTTGGTAAAAAGCCAATTGTTGGATATTTAAAATTTTTGGTTGCAAATGCTTTATTTTAAATATCAAGGAGCATCTTAGAAAATTTGATAAGAAAATCGATGAATGTATTTTCTTGGATTATTGTGAAAACAAAAGAGAATATAGGGTCTATAATAGAAGGATTCTTGTTATAGAAGAAGCCATACATGTCACATTTGATGAAACTAATGATGAAATTTTCAAGAGTTGTTGTGAAGATGATGATGTAGGTATTCAAGAAGAATTTAAGAAACTTACGGTTCAAGATGAAGAAAATACTCCATTAGAAAGAGAATTCAAGGGAGGATGATCTTCAAGAAAATCAAGCGTTAGAAGAAATAACAAGGGTGTTAGTATACCTAAAGATCTTCCAAAAGGTTGGAAGTTTGTTCAAAATCATCCCAAAGAACTCATTATTGGTGATCCATCCGAAAAGGTAAGAACTCGATTCTCATCTAAACAATTAATGGATAATTTTGCTTTAGTCTCTTATTTTGAGCCTAAGAATGTTAATGATGCTTTAAAAGATGAAAATTGATTTTTGCCCATGCAAGAGGAACTAAATCAATTTGAAAGAAATAAAGTTTGGACACTAGTTAAAAGGCCTCAAAGTCATCCTATTATTGGTGCAAAATGGATCTTTAGAAACAAATTGAATGATAAAGATGAAGTTGTTAGAAATAAGATTAGACTAGTGGCTAAGGGGTATGCTCAAGAAGAGGGAATAGATTTTGATGAAACATTTGCTCCCGTAACTAGACTAGAATCAATTAGAATGCTTCTCGCAATTGCATGTTTCAAAAACTATAAATTATTCCAAATGGATGTTAAAAGTGCTTTCTTAAATGGATTTATTGATCAAGAGATTTATATTGACCAACCTCCCGGTTTTGAAAATGAGACATATCCAAATCATGTTTTAAACTTTCAAAAGCATTGTATGGGTTAAAACAAGGTCCAAGAGCTTTGGTATGAACGTTTAAGTGGTTTTTTGGTTGAGAATGGTTTTAAAAGGGGTATTGTGGATACCACTCTTTTCACTAAACAAAGCTCCAATGATCTTCTAATTGTGCAAATATATGTGGATGATATTATTTTTGGTGCTACTAATGAGTGTTTATGCAAGGATTTTTCCACTATTATGCAAAATGAGTTTGAGATGAGTATGATGGGTGAGTTAAATTTCTTCCTTGGGCTCCGAGTGTTTCAAACTCAAGAGGGTACATTCATTAATCAAGCAAAGTATACAAAAGAACTTTTCAAAAAATTCGGAATGGAGGATTCGAAACAAGTTGGAACGCCTATATGTATATCGCCAAATTTGACAAAGACGAAGAAGGTATGAAAATTGATAAAAAGAAATATAGAGGTATGATTGGAAACTTACTTTATTTAACCGCAAGTAAATCGGATATTATGTTTGCCGTTTGCTTGTGTGTTCGTTTCCAATCTTACCCTAAAGAATCTCATTTAATTGCTGTTAAAAAATTTTTTAGATATTTAAAGGGAACCTTGAATTATGGTCTTTAGTATTCTAAATGTCATGAATTTGCTTTATGTGATTTTAGAATACTGATTTCGGTGGGTGTAGGATAGATTGAAAAGTACTAGTGGAACATGTCATTTTCTTGGTAATTTGCTTGGTATCATGGTTTAGCAAGAAACAAAATGCTATCTCTTTATCTACGGTGAAAGCTGAATATGTAGCCGCCAGTGCATGTTGTACTCAATTGTTATGGATGAAACATATCTTGAATGATTTTGGACTAGTGTATGATTGTGTGCCTATGTATTGTGATAACACGAGTGCCATAAATTTGACAAAGAATCCCATTCAACACTCTAGGACAAAGCACATAGACATAAATCATCATTTCATTCGTGATCTTGTCCAAAAGGGTGAAATTTGTATAAAATATGTTTGTTCGAAAGACCAAATTGCTGATATTCTTACAAAAGCTTTACCTTTGGATCAGTTTATATTTTAAGGACAAAATTGGGCGTTTTGGAAAAGACTATCTAAAATTTTTTCAGTCAAGCTTTATCAGACGTTCGACAGTTGATGAACGGGCGTCCGACAGTGTTCTAAGTTATTTTCCAGAAAAGTTTTGCATCGGACGATAGTGTCGGACGACTCTCTTCATTCGACCGTCTGATGCTCAAAAGGGGCATATTATAAAGGGCTTCTCTCTTCATTTGGCTCAGATACATTCTCTCTCTCGGACGCACCCCTTCTTTTCCCTCCAACTTCAAAAATTCAAATTCGTTTCCTCTCAAGACAAATTTCTAAAAATTGATTCCACAAACAATCTCACAGCCTCTTTGCAAACAGATTAGCATCTAAACTTTCTTCTAACTGTCAAACAGTCAACCGATCCCAAATTTCATCAGAAAACCTAGTTTTTTAAAAACTCACCCACTTTGGCAGATTCGAGCATTCATCTTCGTCTAGATAGTACAATTAGTCCATTTCATCCACATTCTCATCACATTCTGCAAGAAAATCACTCGGCATTTCACTATGGTGCGATCGACAGGCGGGTTTTCCAGTACCGGACGCACAACCTCACTCAAAGATGAAGAAGTTGAGGTGCCATCAACAAGGAAATCTGCTCGTCGGTCTGAAAAATGCATTTCCAGTGATAAAAGGAAACGGACTGATCAAACCGAGTCACAATCTACTACATTGCCCAGATTCATCGATGATGATGCCAGAGATAAATTTGAGTGGATTTCACAAAAAGGTTTCATCACTCAAAGAACCATCATTCCCTCTAAATTCCGTAAGCTTGACTTAGACCCTGTTCTTAAGCTTTTTGATTTTAAAAAATGATCTCATATTCTGTCTCTGCTCAACACCTACTACCCTGAAATGTTACACCAGTTTTTTGTCAATCTTAGGAAGGGTAGCTCTCATACTGAACTCATTTCTCGTGTTAATGGAGTGGACATTCTTCTTACTCCTGATATTGTCAATCTTGTTTTGAAAACAAAATTGAAGAAGGCTATCGTAGTAAAATTGTAAATTTTTTCTCATATGAAGAATTTCCAACTGCTTATCATCATTTTCACACTGAAAAACTGATGACTTACTTTCATACTCGCTTTAACACACCTGCTGAGGCCAAGTTGGAGGATTTTAGTCCTCAAAATCTGATCATTTTTTAATCATTTCCAATCTGTTGGTTCCTACTGATGGTCACAGGATTGATGCAAACAAAATGGAACTTTACTTGTTTTATTGCTTTGTTGAGAAAATCCGAATTGACTTTGGTTTCGTCATGTGTAAATTTCTGCTCAAATTTAGTACTGATAGTCGTAGGAAACTTTCTTATGGGAAGTTTTTAACTTCAATTTTTGCTCATTTCAAAATTCCTTTCACTGGAGTATCTCCAAAAGAAACTTTCTCTTCTGTTTTCACCAAAGCATATTTTGAGAGAAAAAATATCAGATTTTTTGATGGCCACTGGTGTTATAAGGAATCTATCTTGGAGTCTCGAACCAAAAGTCGTCATGAAACCTCTGTTACTCCTAAACTTTCCAAACAGCCTCGTCTTACTTCACCTTTTTCTATTCATCCTCGCAAATTCTCTTCTCAACCCACTTCATCCACTAACGAAGTCATTAGGCTACTTGAGAATCTCAAAAATCATGTTCTTCTTCTTGAAGATGGTCTAATGATGACCATGTCACTTGAGCAACAGGCTGCATTCTTGGATAAAAGAAATTTGCTTATGCCTCCTGTCCCACAAGAGGAAGAACCTACACATGAAAAGGAGCCACGAACTGATTCCATTCCTCCCACTGCTGAAGTATATGTCTCGAACTCTCAGCCTACTCCTCATGATCCCCCAATTTCAGAAAAAGGCAAAGCTCCAGCCATTGAAGTAAGTGAAGCAAATGATGAAGAGACTGAAGACAAATTGGATCCCTTTCCGTTTTGTCTTGCAAGGAGAAGGCCCGGATCGTCTAAGATCACACTTTAGGCACTCTAGGGTCATTTGCACTTCATATTAGGATGCATTTTCAGTTTTCTTTGTAATGTTTTTTATGTTTCTGATATTCCGTACTGTGTTTCCTTTGACATTTTTGAATGTTACCATTAATGACTTTTGGCTGATATGAATGTTGGTATCATTGATCTTTATTGATATCCGTTGCTATTATTTTTCTGTTGATATTGGCTACTTTCCGATTTTATGATGACAAAAAGGGGGAGAAATTACTGAATGATTTTGAATTGGTTATGGATGCTATGTGTAAGGGGGAGTTTTTGATGATATTATGATGAAAATTACTTTGCTCATTACTTTACTCATGTTGGTATTGAATGACTTTGAATTGGTTATGGATGCTATGTGTAAGGGGGAGTTTTTTTGCTCAAATTTTTTTTCAAAACATCATCTATTGTTTTGTCATCATCAAAAAGGGGGAGAATAATGATCTTGATCCCAATTTTTTTGATACTTACAAAACAATTGGATAATACTAATATTTTTTCAATGAGAAAACTTTTCAGCTCTGAAGAAATTTGATTCAAAAATCAATTGAAAGAAGAAAAAGGAAGTCGAAAGCTGTCGGACGCTCACAATGGCAATACCGGACATCCGATAGATAGGGAAGATACCGGACGATCATATCGGACGAAGAATATCATCACCGGACGTCCGAAAGAATTGAAAGGACTTTTCAAACTCTCTGTCCGCTTTCGGAAGCAAGAATCGGAAGTATCGGACGTCTGATACTCCCAACGGCTAGTTGACTCTTCAGCTACCTTCTATCCATTGGAAATCTTAATGAAGCACTTTCTTGGTCTCACATAAATAGTGTATGGTCAGAAACTTCAAAACAACTTTTTACACACTGAAAATACAAAAGATCAAAAGTAGTTTTAGTGAGAAAATACTCTCCAAGGAACATCTGTACTCTTTGTGGTATAAGATTCTTTGTAAGCTTTTCATTTGTGAGAGAATACTTCAATAGTGTAGCTTTGTGAGGGTTATCCTGAGGGACTGTAAAACTTCCTAGTTTGACCAAGTCAAACTTAGGGCAAGGAGGAAGTGAGCCTTCCTTTGTATACAAGATTGGTTGTATTTCATCAATTTGAAGAAGCTTGTTTTGTGAATTGATCTTCGAGCTTAAGAGGAGCTTGGTAGTCAATTGGTTTGCAATTCTTCTCTTTTTATTTATTTATCATCTTGTGATCCTTAAATTGCATATCTCTTCTACTTCTCTCAAGTGATATTGCTCCTTTATTGATTGATTCATTGTGTGATCACTTAGAAAATACGGTAAATTTCGTATTGAGCAAAAAGTGTCCATAACCTGATTAGTTTTTTTAATCAACCTAATTCACCCTCCTCTTAGGTTGTCTTCGGGCCTAACAGTCTCTTACGGGTTTTATCACACGGTTGGCGATGTTCGTATCAGAGTTTCTAAGAATTAGAAGTTCTATGTTCTAGTCTTACTATATGTGAGTTTAGCCTACAACTACATGTTAGTATTCATCCTACCATTTGTTAATTAATTATAGTATTGTTGAAATTGGAGAGAACATCATGATTTGTGGGTTGACTTGATTAGGTCTCGAAAAGAAATCTACTACCATTAGACACAAAACCAGCTAGAAGTAGAAGGCATGTTAGAGGTATGCTACGCCAACATCAATGGCCTCTCACGGCCAAACTCTTAAGTCCCTGCCTTTTACTGAGATGTTTTTGGCCCTCCGCAATTATGTTTAATGCTTAGCCCATAGGATCATAGCCACAAGAGATGGAAATGAGGAAAGCTCGGAAGGAAGGAGAAGTAATTTAGAGACTCATGTTTATAGAAAACACACGGAACTTTATTGATAACAGAATGTTACAAAGCAAGCCTAATCTTAAGCCTAATCCTAAGTCTAATCTTAACGAAGCCTAATCTTGATTACCAGCATAAGTTCCATCCTCTTTTATAGGGAGAGTGGAGGATAGAATTACATAAGCCCTGACTTCTAGATATGGTGACTCACCATATCACTTGATGACTCAATACCTTAACTACATGCCACATGTCTAGCTAGGTTCATGATTCATCATACATGCTAATGACTCAGTAGGACACGTGTCGGACTAAAACACTAACCAGACAATGACTTATCACTCATACTGCTGACTCAGTAAGACACATGTCAAATTTGCTGATGACTCAGTTAGACACATGTCAACCCTCTTGATGGTTCAGCAAGACATTTGTCAATATTCAAACTATCTTGACTACGACTCAGCATCTTATTACATCATACATGACATCAGCTACTATATTACATCATCCATGACATCACATGTCCATGATGTCTTTGAGTCTTCTTTTGATTTTGGCCATATGCTGCTACTTCCGTCTATCTGGTCTAATTTGGACCACTGTTCCAGGTGGTGATCAATTAGATGGTGACATGTCAGTATCATCAGGGTGAAGGGACCAAGATCATAGGGATCTTGAGAGTCCTGCATAGCATGGCATATCTAGTTTGCATAATCACCCTTGGCCCTTTGCACTTGATCCCAATGTTCATGATTGAATTTGTAGTTCCACGAACTATGACTTCTTGGCCAGATTTCTGGAGACATAACTTCATTTTCTTGGAAGAGATGGCGTTGAGCTTCTGAGTATTCTATTTCTATAGCTTGGATGGTGTCAGAGAAATAGTGGTACATCAAAAATGATTGTAGTGCTTGTACTTCTAAATGTTGATAGTGAAGTAGCCAGTATAACTGTGCGATCATATAGTCTAAGTGCTTGGTAAACAGTTGGTTCTAGTAAGAAAAAGGCTTGAACTAGGTCAAGAACTTGACCAAATTGTGAGAGAGCCCCTTCCTAAACAGCGGGTAGTGAAACTCCATAAGGATGTAGAATTGGTGGCATGGTACCAAAAACACCATAGCAAGGGCTGAAGAAAATCCTTGGGCTAGCATATGAAGATCTAGGAGAAAGGGTAGTTTGGATAGACACCCCAATAATTCAAGATAGATTCGCCATAATTTCTAAAGATTTCAAGTTCATGGAAAATCCGTTGCTCTGTAAAGTCTGACTACTTCTAGGGAATGCTTAAGGACAGAAACTTCGAAGGCTACTCTAGTGGAATAGAAGATGATGCTAGAGAGAACATCATGATTTGTGGGTTGACTTGATTAGGTCTCGAGAAGAAATCTGCTACCATATTGAATTTTCCTTTGATGTGCTTGACATCAAAAGAATATTGTGAAAACCACATGGCCCATCAAAGGAGTTGTGGGTGCGGAATAGTCTTCTATCTAAATTGAAGCATCTTGGAAAACCACCTCATGTCCATTTTTGCTAAGAAAGAGTGACCGATCAAGTAAACTGAGAACCGTTTAATTCCATATTTGGCCGCCAATATTTCCTTGAAAGTAGAATGATAATGTTACTCCGATTCCTTGAACTTTCCACTTGCATACCCAAATAGTTTTCTGTCTCCATCCACTTCTTCTAAGAGGATTGTGCCCCAATATCTATCGCTTGCATCAGTCTGTAGGATCTGTTTTCCCTTGTCTAGTATGTGGAGTGTAGAAAGATCCTGTAGTTAGACCTTGAGCTATTGGACTTCTTTTGTTTGAGAGGATCCCTATGGAGGAGCATTCTTTTTTAGCATTTTGGCCAAAGGGCTGATGAGCTTGGCTACATGAGGGACAAAATCTCAGACATAGTTAACAATTCCAAGAAATTGTTGGATCTGCATGAGGGTGAGATTGTCATCTGGAAATTTGAGTGGTTCCTGACCAATATGGGTTCTAGGCTAAAGGATTCACTAGAAAAGTCCATGCCGAGGAAAGAGAGCTAAGACCATTTTCTTTTCAAAAAGCATGACGCCGAAACCTTTGACTATTTAGGCAAACTCCTCATAGCACTTGTTGACATAGAATGCCTCGCAAGCCATTAGTAGTCTGATTTCTTGACCAAGTCTGAGAGTAGGAGCTCATGGCATTCTGGTTCTACCATCTATAAATGTTTAGGATTCATTCTAGAATGGCTGGCCTTTGTAGGATTGATATCCTCATTCTTCTTGAAGGGAAGTCAAATGAAGAAATCCGGATTCTTCCATAATGGATTGGAACACTTTTGGAGGAACTCAACATGAGAATTCGCACAACATTGTTCCACGATGAACTTGCGAAAATTCTCAATTTGTTCAAGTGACTATTGTAGATGGATTCTGGGGACTTCAATAAATGACTTGAAGAACTTCTTGGACTTTGTCCAGTTAGGAAGAATATGGAATCTCTTTGATTGCTATTAGAGATCAAATCCAACAAGAATGTCTTTACTAGTTAGATCAGAACCAATGATCTTTGTCTGGACTCTGCAATCTGGAAGGATCTGGACAATAATGGACTATTTAGTGATTAGCTTTGTATCAAAGATCTTGCCATCGGCAGTGTAAAATGGATGTTTTTCATACTCCCAAAGTTCTTCAGGAACGATATCCGGGTTCATCATTGACATAGCAGCTTCTGTGTCAAAGAAGGCAATGACTGGGATTGGTTTGTCATATTTGGATGGAAGAACATGAACCACTATCTGAGGCTGCTTCATGACTGGGAGTGCAACACCTTGTGCTGAAATATCCAGAGAGATATGATAACACAGCTTTGAATCATCATCCGGGACATTTAATGCCAAGACCATCCGATCTGAGGGTTCGTCTTCCTTTGAGAAGAGGGACTCGAGATCATCTTCAGGACGCATAAGAATTTCAGTCTGTTGCTAGATATCAGAGATAAGATGAACTCCTTTCTTGTTCTGAGGGAAATTTTGGCAAAATGCCCCTTCTTGTGACAGATGCATTTGTCAGTCTTATGTTTGGAGCCGCTGTAACAAGTCTTTCTCCTTCGAAAATATCTCCATTTCCGTTTGACTGGAACTGAGTGGATGGATAGACCTTTACTCTATTGAATCTCCATTTTGAGGATCTACAAGAAGTGCATCTTCCCTTGATTTCAAGGTCAGGTCGCTTACATGCTTGATCCAAACAAGGATCTCCTTTGAGATATTGGCACACAATGTGTCGCTTATGACATATATCGTCCAAAGCATGGAAGGCAGCTTGGTGAATTTGTCTAGCAGTCAATCATAAGATAGATCCATATTTGTGATGAATATTGTAAGAGGCTCAGGCAGCGAGCTCAAGAAAGCTTGCTTTAGACTTACTTCTGCACCAAGGGTGTAGAATAACTGGATCATTCTTTTGAAATGTTTATCCAAATTTTTACAATTGTAGGAATGGCATTTCATGTAGAAGAACCCTTTTCTCTTAGCCTCTTTATCTGCTGTAACATCTCCAAGGAAAACCATATGAAGAACACCAAGGACTACTGAGAAATCCTGCTGGATGAGAAAATGCATCTTGTCTGTTTCTTCTAGAGTTGTCCACCAATCTTTGAGAGTAACAGTAAGTCTAGCAATGAATTTAGAGAGAATTTCATAGTTACTTTCCTTAACTAATTTCTTAGTAGACATCCAGGCTTGAAACTCTTGAAAGCGCCTGGCCCATTTTGTTGGAGGAATATTATCAATCATGAAGGCTTGAGTGCCTATTTTGCTCTTTCCCAATAAATGGGATGGTTCAATAACTTCTTCTTCATCAGGCTCGAGATCTATGATAGTTTCATTAGCAGTTCTCGCCATGTGGATTGCTGGAGCTAGTTCTAAGTTTGGAATTACATCTACAAATTCGCTAGATGAGGATTCTGAAGATTCTGGTGCCAAGGACTCCTCCGAGGAGGGTTCTTAAGGACTAATAGTATGAAGAGAAGAATAAGAAACTTTAACAAAAGTGGAATAAGGCTTTTTAAGAGGTAGGGAGGTAGGATTTATCTGTTTAGGTTCGAGAGTAACTTCAGACAAGTAGCCTACCCTATCTAAATTAGATCGACGGAAAGAGAGAGTTCGAGGTTTAGTAGCAAGAACATTAGAAGATAAAGAAGCCATGAGTACAAAGATTTCCTTTCTTACCTCTCTCAGTTTCCACTCTAACCAATGACAACAAAGGTGTTGCTCTCCTTGCTCCTTCACCAACGAGAATGAAGGGCTGACTCTAACGCCAGAGAAAAGGAAGTACATACAATGTTTCTCCTAGCAAGAAAAATGTGGGCACTCGATTGATTTATGATTAGTTGCCACAGGACTTTCATATTCTCAAAAAAAAGATAATTTTTTCTTTTTTAAGAGAAAAAGTGGATCTGCATTTTTTTACACTTTAGCATATAATGCTAGTTAGTATAGCCCTTGTTGTGTTGCACTTTATGGTCCTCTTCTTTATTGTGCAAATTTTAGATAACCAGAACCCAACACCAATTGCTAGTTATATGTCACACCCCAAAGAGGGGAAAAAAAAGGCAATGCCACTAATGTTGCAGTATTTTTATTTTGTCGCACCTTATGCTTCCTTTCTTTTCTCTAATTCACATGGGCTCACCATAATCACCATGGCTACCGTTACCACCATCACCAAAACCACCCAAAACACCATCACCATTGTACCACTACCAATAAAAATCACCATGCGTTCAAAGGAAAAGACCAAGAGAGAAAACCCATAGGGAAGGGAAGTAGAAAAAGGGTGCAACAAAAGAAGTTAGGTAACCACACATGACCAAATAAGCGAGGTAACCACACATGACGAAATAAGTGATGGGTGAAGAGAAAATATGAGAATAAGAGTTATAACTTGCATGGCAGAGAAAGGGATGGGGACACGAAAAATGGAAGAGGAGAATATGTTTGACACCCGGATCGTATAGTGACTCGACCAAACTCAAAGATCAGAGGTCAATCGGTCGAATTCAGTGATGTCATTTTCGTTTCACCCTCATATCACTTGCCCATCAAATTTGTAAAAGATAACCAAATTGCAAACTTTACGAGTGACAAATGAATATCAATCACTTAAAAGGAATTTTATGTAAAACATAACAATCAATTTTAAAATTAATTTTTAATGTTTCTAAAGTTCCAATGCATATTTATGAGACTAAATTTTTTTGAAAGGACAAGTATTGAACACAATTGAGGTGCATTTATGATGGTATAGTTGCATAGAGAAATTGCAAAAGAAATTTAGGAGTGCAATTATAGTTCTTCAACATATTAGGGGTCAAAACAAAAATATTAGAAAGTGTTAATCATAAAAGGTAATCCCTTGTCTTACATCTCCTTCTCTAGCATTCATCTCCTTTTTGCCGTTTGCTTTCTTCCCTTCTCCCTTTTTTTTTTAGTTTCTAATTTTTTCGTTGTTTTCCTTCTTTTCTTCTATTTTTTATTTTAAATTCATAGATCTTTTTGAAGATGACAATAGCCATAGAGAATGTTGTAAAACTCAACTTGAGCTAGACTATCGAATTGATTGACTAGTGGACTAGTCTACTTTTTTGTCTAAGCAGGCCCTTAAACCTAGTAGAGGTAAAAAAAAGAAAAGAAAAAGACACCAACTCAGTATCACTTGATCTAGAAAATTCATAAAATTGAATCGTTGAACCAGAATGGTTTTTAATGAATTGACTCGTTTATTACTCTAATTCAATCCCAAAATTTTCACTATTGATTAACTAATCTCATAAAGGTGACATGCCTAATTAATCCTCACCAAATACAATGCATGAACGTGAAAATTACATTTATTGCTTTGTCCAACTACTCTCTATTTCTCTCTCTTTTTCTCATAATTACATTTCTTTCCCATAACGGATTCTATTTCTTTGTCATTGTCTTTTATTTCTTTTTCATACCTATTTTACAAATTCCTCTTCATATAATTACTTTTAAATTTAGAATGTAACATAATAATGTAGGAAATTATGTTTTGTATATTTCTTTTACCTTTTGTTCAATGCAAGAAACTTTTGAAGCTCAAAAACGCAATACTTAAAAATATTAGAATGTAGATTGACATGATTATTTTTAAAATGGAGTAAATTTTCTACATCTATTTGAATAGTTTTAATGTGTGAGAGTTATTAGTTGCATTGACGAAGTACTTGTGACGTTAAGTGCAATTACGGCTAATCCAACATTTTAACTAGCAACCTTTAAACTAGTAGTTTTTTCAGATCAATGAACAGTTTAGATTTCAAAACCCAGATATATATATATATATTCTTTTTCTTCCATTTTTGCCATTTGCTTTGAACTTTTCTCTTGTGAATTTCAAATTTTTGTTTGTTGGAAATACGAATTAAGTTTGTTATAGATGAAGAGAATTTTAGGAAAAAAAAAGAAATCAATTTTGAACAAAATACATCAATAAAATTGATTTTTACCAATTCCTAATTCAATTGAGTTTTGACGGGATTTAATAGAGTTTATATTGAGCTGATTTTTTAAGTAAACTTAGACCGCAAACCTAGTCGATTTTTGGTTCAATCGATCGAATCGATCGGTCAACTCCAAGTTATAAAACATAGAGGAGGTAGTGAGGTAATATTGAGGATAAGACAAATAACAAACAAGAGGGTAAGAAGGGAATACTATAATAGTTGAGGTAGAAAACATGTGATGATGGACTTAACAAGAATCATTGTGTAGAAATGCATTAATTTATACTCATATGACATTTATCAGCTCTAGAGAAAACACATTACATCTAGTAGTGGTAGGTTATTGAAGGATATGATTCTTAGCTTCATTTCTTAGCTTTAGTGTGAGATTGTTCTCACTTTTTTTCTTACAACATAAACAAATATTCCTATACCTTCTTTCTCCCTTTTTGTGCTTTTTCTTCATTTGTCCATTTCTCTAGTTTCCGTTGTTGCTCTAATTTTACTCCCAAGGCTCCATTGCCCATGCTACATTTCAATGTTTCCAAGATTGCAAGAAAAGTCAGACACGAATATTACACCTTGAATAATATATAGGTCTTGAACGTGCTTTTTACACTAACCTAAATCTAAAGATATAAAACACCTACATAATTAGGAACCTACATTCTCAACTCAATTTTTTCACCTTCGTTTTCCTTTGATTTTTCCCTAGTGGATTTTGTAGCATGCTTGGAATCAATAACGTCTCGAGGCAGTAGCATCATTTGAATGACTAATATCTTCCCCAGCCCAAGTTTTTGGGCAACAATATCCGTTTTCACTCTTTTTTACAGGAAAATTTTAGCAAATATCAATTCCTCCAACTGTGTTCTCGTAGACTTTCCCCAGCATGAACACGCACTTATGTGTGTATGACCAAAAGCACAATTATTAGCTATATGAGAAGCTACAAGGCTAATTTATTAGCACTATGTCCAAAAACCTCTCTTAGAATATGAAACCTGAGGCTCTCTTTCTTCCAAAACGTAACCCACAAGATCCAATCATATAATGTATCCTTGCAAATCGATATTGGAAATGACCAAAAAAAAAAAGTAAACATAGTAACAGTGTATCCTTCTTTACAGTTGCAGTGCTCAGCACAACAAAAATAACATCTACGAATTACTGTACACAATCTGCCTTTGCAGTCATGATCTTGCAGCCTAGCATTGGAAACTGCGAGCTTCCCCATGTAATTTACAATGAAAAATTGAAGTATCCCCATGTAGTTTTTTATGCCAGATAGTTGTATATTTGAGGGTTATTCTTGTCGCGCTCGAGGTACTCCCTGTCTATGAGGCTTTCAATTCTTTTCTTCAAATCAGCTGGTTTTATTGGAAACTTGAGCTGTGCCATTAAAACATACTTTCCACGTTAAGAATCAGTTGATACTTCATTTTTGCCAAGAAAAATTTATAAAAACTTACTTAAAAGACTAAATGTTTATTTTCTTATGTTTGTCAACTACCTTTGATCTTACATACGCTCTCTCCAATAAAACAATCGAAATGGTTATTGCATTTGGCAAAAAGGACTAGTTTGCAGCCAATATGCTTTCTTATGAAGCAACGGTGAAAAAAGTGGTTTCCCGAATAAACTGGTATAGATTATTGGTATCCTTACCAGTTTTCCAGAAGAGAGACTAAATAGCTTTGAAGCGCACACGTTAGTTGAAAATACTGAAGCCAGATATCATGATGGAAAATGGCAATTAAAGATTCTTTACCTGTTGAAAAAGTTCAGTTATCAAGAGAGTATGACTCAGCACTTTTCTGGTTTTCATTATCCGGACAATAGCTGCATCAACCTGCAAGCACCATCTACTTTTTCAACGTTCCGATCATGGGAATATATAGGATGATAAAAACTCCTCCATCAAAATCTAAACGAAAAGCTTAGGACACATGAAAATCGTAAACCTGATATTGACGGTCCTGAAACACCCTTTCAGTGGTGCTTGTGTTCTCCTCTACTGTTTCCTTCATCTGGATTGCATTCACCTGTATGTGTTTAACAAAGCATGGCTTCAAGTTGCTACATGAGCACGCATAATTGTAATATTCTGCAAATTCTAAACAAGATTAAGCTTTAAGCTGACAATAAGTATCCCCTACTAGCAGTGTCCCACTTTATACTACTTGATACTCATCCAAAATTTAGATTCAAGTGACAATATAAGCAGCAATAATAAGGGTCCCAACCGTGACAGCATTGCATTTGTCACATCTATTAGACAACAGATCAGCAGTAATTTTCATCAACAATATAAACCAGATGTACCTTTATACGGTATAGAGGAGCAGTAAATTGATCATTGAACATGAAGGAATCATCATCTTCTACTTCTCTACCTTTAGGAATCTGTCAGGAAGCTTAGTTCTTTTAGTAAATGCGGTGCTGAAAATGCTTTCAATTATTTAAAGAACTCAGTACCACCAAAGAATGAATAAATCCTGTGACAATTGCACACCTTCTGAAGAACACGAACTTTTCCACATGCAAGTGATTGAAGAGTCCTCCTTAGCTCTCTGTCCTCAATGCCAGTGGATTCCTTGATGTCTTGAAAGCTAAGCTTCTCGGCATCGTTAAACAGCATTAAAACAACAGTCTGCAGGATGAAGCACATAAACCAAAAATATATAAATATCTGTTAATCCCCAGTATCAGCTAAACAGAATGGACAAAACTATAACATTAGATACAAATATTCAAATGAAACCAACCTGAAATAGGGAAACTGCCAGCTCCTTTTTACCTTTTGGGAATTCTGCTTTCAGCACACAATGCCCCAATGAGTTTTGCCACATCAATCTTCTCCCACTGTACTTGCTTAAATAAAATTCCTTGAAAATATCCTGTAGAAACCATCATAAAGACAAAATATTATTGTAAATAACTGAATAACGGTGCTAATAAAGAAATTGCAGTCATGAGCTGTGACATACCTGATACACATTGAGTTCATGGGGAAGCCGAACATCCATTGGTGGATATGTTGGCCAGTATCTGAAGCCCATCAAAGAAAGATGAATTTCACAAGCTTAAAATTTAAACCATAACAAAAAACGTGAGCTTAAATTGAAATGCTGTATAGTGCACAATTCACCACATACCCTGTTGTTAAGACATGTACACTCATCTCAATTCCAGATGGGAGTTTTGTCCGAGCTTGGGATGATTGCTTGAATGATTCATTTATTTCTTTTGATAACTCAATGTCCTGGATAATATTTTCAGATTTCAAATAGATCGGTGTTATATGTTTATCATCCAAATTCTATCATCAAAGATACTGTCAAGGCATAAAAAAGTAATTGAAAAGACTAGAAGAATATATTGGGAATTGAACTTGCCATCCAGGATGATGCTTATCATTTAACCATGTCATTTAGTAGCTTTTCCTCTTTCTTCTTCTTTTATTTTCCTTGGCAGTTAAGTCAGGAGGACAAAAGGGAAAAAATGCATTTCAGAAACAAAAAGAACAACTTCTATTAGTGCAGTTGGATAACTACCAATGACCACACGTGACATCAGTTATGTGCCTACCTAACCCTATTGCAATTGCCATGTGAATCAGACATTTTTTTGAGAGTAAAATCCCAGGCCGAAACTTGAACTTTAAAACATGAAAGAAAATAATAGTTTCCAGTTAAGTCTAAAGATGGAAAAATCCAAATTGATTAGCATATATTTATTCTGCATCTAATAACTTTGGATGGAGAAAAATGTTTGAAAAACATGATGTTACATTTGAATTAGCACACACCTTGAACATTCCTTCAAGTTTATTAGTAAATTGGCTGCCACACTCGGTCTTTAACTGCAATAATGACAGAAATCTATGAGTGTTGCCACAAAAGCAAAATATTGAATACACTGCAAAAACTTCAAAGCCTTCACCTTGGAAATCATGGACTTCTCCGCATCAATGGATGCACTTTTTCCCAACAGTAGCCTTTTGGCAAGATCTTTCTTATAGAATGCTTCAAATACATCTTTACCCTAAGAAAGAAAAATGCAAAAGATGTACATCAATGATTGATAAACATTAATGAAAAAGGGAAATTGGTGCAAATAGGTTGCTGTTTTTCCACCTGGTTTCTGTTACTTGCTATTTCATATTTACCTGTATGAACCTGAAAAGAACCAAAACTTTATCAAGTGTACCCTCCAGTTCCTCCTCTGAAGTACCCTTATTCCCAGCGCGGAGCTTCTCGTCCAAAAATTTGGCAATTAGCTCAGCAGGTCGGTTCTAATCAAATGCCAAAAAACCATAATATCAGTACATGACATGAAGTTAACAAGGTCACAATCACAGGCCATTACTTCATTACTTCATCAGAAGGATGCAATCCAGAAGTTTAGTGGGATTTCTAAAAATATATATTAGCTCATGGTTTTCACCTAATGAGGATAAAAACAAAGCTCTTTGACTTTGTATCCACATATCCACTTGAGAAACCCAGTCAGACAAGTGAAAGTCATAACACCCCAATGCCCCTTAGCAGAAGGCACACCCACATAAGGAGAAAGATGAGAGAAAATACAAGAAAAACTGTAAGTTCAATTCAATCTGATTAAATCTTCAACTTGGAAACTATGAGATGAACACCAGACACATCTTTCTAGGACATCACCAAGACAACCAGTACTTTCTTAACGAAACAAGGATTTAAGTAGAAGAGAAAGTGACTCATAGTTATGCATAAAACAGAAAACAAGAACCATTTCAAATAAAATTTATGCGTATTTCCTTAGTGACAATTGAGAACACTTGAGTCAGTTAATGGATCGTGATCCAGGAGAATCTTAGACCTTAGTCTTCATTTATTTATTATGGTGGTGGTTGTTGTTGTTCCATTGTTAGATATTATGTGCTGCTAAAAGTTGCAGAAACTTCAGGAGATATTTTGTTTAGCTCATCCATATGTCCTAGGCATGTGACCAGTTAAGTGTATTTTTGTCATTTTCTGTCACTTTACAGCAGCAATATATTCAGAGCCCCATAAATAGCCATCTTATGTACTGCTGCAGCCAGCAGATTTCATAATCACTAAGACCTAAGCTTGGTATCAACTTCTTGGGCTCCTTTCGATCGTAGAAGCTTTCTCCTTCAACCTGTGTGATTTTCCTTCATCAATTTCTGGTCTTCAAAAGCTGCTAACTAAATTTGTTCTCAATTTTCTGCACCAGATTGGTGACCTCAAGATTCGAAATTTGTTTACAAGCCTCTATCCATTCAAAACTAAAACAAACTTTAGAACAAAGACACTTGGACTGGGTCGATGGGCGATCATGAAGGCCCATGGCCTAGGTCCGGTGACTTCCATTGCACTTTGGAGGGGTGCTAGCTTAAGGTCTCTGCCCAAGTAGCAGAGCCTACATCATAATTTGTGGCACTGGGGGCAGGCAAAGGTAAAAACATTATTTTTTTCACATGTCATATACATTTTTAACTACTAAAATACATTTCCAAAGCACATTGTCTAACCCTTCAATCCACTGTGTCAATGTCAATGAAGTAAATATTCATCTAAATTACTTTTCCAGCCAATCGCCTTCTCTAAGGATGAGATTTTAAAGATTAAAAGCAAAAGGACATCAGGTTCCAAGATTATCATAAGGGTACATAGCGTCCAATAAAAAATAGATATATAAAACCCACACCAACCCCGATTCCAATTCCAATTTTGATGAAACTAACAATGCACATGATACAAATATCTAAAGAACCAGAATTAACCCCACTAGAAAAGAAAGATAAGGGGAAAAAGAGGCAGGTTAGGCCTGTCAATTGGGCCTTTTAGGTCCAGTGTTGCGAAGCCAAGTCCAGGACCAAATATAAACCCCATAATCAGATTCCAGCCTAGCTCATTTGACTGTCATAAAAGTAGAGATTGATAAAAAATGGATTAAGTTGTTTTCTCACTACTTTGTCCTTCCACAAGATTCACCAGGACTCCTCTCTCTCTCTCTCTCTCTCTCTCTGTGGCCTCTTTTCCCTAAACATTCCTGTTCATCCGTATAGTTCGTAGACGCATGATTCTTTCTTCCTCGTAGGTGAAATCACAGCCATTTTGTCACGCCTATCTTGTCCCACATCAATTAGGTATCAAGAGAGGAAACATTCTTGTTCATTAATAAACATGGTTACTAGCAGAAAGTAAAAGTCCTGATTAATTTCAAGGAACTCACTATTTTTTTTCCTAGGATGTCCTGATAGGTCATCCTAGAATAACTATAGATAGCTCGCTTACCAGGAATATTACTTAACTACCATAACCTCACGGCTTATAACAAAACCCCATTTCGTGACGTGAAACGGGTAAGGTCGAACTGATGAAATGCAATGCGGACAATATATTTATAATTGAGGAAATGAGAGAGCTATTCATAGAAGAGTATTTGCCTTCTTATCATCATGAAAAAGCTATTAGGAGAGTTTATGGTCTCACTGAAAGCACTTTGTTAGAGGACAGCTAAGTGCAAAGGTTTACTCAACTATTAAAGGTCAAAAATCCAACAAACAGCTATCGTAGACAGAACCATCACTATCCTCTGATCATCCAACAAACACCTACCATAGACAGCATCAATTTGGTTAACTATCCTGTGGTAAAAGCTGAGAATTCTGCACTTGGAGCTACTGATTCTGACAATGAGTTTAACCAGAACTTTCCAAAATTGGCTGTTAAGTTTCACGAGTTTCCAAGGAAAACACAGAAGTAGCTCTAAAAGATTTTGAAGAGCCTATGTTGGTCGCAGACAAGAATTATCCAGTGAAGAAAGTTCCCAAAAATCAAGTCTGCAGAATACCTTGTTCCAGCCAATGAGGCCAAGTTTACTGTAGCAGAACACGTGAAAGAGGCGGTCAAAGCATCACAGATTCAGCAAGTTTGCAAGCAAAGCCAAGAAAGGTTCTCTAACAATCTATTTGTTCCAACAATTGACTGCTACGTCACTCAAGCTCAGGGATGGGTGTCACATAAGGGGGTGTGTCAAATTGTCAGATTCTTTATGCTGTGAAATTTATGATTTGCAAACCTGGCTAAATTAATTCACTTTGGATTCAGGATATGTATGAAATTACAAGTAAATTTATTAGGACAATCGGAAGATGATAAAATATATGTGATTATTTCCCAATTTTATAGATGTGAGGAGTTATAATATAATTTATTATAATTATATCGATAGAAACTAAAGTACTATAAAAAAGTTGTGGGAGCTTTATATTTGATTAAAGATCAGAGAAATTAGTGTGCAAATAGCTTTGGTAAAATAAGAAAACCCTATACAACCTCCTCCCAGCCATCAACCCATCATCTTCTATTCTAGAACCTTCCAGAAAAAGCAGCGAACGCCACTTCTTCCCCTACAATTAATCTCTCTTCAGGCGACCATTTCCTATGATCATTTTAACGCCATTCTCTCCAGATGAACTCTCTCTTCTCTCCCTCAGCAATGGTCACCTACCTCCACTTCTGGTGACACCAGCCGTGTTGTACCAATGTCCCACACTCTTACCGATGTCATATCATATTGACATGGGTATGTCAGGGTAAGATGGCAAGTCTGAGTAACATAGATTGACTGTGTCCCTCAAGAGTTGCAAAATGTTCATCCTCCGAAGGCCCAGCTTTACCGGCTTCTCTCTCAAGTAAATGGGAAGAGAAGTATCTAGGATTGCAGCTGTCCTTTCAACTTACATCAGACCTTCGAGTTCTTTATCATATAATGCTCAAAACTCGAGGTCGAGTTTTTCTTTCCAGCTATGAGAGAATGATATAGTCAACAAACAGCTCAAGGAAATTTAAGATAGAAGATTATATGAACTTTCAATTAGCAATCCTTCAAATTTTAGTAGCCTATTTGGTAGTTCAACTATGTCAATTAAGAGTCTTTGTTTAGAGCAATCCTAGTAGAATGTTTGTTCTCCTAGTTTAGGTACTTTCCAGAATTTTTTGTCCTGAGGTGTATTTTGGTCTTTCACATTTTTGGTGAGAAATTTCCAACAAATTTGTAATTGAGTACTATCTAGCTATTTGATTATAGTTGTTATACGGAAGTTCTAGAAAAGATTTACAACAATTTTGCTCATGTGTACTAAATAGAAATTCTATTCATCATAGGGTTCTATCTTTTAGGTAATTTATAGCTTATACATTCTCTTGTTACAAGACACGTGGAGATTAATCAATAAAGAAATGAGTTGTTTGCTTATTAGTCTGTTTGTTCTTTCTCAGAATTCCCCTAACTTCCCATCCTTTCACCCTCTATTATCCCATGTTACTGTTTACATGCAATACACGGCTCAAAAAAAGGCCACACTTCTGCTAGATCTAGCAGATGAGATCACCCATATCTTGTCCTACATTACTATATAATCAACTTCTATGCATTTTGTTTCAAAACGCACTCAAGGGAAAACTAACTCTCTTTATCATCAGTCTAGTACTCCTACAAGTTTACTTCCAACAGCACTTCCTTGAAGCAGGTAGTCATATATGCTATCAGCAAATAATCACAACTGAAAGAAAAATCATTAGGTGAAACCATGATACCTGCCGCAGATTAATCAGATACTCGAATGCATCTTTGATGGTATTGCTAAATGCCTCATTCTTAGAAAAGCTTTCCTCCCATATCGTATCAAGCGATGCCTTGAATTCTAGTAGGCTGGATACCATATCTTTGTCTTTTTCCTCATCCATGACAATGCCCTGCCCAGTTCTTCGGATGTAAGAGCTAAGGGCCTGTCTCAAGGACTCAAGGGCAATAACCCTAGAGAAGAGTGTATACACCCTTTGAAGGTCCTCGTTGCGATGGCCATCCATCAGCATTGTGAAACCCTGGAAAGCACAGCAGTTCAAAGATGTAAACAAAAACATAGAAAGACCATCTGCAACACAGGAATCAGAACTTAAAATCAAGTTGCACACTTTGTCAAGAATTGCAGCAATATGTCGTTCAAGAAGCTGTCTTTCTGCAGTAGCCACCAATGGCTTTCTTGTACTTCCGTCCAGGTAAAGTAAACACCTTTCATGTTCTTCATGCAACCTTATCTGCAAGAAAATAGATACTAGCACATTATAAAGCAATCATGAGAAACAAGACTACAGAACATAATGGTTAACTAATAGATGATTGAGTCACGGAAAAAATTAACGCCTGATTTCAGAAAGAAAGCAGACCTCCACATGCTTCAAGTAATCTGGAACATCTGATTGCTGCATGTACTTAACACCTTCAGCAGCATAGAACTCAGATGTGCGATCCAGAAAAGGCTTCTCAAAGCTTTCAGAGTAGATTCCCAATGCAGTGAACATCTTCAGAAGATGATTGAGGAGAGTTCTATCAACCGCTTCACCTAATCTGCAACCCAGAAAAAAGGGGGGTTGCCAAATGGTTAAAAAGATGACTGAGAAGCTTTGTCATAAATGGTAAAATGATCAAGAGAGAACATTGTCTCACCCTCGCTTCTATTTTTCATTTGCACAGTATTCATTACTTATTATCAATAGTTTTTCTCTTTTCATTCAATAGATGTTCCCAATTCAAATTCAGAGTTGACATTTGGAATTAATGTTTTCATTTATTTTTATTTCAATAGATTGTGCTGAATGTGTCCCGACACCCTGGATTCCACAAAATAATTCGTATTTTGCAAACAAAACTTTCTTATTCCTCAAAAAATATAAAAATGACTAACATTATGATAAAGGGAAAATACCTAGAAGGTCATCGAACCAGCACCATTTATTATTTTTACCATTGAACCATTTTGTCTTATACCCACTAAGTTTATAAAAGCCATCACAATTTAGCTGTCAACTTATTCACCTCTGCAACATGTTGGGGTGAATTAGTCAACAGAGGAAAAATCCAAAAGAAAAATGCTGTCCTTAATCCTTTTCCCTTTTATCTTCTCTTGTCACTCTTTCTTCTATCCACTGCTGAGATATCCAGCTCCCACTCCCTTTGAAGAGAGGTCCTTTTCCTCACCTTTCAATCTTTTTCCACCTCTTCCTTCTCACTGCACACTTGAAATTCTGCACCGACCTCCTTTCTTTATCCTTTTTTCCCACTAAAATTTAACCACCAAAATATAGTTCCAAGGCAATGAATAGACACCTTACACGTGTCATGCTCGCTAACAGTCCATTAACACCATGAAAAGATGAAGAACAAAAATTAAGTCCTTGTCAAAGCAATAACAAATTACAAGCTCAAAGTCAGCATTCACCATGATTATATACCAGCTGTTTGGTTGGGGGAGGAGGGGGGATGGGGGGTCCCCAATGGGAATGCTAATTAATGATAGTCATTATCAGCATTTGGTACACTACTATGACAATCAATCTATGATAATGGAAGACCTAAAAGTGTGTGTTTGCCATTCCAGACCAAATTGGACACTTTTGCTCCACTATCACCAAAAAATGCTCCAAAGTAATATCTTTTCTTTTTCTTTTCTCTCTCGCCTCTCCATTCTCCCATCTCTCCTCTCTCACATCTCATCAGTTGTCTCTCTTATTCCTCCATGTTTCTTGCAAAAGCTTCAAACCCAATCTCATAGCCCAAAGCTCCTCTTGTCAAATTCTCCAAGAGAGTAGTTGACTCCTTATATTCAAAATTCACTAGCCAGGAACATGTTGAGCAAGTTTAATCAAAGAAGAGTAGGACCCCTTTTCAAAATCACCTTCAGAAGCCTCAAACCTCAATGGGATATGTTCTGGAAGAACAATCAGGTCAGACCCTTTTGGGATTACTTCAGTTGCAATTAGGCCAAGTCCATCTAGTTGTTGTGCTATCTTCACTGCCTTGTGGACAAACCCACCTTCTCTTTTAACCCATTTAATCAAGTCTGGTAGCTGCGCGACCAACTGGTTTGGGAAGAGGCCAGCGGCAGTGGTTCAATTGTTAGTGGTGAACGTTTGTTTGATCACCAGTGGTTCTATTACGTTCAAGATTTGAAAAACTTTCAAGGCTAATGATTAGAGATTGTTTATTGGAGGTTGGCTTTTCTAATATGCGTTGAATTTTAAATTGGGATTGTTGGGTTCTTCAGGGATTATTTGCAGATGGGATGCTGAGACATTGAGGAAGAAGGAAACGTGGTGAAAGAAAAAAGAAAAGAAATATTTAGAAATAAAAAAAGTGGAAAAAAAGAAGAAAAACCAAAATAGATTCTTATTGAAGAGACAAACCAAACAAGTGAAAAGGAATACCAAAAACCCATTGCAATTGAGGAGGCTTTTGATACTGATTATCATTATCATTCCCAAGTAACAACCAAACAGGTGGTTAATATAAGGAACCAAATTATGAGCTTAAAGTAGACCAACCAAATTCATGCTAAAACGCTCAAAAGAACATGATTTTCTGCTATTTTTCCTTCACCCATTTACCTGTGCTGGAGTAAGTTGGAGAGAATTGGGAGACCAGAAGGTGAGACAAAGTGCTGGGAGCCTATAGGGTATGGCTTAGAATAACTCTGTTTGCAGAATTAAAAGGAAAAGGTGAAAAAAAAGGAATCAATGGTTTCATTGTGTTTTCTTTTTTCCCATATTTTCTCTGGCGTGTAATAAAATTCCCCCAAACTTCAAAGAAAAGATGAGACTTGACTGCTAAGTTGGAGAATGGCCAAAACTTCCAAACTTTTAGAAGCTTTATAGGTGATTTGAAATAAAAGATTTGTTTGATGGCCAAAAGTATATCATGGAGATAAGTGGCAGCCCAAATACTTTGCAAACAAAAAAAAAATGGAAAAGAAAAATTAGTTTAAATGAAGCTATCAGTAAGGGGTATTTATTTAGTAAACTAGTTTGATCATGCTAGACTAGTCAATGGAAAGCGATCTGGTCCATCTATCATTTATGTAGAACAAACGAAACAAGTCAACAACAATTATTGGCAAAACGTAACGAGTAAATTTCACCAATGTAACGCCTCCCATTTGATTTTCGATACTTACAGCCCATCCTAAAAGTAGTATCAGAGAAAATTTTCAAAACAAAAAAAAAACAATCACATATAATGATTATGGCATCCTCTTAGCTATTGGATTCAAAGGGTGCCTTTGGAACTAAAAACCACGAGGGAAGGCCACTGAGATTTCAAATACCCAGTGGAGGTCCATTTCATCATGACAATAAACATCATAGGCCAATGTCATTTCCCCATCTGAAAGCTCTAGGCTTGTTAAAACAAGTCAAGATCAACCAAAGGAAGAAACTATATCATTGCGTTAAGGCCAAAAAGAAAATGCACGTGTGAAAATCCCATTAGTAATTCCAACATGTAACATACTATTGCATTAAGCCATAGGGAAAATCCAAGTATCATAACAATTCCATCAGTAGCAATTCCAACACAATATATGCCAACATAGCCTTCACAACAATTTGAACACTGAATAGCTCAAGAGCATCAGGCATATATTTTCCCAGACAATGTGGGGGCGTGGGTCAAGTGTGCATTTGAAAAAAACCCGGTTACATACAAACCAGGTTAGACAGACAGGCTACACAACTAGTCAACTCTAACCTCCAGGAAATCCAAGATTGAGGAGTTCCAGAAGTTTGCTCCAACTTCAATTAAACACAGCTTCAAAATTAAGATCTTTAATTGGGAGTTACATAGTCCAAAACAGTCTTTACAGAGTTTATTTCATTAATCATTTATTTTTCTTAAGGCTTTCTAAGATTTTCTGGTTTTAATGTGTAGGTGTATTTTAGAAATTTAGCTTGTTGAAGGAATTTTCTGGTTATGGAAACTTTCTGGCTTGGTAAATAGTATTCAATAGTTACCTTACACTTGAATAAGAATCTTTCTGATTTAATACTACGAAAAGTATCTTGTTTCTATTATAGCTTCAGAAGGAATTGTATAAATATTGTACTTCTCCACAAAGAGTAGACAGCTTTTGTTTGTCAATAAAATCCTCAAGACTTGTTCCTTTCTGAGGTTGTCTGATGCAATTTTGCTATGGATGTGATGTCTAAAGGTTTGTAGGAGTGATTCCTAGAGATTGCTAATCTGAACATCTTCATCTCTCATTTTCAGCAGCTCCCTTACACTTTCAGTTCTGATTTTATTTGTACTTTTATGCCTGCAAATTTTGCCAAATGACATTGTGATTTCGGTAAGTTCTAAGCCCAAGAAACTGTTCTAAAAAAAATGCTAGCCTAACCACCAGGAAGTGCTCTGTCATTCGATAATTTCATGTACCAGACTTAAAAAATACAGTAACCTCTTATAGTTGCAAATTATGACATACTGAGAGCTCAAATCATCTCAAAGGCGTACTTTCATTTGTCAAAAACTTTCATCAACAGAAGAATCCTGACCAGAAAATCTGAACCCCTTTTTTTCTTATGTCATGGGAGACAATATCCATTATATAAACCATCATACAACCGAAAGATAATATCTTACAGTTCAAAAATATTAAACAAAAGAAATTATACTGACTATATGAACCATTTAATGACAAAATAGTAACTTTAATTCATAAGTTCATGTAAAAGCCAAAGAAAACAAGATTATGTTAAAACAAACATAATGAATCAGAAAGATGTACACTGGATGCATATGTACAAACAAATCAGATGTAATTCCTGAACAGTAATCAATCCTGAAACATGCTTGTCATATGTTTATTGTCAGTAACACGAAGTCTAAACTTAAAATGTAGAACATGACCGATTTGGTTCCAAGATATTTGTTGCTCATAATAGCTTATTATGTCATTCGCAGGCATACACAATAAGAGCATCAAATGGACATGCTTACACTAGAATAAAGTTCTTTTGAAACTCTTTTTTTTTTTTTTTAAAAAGTAAATAAGTAAATGAAAGACACTGCCCCTCAGGCATTTTTTGCTTTTCACTTTCCATTCTTAACTGATGGAAAACTACATAAAAATTTGGCCAACCCTTAAAAGGAGAAAATTGCCTGAATGACCTATTACCTGGTCCACCTTTCGTCACTAAACTATTACATTTCCGAACCACTGCTAAAGTATTAAAAGCAATATAAATTAGCCCATTCTGTTGATTTCAGGTGTTACTCCCATTAACTGTGTCATGTTTAAGGGTATTTCTGGTAATATAATAAAAACTTTAACGAAAACAAAATCATCGATGATCTTCTTTTTCCCTTTTATTTTTTCCATTTCAATGAGCATTAACAATTTATGTCTGCTCCCATTTACACATTGCCAGCCCAAAACATCAGCAACATCCTTTTCTTTTTTCTTTCAGTTGCTCTTTTTTTTTTAATAACAATCTTATGCCTGTCATCATAATCTTACCGGTCTTTATGTATCCAATACCATAAACATTTTTTTCCCTAATCTAGTTCAGATTTGAGAGGGAACCAGTTGGACGCATTCTTTGCAGATTCAGGTATAAGCGTGGAATGCAGAAAACACATTAACTTTTTCTTTACGAAAAAAATTCTCTCCTCTTTTTTGGGACTCAAAGAAGCAGAAGATTCAATCGGCCTAAAGAATAACAGCTAAAGATAATGAGTGTCTGCTTCATGTTTGTGTTATGGTCCTTACGGACTAGAGGTGAAGAAAGGAACTCCTTGAGAAGGCAGCTGGTTGTAAGAAATGGATCAATGGCAGCATTGGTTTTGGTAGCTGCACTGAGAGCACCGATGGTGTTGACAAAACAAAGGTAGCATTGTTCTTGGCAGAGATTCAGGGAGGAAGAGGAGAAGATTCAGCAATAAAAAAATCCAAATGAAATTGCCTTATAACTGATGAGATCATCAAGTTAAAAGCTAAAATTAATGGAATGGCTTAAAGTAAAACCACTTTTCTTAGTTGAATGCGTGATACAAATATGACAACAATTTAATGGCCAAAAGTGGAGAACTAAAACATTATAACCACCATTCAAGCAGCCAAAGAGAAGATCATTTGCACATACCCATTTATGAAACAAAACAACAAAAGCATGAAAATCAACATCCTTAGAAAGAACCTCTAAAGAACCTTTAAAATTAGATTGTCAGACAATTCAAATCAGATTAGAGATTGTTCAGTTGATTGTCCTCAATATGTCAATGAAAATAGAAATACACAAACAGTTATCACCAAAAAGTTCTCTAGAGACTGAAAATTACCTTTCACTCTCAATCATTTTCAGGAGACCAAACACCGTTTTATGTTCTACCTCTGATGCTAGAGAAAGATGTTTGCGAAAAAGCTGCAAGCCCATATCCCACAGTGAACGCACATTTGGAGTTTGTTTCACATATGTCCTATCAAGATACAAAGCTATACCACGGATCATCAACATCTGGTCACAAAAGTCCTGCCAGCACTTCTCAACAAGGGACAAGAAAACCACCAAATCCTCGCTCTGCCCAACCAAAGATTGCAGTGCAGCTGATATGTGTGCTTCGCACTCCTTTTCAATTCGTTGATAAAGATTCCCCCCCATTTTGTGCAGACACAGGTCATTTACCGCCTATCAAGAATAAAGTCAGTAACATGACGAATTAGACTTATAATCTTAAAATGCAAAGAGAATAATCAAAGACACCTGGTACAGCTTTTCCAGGTCACAGGGATCTGGCTGCTTCAAGAATATAGCACTGATAGCTGATTTTAGTGTTGCCCAGGTGGTTTCTTCAAAATTAGAAGGCAGCGTTGGCTTGCCTGTAACCACAAAAATGAGGAAAATGAACTTATGAGGGTATTCCCTTCAGTACTTAGGTTTCTCAAAAGAGTTTACATTTGCTAAAGCATGAAAACCTAATTTTAAAAAATCACCTTTTCCATGAGATCCATACACACACAGACACATATTCAGGTTTCCAAATTACAGCACCACTATCTTTCCTGGCCTTGATCCTTGATTTAATAATTTGTTCCATGTAATGAAAATTTCTCACAAGGTTTTTAAATAAAAAGAATGGTGAAGACGACAAAAATAAAAGTAACTAGAAGTTCTGACCAATGAATTAATAGTAGTAGAAGAATTCTTGAAAAGAAGATAACCAAGAAAATGAAGGGAATAAACACAAGATCGTAAGGATAGGTAAAAACCAGAAGAATTTTTATAAGGTAAAGAATATTAGCGCAAACATCAACAATAATCATCATACCCTCCTGCCCAGGGAAATGATTTGATGGATTGAGAAAGTTAGCACAAATCCATCAAATTGGTCGCAAGTTACCACATTCACTGGTACTTTAGGTGACTATTCAATTATGCAAGATGCAACATCAAATGATGCGTACGAGTTGCAATATGGTTCTCTTAATTAGGCTTAGCTATTATGAACCTCAATGGTCAGCTAGGAATGCTCTCATCTGAGACAACATTTACCATGAAAAGCATTTTCATGAAGAATACTCTTTTTCACAGTCAATTTGAGTTGTCTAGTTAGTAATTTATGTGTATTTAACTAATAACGAATAAGGGTACCAAAATTTCTACCACCTCCCCAACCTAAAACTCCCAATCCAACTGCTGTACTACCCATGAGAAGAAGAAAGCTGCAGAAAAAGACCAGTATAACTACTCAAGCAAACAAATGCAAATACTCGATAAAGAAGTCACAAAATGCACGGCAGAAGAAGTTAAGCCATAATTATCTGCACATGGAGCTCATTGAACAAATTTTGAATAAGTCTCTATTCTTCCATTTCCGCAACCATATTCCAAGCTGTTCCCTTCCTCTCCAGATCTGAAGTTTCCAAAAATCCATAGTTCTGCAATTATTTATTTGTGTTCAACTTTCACGTGTCAAGACATATTGAGTGGATGCTGATCTGCATGTGATACACTGGAATCAGAAGTATCAGTTCTTTATATTTGTCATCTTCAAAAATCCATAGACAGCCAATACTGCTGCCCCACAATCCTAAGGTGTATTTCGTCTAAAATTTTATCATATTACATTTTCTTTAGAAAGTGGAAAGCATCGGAAGGATGCGGTTTAGTTGTGCGTGAAAACAGAAAATAACTTTGACTGATATGTTCAAGCAGATCATTTACACCCATTGTTGTAAAATCACTTCAGCAGCGAGATATTTCCCTGGACTCTAAAGTAATCCCACACACATAAATAAAAAAAAAAAACTACTTTTTAAAAGAATATTTAAAACTGAGTATTTCTTTGTATTTAAAGGAATTGCAGGTACGCTTCTTCCATGACCCTCAAAAAGTATGTTCAAGCAGATCATTTACACCCATTGTTGTAAAATCACTTCAGCAGCGAGATATTTCCCTGGACTCTAAAGTAATCCCACACATATAAATTAAAAAAAAACTACTTTTTAAAAGAATATTTAAAACTGAGTATTTCTTTGTTTTTAAAGGAATTGCAGGTACGCTTCTTCCATGACCCTCAAAA
Source organism: Coffea humblotiana (assembly GCA_023065735.1). Lineage (NCBI taxonomy): Eukaryota > Viridiplantae > Streptophyta > Magnoliopsida > Gentianales > Rubiaceae > Coffea > Coffea humblotiana. The sequence goes on from CM041216.1 coordinate 19,241,329, forward strand.
AGTATGGGAACCAACAGCTGTCAGGACAGAGGTTTTTTTTTCTTTGGGTAAGCTCCTTTATTTTATAGGACAGAGGATTACTGCATAAAATCTGCAGCAAAATCCAGTAACTTGAGCATTTACCCACTTTATTCTGCAAAAACCATGAACCTCTCTAGTGCCAATAAGCTAAATCAGTTACATTTGCTATGCTTCAACATTTCAGACTACTGATGCATTTCCAGAATGTCAAACCCATTTTTGGATCATTTTGCGTGATTAGTTTAGAAGTTCTATATTAGTCTCCCACTAATTCAGAAGTTCTTGTACTCATAATCAAAGGACTACATCAAATTAATGACATCATAGTTCTCAATATTTTAATTCACGTAATGTCCAGTTGCAAATCTAATTTTAATCAAATATGCATTAGTTCCGGTAATGACCTTTACTTAACAAGAGATGCATTTACAATAAAATAAAAAATAGCATAAGGTGATCTGAATGAACTTAATCCCCGGCAATCGGAAACAGAACCAAGGCCTATCACGAAAGATAGAAGATTCTACCCCACTGAAGAATAAACAAGCACCAATGCTCGACAAAAGCTACAAATAGCATCAAAGGATTAAGAAAAGCAAACAGCAGGAGTTTACTGCAATTATTGATATCCATGAAGTAAGATTAGTGTATCCCCTTAATTCTCAACAAACAAAGTCGTTTGATGAGTCTAATTGGTCTGGCATATAGTACACAAGTACTTCTAGTGCACAGAGATTTACAGGTAGCTTGAACCATGGCTATAATTCAAAATTGCAAGCAGAATGAAAAAGTAAACTTTAGACAAAATCAAGTACTAGATTCCCCATTTCCGCTCCAAGTATCTTTCTAGGCATGGTGCCTAGCACTCGTCAACTCCATAGTTGGACAAATACAACCACTTTCAGAAAATTGCTTACAAACTAATCCATTGCAGATTGCCAAAATCAAACACAGCCCAAATTTATTAAACCTGAACAAAAGTCAATTCACCTCTCAATTTCAGCTCAAACACCACATGTAACTTAAGTTACCCCAAGTTTCCACGAACTCTGCTATAGAAGTCCCAAGTTCCTAGACAATTAATACTCCGATCACAATTCCACCAAAACTCACTCAATCGACAATCGCTTCCAACAAAAAAAATTAAAAAAAAAATTAATCCCCCAAAACCCTAGTAACCAAATTTCACATTACACACCTAAAGCAGAATCCAGTAATCCAATCAAATGTCAAAATTCCAAAAAGTTGTAACTGAAATAGATCAAAGCAAAATTAAAAAAAAGGGAAAAAATTAATCGAATAAGTATAACCTTTGAGAAGCTTAATGACGAGCTTCTTTTGGGGCTGAGGAGGGGTAGCCTTCTTCCGAGACAGATTAGCAGTGCCAGAGGAGGCCCCCCGGGACATAGCATTACTGTTAAAACTGCTTAGATTGGGGTCCATAACGACGTCGCTTGAGAGGCTACCAGGATCTTCTTCTTCTATATCGAGCATTGAGGCGTTATTAACGTCGATATCAGGGGAGAAGTGGACGTGCGGAGGCTGGCCGTTCTTGTTGTTATCCAGAGAGTAAGCTACGGCCTGAGACTTGGCCTTTTTCATCGCCGGAACAAGAGGTTGTGAAGGTGGTGGTGCTGCTGCTCCGCCGCTGGCGGGGATGGAAGCAGAGGACGAGGTGGTGTTAAACGGAGATGAACGCTTATGAGGGTTGGGGTTGGTGGTGCTGGTGGGATGAGACATAAGAAAAAAAAAAAGTGTTTAAAATGTTTAATCCAAAGAGTTAGCTCATTTCTATTTCTTACTATAAACAAAACGAAGAGAGACCGCTATGTAACGCTTGGCTTGTTAAAGATGTAGCAGTAACTAGTAAGCGTGAAAGCTTGTATTTCAGTTCTGTTTTACTTTTGTTCTAGAACACTTCGATGGGACTCCACCGGACATGTCTTTTAATATTTGTACACTAGGTACCAAATACGTGACTGCCATATTTAGGGTTAATAATACTTTTCCCCTAAGCCACGGGAATAGTCATATTTTGCTACCTTCAAACTTAAAAAATATACACTCCATAAACGATTAAGACTAGTCAATTTTAAAAATTCAAAACTTCATGTAAAGAGTGACATTTTACACTGCATTGCTCTTTTCTTGCTGAAATTATATTTAGTTTACAATTATTGCCCTTTTTGTGTTGAAAAAAATTGAAATCCGATTTAATCTCCGTCCTTTAAGATTAAAAATAAGGCATTGTATTAACACTTTTTAAAAATTTTGATTAAATATTTAATATTTAACTACTTTGACTAAAAATAATAGTACTATTTTAACAATTTACATAAACAAAAATAATAAAAAACTAGAATACAAATAGATATTACCTAATATTTCCAAAATTTTGCTAACTCGATTTATTGTTGTTATTATGTTTTTTGTCCTTATTATTTGATTTAAAGTCCAATAAATTCAACAAAACTACATATATAAGTAAATGTTCAATCAACAAAAAAAATAAGAATAATAAACTAAATGAAAACTTCAACTTTTATAAATTTAATATTTTTGTACAATAGATTCCATAAACATATATATTTTTTAGCAATAAAACATATATGATAGTAAGTTATTAATAATTTCATAAATAGAAGGGCCAACAATGTTATTGCACTCACTTTTTATGCAATTTTAACTTTGACAAATCTTATGTGCATAAAGTATATATTTTTAAGGTTGAGAGTTTTAAAGTGACTATCTCCAATGTATAGGGAGATGGAGTGTGATTAACCCATATTAACTTGCTTTTATTGTTGTTCACACTATACATATATAAATATAAACCTACATGCATATATAATTATGTGTATGTGGGTGTTTATATAGGTATAGGTCTGTGTATATATATATGTATGTGTATATGCAATTATGTATGTATATATGTGATTAACCCATACTATATGTATATATATATATATACATATTAGGGATGGACAAAAATGCCCACTAACCTAAAAACCCGCAATATTCGGTATGATCCTATCCAAAAAAGAGAGTAGAGTATTCCTTTATATGTGGGGTGGGTTAGAGTCACATGATTAAGAACTCATAGATATCTGACCCGCCACTCATATATATTTTTCTTATTTTTTATTTTTATACACATATTAAAAATAATAATTTTTCATTGAACAAATTACATTACAAATATGGAAGACTATAGTTTGTTTACAATATTCATTTGTAGAGGTCATGATCTTGTATTTTTTGAAAAAGAGTTTAATTGATGTGGAATATATATTTAAAAAGGTACTACTTATTTCAAAATTTCATTAATTTTGAATTCTTGTAATTGTTTCCTTTTTCTTGCATTCTCTTCACATGTTTGTTTCTTGGTAGGAGACTTTTTTTTTTAGAAAAAACTTTATTAAGTCTTAGATGAATATGTAAAATACAAAATTAAATTAGTATAAATTATTTTTTAAAACAATTAAATGATAAGGGGAGCAAGGTAGGTACTCGTTGACTTGTCCTTATCTCAGCAGGTACTCGGTTATCGAGTACCCACTAATATGTGGGACGACTGAGGGTCAGAAAATGGCTGACTTATACGATGTAGGTCAGGTCAGTCAAATGCTACTGTCAGGATGAAGAAATGAATTCCAGCAATTAAACCAATATGTAACGATGACGTTTGTACAAGTGCTCAAATAAACCAGTAGAATAAAAGAGTAAGTAGAACGATGTCGTAGCAAGGAGAATAACAGAATCAGTTGGATTAGTTTAACTCGGTTAATCCATCCTATTTGTAAAAGGGTGATTGGTTGAGAGGGGGGCTAAGGGAATAACATATTTCATTCTCTCTCTCTCTCTCTCTCTCTCTCTCTCTCATTTTCTTATTTCCTCTCCCTTTCTCTTGTCTGTATCCTTCTTTTCCCCCAATTCTGGATCATCAATCTGAACTAATTCAACAATTAAATCCCAAAATTACAATCAATATCCTGACAAGTGGTATTAGAGCAGGTTGAATCCTTGGAAGAAATCAGATTCTATGGCAGAAAGCACCGGATTTAAGACACTGGAGGAACAAATCAAGAAGCAAGAAATCAAGCTTCAAGAGGTAGTAGAAGGTCTGCAAGCTTCACAACTGCAACAACAGCAGATATGGAATGAGTTTTGTACCGAACTAGAAGAAAGCAATAAAGGATGGAAGGTTTGGTAGCTAAAATGAAGCAAGAGTTAAGTGCCCTCATGAGAGTAATGATGGGCAAGGAAAAGGCTATTCCAGAAGAAGATAGGCAAAGAAGTGAGCAAGCACCACTCTTACCAATTCCTCCATTAAATCAGAGACTGCAGATTGGGTCATAAAACAATAAGACAGTAAGGAAGGAAGCAGGTAAGTTTCTGACACCAAATCCTCCAAAAATCGATCTACCCTTGTTTACTGGGGAGAATTCTAGAGAATGGATCAGAAAATGCAATAAATACTACTTAAACTACCAAATGCCCAAAGGGCAAAAAGTGGAAGTCATAGAAATGTATTTGGAAGGGAGGGCGGACAAATGGTTTTCAAGGAGTTAAACTGGAAAACTAGGGATAACTTGGAGAATGTTCGAAGAGTTGCTATATAAGAGATTTGATAATAGAAATGGCAAGGACGTGGTAGAAGAATTCAACAAACTGCAACAAGCTGGAAATGTGGAAGAGTACCAAGAGAGGTTTGAAGAGCTCAAAAACCCTTATGATGATTAAGAATCTGCATCTAAATGAGGAGTATTTTATATCTAGCTTCATCAGTGGGCTCAAGGATGAATCAAGACCATGGTAAGGATGTTAAGACCTGCAACTTTGTCTCAGACCTTTGAAATGGCTACGTTGCAAGAAGATGCATTGAGGCTTCAAACCAGAACCTCTAAAGATGGCTAGAAAACAATTCCTGAAAACAGATTTGGAATCTCTAGGAATTCTTCCCAACAACAAATCCACAGCTCATACTATAAAGTGCCTTCTACCTGTACATTCAAGATCACTTCATTCAAAGGCCAATTTCTTCTACAAATTCTGAATCCAAGAAGATCTCAGCTCAAGAGGTACAGTATAGAAGGAATAATGGACTTGTTTCAAGTGTGGAGAAAAGTTTGGACAGGGTCATCAATGCAAATTTGGTCACTTAAATTTTCTAATCAATGAAGAAGAAGAGGAATCTGAATTTGAGGATGCCCTAGGGGAACAAGATGAATCCCATAGGGAATCCAGGACAAGTCATGGAGATGTCTTTACATGCATTGTCTGAGGCCATGAAGAGGAAAACAATAACGCTAATAGGGAAGTTGGATGGTGAAGAGATGCTGATCTTGGTTGACACTAGGAGTTCAGATAGTTATATTAGTAGTGAAAAGGTAATTGCCTTTGACATTCCATATCAACTAGTTGATCCTTTCTCTATAATTGTTGGGAATGGAGCTTGTGTAACCAATAAAGCCATATGCCCAAAAGTAGTGTGGGGAATTAACCAATACAAGTTCTGTTATGACCTCAAGGTGATGGATTTAAGTAGTTGGGATATAATATTAGGGGTGGACTGGATGACTCATTTTAGCCCAATTACTTTTGACTTCCATCAGTTGACTATCTCTTTGCACAATCAAGGAGATGTGGTACACTTAAGAGGACAAACAGAAAGCTGTGATTTAGATCTTATTAGAGGTAGTGATCTGAGAAATTTTATTGAATATAAGAAACAGATGTGCTTAGCTATGAGAATGGGGCAGGATAATCCATCAGGGGAGTATGTTATGCCTATTGAAGTTCAAGAAATCATTGAGGAGTTTGCCGATGTCTTTGTGACCCCCACTAAGTTGCCCCTTACTAGAGAAATAGATCATGAATTTCCATTGAAACCTGGGTCTCAGCCCTTTAAAATGAAGCCGTATAGATATCCTCACTCCCAGGCAGGTGAAGTAGAAAAGCAAGTAAAAGACATGTTGCAGCATGGAATAATCATCCATAGCAATAGTCCATTTGCTTCACTAGTGTTACTAGTTAAGAAGAAAGAAGGGACATGGCGTTTCTGTGTGGACTATAGGCGTTTAAATAAGATGACTATTAAGGACAGATATCCTATTCCAAATGTGGATGAATTGATCAATGAACTGGCAGGGTCAAGGTATAAAACCAAGCTGGATCTCACTTCTGGCTACCATCAAATCAGAGTCAAGCCCAAGGATACTTATAAAACTGCTTTCTAGACTCATTGTGGCCAATATGAATTCCTTGTGATGCCTTTTGAGCTGACCAATGCACCAGCAACATTTCAGTCTCTTATGAACCAGGTATTTCAACCATACTTAAGGAAATTCGTGTTGGTTTTCTTTGACGATATCTTGATTTACAGCCCCATACTGGAGTTACATTTACATCATTTGAAGACAGTGTTGTCTGTCCTAAGAGAACACAAACTATTTGCAAAGAAATCTAAATGTTCGTTTGCCCAACAAACTGTGGATTATCTTGGCCACATCATAACTGAAAATGGAGTATCCATGGACCAGTCCAAAGTTGAAAGCATCATGAACTGGCCCATTCCCAGAACAATAAAAAAGTTGAGAGGGTTTTTGGGCTTCACTGGTTATTATAGAAGGTTCATCAAGCATTATGGAATCATTTGTAAACCAATCACTGAGTTGCTCAAGAAGGATAACTTTTCTTGGAACTATGAAGCACAAGAGTAAAGAACTATGAAGCACAAGAGGCCTTTATTTCATTAAAACACATCATGTGCACTGCTCCTGTCCTTAAACTGCCAAATTTTCAAAAGGCTTTTACTATTGAGACTGATGCCATTGGAGGGGAAATTGGAGCAGTACTAATGCAAGAAGGTCATCCCATAGCTTTCTTAAGTAAGGCATTGTCATCCAGAAATTTGGGGTTGTTAGCATATGAAAAAGAACTACTGGCACTAGTAATGGCAGTGACCAAGTGGAGACATTATCTAGTGGGATATCATTTTATTATTAAAACTTGTGGACTTGAAAATTCGTTTATATTTTCTTCTAATTCTCTTTTATTTTGAATAAGTTAATTTATAATTCCTTTACTACTAATTTACTTCCCTTAATAGTTGTAATAAATAATAGAGTCGAGAGTTTTACTTTTACTTTTATAGTTAGTGTATGTTAGGGTTTTAGTGCATTGCGATAGTGTGATCAATTGGTGAGGTGTGTGTACTAAATTTAGTGGATAAGAGCAGGTGTTGAGTAAGAGGAAATATGTGATTAAAGTGCTAAGAGTTAGTTAATGAATCATAAGTTCAAACAAAAGTACAAGAGAGGCAAAGAAATAGGCTTGAACCGGCTCGCTCCGTTTGTTATCGGTTGAAAACACCACTTGACCAAGACTTTCTTTCCCTAATCTTCTTATTTTTCTTTCATTTTACTTTCCCTAATTTAATCCTAGGGTTGGCCAAAATTCTTGACTAAGAAAGAGAGGAAAAAAGAGAAAAAAAAAGGAAAAATGGATGATTTGCCAAGTGTTGGAGGTTGTATTATGGAGGTTGCATTATGGTCCCATTTTGTTTTCTAAATTTGGCTATTTGGACGAAAAAATCTTGCTGGAAACTAACCCAGAAAGTTGCAGTAGCAAATGAAGAAGATGCATCATGGGTTGTTGCATGAACTTTTTAAAAAATTACATTGTAACCCCTTAACTTTTGTCTAATTTCACTATGGCCCAAAAATTGGAAAAGTTGAACTTATTTTGCCCTTTTAGATTTTAATCATCTTTTTATTTTTTTAAGTAGTCTTTTGGGTAGATTAATTCTGGATTTTTGGTCATAATTGTGGCTTAATAATTTTAATTGATTTTATCATGTTAGGTTTTAGTGAAATAGGTAGTTTGGGTTAGAGGGTTGTTTTGTTTGGGTTTTGGTAATGGATTTTGGTTTATTTCTTCTGGGATTATGACTTGGGTTTGGAGGCTTAAGGCCCGTAATTTCTTATGAATTGGATTAGTGAAAATGATGGGCTAGCTTGCTTGTTTTTCCTTGGACTTCCGGTCGGGCCAAATGATTTTGGCCCAAACAAAAGGCAAAAATGGCCCATTGGCCTCGGGCCTACTTGAAACCAGAAAATGAATTTGCAGAATAGTCCCTGTACCTTTCATTAAGTATACTACGGTCCTAAAACTTTTAATTTCTTTCAATTAAACCCCTAATTTAATTGCAAATAGGTCCATGAACTTTATTTTTCTTCAATTTTGACCCCTAATCTTTATGATAATTACAAATTGACCCCTAAAACTTTCTTTTTTTCAATTAGGTCCTTGCTTGTTTTAATTTTCTTGAATATAGGTTGTTTGCTTTCATTTAAATGTTTTAATTAATCTATTTTATTTCTTTACATGTTATTGCTTTTATTTGTTAATTGAATTGGTGTTTTTGATGATTTTTGTTAATTTTGGAGTTAAATAGGGCAATCCAATCCCCCATTAGCTACTACTTCAAAGGGAGGTATCCTCTTGTGTTATCTTTAAATCCTCTTATGTGCTCCTATGTGATTTGTGTGTGTGTAATTGCATGTTTTTTTTGAATGTTTTTTTTATTTTACTTTATTATTTATTTATTCACTTTATTTGTTTTTAATTTGTATAATTTAATTTTTGATTATTTTAGAGGCGTTTAAAATGCCAAATTGTAATAGTTAGGGTATTATTTTATTCTTTACCCCTTTAGATTGTAGTTAGAGCCTCCGAATGTAATAGTTAGGCTTTTATTTGCTTTTATTTGTTTATGTGTTTGCATGCTCGTGTGCTTATGTGTTTACTCGCTTTCTTAGGATCTTTACATCTAAATATCATACTTATGTGTTATGTGCTATATGTGATTTATGTGTTTATTTGCTTTTATTATGTTTTATATGATTTATTTGATTATAATAAATGCATGACGTCACCACATTAGTCCAACGCTAGTTGTGGCCCTCTTTTCCGATTTCTCACTAGTCCAATGCTAGTGAGAACTTATAGACATGGGTTAATCCAACGCTAGACCCTTAGGGACCGTCCACGCGTTAGATTATGTTTGCGTGACAAATCACCACATTTCATGCATATTTTCCATTTTTTAGGATCCTTATCATTTTTGCATGATATTCCCTCTATTTATAACCCTTATTCCTATGTGTGAAACTTAACATTTAGATTTGCATTCCATTTAAGAGAATTATAACTAGGTTAGATCATTTGCTTGATTAGATAGGGAAAACACCCTTCAAATATGAGATATGGACGAATATGGCTTTTTAACCTTAGCACGCTCGTATCTCCTCTATAAAAGGGAAAATCTAGTCATGAATCTTAAGTTCCCCGCACCCATTATGATGCATTCCTTTAGGTCATATATATTTGTATATTATTATTTTCTTTTCTCTTCTTCGAGTCTCATATTTTGCATATTCATGACATCTTCAAACAGTCACTCTTGGGCGTCGCAATTAATGCGATTTGCATCAACTAAATTTCGAAGAGACATATTGACCATCCCGATAACCATTAAATCTAGATTTGCATTCATATAGTAACATCCAAATATGATAAATTTTAGGTTTAATTAAGAAAAGTTTTTCTGCTAAATCACGCAACTAATCTTGGATAAGTTGAAAGGGTGTCTTAGATTTCATCCTTGCCTTCCCTTTCTTCAACCGTGACTCCCGAGCCCATTTCTCTTAATTTTCGAAAACTTGGAGTCGTTTAAAAAGGGTTTTTTTTTACTTTTTATTTATTTAAATTCATTTTAGATGACTTGGTACCCTTAACTCAATACCAAGTGGCGACTCCTACTTTTTTGTTAAAAACCCTTTTTAAACTATTATTTTGGGTCAAAATCGTCGCATTTTTTAAGTCCCATTTAGGCCCATTTTCCTTTATTTATTTTCTAAAAATCAAAAACTCATTTTCACTCAAAATCAATTAAAAAATTCATTTTTATAAACCCGTAATCGTAATTTTCATATTTTTTCAAAAAATAGGAAAGCAAATTTTCTGGAAAAATTGATACCGGGTTGAGCGAGCAGTCATCTTTGGATGCCATTTTCTCTTTCGTTTTAGCTTCTTTTTCCTACATTTTTTTTTCCGCACACTCGATAGAGGTAGATGAAGAACTTTTCTATTGAAAGTCTCGGGAGAAAACAGCTTTAAAGCCATCAAATCCGACGCCGAATTTGGAAGAAAATCAGCCCTGGTATCCGCCCCTTTGAGTTTTTTCCTCGATCAGATCGGAACTCACTCTTCTTGAATTTTTCCTGCGTGCATCTAATGCCAAAGGTGTAAAAAGATGTCCCATTCTTCCCTTTTTCTCTCATATATGCTTAAATATGCAAAAAAATATGCCAAAATTTTGCTCCTTTGTCTTTGCTCCTTTGTCTTTGCCGTTTGCATTTTTCTTGCTTCTTTTAAGCATGAATCATTAGTTTCCCTCCATGTTTTCTTGTGATTTTTTTTTTGGCTAACCCCGTCCACGGGGAGGGACGCTACCCCCATTTTTATTCATTAAAAACCAAACTACAAAGGATCTCAATTTTGACCAAGTTCTAGAGTTTTTTCACCTTCCTAACCGAAGGCACTCACATGCTATCTAGGCGAAGCCCCCCACGCGCCAATCGCGGCCACTCACTCCAATCATATACAGCTTGATCTCCTGGTGAGGATGCATTACCCCGACATTGGCTAGTAGATCCGCCACCTGATTGGCCTCCCTGAAGCAATGGGAGAACCTAGTCGGTACGTCAATCAACTTCCATATTTGCTGGGCCACCCACCGAATCCGCCACGGGCACTGTGTCCGACGTTGAAGAACCTCTACCAAGATTAGGGAGTCTAACTGAACGCTAATATTTGTAATCCCCCTTTGAGCACATATCCGAAGACCTATCAAGAGAGCCAATGCCTCAGTCTGGAGACTAGTCGCCTCGCCAAAGAAAGCTGAGAAACCCACCAGGGGGCGTCTGATAGCGTCCCGTAGCACTCCGCCGCCACCACAAATCCCAGGATTACCTTTGGAGCAACCATCAGTGTTCAAAGTGAACTCTTCCCCCCCTTCCCCTGGTTTCCAGCAAACCAGCGTAAAGCCAAACCTCCGGCATGTTTGAAGCGACCAGTCGTACAATTGCGTAAATGACCGAACCCCAATATGCTTCTTAAAATGGCCCTCAAGCAGCAATGTAGTCTCCAAAAAGATGGTCTGGCAAATAGAAGCGGAATGCGGCGTGATCGCTTCGAAAAGTGCTTTGTTTCTAGCTTTCCAAAGATGCCAGCATACAAGGCTCGGAAGAATGTAGTAGAGCACCTGTTGCCTCTGCGACGCAGGGGAGGCCAACCACCAAGAGGCCAGTCGGCCCCGCACAGAGGGGCCTAAGCTAATGCCGCATAGCCCTCCAAAGTACGCCCAGACCTCCGTAGCAACCTGGCCCGTTGCAAAAACATGCTCCAGTGTTTCAACCGACGCGCACGGGCAACACCCACACTTGGAAGGACCATGAAACCCTATCGTAAGGAGCACGTCATCTAAGGGCAAACGTCCCGAGAGTAGTCACACCATGAAGAATGACACTTTCAACGGAATTAGAGGCTGCCAGACCCTAGAAAACATAAGAGAAGTGTTACGTACCTGACGAACCTCTTGGAAGGCAGATGCCAAGGAGAACTGCCCAGACCTCGCAGCCATCCACACCACCTCATCTGCCCGCTGCTCTGCAGGGACCGGTGTACCCAAAATAGCCGGTATAACCTCTTGTGGAAGAACCAGACCCAACGACTGCATGTTCCAACGACCCTGACTGATGAAGTCACGAAAGGAAAGATCGAAAACCATAGGAACACGCAGGAACAACGCACCGCTACCCAACCAATTGTCGTACCAAAAGTGACACGACCCATCGTGTATCAGCCACAGCATAGAAAACTCTACCTGGCGGCTGACGTCCAGCATCCGTCTCCAAGTTGCTGAAGCCAACGGCGTCAGTTCAACCTGGCAAGGGTGAGCCCTCCGACAATACTTCTCTCGCATAAACGCAGCCCAAAGCGAAGACCCTGTCCGAAACTTGCACCATAGCTTATATGAGAAGGCTGTATAGACATCCCGAAACCGTCGGAAACCCACCCCACCTTCCTCAGGCGGGTAACACAATTTAGACCATCCGATCCAATAGTACTTCAAACCCAGCTCCGAGGACCCCCAGAGGAAGTTGGCACATGCTCGCTCTATAGCGCGGAATACCGCTTTGGGCATCACTGCAGCCGAAAGCAAATGAGTCGGGATAGCAGAAAGCACATGCTTAACCAAGGTGATTCTCCCCCTTGCCGATAAAAACTTCGATTTCCAGGACAAGATTTTCCCCAGAACACTTTGACTTACCTCCGCATAATACAAGTCTTACATCACAAGTTACCAAAAATACATCAACATTTTCCAAAATATACAATCTCAAAAGTCGTCTAAACAATTACGTTCAAAACCCTAATCAAAAGTCCATCAAGTTGGCTTCTCCAATTCTTTCCATTTCAGCTCATGTTAAGGAAAACAAAGCTAATGGGGTGAGCGAATGCTCGTGAGGCCAAGAAACACACATGTAAACACATAGTCCAAGTAGCAACAACATTTATACAGTAAGTAAAACTGTAAAGTTCGAGTAATTAACATTTCAAGTAGGAAAAGTAAGCAGAAACAATTCAAGGATACTGTAGCTCTCAGGAGCAAAATTCCACGTAGTCGAGTCAAGGTCTTGATCAAATTCAATGTTGACACTCCGTCAACCACATAAGTATCAAATCCGTAGAAACACCACTTTCCTCAAATCCCGTCACCGTTACACCCCCTTACCGGGTCCGCTCATCAAGGTTTTGATATTATTCGAGTATATCGTGGCAATACTACGCGAATATGCCAAGCAAGATCTCTCCAATAGATCAAGTTTCGTGTTTGCTCATGGTTTACTAAGCTTCTCGACCAAGCTCATGCTAGCTCGATTCGTAAAGTTAGCCAACGAGTTTGGGCATCCCCCGAATATGAATATAAGTCGATGAGATAATGCTCCAATCGACGATCACAAATACGATTCACAACCACATCATTTCACACGAGCCGAATATCAATTCACACGAGTCGATTATCAATTCACATAGCAAAATTCGATCATAATTTCATTTAAAAGAGAACGAGTTCGGCATGTCCAAAAATGGAAACCTTTATACCGTTGGAATCTAGGTTCGAAGTACTAAAAGTTTCTTCTAGGAACTTTTCCAAGATTCTAAACGGAAAGCATTCATTTTTCAGTTCAAAGTTTCAGTTCCAAGAAGACAGATTTGAACCAGTCTTGGTTTTCCAACAATCATTGAAAATCCGGCTTAATTCACAAAAAGTGAATCAGCCCTTGAAATTCGAAACTCAATAAGAGTTCCAAACAGGGTTTCAACCACGACAAACGAAACTAAATTCGGAGTCTTGAGCATCGATATATAACAGTTCAAAGTTGGCTAAAACCTGCAAACTGATCGGTAAATTTCCAGATTTGAAGAGCAATCTTTGGGGCGTTATTTGGATATCGAAATGGTATTGAAATTACATCAAATTTGGTACACTTAAACTTCCATATGTGGACTACCTCTATATCAAATTTTACACAAAAATGCACTTGGAAAGGCGGTTAACGAAACGACCAAAGTTCGTGAAATTTTCAAAGCAAATCTGCCAACCCACTCTTTCTTTCTTTCCAAAGGTTTTTGTCCAATGCAATCAATCCCAATTCACTCCATTTTTGAAACAAAGGTTCTAGAAACATTTAATATGCAATTGACAAGCAATTTACCTCAAAATTTTCAAAAAAAAAACATCCCAAAACAATCCTGATCATTCAGCTAGCAAGAAGGGAAAAACTTTCCAGTTTTCCAGCTTTGTTGCACTTTCGAAATCAGACCACATCTCACTCAATACAAGTTCAAATTAAGAATGGTTTATGGCGTTGTAAACTAGGTTCAAAATGCTATATTTCATCAGAAAGAGTCGTTTCCAAAATCAGTTCACAAGTGAGAGAAAGTCAAGCCACAAGATGCAGCTTCTCCATTCCTCTTGGACAGACAGTCACAACAGGACAATCAACTTTGCTGAATCACTACAGTTCACTCAATTCGAACTAGCAAGTGATTTTTATACCATTGGAAAGCTATGAATGGCTAGTTTTGAATGTCACTAACGGCACTCAATTTTGACCTTTGTACAGAGAGTTACGTTTGAACAAAGAGGCACTGTCCGAGACATCTACTATACGTTTTCCAGATTTGATTCTTGCCAAAGCTCAAGTTTTATGCAACCAAATGAAATGATTTTCGGTAGGCACTTTGTACACACAATATACAACATATATCCATCAATTTCATAGTCAAATAACCAACAAAAGTTTGAAATGCAAGCAAGATAATAGCAGGACAGTTTCGGCCATCACACATCTCACAAATTTCTCAACTTTCTCTTCATTTTCCAACCGTAAACCTTTCATATAACACATAAACACAACAATCAAGCATTTTAATCCTCAAGGCAGCTACCTATGATCCACCTCAAGACCTCTAGCCTAGATACTAAAGCAAGATAAATGGTTTCCTCAAGTCTTCTAACCTATTTTCTTGCTTAGGGTTGTAAACCCATGAAATCTAACCACTAAACTTTGATTAAATGGAAAGATTTAAAGGAGATGAAGGTTACCTCTTGAACCCTAGATGAAACCAGAATTTTTCACCAAAACTCTCCAAAAAAAAGTCCACAAGATGATACCTTTCTCTAAGGTAGAACTAATCTCCAAGTAGTATGTGATTTGGTAGAAGATTTGTGAGGGAAATGAAGCTAGATGGAGATGGAGTTTTTCTTCCTCATTCCCTGAGAGATTCGGCTGAGAGAGGTATGAGAGTGAGGAGGGTTTTGAGTGTTCAATCTTGCCTTGGAAGCTTGAAGAAATTGTGGCCAAGAAGTTTTGTAAAAGTCAACTCTGAATAGTGCTCGAATAGTGTTTCGTTCCACCACTTTTCTCTCTTGTTTGTTGCACTAGTGCACTAATCCTCCAATGTAATTCCTTTAATACTGTAATTATTCACTCTTAGTAGTCTAGCATAAATTTCTCAAATCTCCACTTAGCCGTTCTGACGCAAAATACGCGAACTTCCGATTTGCGCGCGATAAAGCGAAATTTAAAAGCAATTCATGCAACGATTATATAATTAACTAATACTAGGGTAGATAATTATAAAAATAACTATTTTAAGAATAAAAACATGAGTTCTTAC
The DNA here is from genome assembly GCA_023065735.1 of Coffea humblotiana. Lineage (NCBI taxonomy): Eukaryota > Viridiplantae > Streptophyta > Magnoliopsida > Gentianales > Rubiaceae > Coffea > Coffea humblotiana. Next base: position 19,256,665 of record CM041216.1, read on the forward strand.
AGCACTCTCTTGAGAAATTGGCCAAATTGTATTTGAATGAAATTGTTAGACTGCACGGGGTACCTATAAGTATAGTATCGGATAAGGATCTTCGGTTTGTGTCCCGGTTTTGGAAACAAATGCAAGGGGCACTAGGTACTAAGTTAAGTCTCAGTACCACTTACCATCCTCAAACCGATGGACAATCAGAAAGGACTATCCAGACTTTGTAAGATATGTTAAGGGCATGTGTAATGGATTTTGGGGGTAGTTGGGATCAACACTTAACTTTGGTTGAATTTGCCTACAATAACAGTTATCATTCTTCCATACAAATGGTTCCTTATGAAGCTCTTTATGGAAGGAAGTGTCGATCACCAATTTATTGGGATAAAGTGGGTGAAAGGAAGTTGACGGGTTTTGAAAAGGTACCATGGGTTGAACAGGTGTATGAGAAGGTGAAAATAATTCGCCAAAACATTCAGGCAGCTCAAAGTAGACAGAAAAGTTATGCAGATAACCGGAGGAAGGACCTAGAATTTGAAGTGGGAGATAAAGTATTTCTTAAAGTTACTCCGTTAAAAGGTTTAGAGTTTGGGAAAAGAAAGAAATTTAAACCTAGATATGTGGGACCTTTTGTGATTTTTCGGCGGATAGGAAATGTGGCGTATCAGCTGGAACTGCCTACGAATTTGTCCAGAATACATGACATTCTTCACGTCTCATTATTAAAGAAATATCATCCAGACCCGACCCATGTGTTGCAATCTGAGAAAATTGAGATCGATGAGTCACTGACCTACTCGGAGCAACCCGTGAGAATTTTGGATCAAAAGGTGAAAATATTAAGGAATAAGCAGATACCTCTTGTTAAAGTTCTATGGAAACATTAGGGATTGGAAGAAGCAACCTGGGAGCTAGAAGATAAAATGCGAAAGGAATACCCGAAACCTTTTACAACAGAAGGTACGAATTTCGTGGGCGAAATTTCCTTAAAGGGGGGAGAATGTGAAAACCCGAGAAAATTTTTGTGTAAGCTTTGCATGTATTACCTTCATTTTTCCATTAGAAGTATTATATATAACAAATAAAATATTAATTAAATGTCTAAATTTAAAATTTACAAAAATTATATGAATCAAATAAACATATTGTAAGCATACCGTAATTTGTGTGATTTGAATATATTACTGTTGAATAAGTTACATGTCTAGCTAATTTTCTTTAAAACCAAATGTGTGAGAATCTACTGGATCAAGGAAATACAAATGAAGTTAGGAGTCCATGCATGAAATCATAAAAATTTCAAGCCTTAGAGAGCAATTAAACTGCAACTGAAAGACCAAACTAACCTTAAAATTTTAGACTAACTACCATGCAGCCATCACTTGAGCTGTCAGAATTCAGAAACAAAGCTGAGAGAAGAATAAAACTTTTTGTGATAAGGAATCGAATAGAAGCGAACAACCATCTGTTAAGTCAAGCGGTGGAAGTAGAAATTAGTTGAGATTGGGGCGGTGATTGAAGGAAAATCTAATGGAAACAGCTCCCAAAGCTGCTAAGCAGAAACGGTGCAATGAGAACGTGAATAAGAGTTGGTAGGCGGAAGAACTGAGGGAAGCTCATCTTATATGTTCTTGTCTGCCACTTCCCACCGAAAAGAAATAACTTGAGCATTCTTAAACAATAAGGCCGAGAGATAAACAAGAGAGAGAGCCGAGGGAGTCGAGAAAATTTATCTTCCTGAGAGAAAGACTTGAGAAAGAGATAAAACAAAGCTCCTATTTCTACTTCAGCCAAGAGAGGAAACTAGAGTTCTCGTTCCATTTGTAGCCAAAAAAGGAGCCAGAAATTCTTGTTTCTGCTCCAGCCGAGGAGAAGGTAGAAGGGTGAATTGACATCCACCTTGAGTGTTGGGTAGAAAACCAGGTAATATAGCTAGAAACCATCACCTTTTACATATGTATTTCATAGGAATTCTGATGCATGTAAGATTTGGGATTGAGTTGAAATGAAACCAGGTAGCGCAACTTACTTTCTTGCTTGAGCAAGAGTAAATGTACTTGAACTCAGGAAATACGGTAGTATATTCATTATCTGGTGTTGCATGTGAAATTCATGGTGAAAAATCTAATTTTAATAGCGGGAGTTTTGAGTAGGAAATCGCACGACTGTTATAACACTTTCCATCTTAATCGATGGAATTTTTTGGAGTTGAGTGGATATTTTGGTATAAAGTTTGCTGGAAAATGCTGGTTTTATATTTATCTTGTCTGTTATGAGCTTGTAGGTGTGATTTGTGGTTGGAACTGAAATTTAAAATGATTAAAAGTTGAAGGGAAAAGAAAACAGTATTGTACTTGACTGTTTAGCTACTGAAAATCTGCATTTAGCTGAGGATTGAATTACGGTTGTTTTTGCTGGAATTATGTGTTGAAGGTACATATTGTTTGATCCAGATTAAGCAAGGACAGAATAAATACTGAGTGTTTTAGTGTTTTCATCCAATAAACGATGAAATGTTAATGAAACTTAGGAGGTATACTGCAGGAATTTTGTTTGCTGGCTGAAGTGACAATGAGTTGGGTTTGCTATGGTGTATTTGGAAAATCCAAGGCAATCTGGTATATAACATCTTGACCCTATCATTCACGATTCATTTTAGTAAACTTGAGACCTGAAAAGCTAGTGAATTTTGAGAGAAGGTAAACAACAAAGGTGAATAAAAGTTGAGCTGGCCGAGAGGGAAGAAATGAAAAGTTTTACTAACTTTACTCTTTGAGTTGGGTTGGAAATGATTTAATCTTAGTTTATATATCTCACAAGACTTTAAGTTTGGTGTGTGTGTGTATATTTTCCATTGTTTTGAGCCAACAAACTTGATAAATTTTAAAGACTATAAAACTTGAATTTTAATAGTTCAAATAATAAAGTAAGAATAATGGGTGAACATCTACAAATTATGTATTTACTTGAAATTATTAGCTGTGAACCAGGAAACCGACTCGAGACTCGAGAGTAGTTCATTTGGATATTTGGTGAGTGTTGCCGAATGTATATGCTTAACTGGTTATGTTTCTTTAAATGAATTTATGTGATAAATGTGCTTGTTGAGTATTGCTAGTGATTCATTGTGATGTGTATATCAATGGTCCCTCGCCTTCTAAGTCGGGGGTGTACTTTATCGCACTCGACTTAGTTGAGTTCGAAGGTTGATTATTAATTGAATGATACTGTAAATGTGCATGAATGTAAGCCTTTGGTTGAATTGGGCCCCAAAACCCTCTGTTCAACGGACTATTCAAGCAGGCAAAGGGCTTGGTCAGATAGGACGGTAGTTTTGGGTAAATATTTCGGTATACTCGAGTATTACCTGGAAGTTGGGAGATTACTGAATTGATTGTTGAATGTAGGGGATTGTTTATTGTTTTGGAGGACATAAGGGGGTGAATTGGCGGAGTGAATGCAGTGATATTGAAATGAGTGTCTCTTGACACTGAAATGAAAGCTCAATGACATTGAAATGGCTCCCAGGTGGAGTGCGTATCCTTTTGAAAGTGATTATCCAGTGAAATGTGCACCGTTTACTTAATTGCAATGATTTAAGTGTTTATTAACTATTACTTGCTCGGCAAACCTCACTGAACTTTAACTCAACCTTTTTAGCTTTGTTTTCCTTACAGGAGTTGGTGGTTAGGGATTGAATGAGGGATTTTAGGAAGTTAGCGTGAAGATTTTTTTTGCGTTGGTTAATCCTTTAGTGTCTTTTTAAGGTTGAAACTTTTGTATTGAACTAGGTATTGTAAAAGATTTGAATGGTTGGTTTTTGGTTATCAAAATGTTATTTCTGAAGCTAATGTGATATTAGGGAGCCCCAGCGAGAGTCAGGCAGACGATCCGGTAACTTTTAGGGTACGCCCTAGAAGGAGGTGGGACCGTCACAATAGCACTTGTACAAATATCATTTCAATCACATTAGCATTGAACATGCACTTGACACTCACCGAAAGCCAAGGGAAAGCAAGAGCAAAGCAAGAAGTCAGACGAGCTCTTCGGCGTCCTCGGGACCACCTGAGACATGCACAATCACGATTACCTAGGTACTCGACCAAGGTTAATAAGAAAAATATTTTCTCGCTACCCACTCTCAAGGTCATAAGTTCAAGTCAAGTTAAAGGAGCTTTTCTCTCTAAATCATTGAAATAATGCTCAAAGAGAACTCAAAGGTCGTTTTTTGATTCAAATCGTGGTAAGTAAATCTCAGTTCCAAAAGAAAGTACCATATTTACTTTCGGCACGAAAATCGAGAAAAAGATATAAGGTTTTCATCTCTCAAAACTTCTAATCTCATGTCCAAACTTTAGAATATAAAGAACGTTCACATTTTCCAAACTAATGGAATCAAAACTCATCCAAAACTCCACTCATTTTCATAATAATGTCAAAGTTAAAGGTTCCAAGTTTCGAATATAAAACTAGTGAAATTCTCCAAGAATTACTCTAGTTAAAATGCTCCATTTTTTAAAGTTCAATCTCATGGAAATCGAGGGCATAAGACTAGGGGTTGAAGTCCATTTCTCAAGAATGAAAAGAGGTGCCATTAACCAAGGAAGTTAGGCAACCAAGAAGAATCATCAAAAGGGGATTAATCCTTTGAAAACTAAGATTCAAGATGAAGGCTTAAAGTTCAAAGAGATTTTGTATCCAACCATGAAATTAGATTTAAAACGGACCCACAATCACAAAGGAAGGTGGAAAATTCTTAAAAGAGTACTTTGTTTGAAACCATAAAATTTCCAGCTTGGTGGCGACACTATTTGGAAAAATCATATCTTAAGTTTCGTAATTCCAAAAATTGGAAACTTTATACCGTTGGAAACTAGACTCAATGCACAAAAACTCTTTAGAAGACACTTTTCTCAGAATCCAATCCAAAATCATTCAAATACAGGACAGATCAAAACAGGCTTGAAAATTCAGTAAATTTTGGAAATTCAGAAGAATTCATAGAGATAGAATCAGCCCTTGAAATGTATTCCACTAACAGAACTCAATTCAGACCTTTCTATACCTAGATACAACAGTTTTAAGAAAACGGATTTTTGGAACCTGTTTCACAGAATTTTCAGTTCTGAAATATTTGACAGAGTTTCAAAATCTGGTCATAACTAAAGCTGCACAACTCAAAATTTAGCGTGGTTTGTGGCGTTGAATACTAGATTCAAAATGCTAAAAATCACTAGAAGGAACTGTTTTAAAATTCATTTTGCAAGATAGGTGAAAATGATCTACAAACTACAGCTATGCTTGTTTCTCGGATGAAAACAGTGAGAAAAATCAGTCATCTTTGCCGGTTCACTACGGCTCATAGAAAACGAATTAGGGGGTGCATTTTATACCGTTGGAAAGCCTTCGAAATCTAGTTTCAAATTCCACAAATGGAACTTGATTTCAACTCCCAGAAGAAAAGTTATGGGTCAAAACGTGGACACTGGTCTGGTCTCCTGATCAGAAAATTTTTCAGATTTGCAACCTCACTTTCCCCTACTTTAACTCAACCAATTGTAAAGTTTTTTGAGATATATTTAACACACATAAACACCAACATATAAAAAACATTATAGCACTAAAACAATAGCAAAATTTGAAATTAACATGAGGAATTCAACCAGCCAAAATTCGGACAGCAAGTCTCTTCCATTCTTTCAAGTTTCTTTTCAACTTTCGCAACCAAAACTTAGCCATAATTCATCAAAACAGCACCAAACAAACAAGTAAACACACAATAATCCTCAAGGCCTCTACCTATGAAGCCACCTCAAATCCTCTATTTAGTGTCAAGGTTCTTTTGAACCCATCAACAACCCAATGATTAACTAGATATAACTAGCTAACTACTATAAGTTGAGAGGAAAAGATGAGAATTTTGGAGGATTACATTGCTTCCAAAAGATGAAAACCAACCACTAGTGTATAAGTTCTAAACCACCAAAGTTCCTTCCTCCTTCAAGTCATCCTTCAAGCTTGTGTGATGAACCAAGAAAACAAGCAAGTTTGGAGTGTCTTCTTGGAGCAAATATGAAAGAAAGCTTGCTGAAATTTTGTTGAGAAAGGGTGGAGGAACAGTCGGCCAAGAGGAGAAGGAGAAGAAAGGATTTGTGTGGGTAGTTGGTGATGTGATGGAGTGAAAGGAAGAAATGACATAAAGGTGCTTTGGTTACCAAAAGTCAACAAATGAATAGGAGACCATTAGTGCTCCTAATGAGTTTAATTTAACTCACTCACCTCTAATCTCTCAAGTTAACTTTTCTTAGTCTACTATTGATCATCCTTAATTCTCCAAGAATTATTGCACCTCGGACCGAATTTTATCTCGAAAACGTGTAATTCACTATTTCTTACTAAACGAGCCGCAGGAAAATTAATTTTACTAGCGAAAATGTTTTAAAATATGAAATGAGACATTGATCCATGCAAATGAAATTTAAAATGAATGAAATAAATTAATCGGAGTAAACGAATAAATAATAATTAAATAAACCAATAAAATAAAATAAAAGTAAGTAAAATAAGAATTCGGGTCCTCACATCCTTCGCCCCTTTAAAAGAATTTCGTTCTCGAAATTCATACCTTGATTCAGAAACAATTCTGGAATACTTCTTTCAGATCTCCTCTTCTACTTCCCAAGTCGCTTCCTCCATTCCATGATTCTCCATAAGACCTTCACTAGAGAGATTTGCTTGCGTCTTAATTCCTTCATTTTTTCGATCCAACAGTCTTACCGACCTTTCTTCATATGACAAATTCTCATCAATCTCAACTTCTTCCGGTCATAATACATGAGACGGGTCGGGATGATATTTCTTAATATGGAGACATGGAAGACATCATGAATCTGGACAAACTTAAAGGCAATTCCAACTTGCAAGCCACATTTCCTACGCGCTGATAACCTTATAGGGTCCCACAATCTCAGTTGTAACTTCTTCCCTTTTCCCGCCATTAGACTTGCTTTCAAGGGTGTAATTTTAAGAAATACTTTATCTCCAACCTCGAATTCCAAATCTTTTCTCCGATTATCCGTATAGCTTTTTTGGCGGTTTTGAGCCGTTCGAATCCTCTGACGTATTAGTTTCACCTTCTCATAAGCTTCTCAACCCAAGGTACGGTAGTCAGGTCCAAAATTTCTTTTCTCCAATTTCGTCCCAATGAATCGGAGACGACACTTTCGACCATAAAGAGCTTTCGTAAGGAGCCATTTGTATCGAGGAATGAAAACTATTGTTATAAGCAAATTCCACCAACGTAAGGTACTGACTCCAATTTTCTCCAAAATCCACAATACACGACCTCAACATGTCATCCAGGGTTTTGGATTGTCCTTTCCGAGTGTCCATCGGTTTGCGGGTAGTAAGTGGTACTAAAATTCAGTTTAGTCCCTAAACTCTCTTACATCTTTGCCAAAATTAAGACACAAATCTAGGGTCCCGATCTGAGACTATACTCACCGGTATCTCATGCAATCTTATAATTTCGTCCAAGTACAATTTAGCCAACTTTTCCAAGGAGTACTTCATACTAATTGGCAAAAAGTGAGCAGATTTGGTCAATCGATCTATTATACCTAAATAGTGTCGTACCCTCTCTGAGTTCTTGGTAGTCCTGATACAAATCCATTGTGATATTTTCCCCATTTCCACTCAAGTATCTCCAACGGCTGTAATAATCCCGACGGTTTTTGATGCTCGGCCTTAACCTGCTGGCAAATGAGACAAGGTCGAATAAATTGAGCAATTTCTCTTTTCATATTCTCCACCAATAAAGGTTTTTCAAGTCTTGATACATCTTATTACTTCCAGGGTGCACCGTATACTTAGAACGATGAGTTTCGTCCCAAATTTCCTTCTTTAGATCTTCATCTTTTGGCACCACAAGGCGATTTTCTAAATTTTAACACTCCATCGGTCTCCCAAATTGAAGTCAGACTTTTTCCCTTTTTGAACTTTCTCAACCCATTTTTGCACTTCAGGGTCTCCTTTTTTAACTTCTTTGATTCGATCTAACAAGGTAGAGCTTCATAGTAATATTTCTAAAAATTACCCTCTATGACTCAAGACGCGGATTCCAAACACTAATTCTTCTAGGATGTGTCATTTCTCACCATTAAATTGGCCACTTGCACCTTGCGACTTAGGGCATCCACCACTACATTAGCTTTTCTAGGGTGGTAGTTAAGGGAACAGTCCTAATCTTCCCAAATTCCATCCATCTACGTTGCCTCAAATCAACTCTTTTTGGGAAAATAAATACTTAAAACTCTTGTGATCAGTGAAACCTCGAAAGTCACTTCATATAAATATGTCTCCATTTTTTCAAGGTAAACACTACTGCCGCTACTCCAAGTATGGGTCGGTAATTCTGTTTATGAGGTTTCAACTTACGAGAGGTATACGCAATCACTTTTCGCCTTTACATTAATACACACCCTAAACCATCATTTGGAAGCGTCTGTATAAACCACAAAATCATTTCCTTCGCTTGGCAATGCTAACACAGGTGCCTCCGGTCAAAATATTTTTCAACTCTTGAAACCTTCCTCGCATATAGAAATCCCAATGAACTTACCATACTTCTTAGTCAACTCAGTTAAGAGTTTTTGTAATCTTTAGAAAAATTCTTGATAAACCGACGGTAATATCCGGCTAACCCTAAGAAACTCTGAATTTCGGTAGGGATTTTCTGATCGTTTCGACTTAGAAATAGCTTCTACCTTAGTTGGACCCACAGTAATCCATTCCTTAGAGATTATGTGACCTAAAAAGGCTATTTCTTCCAATCAAAAACTCACATTATTGAACTTAGCAAAGTTTAGTGCTCTCTCAGGATTTACAAAACTATTCTCAGGTGCCGTTCATGGATCTTCTCAGGATTTAGAGTACCTAATATGTCATCAATGAATACCACCACAAATTGATCCAAATATGGCTTAAAAACCCGATGCATCAAATCCATAAACGCTGCTGGCGTATTAGTAACTCAAAGGGCATCACTGCAAATTCAAGACCCATATCTTGAATTGAAAGCGGTTTTAGACACATCAGCTTCTAGGATCCTCAATTGGTAATATTCTTGATTCAAATCTAATTTGAAAAATACCACTGCCCCTTGCAACTGATCAAATAGTTCAATCTATGTGAGGCAGAGGGTATTTGTTCTTAATGGTCACATCATTCAAGTCTCGATAGTCTATACATAGACTCAAACTCCCATTTTTCTTCTTAACAAAGAGCACTGGAGCTCTCCATGGTGAGTTACTTTGTCTAACAAAGCCTCTTCCTAATAAATTTTATAACTGCAACTTCAATTCTTTAATCTCAACTGGAGTCATCCTGTAAGGCGTCTTAGAGATAGGGGCTGTCCCCGAGTTACATCAATTTTAAATACTATCTCCCTTTTCGGAGGCAACGTCTCTAATTTTTCAGAAAAAATATCGAAAACTCCTTCACTATTGACACGTTTTCCAACTTCACCTTATTCCCAAGTGTATTGATAAGAAAGACTAGATATCCTTTAGCTCCACTACTTAACAATTTCCTAACTCGAATCCCCGAAATTAGCAGATGATGCTAGTACCCTCAATCTTAATTTTAAGTTGCTTCCCCAGGAATGTGTAACTCTACTAGCTTTCATCTTACAATCCAATTGAGCATGGTATCGAGCTAACCAATCCATCCCAAATATCATACCCGTTAATTGCTAGACTCATTAAATCAGCCAGTAGAATTTTCTCTCACCAACCCAAATCTCACAGTTCCTATAAACTTTATTAGCAATCAGGTATTGGTTCCCCGTAGGAGTCTTAACTTCCAAATCAAAAGCCAAGAATTCACACTTTACATCTATACTCTTCATAAAGTTAGGATCTACGAAAGAATGGGTTGCCCCGAGATCAATTAAAACTCTAGTTAGGCGATGAAAAACGGGAATCGTACCTTCCACCACTTCAGTTGGGTTAGGGATTTACTGATTGTTTAAGGCGTAAATTCGAGTTGGCACTTTTGGCGGTTCCCCTCTGGCACTTGACTGCTTTGAAGCAGACCTAGTAGGCTGTGGGGTATTTCCTCCTTCTTTAGAGGCATTAGGGCAACTCGAAATCTGGTACTCGGCACTACCGCAAAATCAGACATTTCCCTTACTTTCTTCAGCACTCGGCCTCAGCGTGGTTAGACTTGTTACAATATCTACAAATCACACGAGGGGTCACGGCCTGACTAGCTTGAAAACTCCCTTTTTGCTGACCTCCTCCACTCTGATTCCCTTTTGGCGGGCTCTCCTTTGATGGAGCTCCTCCGGATTTTCCGAGCATTCTCACTCCTCCAGTCCCTCTTCCCATCTTAAGAGGTTGGGTAGATTTTTCGGACGATCCAGGGGTGTTATTTGGGTTACCCCTCTTTCTAAAGTGAAAAGTTTTAGATTGGGATTTAGCATTCTCTACCCTCTATGCCTTCTCCAAGGCATCCGTGAAAGTTGTGATCTAGGCGGCGGTTAAGGATTCTTGGATTTCTACATTTAACTCCTGAATAAACCTCTTTATCCTTTTACGCTCCGTGACCACAAGCTCAGGGGCAAATTTGGAAAGTTCAGTGAACCGTTCCTCATACTCTGCCACACTTTTCAATTTAATAAAGTCATCCTCTCTCTTTTCTTGTATCATAGGCGGAAGGAATTTGGCATTGAACTCCCTCTCAAAGTTTGCCCAAGTCCAGGGGGTTTGTTTTCTTTCCCACTTCGCCCTAACAACGTTCCACCACGAGCGGGCTGCTCCCTTAAACTGAAAAACGGTAAAATTCACTTGCCTTTCCACGACATAATCTAAAGCAACAAAAATCTCCACCATCCTTTCAAACCAATTTGTCGTTACCTCGGGATCAGACCCTCCATGAAACCTAGGTGGGGCGAACTTCAAGAAGCGCTCTAAATCTCTATCCTCACCCTCTCTTGGTTCTAGGTTGGTTGACTGGCTCAGGGCCTTGGCGCTCAGCTAAACGCTCAAGAACATCAGTTATGCGGTTAAGTACCGTAGCCACTTGTCACCCTCTTCGTTCCTATGATTCTGGTTTGGACTAGTCGCAGATCGCTCACCTCTCTCGGGAGTGCGGGGTTGCCGAAACCCACGCCCACGCCCCCTTCCATGTCCTCGCCGATCCATTTAGCAAGATTCTAGACACATAATTAAAAGAGGAAAAATAAGCGCAGAAATTTAAAAACATGCACAAGTTGCAAGAACATTTTAAAATCAAAACATAGATCTTTACATAGGCTAGACGTCATGTCACATGTCAAGAGTGCATACAATGAGTCAATAGTATCAAATACAGGACATAGGCATCCAAGTGGCTCAAAATACAGGGGTACATGTAACAAAATACAAAATGCCTCAAGGTGAGGTTCACCCCTTCTAAATCCTAAACAAAAGTCAAAAGTCAAAAGGTCGGGAAATCACTAATACAAGTGAACCGAACTAGAAGACCCTACAGCCTCAGAAGGGTCCTCCTCGGTATCTTCCTCTATCGGTTCCATCTCCACCTCCACAACAGGTGCAGCCTCTCCAGGTACATCCCCAAGCAAAGTCTCCTGTAGACGGTCGGCCATAGTCACACACTCAGCCATAATACCATCACGCGGTTCCCCGCCTCCTGGACAATCCAAATAAGGCGCCCCTCGGTCTCCTGAAATCGAGCATGGGAGGCATCAGCCCTCTGACGCTCCTCAAGTACTCTAGCCTCTAGCTCCTAGATCAGGGCAGCCTGGGTCTCTATAGTGGCCTCCATCTCCTCTCTCTCAGCTCGTACTATCCTGAGGTCACGGGTCAACTGCCTCCGCTTCTCGACTACCCATAACACCAAGCGGTTAGGGTAGGAAAATTCTCTCGGCATGGGCACGTCCTACCCCGCCTAGCAGGTGAGTACCGCAGGAGGGGTCCGCTTCTAACCATGCGATACGGGATCACGGGGAGAGATCACTCAATCCTATCATCATCACTACTGCTGTCCATATCCAAAATAACCCACAAAACTAAAGGTCAAACCCTTATAGTCACTGATACCAATTAAAAATTTAATTTAAGATCTATCATAGATTTCCATGACAAAAAATTCACGACTAAAAACTCCTAATCCTATTCTAGGTATTTCAAACTAGCGCTCTGATACCAACTGTGACGCCCCCACCTCTTCCTAGGGCGAACCCTAGGGTATCAGCGGGACACCTGCCCAACTCTCGTCAGGACTCACGCACTCGTTCAAACTTAATATAGAGCCACAAACAACCATCGACTTAATTAGGAAGTATTTCGAATATACAAGTCACAACTTCTAAGGCTAGCAATTATAGTTACAATCCACCAACCAACAATAACAAAATTTACACTTTAAGAATCACCAAATTCATACAAAAGATATACTAACTTTCACCAAGCCGCTAGTCTAGAACCTCCAATCCACCTCCAAATCCTGTTAAGGTAAACAAATTTAAAGGAATGAGCGAACGTTCAGTGAGACCAAGAAAACTTAAACAAGCAAGCAAGTTGCACCAATCAATCAAATAACATACTTGAAAGAAACTTTAAACATGAAGTTTCATTTAAGTGCACAAGTAGGATATAACACACAAGGGAGGATACAGGAGTTCTCAGGAGTTATATCCACGTCTAGACCAATTCAAGCCATTTGGGGTTGACTCTCCGTCAACTCAAGTAGTAATAGGACCGTAGCGCTCCACTTACTACCTCCATCCAACAACACCCATTTGGATTCGTAACCAAATATTCATGTAGTGGCGATACTATTCGAGTATGCCTAGCGAGATCTCAAAAGATTAAACTATATCATTTCCCAAGGTTCACCAAAACTTCTCGACCAAACCCTTGCCGGCTCGAGTTACAAGGTTAGCCAATGGGGTTGGGGCATCCCCACAACATGATTGGTCAATGAGACAACGCTCCAATCGATTTAAAAATCAATTCATAACAACTGGAGTCGGGATGAGCGATACCTCCCACCCGAATAGGGTGTGATACATTCTGCCGCTCAGTGCTCACGAGTTAAAAACATTTCAAATACAAGGTGCAAGTCATAGACATTCATTTAACAAGTATTATTCAATCACAAGAGAGAAAAGGACGAGGGTGATAAAGTACACCCTCACTTCGGCAAGTTCACGTATCATATAACACTTGCACAAATATCATTTCAATCACATTAGCATTGAACATACATTTGACACTAACCGAAAATCAAGGCAAAACAAGAACAAGTGAGAAGTCAGACGAGCTCTTCGGCGTCCTCGTGTGACCACCTGAAAACATGCACAATCACGATTACCTAGGTACTCGACTAAGGTTAATAAGAAAAACATTTTCTCGCTACCCACCTCAAGATCACAAGTTCGAGTCAAGTTAAAGGAGCTTTTCTCGCGTACATCATTGAAATAATGCTCAAAGAGAACTCAAAGGTCATTTTTTATTCAAATCATGGTAAGTAAATCCCAGTTCCAAAAGAAAGTATCATATTTACTTCGGCAGAAAATCGAGAAAGATAGATGGTTTTCATCTTTCAAAACTTCTAATCTCATGTCCAAACTTTAGAATATAAAGAACGTTCACATTTTCCAAACTAATGGAATCAAACTCATCCAAAACTCCACTCATTTTCATAGTAAATGCTCAAAGCTAAAGGTTCCAAGTTTCGAGTATAAAACTAGTGAAATTCTCCAAGAATTACTCTAGTTAAATGCTCCCTTTTTAAAGTTCAATCTCATGGAAATCGGAGGGTATAAAACTAGGGGTTGAAGGTCCATTTCTTAAGAATGAAAAGAGGTGCCATTAACCAAGGAAGTTAGGCAACCTAGAAAAATCATCAAAAGGGGATTAATCCTTTGGAAACTAAGATTCAAGAATGAAGGTTTAAAGTTCAAAAGAGACATTGTATCCAACCATAAAATTAGACTTAAAAACGGACCCACAATTACAAAGGAAGGTGGAAAATTCTTAAAAGAGTACTTTGTTTTGAAACTAGAAAATTTCCAGCTTGGTGCGACACTATTTGGAAAAATCATATCTCGAGTTTCGTCAGTCCAAAAATTGGAAACTTTATACCGTTGGAAACTAAACTCAATGCACAACTAGAAGACACTTTTCCCAGACTTCAATCCGAAATCATTCAAATCTTAACTCAAAGTCACTGTTCCAAACAGGACAGAGCATAACAGGCTTTGAAAAATTCAGTAAAATTTGGAAATTTCGAAAAAATTCATAGAAATAGATCAGCCATTGAAATTTATACCAATAATAGAACTCCAAAATTTAGTTTCAAATGCAACAAAACGGAACTCAATTCGGACCTTTTTACACCAATATACAACAGTTTTTAAGAAAACTGATTTTTGGAACCTGTTTCATGGAATTTCCAGTTCTGAAGTAACTTGACAAAGTTTTCAAAATCTGGTCATAACTAAAGCTACACAACTCAAAATTTAGCGTAGTTTATGGCGTTGAAAACTAGATTCAAAATTCTAAATCACTAGAAGGAACTGTCTTAAAATTCATTTTGCAAGATAGGTGAAAAATGAGCTACAAACTGCATATATGCTTGTTTCAAGGATGAAAATAGTGAGGAAAATCAGTCATCTTTGCCGGTTTACTACGGCTAATAGAAAAATGAATTAGGGAGTGCATTTTTATACTATTGGAAAGCCCTCGGAGTCTAGTTTCAAATTCCCACAAATGACACTTGATTTCAACTCCCAGATGAAAATTTATGGGTCAAAATGTGGACACTAGTCTGGTCTCCTGATCAGAAAACCTTTCAGATTTGCAACCTCACTTTCCCCTATTTTAACTCAACCAATTGTAAAGCTTTTTGAGAGATATTTAACACACTTAAACACCAACATATAAACAAACATTATAGCACCAAAACAACAGCAAAATTTGAAATTAACATGAGGAATTCAACCAGCCAAAATTCGGACAGTAAGCCTCTCCATTCTTCAAGTTTTCTTTCAACTTTCCAACCAAAACTTAGCCATAAGTCATCAAAACAAGCACCAAACAAATAAGTAAACACACAATAATCCTCAAGGCCTCTACCTATGAAGCCATCTCAAGTCTTCTACCTAGTGTCAAGGTTCTTTTGAATCCATCAACAACCCAATGATTAACTAGATATGATATAACTAACTAACTGACTATCAGTTGAGAGGAAAAGATGAGAGCTTTGGAGGATTACCTTGCTTCCAAGAGATGAAGACCAACCACTAGTGTATAAGTTCTAAACCACCAAAGTCCCTTCCTCTATCAAGTCATCCTTCAAGCTTGTGTGATAAACCAAGAAAACAAGCAAGTTTGGAGTGTCTTCTTGGAGCAAAAATGAAAGAAAGCTTGCTGAAATTTGTTGAGAAAGGGTGGAGGAACAGTCGGCCAAGAGGAGAAGGAGAAGAAAGGATTTGTGTGGGTAGTTTGGTGATGTGATGGAGTGAAAGGAAGAAATTGACATAAAGGTGCTTTGGTACCAAAAGTCAACAAATGAATAGGAGACCATTAGTGCTCCTAATGAGTTTAATTAACTCACTCACCTCTAATCTCTCAATTAACTTTTCTTAGTCTACTATTGATCATCCTTAATTCTCCAAGATTAATGCACTTTCAGACCGAATTTTACCTCGAAAAACGTGTAATCGCTATTTCTTACTAAACGAGCCGTAGGAAATTAATTTACTAGCGAAACATTTTAAAATATAAAATGAGACATTGATCCATGGAAATGAAATTAAAATGAATGAAATAAATTAATCGGAGTAAATGAATAAATAAATAATTAAATAAGCCGGTAAAATAAATAAAAGTAAGTAAAATAAGAATTCGGGTCCTCACAGTATTAGTTAACCTAACAGATATAACTAACCACTCATACAACCCATACTTAGTTTTGAAAATTGTTTTCCACTCATCACCCTTTTTAGTGAACACCACAACACCATATAGCTCATCTATCATATCATCTAACCTAGAGATAGGGTGAAGATATTTTAATGTAATGGCATTAATAGCTCGACAATTGGTGCATATTTGCCATGAACCATGTTTCTTGGGAACTAAGATAATTGGAACCCCACACTGGCTTAAGCTCTCCCTTGCCCATGCTTTGCTTACACAACTCATTAACTTGGCAGTGAAGTTCCTTAGTCTCCTCAGGGTTACTTTTATAAGCTAGACGATTAGGAATGAATGCTCTAGGGAGAAAGACAATTTGCTTCTTAATTTATCTCACAAGTGGTAGTCCACTTGGAATCTCATCTGGAAAAACATCAGCCAATTCCTGCAAAAGAGAAACAACTACACCAAACAAAGATGGATCCAACTTGTCACAATAAGTAAAACTACTTGTTTGGCCTATTTGGCTTTGTAGTTCAAGTTTTAAGCAGAAAGAATTGTTACAATGAGATGAATTATGGCTGACTCCAATTCAATAAACTGGACAATAAGATTTATCAAGATTTCGCAAAATCAGCCGTAAAATCAATTGGACAGCCATAGATAAGAGGTAACAAGTGACACATTAGAAATTTTTTTTTACTTCAAGAACAAGAAAAAACCCAAAGACAAATGACACAAAAGGAAAATTTCAAACCCTAGGAAGCAATTTTTTTTTGGTTAAAGACAAGGAAAATTAGGGCTTGCTAGAAAATAAAGGGGAAACAAGAAAATAAAAGGATATTGACCTGGATCAGGAGCCAAAACTCTGATACCAACTAATACGAGCCAGACTCTCCAAACTCCCATTTTTTGAAGAGATGATCCGATGAAGCAGCAGAAGGACCTATCTTGACTAGGTTATGGGTTGTATTAGAATGAAAAATAGGGTAGGCTGGCCACAACTTGGGATGAATACCGAGCTAATACGACACTCAATCCACTCAAGAATGCTCACTTGAGATGAATCAAGATTTGAAAGACGAGTTTCCACTCAAGCCTGAAGAAACATTGAAATTTCAATTTTCATTCATCTGAGTCGACTCCATATTTTACGATGAAGTTTAAATCCTTATATAGGCCAAAACCCTAACCTAAATCAAAATCCAAACTGGACTTGGAATGACTTCACGTATCTAATAACTAAACTATTGGACTCAACTAAATTAATGGACCATTAAACTGAAGGCTTAACACAAGATTGTCCTTTTATTAACTAAACACATCTAAGCAAATGATCTAATAAAAAGTCAAATAGTAATTAATTAAAATAGACAAAGTAGGAAAAATTCTAAAAAAAATTAATGACACAGAAACTGCAGACGGATTATACATAAACTCCATTGGTTAAGTGGACCGATTTTGTGGGCAATAACTTAAACTTCTTTCTCGAGTTAAGCCAATGTCTTCCAAACTTTTGGCCTAAACCTTCTTGCATTCAAATTAAATAAATGGAAGTTTGAAAAGGTTCCTTAATCCATTTAAACAAGTTTTGATGTCCACATCACAAATAGGTATCCATGTGATGATCTCATGTCCTATCAATCCAATTAACTTGATCATGTAAAACATTCACATATTTAGTTTTGATATCTCTATATCATAGCAGACGTGATCCTATTACTTCCTTCAAAAGGAAGATACATAGTATGTGGTAGTCTATCTGTATTAATAGTGACTCATCTATTAAAACTATGATTAGAGATCTTACAATAAATTCTAAGTTAATGTATCTCATTATCATAACACTTTATGATTACTTTCAATTAGGTGCCATTTACTCTAGGAACTTTATCTAATTAATCATGTAATACAATAATTAAGTAAACAAAAATGCCTTTTATTGAATACAAATAATTAAATCCAATGATAAAATCATAGTACTATATGTGGATGACATATTGATAATGGGAAACAACATACCTATGCTACAATCTATTAAAGTATGGCTGTCCAAGAATTTTTCTATAAAAGAGTTAGGAGAAGGAGCTTATATTCTAGATATAAGGATTTATAGAGATAGACCTACAAAGTTGTTTGGCTATCTTAATCGATGTATATAAATAAGATTTTAAAGAAGTTTAACATGGAAAACTCAAAGAAAGATTACTACTTATGAATCATGGTTTAAGCGTTTCTGTGACGCCTCCACCTCTCCCTAGGGTATCAGCGGGGCGCCTGCCCAATTCTCGTCAAGACTCATGCACTCATTCTAGCTTAATAGAGAACCACAAGTCAATCATAGATTTGGGATTAAAGGAATACTTCAAATATACAAACCAAATTCTTCTAAGGCTACCATTTTACAATTACAATCCAAAAACCCAAGTATAACCAAATTTACACTTCGAATGTCTCCAATATCATACAAAAGGGTCACCAGCTTCAACCAAAAATCGCTAGTCTAGAGTCCCCAACATTCACTTCCAAAACCTGTTAAGGAAAACAACTTAGGGTGAGCTAACGCTCAATGAGGCCAAGAAAATCAAAGCAAGCAAGCAAGTAGCACAAATTAAACCAAATATCACACTTAAAAGCGACTTAACATGAAATTTATTTAAGTGCACAAATAGAAAATAAAACACAAGTAGAAAGGATACAGGATCTCTCAGGAGCTATTTCCACGTCTCGCCGGTTCAAGCCATCTTTGGTTCACCCTCCGTCAACTCAAGTAGCAACACGTCCGTAAAGCTCCACTTACTTCCCCCATCTACCATATCACCCACTCAGATTCGGAACCAAGCAAGCACGAGGGGTAATACTATTCGAGTATGCCAAACAAGATCTCAAAAGATCAAACTATAACATTTCCCAAGGTTCACCAAGCTTCTTGACCAAGCCCCTTGCTGGCTCGAGTTATGAGGTTAGTCAATGAGTTGAGGCGTCCCCACAAGTACAATTGGTCGATGAGACAACGCTCCAATCGACTTAGAATCGATCATAGCACGGAGTCGGATGAGAGGCACCTCCCACCCGAATAGGGTGTGGTACATGCTGCCGCTCAGTACTCACGAGTCAAAACATGTTCGAGTACAAGTGCAAGTCATATAAATTCATATTTCAAGTAGCAAGCACTTAAGAGGGAGAGAACAAGGGTGATAAAGTACACCCTCGCCTCGGCAAGTTCACAAGAATCACATAGCACTTGTACAAATATTATTCAATCATAGCAACATGAAACATGCACTTGATACTCATCAAAAGTCAAGGGCAAAACAAGAGCAAAAACAAGAGGTTAGACGAGTTCCTCGGTGTCCACGTGACACCTGAGACATGCACAATCACGGTTACCTAGATATTTGACTAAGACTAATAAGCAAATATCCTCTTGCTACCCACACTCAAAAGCCACAAGTTTAAGTCGAATTAAAAGAGATTTTCTTGCTTAATTACTGAAATAATACTCAATGGGGACTCAAAAGTCATTTTCGAGTAAAGTGGTGGCAAGAAATTTCAATTTTAAAAGAAAAGTACCGTACTTAATTTTTTGGCATGAAAATCGAGGAAAAGAAAATTATTTTCCTATCTTAAAACTTCTAATCCTATGTCCAAGTTTTTAGAATATAAATTAGCGTTCACATTTTCTAAACTTATGAAGTCAAAATCTATCAAAACGTTACTTATTTCATAGTAAATATTGGAGTTAAAATCTCCAAATTTCAAATATGAAACTAGTGAAATTCCACAAGAATTACTCTTGTTAAAACGCTCAATTTTATGGTTCATTTTCCATGGAAACCAAGGGCATAAGACTAGAAGGTGAAATCCATTTCTCAAGTATGAAATGAGATGCCAAATAATCAAGAAGGTCAGGCTTAAAACTAGAAAATGGTTCCAAGCCACTTTGGAGCTTTTCACTTTATAAGGAAAGTTTCAGTTTTGACAACGTTCTTTGGAAAATCATATCTTGAGTTTCATAAGTCCAAAAATTGTAAATATTATACCGTTGAAAAATAGATTCAATGAAATAAAACTCTCTACAAGACACTTTTTCCAGATTCAAATAAAAACCAGTTAAATTTTAGTTCCAAATCGCTGCTTCAGTGAGAACAGGGCAAAACAGTCTTAAATTTCAATGAACTTTGGAAAATTTCAAAATTCATAGGAATCGAACTAACTCTTGAAATTTATACCACTGAAAGAACTTCAAGTCTAGTTTCAAACTCAACAAATGGAACTCAATTTGAATTTTTCTACAGCAAGATAAAACAGTTTTTTCAAAAGCTGGTTGTTGAAACCTGGTTTCACGAAATTCCAGCTTTGGAACACTCGACATAGTTTCTAAATCAGTTCATAACTAAGGCTACACAAGTCCAAAATTAGCGTGGTTTATGCCTTGAAAACTAGATTTAAAGTACTAAAAATCATTGGAAGAAACTGTCTTCAAATTCATTTCGGGAAGGGGAGTGAAAAATGAGTTACAAACTGCAGCTGTGCTAGTCTCGCGGTTAAAACAGTGAGTGAAAACAGTCAACTTTTCCGGTTCACTGCGACTCATAGAAAATGAACTAGCAGGTGCATTTTATACCGTTAGAAAACCCTCGGAGTCTAGTTTCACATGCCATAAACGGCACTTGATTTTGACTCCTATACGAAAAAATTATGTGCTGTTTAGTACACACTGGTTGGCTGCACCGATCAGAAATTTCCAGGTTTGATTTCTTCCCTTTAACTTAACTTTAACTCATTCAAATGAAGTGATTCTTGAAAGACAATATACACACACCATAACCCCAACATGTAGCAAGAATTTTTGCATCAATATAATTACAAATTTCGAAATTAAAATAAGAGAATCACTCCCTCAAAAATTTGGACAGCAGCCCTAGATTCTTTCTCTCAAAATTTTTCCTCCAACTCTCAACCCAAAACCAAGATAGAATTTACTAAAACAACAACCAAACAAACAAGAAATTCTCAAGGCCACTACCTAATAATCTTCCTCAAGGCATCTACCTAATGTCAAGGCTCATAGAACCCATCAACAAATCCTAGTTTATCTAGCTAAACTAACTAAAAGATAAAAAGAAAAATGGGAGCTTTGATAGGTTATCTTTCTCCAATAGTAGTGAGCAAAACTTCAAGAAATCAAGGTCTAAAACCACCAAGAATCTTTCCTCCACCAAGTCTTCTACCAAACTTGAGGATGATTCAAGGGTGTGAGCAAAGTTGGAGCAAGTTTAGTGAGCAAAAATGAAGAGGAAAATTGAAACTTTCTTGGCTCAATGGAGGATGAGAGCTTCGGCCAAGGAGGGAGAAGAGAGAGGGTTTTGTGTGACTTTTGTGAAGTGATTTGGATGAAAGAAAGATGGGACATAAAGCTAACTTTTGGTGCAAAAGTCAATATTTGAATAGTGGCCCATTAATGCTGCTAATTGAGTTTAGGGTTAAATACCAAAAACCCCCCTGTAGTTTGCCTCATATTCACTTTACCTCCCTATGGTTTGGGAAACCTACAATTTAACTCCCTGTCGTTTCAACTAAAGTGAAAAGTCTAATAGAAAACATCTACAATAACGGTATTTCTGTCAGACTTTCACTTTAGGTGAAACAACATGGAGTTAAATTGTAGGTTTCTAACCATAGAGAGGTAAAGTGTACATTTGGCAAACCAACAGGGGGGTTTTTGGTATTTTACCCATTCTCAAATGCACGAAACATTCTTCCAAGGGTTTGACTTATAGAGGGGCAATTTTGACATTTTCCTTTCAGACGTTAGTTTAGATGTTTTCCGTCAGACTTTTACTTTAGTTGAAAACGACGGGGAGTCAAATTGTAGGTTTCCAAACCATAGGGAGGTAAAGTGAACATTAGTCAAACCACAAGGGGGTTTTTGGTATTTAACCCTTGAGTTTAATTCAACTCACTCACCTCTAATTTCTCAATTACCTTTTCTTAGTCTACAATTGATCATCCTTAATTCTTCAAGACCACTGCACTCTCGGACCAAATATTGTCTCGGGAAAAATGTGTTTATCTAATTTCACTAATCGGGCAACAAAAAAAATTAAGTTTAAAAGCAAACGTTTTAAAAATATAAAATAAGGTATTGTACCATGCAGGTGCAATTAAAATGAATGAAATAAATTAATTGGAGCAAATGAAAAAAATAAATAATTAGATAAACCAGTAAAATAAAATAAAATAAATAATAAAAAAAAATCGGGTCCTCACATCTTTCCCCCCTTAAAAGAATTCGTTCTCGAAATTGTCATACCTTAATTCACAAATAACTCTGGATACTCTTTCGAATTTCCTCTTTAATTTCACCTTCTTAAAAACTTCTCAATCCAAGGCACGGTAGTCGGGTCCAAAATTCTTCTTTTCTCCAACTTCATCCCAATGGAATTGGAGATCGACACTTTCGACCACAAAGGCCTTAGTAAGGAGCCATTTGTATTGAGGAATGAAAACTGTTGTTATAAGCAAATTCCACCAACGTAAGGTATTGATTCCAATTTTCTCCAAAATCCAAAAACAAGACCTCAACATGTCCTCTAAGATTTGGAATCGTCCTTTTCGATTGGTCCATCGGTCTGCGGGTAGTAGGTGGTACTAAAATTCAGCTTAGTCCCCAATTTCTTGCTTCTTTTGCCAAAAGCGAGACACAAAACCTAGGGTTCCGATCTGATACTATACTCATCGGTTATCCTATGCAATCTTATAATTTCGTCCAAGTACAACTTAGCCAATTTTTCCAAGAGTACTTCACTAATCGGCAAAAGTGAGCAGACTTGGTCAACCAATCCACTATTACCCAAATAGCGGTCGTGCCTCTCTGAGTCCTTGGTAGCCCTGATACGAAATCCATAGTGATATTCTCCCATTTCCACTCAAGTATCTCTCAACGGCTGTAATAATCCAGACGGCTTCTGTTGTTCAGCCTTAACTTGTTGGCAAGTGAGACAGGCCCGAACGAATTGGGCAATTTCTCCTTTCATATTCTGCCCACCAATAGAGGCTCTTCAAGTCCTGATACATCTTATTACCTCAAGGGTCCACCGTTATACTTGGAACGGTGAATTTCGTTCAAAATTTCCTTCTTTAGCCCTTCATCTTTTTAGTACCACTAGGCGATTTCTAAACTTTAATACTCCATCGGTCCCCAAATTGAAGTCGGACTTTTCCCCTTTTTGAATTTTCTCAATCCATTTTTGCACTTCAGGGTCTCCTTTTTGAGTTCTGTAATTCGATCTAATAAGGTAGACTTCGCAGTGATATTCCCAAAAATTACCCTCTGTGGCTCAAGACGCGGGTTCCAAACACTAACTTTCCTCTAGCATGTGCCATTCTCTCACCATTAAACTAGCCACTTGCCACCTTACGATTTAGGGCATCTGCCACTACATTAGCTTTTTAGGGTGATAGTTAAGCGTACAATCAAAATTTTCCAAGAATTCCATCCATCTACGTTGCCTCAAATTCAACTCCTTCTGGGAGAATAAATACTTAAGACTCTTGTGATCAGTGAAAACCTTGAAAGTCACCCCATATAGATAATGTCTCTACTCTTTCAATGCAAACACTACTGCTGCTAACTCCAAGTCATGGATTGGATAATTCTACTCATGAGGTTTCAACTTACGGAAGGCATACGTAATCACTTTTCCGTTTTTGTATTAACACATACCCTTAACCATCCTTTGAAGCATCTGTATAAACCATGAAACCATTTCCTCCATTCGGCAATGCTAATACAGGTGTCTCAGTCAAACACTTCTTCAACTCCTGGAAGCCTTTCTCGCATTTAAAATCCCATATGAACTTGCCATACTTCTTGGTTAATTCGGTTAGGGGTTTTGCGATCTTAGAAAAGTCCTTGATAAACCGGCGGTAATACCCCGCTAACCTAAAAAACTCCGAACTTCAGTAGGGTTTTCTGGTTGTTTCCACTTAGAAACATCTTCTACCTTCGCTGGATCCACAATAATCCCTTCCTTAGAGATTATATGACCTAGAAAGGATAATTCTTCCAACCAAAAACTCACACTTATTGAACTTAACAAAAAAATTGGTGCTCTCTCAGGGTTTGCAAAACTATTCTCAGGTGCCGTTCATGATTTTCTCGAGACTTAGAGTACACCAATATGTCATCAATGAATACCACCATAAATTGATCCAAATACGGTTTAAAGACCTGATGCATCAAATCTATAAATGCTGCTGGCGCATTAATTAACCCAAAAGGCATAACTGCAAATTTAGAATGCCCATATCTCGAATTGAAAGTAGTTTTAGGCACACCCGTTTCTAGGATCCTCAACTGGTAATAGCCCTGCCTCAAATCCAATTTAGAAAATACCACGGCCCCTTGCAGTTGATCAAACAATTCATTTATGTGAGGCAAAGGGTATTTGTTCTTAATAGTCACATCGTTCAAGCCTTGATAGTCTATGCATAACCTCAATCTTCCATCTTTCTTCTTAACAAAGAGCACTGGAACTCCCCACGGTGAATCACTTTTTCTAATAAAATCTCTTTCTAATAAATCTTGCAACTATAACTTTCAATTATTTTAACTCAGTTGGAGCCATCCTGTAAGACGTCCTAGAGATAAGTGCCGTCCCCGGAGCTACATCAATCTTAAATACTATTTCTCTCTCCAGAGGTAACGTCTCTAATTTCTCGAAAAAAACATCGAAAAATTTCTTCACTACTGGCACGTTTTCCAATTTCACCTTATCCCCAGGTGTATTTATAAGAAAGGTTAGATATCCTTTAGTCCCACTACTCAACAATTTCCTAGTTCGAATTCCCAAAATTAAAGCAGACGATACTAATCTACCCCTCACATCTAACTTCAAAGTTGCTTCCCCCGGAATGCGTAATTCTACTAATTTTATCTTACAATCCAATTGAGTATGGTATCGAGCTAACCAATCCATCCCAAATATCACATCATATCCCTTAATTGATAGGCTCATTAAGTCTGCCAACAATTTCTTCTCACCAACCCAAATCTCACAATTTCTATAAACTTTATTAGCAATTAGGCACTGGTTCCCCGTAGGAGTCGTAACTTCCAAATCAAAAGGTAAGAAATCATACTTTACATCTATACCCTTCATAAAGTTAGGATCTACGAATGAATGGGTTACTCCGGAATCAATTAAAACCCTAGTTAGGCGATGAAAAACGGGGGATCGTACCTTCCACCACTTCGATTGGGTTATAGATTTGCTGGTTGTCTAAGGATAAACCCTAACTGGCACTTTTGGTCAGCTCACTCCAGCACTCGACTGCTTTGAAGCAGACCTCATTAGGGCAACTCGAGATCTGATGCTCGGCACTACCACAGAGCAAACACTTTCCTTGTTTTCTCCAGCACTCGGCCTCGATGTGGTTAAACTTGTCATAATATCCACAAGTCACACGAGGAGTCACGGTCTGACCAGCTTGAGAATTTTCTTTTCGCTGACCTCACCCACTCTGATTTTCTTTCGGTGGGGCTACCCTTGATGGAGCTCCTCCTGATTTTTCGGGCATTCTCACTCCTCCAGCCCCTCTTCCCATCTTAAGGGGTTGGGTAAACTTCTCAGACAGTTCAGGGATATTGCTTGGATTACCCCTCTTTCTAGCGTGAAAGGCTTTGAATTGGAACTTAGCATTCTCTACCCTCTGTGTCTTATCCAAGGCATCCATTAAAGTGGTGATCTGGGCTGCAGCTAGGGATTCTTGGATTTCTATATTTAACTCTTGAATGAATCTCCTTATCCTTTTGCGCTCCGTGACCACTAGCTTAGGGGCAAATTTGAAAAGTTTGGTGAACCGTTCCTCATACTCGACTACACTTAGCAACCCTTGTTTCAAGTTAATAAAGTCATCCTCCCTCTTTTCTTGTATCATTGGCGGGAGGAACTTGGCATTAAACTCCCTTTCAAAATTTGCCCAAATCCAGGGGGTTTGTTCTCTTTCCCATTTCGCCCTCACAACATTCCACCATGAGTGCGCCGCTCCCTCGAACTGAAAAATGACGAAGTTCACCTGCCTCTCCTTGGCATAATCTAGGGCGGCAAAGATTTTCACCATCCTTTCAAACCAATTTTCTGCAGTTTCGGGATCCGATCCTCCGCGAAATCTAGGTGGGGCGAACTTCAGGAAACGCTCTAGGGCACTATCGTCACGCCTCTCTTGGTTTCTAGGCGGGTTGACCGAATCAGGGCCTTGGCGCTCAGCTAGACGCTCAAGGACATCAGTTATGCGGTTAAGGGCCGTAGCCACTTGGTCACTCCTTTCATTCTTAGGATTTTGGTTCGGACCAGTCGCTGATCCCTCATCTCTCTCGGGAGTGCGGAGTTGCCGAAACCCACGCCCACGATCCCGTCCGCGTCCTCGCCAATCCATATTTAACAAGAGTCTAAACGCATAATTAAAAGAGGAAAAATAAGTATAGAAATTTAAAAGCATATGCAAGTTGCAAGAACACTTTAAAATTAAAGCATAATTCTTTATATAAACTAAAAGTCATGTTACAAGTCAAGAGTGCATAAAACAAGTCAATAATGTCAAATACAAGATATAGGCATCCAAGTGCCTCAAAATATAGGGGTACATGTAACAAAATATAAAAGGCCTGAATGCGAGGATCATTGCTTCTAAGTCCTTACCAAAAGTCAAAAGATCAGATGATCACTAGTATAAGTGGACCGAACTAGTAGACCCCACATCCTCAGAAGAATCCTCCTCGGGATCCTTCTCCATGGACTCTATCTCCTCCTCATCACCAGGGGTAGCATCCTCAGGTCCTCCTCCACCCATGATCTCCTCTATGTGATCGGCCATGGTTACACACTCCGCCATAATGCCGTCCACACAGTCCCTCACCTCCTCTACAATCCGAATAAGGTGCCATCGATCGCCTAAAACTGAGCGTGGGAGGGGTCAGTCCTCTGACGCTCCTCGAGAACCCTAGTCTCCAACTCCTGAATCCTGGAGGCTTAGGCCTCCATAGTGGTCCTCATCTCCTCTCTCTCTACTCGAGCTACCCTGAGGTCATTGGTCAACCGTCTCCTCTCCTCAACTACCCCTAACACCACGTGGTTAGGGTAGGAGAGCTTCTCTCGGCACGGACACGTCCTAACCCACCTGGCGGGTGACCACCGAAGGGGGGGTCCGCCTCCGATCATACGAAATTGAATCACTGGGGGAGGTCCCTCGATCCTATCACTGTCACTGCCACTGTCCATTTCCTACAAACAACCCACAAAACTAAAGGTTAGATCCTTAAAATCACTGGGGTCATTGAAAGATTTAATTTAAGGTTTATCACGGATTTCTATGACCAAAAGTTCACAACTAAGAACTCCTAACACTATTCCAAGTATTTCAAACCTAGCGCTCTGATACCAATTGTGACTCCCCCACCTCTCCCTAGGGCGAACTCTAGGGTATCAGTGGGGCGTCTGTCCAACTCTCGTCAGGACTCACGCACTCATTCTAACTTAATAGAGAACCACAAGTCAATCATAGATTTAGGATGAAAGGAATACTTCAAATATACAAGCCAAATTCTTCTAAGGCTACTATTTACAATAATTACAATCCAAAAACCCAAGTATAACAAAATTTACACTTCAAATGTCTCCAATGTCATGCAAAATAGTCACTAGTTTCAACCAAAAACCACTAGTCTAGAGTCCCCAACTTTCATTTCCAAACCCTATTAAGGAAAACAACTTAGGATGAGCTAACGCTCAATGAGGTCAAGAAAATCAAGCAAGCAAGTAAGTGGCACAAATTAAACCAAATATCACACTTAAAAGTGACTTAACATGAAATTCATTTAAATGCACAAATAGAAAGTAAAATACAAGTAGAAAGGATACAGGAGCTCTCAGGAGCTATTTCCGCGTCTCGGCTGGTTCAAGCCATCTTTGGTTGACCCTCCATCAACTCAAGTAGCAACACGTCCGTAGAGCTCCACTTACTTCCCCCATCCACCATATCACCCACTCGAATCCGGAACCAAACAAGCACGAGGTGGCAATACTATTCGAGTATGCCAAGCAAGATCTCAAAAGATCAAGCCATAACATTTCCCAAGATTCACCAAGTTTCTCGACTAAGGCCTTGCCGGCTTGAATTACGAGATTAGCCAATGGATTGGGGCGTCCCCACAAGTACAATTGGTCAATGAGACAACGCTCCAATCGACTTAGAATTGATCATAGCACTGAGTCGGGATGAGAAGCACCTCCCACCCGAATAGGGTGTGGTACATGTTGCCACTCAGTACTCATGAGTCAAAACATGTTCGAGTACAAATGCAAGTCATACAAATTCTAATTTCAAGTAGCAAGCATTTAAGAGGAAGAGAACAAGAGCGATAAAGTACACCCTCGCCTCGGTAAGTTCACAAGAATCTCATAGCACTTGTACAAATATTATTTCAATCATAGCAACATGAAGCATGTACTTGACACTCACCAAAAGTCAAGGTCAAAGCAAGAGCAAAAGCAAGAGGTCAGACGAGCTCTTCGGTGTCCACGTGACCACCTGAAACATGCACAATCACGGTTATCTAGGTATTTGATTCAGGCTAATAAGAAAATATCCTCTTGCTACCCACACTCAAAAGCTACAAGGTGAAGTCGAATTAAAAGAGATTTTCTCGCTTAATTACTGACATAATACTCAAAGGGGACTCAAAAGTCATTTCGAGTGGCAAGAAATTTCAATTTTAAAAGAGAAGTACCATACTTAATTTTTTTAGCACGAAAATCGAGGAAAGGAAAATTATTTTTCCTATCTTAAAACTTCTAATTCTATACCCAAGTTTTAGAATATAAATGAGCATTCATGTTTTTTAAACTTATGAAGTCAAAATCTATCAAAACGTTACTTATTTTATAGTAAATATTGAAGTTAAAAACTCCAAGTTTCAAATATGAAACTAGTGAAATTCTACAAGAATTACTCTAGTTAAAACGCTCAATTTTATGGTTCATTTTCATGAAAACTAAGGGCATAAGACTAGAAGGTGAAATCCATTTCTCAAGTATGAAATGAGATGCAAATAATCGAGTAGGTTGTGTGACGCCCCCACTTCTCCCTAGGGCGAACCCAAGGGTATCGGCGCGACGCCCGCCTAACTCTTGCTAGGACTCACTACAAGACGAATTCAAACTTATGAATAACAATCAACAATAAGAGTCGAAACTACAAAGAAAAGGTCGCTTCCTTAATAAGTATTCAATTCTTACATTACAAGATACCAAGTACATCACTTTCCCCAAAATATACGACTTCCAAAAGTCATCTAATCAATTACATTCAAAACCCTAATCAAAAGTGCATCAAGTCGGCTTCTCCATAACTCTTTCCATTTCGGCTCCTATTAAGGAAAACAAATCTAATGGGATGAGCTAATGTTCAGTGAGGCCAAGAAAAGCATGCAAAACACATAGTTCAAATAACAATAGCACTTATACGAGAACTAAAGCTATAACATTCAAGTAGTTTAGAATTAACAGTAAAACACACTTGAGAAGGATACGGGAGCTCTCAGGAGCTATATTCCACTTGCTTTGCCAATGCTCGATCCAATACCTCTACGAGCTGACACTCCGTCAGCCGGGGTAGGTTATAAGTCCGTAGAACCCCACTTACTTTTACTCCCGATCACCGTTACACCCCCTGCTCCGGACCCGCACTTCTTTTATATAAGGCGATACTACTCGAGTATGCCAAGCGAGATCTCTCAAATAGATCAAGTTTATAAATTTTTCTCATGGCTCACCAAGCGTCACGACCAAGCCCATGCCGGCTTGAGTCGCAAGGTCGGCCGATGAGTTTGGGCGTCCCCCACTATTATAAATATAAGTCGAGGAGATTCACTCCAATCGACATTGATTCAAAACATAGTATAATTAACTATTGCAACATTTCACTTTATTCACTTAGCAAATTCACTTCATACAATTCAAATATAATTCACTTAAAAGAGAATGAGTGCCCATAAAGTACACACTCGACTTGACACTTTCAAAATACTCAATTAATGAGAACAATTAAGCACGTAGCAACACTTCATATACTTAACACTCACCAAGTCAAAAATGGGTAAGTGAGCAAATAAGTCTTCAGGCGTCCACTCCGAGATTCTCTTGAAGATCCTTTTGAGCGCATGAAAAATAACGATTTTCTATCATTCACAACCATGCATCAACCAAGGATGAATGTACACTTGTTTAGAACTTAAGACAATGTCTTAAAGTGAACTTTAATTGCTAAAAATCGAGATTCGAAAGTGAGGATTTAAAGTCTCAAGAGAAACTTGCCTCTCCCATGAAATCGGGTTTAAAACGGTCTATCGATATCAAAAAGAAAGTAACAAGTTCTTAAAAACTCATTCCCTAAGAAATCGGGAAATTTCAGCTTTGCGCGACAATATTTGAAAAATCAAATCTTGAGTTTGGCATGTCCAAAAATGGAAAACTTTATACCGTCGGAAACTAGGTTCGAAGTACTAAAAGTTCCTAGAAGGTACTTTTCCAAGATTTCTAAACGAAAAGTACTCATTTTTCAACTCAAAGTTTTAGTTCCAAGAAAACAGGTTTGAACCAGTCTTGGTTTTCCAGCCATCTTTGGAAATTCGAAAAAATTCACAGAAAGTGTATCAGCCCTTGAAATTCGTAACACAATAAGAGTTCAAAACAAGGTTTCAAACAAAACAAATGGAACTAAATTCAGAGTTTTGAGAAAACAAGATATCACAGCCTAAAGTCGGTTGCTTTTCACTACTTGAACAGTGAATTTCCATATTTGACAAGCAATCTTTGGAACATCATTTGGGTATCAAAATGGCATTGAAATTACACCAAATTTGGTACACTTGAACTCCTATATATGGAATACCTCTCTATCAAATTTTAGGTGAAAAATCACATGGGAAAGCAGTTAACGAAACGACCAAAGTTTGTGAAATATTTCAAAGCAAATCTGCCATCTCACTCTTTCTTCTTTTTCAAAGGTTTTGTCCAATGAAATCAAACCACAATCCACTCCATTTTTGAAACCAAGGTTCCAAAAACATTAATAAGTAGTTGATGGTAATTGACATTAAAATTTTCGAAACAAAACATCCCAAAACAGGTTTGACCATTCGGCCAACAAGAAAGAGAAAGGTTTCCAGTTTTCCAGCTTTGTTGTACTTTTGAAATCAGACCACATCTCACTCAATAAAAGTTCAAATTAAGAATGGTTTATGGCATTGTAAACTAGGTTCAAAATACTACATTTCATCAGAAAGAGCCGTTTCCAAAATCAGTTCACAAGTGAGAGAAAATCGAGCCACAAGATGCAGCTTCTCCATTCCTCTCGGACAGACAGTCACAACAGGACAGTCAACTTTGTTGAATCACTACAGTTCAAACTAGCAGGTGATTTTTATACCGTTAGAAAGCTACGAATGTCTAGTTTCAAAGGCCACAAACGGCACTCGATTTTGACTTTTGTACAAAGAGATATGTTCAAGCAAAGAAGTACTGTTCGGCTGTCTTGAACACCATTTCCAGTTTTCTTTCTTTTTCGAAAACCTAGTTTTGAGCAACCAAATCAAATGATTTTTGGAAGATATTTTGTACACGCAATATACAACATATATCCATCAATTTCACAATCAAACAAGCATCAAAATTTTAAATTAAAACAGAGCAACAAGGACAGAAATTTTCGACCAGCTTGTTCCTCACCAATTCCTTCGATTTCTCTCCACTTTCTAACCGAAATCAACTCACTTAACATATAAACAACCATAATCAAGCAACAAATCCTCAAGGCAGCTACCTAAAGGTCTCATCAAGTCCACTAGCCTAGAGATTAAAACAAGAAATGAAACTCCTCAAGTCCTCTAACCTAGTTTCTTGCTTAGGGTTACCCATGCCAAACTAACCATGATCCTTGAAGAAAATGGAAAGATTAGAAGAGTTAAAGGGTTACCTCTAACCCCTAGATGAAAAATCAGATTTTTCAACCACAAATCCTCCAAGAAACTCCACAAGATGTTGTCTTTCTTCTAGTTGATATGAAATTTCAAGTGAGTAGGAAGTTGGGTGATGAAAGTGAGTAAGTTTGAAGCTAAAAGAGATGGAGTTTTTGTGATGCCCCCACTTCTCCCAAGGGCGAACCCAAGGGTATCGGCGGGACGCCTGCCCAACTCTCGCCAGGACTCGATACAATTTCAATTCAAGTTTAAGGATAAATAACCGAATAATAAAAGTCGAAGGTATAGAGAAAAATCGCTTCCTTAATAAGTATTCAATTCATACATTTCCAGATACCAAGTACATAACTTTCCCCAAATATACAACTTTCAAAAGTCATTTAATCAATTAAATTCAAAACCCTAATCAAAAGTGCATCAAGTCGGCTTCTCCATAAATCCTTCCATTCCGCCACCTGTTAAGGAAAACAAAGCTAATGGGGTGAGCGAATGCTCGTGAGACCAAGAAACACACATGTAAACACGTAGTCCAAGTAGCAACAATATTTACATAGCAAACACAGCAAGTAATCTGTAAAGTTCGAGTAATTAACATTTCAAGTAAGAAAATTAAACAAAAACAATTCAGGGATACTGTAGCTCTCAGGAGCTAAATTCCACGTAACCAAGTCAACGTTTTGATCAATTCCATGTTGACACTCCGTCAACCACATAAGTATCAAATCCTGTAGATACACCACTTTCATCGAATCCCGTCACCGTTACACCCCCTTACCTGGCCCGCTCGTCAAGATTTTGATATTACTCGAGTATATCATGGCAATACTACACGAGTATGCCAAGCAAGATCTCTCCAATAGATCAAGTTTCGTGTTTGCTCATGGTTTACTAAGCTCCTCGACCAAACCCATGCTGGCTCAATTCGCAGAGTTAGCCAACGAGTTTGGGCATTCCCCGAGTACGAATATAAGTCGAGGAGGTTCACTCCGCTCGACAACACAACATGCACAATGATTACGAGTATAATAGTCGATAAGATTCCCCCAATCGACTTTAAAACCAAGTTTAATACAAATTGAGTTCGAGTAATCACGTAATAAGTCAAGTAGCAAGTTGAGCACAGGAGAGCGAGTGCGGTAAAGTATACACTCGTCTCATCAAATGATATTCACGTATTTAAGCAAGGTAAATCAAGTAGACACAACGATTCATGCACTTGACACTCACCAAGTCAAAACAAAAGTGAGTGAGCGAGCAATTAAGCCTTTAGGCATCCACTTCGAGATTCTCTTGAAGATCTCCTTGAGCGCCTGAACAAATAACAAGTACTTTCACTCACAACCATGTATTAACCAATAACGAAGGTACACTTATTTAGACTAAGTCCATGTCTCCAAAGAGAACCTTAAACATTCAAAAATCGTGGTTCAAAAGTGAGGATTTATTAACACAAAAGAAACTGATTTCCTCCATGAAATCGAGTTTAAAACGATCAATCAATATCAAAGGATAGGGAAAATTTTCCAAAAAACTCACCTCTCATCAAGTCGGAAAATTTCAGTTTTGCGCGTCATATTTTGAAAAATCCGACCTTGCATTCAGCAGGTCCAAAAATGGAAAAATTTATACCGTTGGAATCTTGGTTCGGAGTACTAAAATTTCCTAGAAGACACTTTTCCAATATTCTACACGGGAAGTATTCATTTTTCGGCTCAAAGTTTCATTTCCTAGAAGACAGGTTTGAACTAGTCTTATTTTTCAGCAATCTTTGGAAATTCGGCATAATTCACAAAAAGTGAATCAGCCCTTGAAATTTGTAACAAAATAAGAGATCCAAACAAGGTTTCGAACACAAGAAACGGAACTAAATTCGGAGTCTTGAGTATCTAGATATAGCAGTTCAAAGTCGGTAAATTTTCACTACTAGAACAGTGAATTTCCAGATTTAAAAAGCTATCTTTGTAGCATCATTTGGATATCGAAAGGTTGTTGAAATAACACCAAATTTGGTACACTTAAATCTCTATATGTGGACTACCCCTGTTTCAAATTTCACACAAAAAATTGCGTGGGAAGGCAGTTAACAAAACGACTAAAGTTCGTAAAATGTTTCAAGGCTAATCTGCCTTCTTGCTTTTATTTCCTTTCCAAACATTTTGCACAATGAAATCATTCCAAATTCGATCCATTTTTGAAACCAAGGTCCTAGAGACCTTTAATAAACACTTGATGGTTGATTGACATCAAAATTTTCGAAATAAAACATCCCACAACAAACTAGACCAGTCGGCCAGCAAGAAGGAAAAGCTTTCCAGTTTTCCAGCTTTATTGCACTTTGGAAATCAGATCACATCTCACTCAATACAAGTTCAAATTAGGAATGGTTGGTGGAGTTGGAAACGAGGTTCAAAATGATTCAATTCATCAGAAGGAAACATTTCCAAAATCAGTTCACAAGTAGTTCAAATTCATGCCACAAGTTGCAACTTCTCATTTCCTCTCGGACAGAAATTCATAACAGTGCAGCAAACTTTGACGAATCACTACGGATGACTCAAAATGAACTAGATGGTGATTTTTATACCGTTAGAAAGCTACGGATGTCTAGTTTTGAATGCCACTAACAGCACTCAATTTTGAATTTTTTACAAATAGATATGTTCAAACAAAGAAGTACTGTTCGGCATCCTGTTTACCATTTCCAGGTTTCTTTAAATTTCGAAAATCCAAGTTTTGTTCAACCAAATGAAACGATTTTCGGACGACACTTTGTACACACAATATACCACATATAGCCATCAATTTCACAGCAAAACAAGTACCAAAAATTCGAAACAACCACAGAACAACAAGGACAGAATTTCGGCCAGCTTGCACTTCCAACTTTTCCTTCACTTTCTAACCGTATTCATCTCAAATAACACATAAACAACCGCAATCAACTAATTACACCTCAAGTCAGCTACCTATAATCCACCTCAAGACCGCTAACATAGTGATTAAAGCAAGAAATGAAACACCTCAAGTCTGCTAGCCTATTTCATGCTTAGGGTTTTCAAACCCATGCAAATCCAACCACTAAACTTCGATTAAATGGAAAGATTAGAAGAGTTGATGGGTTTACCTCTAACCCTTGATGAAACCAGAAATTTTCACCACAAAACTTCCAAGAAATTTCCACTAGATGATGTCTTCCTCCAAACTAAAGTTAATCTCCAAGTAGTTTTGAAGTTGGGTGCAAATTTGGAAGTGAAATGGAAGCAAGAATTGAGCAAGTGAAGTGAAGCTTTTTCCTCCTTTCTTCCTTGGGTGTTCGGGCCGACCAAGAGAGAGGGAGAGAAGGGTTTTGTGTGTTGTGAAGGTTGGTGGATGAAGTGTGTTAAGCAAGCCAAGTTAAAAGTGAAAAAGTCAACTCGCAATAGTGCGCGCATAGTGTTCCGTACTACCACTTTTCTCTCTTGTTTGCTTCACTTGTGCACTAATCCTCAAATGTAATCCTTTAACACTATAATTATTCACTCTCAGTAGTCTAGTATAATTTTCTTAAATTTTCACTTAGCCATTTTGACACGAAATACGCGAACTTCCGATTTACTCGCGATAAGGCGAAATTTAAAAGCGATTCATGTAACGATAATATAATTAACCAATACTAGGGTAAATAATTATAAAAATAACTATTTTAAGAATAAAAACATGAGTCCTCACAGTTTTCTTCCCCCTTTCTTCCTTGGAGTGTTTGGCCGAGAGAGATGAGGGGTTTGAGTTGTGAATCTTGTCGTGGAAGCTTGGAAGAAAAGTTGCTTTAAGTTAGGTACAAAAGTCAACTTTGAATAGTATTCAAATAGTGAGGTGCACTACCACTTTTCTCTCGATTTTGATACACTCATGTACTAATCCTCCAATGTAATTCCTTTAACATTGTAATTACTCACTCTTAGTAGTCTAGTATTAATTTCTCAAATCTCCAATTAGTCGCGCGGTGCGACTTTCGAGAAACTATTGACACACGCGATAAAGCGAAAATTTGAACTTACTCACCTCTAATCTTTCAATTAACTTTTCTTAGTCTACTATTGATCATTCTTAATTCTCCAAGATTATTGCACTCTCGAATCGAATATTGTCTCGAAAAACGTGTATTCGCTATTTCTTACTAGACGAGCCACAGAAAAATTAATTTTGCTAATGGGACGTTTTAAAAATATAAATGAGACCTTGTTCTATGTAATTAGTTTTAAAATGGTTGAAATAAATTATTCGGAGAAAACGGGTGAATAAATAATTAAATAAGGCAGTAAAATAGAATTAAAAGTAAGTAAAATTCGGGTCCTCACAGGTTGGGCTTAAAACTTAGAAAATGCTTCCAAGCCACTTTGGAGCTTTTATCACTTTATAAGGAAAGTTTCAGTTTTGACAATGTTCTTTGAAAAATCATATCTTGAGTTTCATAAGTCCAAAAATTGCAAATCTTACACCGTTGAAAAATAGATTCAATGAGGTAAAACTCTTTAGAAGACATGTTTTCTCGATTCAAATCAGAAACCAGTCAAATTTTAGTTCCAAATCGCTGCTTTAGTAAGGATAGGGCAAAACAGTCTTGAATTTCAGTGAAGTTTGGAAATTTGTCAAAATTCATAGAAATCGAACTAGCCCTTGAAATTCATACCACTGAAAGAACTTCAAGTCTATATTCAAATGCAACAAATAGAACTCAATTTGGATTTTTCTACACCAAGATAAAACAATTTTTTGAAAGCTAGTTTTTGAAACTTGGTTCACGAAATTCCAGCTTTGGAACACTCGACACAGTTTCTAAATCAGGTCATAACTAAGGCTACACAAGTCCAAAATTAGCATGGTTTAGGGCATTGAAAACTAGATTTAAAGTACCAAAAATCATTAGAAGAAACTGTTTTCAAATTCATTTCGTAAGGGGAGTGAAAATGAGTTACCAACTGCAGTTGTGCTAGTCTCGCGGTTAAAACAGTGAGTGAAAACAGCCAAATTTGCTGGTTCACTGCGACTTATAGAAAATGAACTAGCAGGTGCATTTTATACCGTTAGAAAGCTCTCGGAGTTTAGTTTCACATGCCACAAACAGAACTTGACTTTGACTCCGGTACGAAAACTTATGTGCTGTTTAGTACACACTAGTCGGCTGCACTGATCAGAAATTTTCAGGTTTGATTTCTTCCATTTGACTTAACTTTAACTCATTCAAATGAAGTAATTTTTGGAAGACAATTTACACACACATAACCCAACATGTAACATGTGACGCCCCCACTTCCCCCTAAGGCGAACCAGAGGGTATCCGCGGGACGCCTATCCAGCTCTCGCCAGGACTTAAGGCAATATGCGTTCAAGCTTAATGAAAACTAGCCATCCACGAAGTAGAGTAAGAAAATGAAAAACTTTCAAATTTAACAATATATAATAATCATCCAATCCTTACATCGGATTTCCAAAAGTTACATCCAATCCCAAATTATACAATAATCCAGAGTCTAGCCAAGTACATTGAAAACCCTAATACAAAAGCACGTCACAAGGGGTTCTCTTCGAGTTCATTCCAATCCATTCCTGTTAAGGAAAACAAATCTACAGGGTGAGCAAAACACTCGTGAGGCCAAGAACACACATGCAAGCACGTAGTCCAAGTAACATGCCCAAATAATAGGTCAATTGATAAAGTGCGAGGAATAAACAATTTCAATGAAATGTAAACAGAAACAATTCAAGGATATGGTAGCTCTCAGGAGCTAAGTTCCACTTGCTTTGCCAAGGTCATTCATATACCTTCCCGCGATGACTCTCCGTCAACCGGGTCGGTATTTCAAATCCGTAGATCTTCACTTCCTTCTCATCCGTCCACCGTACACCGCACCGGCCCAAACGACATTTGTAAGGCGATACTCCACGAGTATGCCAAACGAGACCTCTCCAATAGGTCAAGCATATTATGTAATTCTCATGGCTCACCGAGGTTCCCGACCAAGCCCATGCCGGCTCGAGTCCCAAGGTCGGCCTATGAGTTTGGGCGTCCCCTATGTAACATTTGGGTGTCGAGGAGATTCACTCCAGCGACGTATGCAGCCATAGCATATAAATTCAGATCATTCAAACATTTGATATTTCCAAGCATTTGGTAATTCAAGCATTTGATATATTTCAGCATTTCAGGCATGAGTTATTCATTTCAAATGAGAACGAGTGCGATAAAGTACACACTCGGCTCTATTTTCAAAGTCCCAAGTTATGGATAACAAATTAGCATGTATTAAGTTCACAGGAGTTCAAGTAGACATGCACGTGACACTCACCAAGGAATTCAAGTAGAACGTCACTAGAGGTTCAAGCGTTCACCGTGGGATCCTCTTGAAGGTCCTCGTGGGTGCCTAAACAATTAAATAATAATCCATCACTTATATCCCTAAACATCGAGGAAGATTGTACACTTGCACAATCTAAGAAAATTCTCGTGAAAATGAGCCCTATTTATACGTAAATCAAGGCTCAAGGTGGGGTTTTAAAGCACAAGAGAAATCAAGTTTTCACCTTTGAAATCAGGTGTAAAACGTTCAAATGATATCGAGGAGAAAAGGAGAATTCGAAAAAACTCCATTTCGTTAAGTTTAAAAAATTTTCAGATTTGAGGGGTATTCTTGGAAATATCATAACTCTCTCTCCGTAGGTCAAAAATTGGAAAACTTGGTACCATTGGAAACTTCTTCCAAAGTACTAAACGTTCCTAGAAGACACTTTTCTATGATTCCTAACCGAAGATATTCAAAAATTAGTTCCAAGTTGCTGTTTTAACTTGCGAGACAGTTTTGAGATTGGTTTTTCGCCAACTTTGAAAATTCGGAAAAAATCACAGAATTCGATCTAGCCTCAGAGTGATTGGGTTTTCCACAATACCCACAAGTGACTTGAGAGGTTACAGCTGAACCAGTAGAAGGCGCTCCCTTAGCTTGGGTCGGCCTACTATGACCTCCTCTAGATAAATGTGATACCCCGACTTTTAGGATAATTTGTTTTTTAGTCTCAACGAGAATATTATGGTGTCTTTATTTTATTTTCGTTTTAAGACATTGTTTTGTTTTAAAGACTAGAAACCCTACTTGTACGCAAAACCCTAGTTTTGCTTGTGACTAACAAGTTTTCCTTAAATCCCTCATATTTTACTTAAAACCCTAATTTTAATCTATGGAGTTGCAAAATCCCTTATATTTTTCTTAAAATTTCCTTTAATTTGAAAATTATTACTTTACAATAGCTTTACTACACATTCACCTCCTAAATAGCTACAAATAATTATAGAATCAAGGGTTTCCGTTTTACTTTCATCGCTACGACAAACTAGGGTTTTTACGTCTTTTCGTAGTATAAATAATCGGTACGAAACGTGTACTAAATTTAGTGATTAAGAGTATATTTTAGATGATATTACACGTGTGATTAGAAGTGATAATATAAGTTTGTGAATTAGGGGTTAAAACCCTAGTATAGGCATTTTAGAGAAAATCGGCTTGAGCCGACGGATACCGTTCACTACTGACTGAGCACACTTTGACTACCACTTTCTTACTAGAACATATTCATGATATCAGTGCAAAATATCAGCCCTTAAATAGCTCTTATTGGCTGAAATATTTGACTAGGAAAAGAAAGGAAAAGACAAAAAAATTAGATGAAATCTTAAGGTGCCAAGTGGATGGCATCCACCTAACTTTGACCCAAACTAAGTCTAACCTTCTTAAATCTTCTAGGACTCCATTTTCTTTCATTTTTTCTCATTGTGGCCGAAATCAAGAAGAAAAAAAGGGGAGAAACCACTACTTCATACCACCTTGATTTCTAGCTAAATTGAGTGAAAAACAAGATTTCAAACCGATTAATCTTCTAGTTGAGAGCTTAGAAACCTTGGTGTGCCAAAGTTTTGAAAGGAAAGGTGAAGGATTTGCACTTGTAAGCATCTTAAAGAGGTATTAAAGCTCTCTTCTTTTATTGCTTCTCTACCCTTGCCTAATTTTGTAGAACAACCTATATTTGTGGCTAATGATAGTTATTTCCATGGTTTTGAGGCTTATGGTGGTTTTTGTTTGAGTTAGGGTCTTTATTTGAGTTAGGATTTTGGAGTTTTTCAATCATAAATCCTGTTATTTAGATGGTATATGGTGTTTATAATCTTGTTTTGGAGGTTGAAGTAATGATTCAAGTTAGAAAAGTGAAGTTTGCACTATGAATTCATAAAATTCCAGATTTGAACTTCCCTGTTCTATTCGGCCATGATGGAGGCCTAATTGGACTTAGCTCAAAACATGAAAGTTATATAAAATGATGTTATTAAGCTTCCTATAAAATTTCAGCTCAATCGGAGCATTTTAGAATGTAAAATGACCGAAATACCCTTACTGCCACAAGCTGCAATTCGTAAACAGTTTTGTGAATTCACCAGTTTGGGCTGCGTTTTTCACCCTGATTCGTATCCAATTAGCTTTTGACCAAAACACAAAACTTGTATCACTATGTTTTATCTTTCCAACGCTTCTGAAAACACCCCAAACGGAGTTGTGTAGCCTGAGTTATTTCCGGTTAAAGTCAGTGCTGACAACCAGACTGATCATGAACCTTTGGAGCTGTGATTGGAAACTTCGACTTAGATAAACTATAAATTAGGTTAAGTGGCCTTCATGAAAGTTGTTCCCCCCTATCTTAGCTTCGAAATGGTATAAGGTTCATCCTGATTCGATAACCATAGCTCCGGTTATGACTAAA
This sequence comes from Coffea humblotiana, assembly GCA_023065735.1. Taxonomy (NCBI): domain Eukaryota; kingdom Viridiplantae; phylum Streptophyta; class Magnoliopsida; order Gentianales; family Rubiaceae; genus Coffea; species Coffea humblotiana. Next base: position 19,297,402 of record CM041216.1, read on the forward strand.
ATACTACGAGATGCCAAATCTGCCATTTAGCTTTTGTCTTCAAAATTGATATTTGCTTGTACTATTGCACTTGTGTTGTACTTGGATGATTTTGGAGCCTAATGGAAGGGCTATTGTGGTAACCTTACTTGTGTGTATTGTGGGGCTGAATTAAGGAAAAGAAGGAAGCCATAAATGGCTGGAAATTTGGTAAACACAAAGGGCGTGCTGCCCAAATTTATACGCGAGATTTAAGTAGAGTTACGCTTATCTTGAGTAAGACTTTGAGGACGAATCTAACTCGATTTGTCTAGGTTATTCGAGTTTTCTTTTGTGGAGATATATAAGTTGAATTTCGGCCGAAACTTGTACCCTTGGAATTTACAACTGATAGAAATACGTTTCTTTCATTTCTTCGACCCAAACGGCATTTTTCACATATAATGGCTTCAAAATTTCACCGTTTGAAAAGTGATCAAGGGTTTTACGAATAGTCTCTAAATAAGTCTCAATTACTTGATTCTCATTAAACGAAATGTTTAAGTTTCGAGCCTTAGTTACTTTTCAATGCTCTTAAACAATATTTTCTCGCAGATTTGAACTCCAAGAGCGGAGTAATACCCAAAACCAACGTGTAAAGGCACTGCATCTGTTGGTGAGTGCTTCCAAATACCTGATTGAACTTGACACTTGTTTTCAATACTTGACCAATATGATCGAATGAAATGTGATTGGTATGGTCGGGCAAGGGTGTACTTTATCGCACTTGCCCTAATGTGATATGTACTTGTTTATTGGTGCAATCGACTTGATATACTTGTGTTTGACTTGTAAGTGCGGAGCGGCAGTATGTACCATACTCGATCCGAGTGGGAGGTATTTCTCAATCCCGTCTCCGTACTTTTATCTTGATTCAATCGATTGGAGATGTTATCTCATCAATTTCTTGGGAACCCAAACCCCACTGGCTAGTTAATCGAGTCGAGCCGGCAAGGGCTTGGTCGATTAGATAACGAACCATGGGTATCTAGTGTTGTCGAGTGGAGAGTTACCTCCTCGACTAATCGGTATACTCGAGTATTACCACCAGTGTTTATTGTGGAGTTCGGGCCCGGTAAGGGGGTTGGTCGGTGGACGGAGGTTGGAGTTAAGTGGTGTTCTACTGGATTAGTTTCCTCATTTGAAAGTTGACGGAGTGTCAACTACCAATCGATCAAGCTATGGTGGAGCCGATACATGAGCAACTGTATCCTTATTGTGAAATGTGAATAGTTATTATTTGGCTATATGAAGTATGATTACTCACTTCTTGACCTGTCTTGAACACTATTTCACTATTGTGCTGCTTATGCGTTATTTGATGATTAAATTGATATTTGGAACCTCACTGGGCTTTTAGCTCATTCCACGCCATTTGTTTTCCTTACAGGGGGTACGAGTGAGGCAAGAGTTGCAACGACTAGTGTAGTCTAGAAATTTTGAGTTTTGAAGTTGTACTCTGTGAGAACCCGAAAAAGAAAAAAAAAAAAACAAAAATCCGGTTTTAGGGTTTTAGGGTTTTATCGGTTTCCCGTGCGCACATTTTCTATATTTTCTTTATTATATTCATTTTATACATGTTTTATAAGTAAATATAGTATTTAAGTCATTTTTCTAGTATAAGTGAGTTCACGAGAGATTTGGAGCCAATAGCGGATGTGGGACCCGTTAGGGCGTTAAGTGAGAGAAATTCGGCCAATTAGGTTAAGTTGTGCAGTAAGGCATTTAATTACTGAGTGCTAAGAGATAATCAGAGGTTGGTTAGATGCTTAGTTATTAGTAAGCTAAAGGATAAGGAAAAGATCAAAAAAAGGTGACACGTGTCGCATTTCTATTGGGCCAAGTTTTGCCTAACTTTCTTACAACTTTACTAAAGCTAAAAATTGACCAAAATCATCTTCATTTCCTAAGCATCTTGGCCGAAATTTTTGAGGGAAAAAAAGGAAAGAAGCCTTCAACTTTTCTTCCAATTTCTTGTCCAAATCTCAAAATCCAACCGATAAAACTTCGAATCTCTCCGTAGAAACAACTTATTAAGGGAGATCAAAGGTGTTTGTGGAGTAATTTTGCAAAGAGAAGCCCTAAGTTGCTACCTTTCTTGGTGATTGAGGTATATTGCTTAGAACTTCAATTTTGTCCATAATAATTGCAAAGTAGTGGCTTATGTCGGTTAAGGAGCTTAGTTTATGGATGAATTTGTGGTTTAAAGTAAAGTTAGGTGAATTTCTTATTTTCTTGGGAATTTTTCTGTTTTCATATGATAATTATTGTTGGCTTGGATTGATGGCTTAATATGGTATAGAATTGAAGCTATTATGCGTTACTTGTGGTTAATTGCGGAAATTTCAGCTTTATGTGGAAAAATTCCAACTTAGGGTTTCTATGGTAGTAATCTGCCCTGTTTTTGCACTGTATGTTCGACCTTGAGAGAGACCGAATTAGCCCTTGCTCAAAACATGAAAGTTGTAGGTATTTGAGTTAGCTAACTACTGGTAAAATTTCAGCTCAATCCGAGCACCGAAACTTGCGAAATTACCGAAATACCCTGACAGTTATAAGCTGCAATTCGTAAACAGTTTTGTGAATTCACCAGATTGGGCTGCATTTTTCACCCTGATTCGTATCTAATTAGTTTTTGGCCAAAACACAAGACTTGTAGCCATATGTGTTAGCTTTCTAAATCCTCTGAAAACACCCCAAACGGAGTTGTGTAGCCTGAGTTATTGCCGGTTAAAGTCAGTGCTGACAACTAGACTGATCTTAAACTTTTGGATCTGTGATTGGCAAATTCGACTTAGATAAGCTATAAATTAGGTTAAGTGGCCTTCATAAAAGTTGTTCCCCTCTGTCTTAGCTTCAAAATGGTATAAGGTTCACTCCGATTCGATAACCATAGCTCCGGTTGTGACTAAAATGCTACGAAATGCCAAATCTGCCATTTAGTTTTGTTTTCAAAACTGATTTCCAATGATACTTTTGCACTTGAGTGGTACTGGGATGATTTTGGAGCCTATGGAAGGGCTATTGTGGTAACCTTATTTGTGTGTGTTTCTGGGGGCTGATTGAGGAAAATAATGAAGCCATAAATGGCTGGAAATTTGGTAAACACAAAGGGCATGCTGCCCAATTTTCTAGACCGTTTGGTTCCTTCAAGTTTGAGTTGATTCTTAGTAGATGAACGGCTTTTAGGTCATTCAAGCCCCTAGTTCCCCCTATTACCTTTTCGTTCCGAAATCACGCTTTTGCAACCTTGCATTCATAGTTCATTTGGATAGGCATACGACTTGTAGTCGAGCCTCACTTGTGCATTTTGTTTACTAGAATTTGGGATGTGAAAACCTCAATTATTTACCTCGGTTATTTTAGGGTTTCTGGGCGATTAAAGTCATTTGGGGAAAACTTTTGAAGTAGCTGCACTTAAATTGGTGAGTGTACCATCCCCTTAAATTGGTGCTTATCTGATTCATCTGTACTTGCAACTTGCGACTTGATTATCTGTGACTTTTGTATGCTTCATATGAAACGAGGGTGTACTTTATCACACTCGTTTCTCTCACCTGGTTATTCTGGTTCCTGTATACTGTATAAATCTGTATTTGTTCTCTGTATCTGTTATCTGTACCTGTTTTCTGTATTTGTTGATGTCGTTTGAAAAATTAAATCCAACGACCTTTCTGTTACCTCTGAACTCAAATCCTGTGGCTAGTTATTCGAGTCGAGCCGGTAAAGGCCTGATCGATTAGATAACGAACCACAGTAGTCTGTTTCTGAGAAATCCTTGGGTAATTGAGACTCTGGATTTTTGGTATACTCGAGTATTACCACCCTCTGTTCGGTTGAGGTGTTCGGGCCCGGTAAGGGGTATGTTTGGTGGACGGAATCGGTGTGAAAGTGGTGCTCTATTGGACGGGTTACTTTATTTGAAAGTTGACGGGGTGTCGACTACTATTTGATCAAGCTCCGGTGAAGCAATGGGAACTTTGGCTCCTGAGAGCCACCTGTATCCTTTCTCTTGGAAATGATTATTTATTTCCCTATCTGGTGTGTATAACTGCATGATTGATACGTGAAATGCCATGATTCATGACTACTTGTACTTATGGTACCTCATTGAGCGTAAGCTCACCCCTTCCCGTTATTTTTGTTTTCCTTACAGGAAACAACACTTTTGAACCGTGATTTGGAAGAAAGGGTTGAGCTAGTGTAAATGTTCTTTTGTTACACACTTTTGTAATCAAAACCCTAATTTTATCGAACAAGTATTTCCCTTGACTTGTAAAGTTCCAACGTATGTATATAAGTAATTATTCTTGTTTTCTCCGTATAATTGTTGAGGAATGTATGCCTATGTGTTCTTGATTTGGTAAGTTCCGATTGTTTGTTTTCTTCGGGTTCTATTGTGCGGAATCTAGGGTTTGTATGATTCGGCTTCGTAGTCCTGACGAGAGTTGGGCAGGTGGTCCGCCAACCCCTTTGGTTCGCCTTAGGGGAAGGTGGGGCTGTCACATACTCGCGTTAACACCCGATTAGGGTTGTTTGTACTCGACTTGTAGCACTTTAAAGTATTATGGTATGTAGAGGCCTTGTATCTGGGTTTGAGTATTAATGTGTACGTTCTCGTTTTGGTATTTATTCCTATGGATGTATGTTATTTTCTCAAGCTAGTGAGTGAGTCCTGGCGAGAGTTGGGCAGGCGGCTCGCTAAACCCTAGGGGGAGGTGGGGTCGTCACAATAAAGCTCCCCTCGAAACTCCAGAAGTCCTTATTCCTCCCATTCCTCTTCCAGTTTTGGAAGGCTGAGCATTCTTACTAGTCTGTCCAGAAGTACGACTAGAAAAATTTCTCTTCCTATTGTGAAAATCTCTCACTTGCATTCTTGCACTTTCAACCCTTTGCGCTTTCTCTAAAGCCTCAGTAAATGTAGAGATTTGGGTTGCAGCCAAACCCTCCTGGATTTCCACATTAAGCCCTTGTATAAATCGCCTTATCCGTTTTCGCTCATTTATCACTAATTCAGGGGCATATTTGGAAAGCTTAGTGAATTTCCCTTCATACTCCGCTACACTAGGGGTCCCTTGTTTCAGCTTAATGAATTCATCCTCTCTCTTTTCTTGGATTAAGGGCGGAAGAAATTTCTCATTAAATTCCCTTGTGAAGTTCTCCCAAGTCCAAGGGGTTTGGGTTCTCTCCCATTTTCCTCTTATCAGATCCCATCAAGCACGTGCTATTCCTTCAAATTGGAATGCAGCAAAATTCACTCGCCTATCCTCGGTATAATCTAAGGCAGCAAATATATTAGTCATTCTCTCCAACCAATTCTCTGCTACCTCAGGATCGGGTTCACCAGTAAACTTAGGCGGGTTAAACTTCAAGAACCTCTCTAAGGCTCTATCCTCTCCCCCAGGTTGGTTGAGCGGTCGAGGACCTTGCCTATCCGCTAAGCGGTCTAAGATGTCAGTCATCCTATTAATGGCGGTAGCCACTTGATTTCCTTCTACATTTTCCTGTCCCTGGGTCGGTCCAGTTGCCGATCCCTGGTCATCCCCATGAGGTTGGGCCTGTCTAGTCCATTGCCCATGGCCTTGACCCCTTCTTAGTCCTTCCATATTCTAAACGTGACTAGTGCAAGAAATAAATCAATTATGCAAGAAAAGTCGAAACAAGAGCCAAGCAAGAAAACATTGAAAATAACCATAATTTACATTCATTGATACTTCAAGTTCATATAGTTAGCAAGTAAGGGGGCAATCACAAAAATATAGCACACAAGTGCCATAAGAGTACTTTTAGTCACAGAAGACTAAAGTAAAAACAAGTGCCTCAAAAAAATGCCACACAGTCATGCAAAATACAATGGCCTCAGCACTCGCATCACCCCAACTAACCTAGCTACATCCATCAAAAGGGTCAAAAAGGTCAAAATAGTCAAAAGAGGGTCAATCACTAAGGCCCTAGTCCACAGTAGGACTACCGGACGGAATCTCCTCCTCAGGATCCTCCTCCGGATCCTCTTCCTCATCAGAGGTCTGGACTACATCCATCACCTCGTCCACTAGCCTAGAAGTATCAGCTAAGATCCCGGAAGCCCGATCACGGACCTCCTGACCTAACCTAGTAAGTCGAGCCCAAGTACTCTGGAGCTCCTCACGGGTAATAGTGGCAGTAGCAACTTCACCCTCTATCACCTCCTCAAGGTCGGCGATCCTCTCACCCTGAGCTCCAACCATCTGTCTAAGCTCATTCACCTCAGCCTGCAGCTCTAGGTTGGCAGTCACCAACTGACGACGCTCGTCGTCCAAGGCTAGCACCAGATAGTTCGGGTAGGCAAAAGTCAACCTACACGGGCATTGGGGATATCTAGTAGCAGGTGCGTAGCGTACTCGAGCTCCTCCACCAAGAGCTCGGTAGTAAATAGGCCTAGGAGGCTCTACATGACCGTTCGCATGGCCATTGCCATTAGCATGACCATTCCCATTAGCTGCGGGGTCTCCATTCCTATTTTCCATCCCTGCAAAACAATTACACTTCTCGGGTTAGAAACTTAATCATTAACTTGTATGAATGTCTCTTACGGCATGCCTAACTTAGTCACTAACTTGCCCAAATATTACTTGAAATATGACTAAATCATTCTGTCTCAGGTCTTAAGGGTAGAGTATCTAGTAGGTCTCCCATATAGATCTCTAACCTAGTGCTCTCATACCAACTGTGACGCTCCCACTTCTCCCTAAGGCGAACCAGAGGGTATCCGCGGGACGCCTGCCCAGCTCTCGTCAGGACTCAAGGCAATATGCGTTCAAACTTAATGAAAAACTAGCCATCCATGAAGTAGAGTAAGAAAATGCGGAAAAACTTTCAAACTTAACAATATATAATAATCATCCAATCCTTACATCGGATTTCCAAAAGTTACATCCAATCCCAAATTATACAATAATCCAGAATCTAGCCAAGTACATTGAAAACCCTAATACAAAAGCACGTCACAAGGGGTTCTCTTCGAGTTCATTCCAATCCATTCCTGTTAAGGAAAACAAATCTACAGGGTGAGCAAAACACTCGTGAGGCCAAGAACACACATGCAAGCACGTAGTCCAAGTAACATGCCCAAATAATAGGTCAATTGATAAAGTGCGAGGAATAAACAATTTCAATGAAATGTAAACAGAAACAATTCAAGGATATGGTAGCTCTCAGGAGCTAAGTTCCACTTGCTTTGCCAAGGTCATTCATATACCTTCCCGCGATGACTCTCCGTCAACCGGGTCGGTATTTCAAATCCGTAGATCTTCACTTCCTTCTCATCCGTCCACCGTACACCGCACCGGGCCCGAACGACATTTGTAAGGCGATACTCCACGAGTATGCCAAGCGAGACCTCTCCAATAGGTCAAGCTTATTATGTAATTCTCATGGCTCACCGAGGTTCCCGACCAAACCCATGCCGGCTCGAGTCCCAAGGTCTGCCTATGAGTTTGGGCGTCCCCCATGTAACATTTGGGTGTCGAGAAGATTCACTCCAGCGACGTATGCAGCCATAGCATATAAATTCAAATCATTCAAACATTTGATATTTTCAAGCATTTGATATATTTCAACATTTCAGGCATGAGTTATTCATTTCAAATGAGAATGAGTGCGATAAAGTACACACTCGGCTCCATTTTCAAAGTCCCAAGTTATGAATAACAAATAAGCATGTATTAAGTTCACAGGAGTTCAAGTAGACATGCACTTGACACTCACCAAGGAATTCAAGTAGAACGTCACTAGAGGTTCAAGCGTTCACCGTGGGATCCTCTTGAAGGTCCTCGTGGGTGCCTGAGCAATTGGAAAACTTGGTACCATTGGAAACTTCTTCTAAAGTACTAAAAGTTCCTAGAAGACACTTTTCTATGATTCCAACGGAAGATATTCAAAAATTAGTTCCAAATTGCTGTTTTAACTTGCGGGACAGTTTTGAGGTTGGTTTTTCGCAAACTTTGAAAATTCGGAAAAATCACAGAATTCGATCTAGCCTTTGAAATTTGGAAGTCAATTATAGTTGCAAACAAGGTTTAAAATCCAACAACCAGAACAAGAATCGGAGTCTTGAGTACCAAGATATAGCGGTTCAAAGTTGGTGAGAAATGAGGTTCACTGGACAAATTTCCAGATTTAAAGCTGGAACTTTGTGACTAGTTGGGTATCGAAATGGACTCGGAATGGCACCAAATTTGGCAGTATTATAATACCATATGAGGGCTATCCCTCTATCAAATTTTATAGAAAACTTCATTTAGGGAACCTAGTTAACAAAGCCTCTAAACTTTCTAAAATTTCCAAGGCAATCTGCCTTGTGCTTTGGTTTTTCTCTTTTCCAAACATTCGGGCAATGAACTTTCTCAAACATGATTCATTTGTGAAAACAAAGTCTAAGAAACATCCAAGATGTATTTGGTAGGTGATTAACACCAAGAAATTCGAAATAACAAGTCCCAATCAAAGCTAAGGCATCAGCTAGCCAAAAGGAGGGTTTTCGACCTCTGACTCAGTTTCAAACTTCGGACACAACTCACTCAATTCGACTCGGAATTGAGCGTGGTCCGTGGAGTTGAAAACTAGATTCATAAGGCTACAATTTCTTAGAAGAAATCATTCTCAAAATCTGTCCAAAACTAGCTCATTTTGAACATCAAATTGCTGCTCAAAACAGGGCTCTCTATGAAAACGTGAAACAGGGCAGTCAAGTTCAAATGGTTGGTACTGATCACTCGGGTGGAATCAGAACATGCATTTTATACCGTTAGAAATATGGGAATGTCTAGTTTCCATTGCCACAAACGGTACTCGATTTCGACATCGGAGCAAAAGATATAGCCGAAACAAAAATACTGCCAGGGCAGTGACGGGAAATTTTCCAGATTTGCTGTCTTACGAAAATTCAACATTTGGCCAACCAATTCATGGAATTTTTTGATGAAACTTCCTACACAACTCCTACAACATATAAACATCATAACTAAGCCATTAGATCCACAAAAATTCGCCCTAAAGGCCACGGACAACACAAGGGCAGAATCGGAAAATTTCTTCCTTCCACCTCCTTTGAACTATCCTTCATAAACTCACTTAATTATACCAATATAAGCACTAAACCAACATTAACAACATTTAAAACTCACAAAATCAGTCCAACAAGTCATAGTGGGAATTCATAGAGCCCACACAACAATTTTCACCATAAATAAAGCTACCCACATGATCATATGAGCTTATACGTGCAATATTACTTCCATAAACTAAGATTTTCAAGGTTGATCGCTATTTACCTTGGTTGGTGGTTCAAGCAGAAATTTCGGCCCTTTTGAAGCTCAGCAAGTCCATGGAAATGAGGCTCCTTTTGTAGCTTAAGTTGTTCACCAAGTTGTTAGCTAAGTGTGGTTAAATTTTGAGGTGAAATGGAGAAGATTTTGTGAAGAAATGAAGAGGAAATTTGTTGAGCTTTGGAGTGTTTTTCTTCCTCTCTTGGCCGGCTGTTCTTGAGAGCAAGAGAGAGAGTGTGTAGCTTCTTAAGGAAGCTTAGTGATTGGTGGCTTTATGTGCTCAAAAGTCAACTCTCTCCCCGCGCGCGTTTCGTGCTCGATTCCTCTCGAGTTCAGTTCACTTGTGCACTAAACCTCTAATGCACTTATACTCATACTAATATTATTCACTCTTAATAGTCTAGAAATAATTTCTAAAGTCCTCCAATTAGTCGCGCTCGCGAAAACGCGAACTTTCAACTTATGCGCGATAACGCGAAATCTCTAAGAAATTCTTATAACGATAGTATAACTAACTATCACTTGAGTATTTAAACTTAAAATTAACCATTTTAGGGCTAAAGTACAAGTCTCCAATTTCCAGGCTTATTGTATTCTCGAATCGATTATTATTTCCAAACGCGCAGTCACTATTCACACTTAATGAGCTTCCAAAAATTAAACTTTGAAACGAGTCACTTTAAAAATATGAGCAAGTTCATAATTCAATGTAATTAGGGTTAAAAAGGCTAAAAAATAATATTCGGAATATTTGGTCAAATAGATAATTAAATAAGCTAGAATTTGGAGTTTAAAATAAGAAAATTTACGAGTCCTCACATAGCAAGCTTTTTGCATCAATATAACCACAAATTTCGAAATTAAAACAAGAGAATCACTCCCTCAAAAATTCGGACAGTAGCCCTAGATTCTTTCTCTCAAAATTTTTCCTCCAATTCTCAACCCAAAACCAAGCTAGAATTTACTAAAACAACAACCAAACAAACAAAAATCTTCAGGGCCACTACCTAATAATCTTCCTCAAGGCATCTACCTAATGTCAAGGTTCATAGAACCCATCAACAAACCCAAGTTTATCTAGCTAAAACTAACTAAAAGATGAAAGAAAAATGGGAGCTTTGAGGGGTTACCTTTCTCCAATGGTAGTGAGGAAAACTTCAAGAAATCAAGTTCTAAACCACCAAGAATCTTTCCCCCACCAAGTCTTCGACCAAACTTGAGGATGATCCAAGGGTGTGAGCAAAGTTGGAGCAAGTTTTAGTGAGCAAAAATGAAGAGGAAAAATTGAAACTTTCTTGGCTTAATGGAGGATGAGAGCTTCTGCCAAGGGAGGGAGAAGAGAGAGGGTTGTGACTTTTGTGAAGTGATTTGGATGAATGAAAGATGGGACATAAAGCTAACTTTTGGTGTAAAAGTCAACATTTGAATAGTGGCCCATTAGTGCTCCTAATTGAGCTTAATTCAACTCACTCATCTCTAATCCCTTAATTAACTTTTTTTAGTCTACAATTGATCATCCTTAATTCTCCAAGACCACTACACTCTCGGACCAAATATTATCTCGGAAAACGTGTTTCTCTAATTTTCACTAATCGGGCAACAAAAAAAATTAAGTTTAAAAACAAACATTTTAAAAATATAAAATGAGGCATTGTACCATGTAGGTGCAATTAAAATGAATGAAATAAATTAATTGGAGCAAATGAATAAATAAATAATTAGATAAACAGTAAAATAAAATAAAAATAAAAAATAAATCAAAAAAATTCGGGGCCCTCACAGTTTCAAAGGCTATGTGTCCTCAAAATGAAAAAGAAAGGAAAATAATCAGTCATTGGATTAATGTATGCAAGATTGGATTGTAGCCACGGATTGGAGGCCGATGGCAACACTTCAAGAACAAAAACAAAGCATTAGATCCGTGGACCCTAAAGAAGGTGATCCATGGATCACCTCTTAGATCTTGAGTGAGAAAGTGTGCTGCAACTTATGCAACTTGCACGACTTGCATAACTTGTACACTCTCTCTCCACTTTTGATCTCTTGTAAGAGGACGTTTTGCAACTACATTTGGGGACTCTAGGACTTCTCTTTTTAAATCTTTATCATGAAGAAATGATAACATAATTTAGATCATTTTAGTCTAAGTTTGTGAGGTCTTAGTTATTTCTAGGTTTCATTCTTCCATGGAGAACTTCTTCTTGTAACTTTCATCTGTTGAAGACAAGCAAGGGAGGAACTTGAGGAGCCTTGTAATTTGTTTCTATTTCTCACTCTTTCTCTCTTTTTACTTGTTTCATTTATGATTTGTTACATGAAAGACATGATCTTTGATGTTATATCTTTGATGTCTAGCTAAATAAATTTTGCCTAGGATTTTATGAAACTATCTGCATCTTGATTATGGATTGATTGTGGTTGAATCTTGATAAATCTTTTACTTGCTAGTCCATTTGTTCCTTTCTTTAACATTTGTGGTTTTTTTATACCCAATTACATAGTTATTGTTACTCAATAAGAGTTGTTAACAATTATGGACATGGAATAAATAAAACTAAGAAGGAGTTATACGAAAGTAGTGATAAGCTTAAGTGGATATGTTGCTCATTTCATAGATCTTCATGAGCTGACACCTAGCAATTTCACTGTGAATATAAGGAAACTTAATGTTGGTAATAATTGATTCATTTGGCAAAAGCAAGTCTCAATTACATTTGGAAATAATATCATGGTTTAATCACTAGATTCACAATCTTGACCAAATAGGGAATTCTAATACCCTAGCACACTTGTTGTTAGTTGATTTTTTCCATTCTATTTGATTTCCGTTCCTTTACTGTAATATTGCATTTGGTAAATTTTTTCATGTATCTGTTATTAATTTAGATAATAAAGTGAGTTCTAACCTTAGTAATTGGTAGTTGCTTCTCGTGATATCAACCATTATACTTCCTCTCGTGAAATGAACTTTCTATTTGTAGAAAAAGGGAATTAGGTATTAAATTTTGTGCATAGGATTAGAATCTCTTCAAGCTTTTGGCATCGTTGTGGGGAATTACATCAATGTTAGGGCTAAATAAGTTTTATTAGTCTAGACATTGCTTTGATTTGTGATTGTATATACTTTTTCTTGTATCTAATGAGTTTGTTCTAGTTTTATAAACATTTGTTGTAATTTCTATATAATTTCTCATTTTGCTTGCTTCTAGTGTGTGCACCAATCTTTGCAACTCATGTTTCCTTTAGACCTAAAAATTGAAAGGATATTGAAGAAAGCAAGGAGAGGTGCACTATAAGAGCATATAGAAACTGAGGGTATTGATGAAACATTACTAGAGCAACAATGATGCGCACCAATGGCTAAAGAGGCAATCAAGAAAGTATTAAGGGATTTTGCATTACCCTGAATTATCGACTTGCCTATAAGTGTCAAAAGAAAACCATTTAACTAGATCTACCGGCACCCACCCATAAATAGGTGGTCATAGGTATCTTAAACTTGTCCATTGGATTTAAATGGGCTACCAAACTGTACCCATTTATTAAATAGGTGTAATTGAGTAATCAACCAAACCTTATTAAACCCATCTATCCAAACTCTCAATCTTCTAGAGTTCCGGAGAAAAGTAAAAAATGAATAGAACCCTCTTGATCATCAATGCCACCTTTTGCCACTCCTTCTCTAGTGAGCTTCCACTGCTAAGTGTTTATTTGCATGAGTTAAGTGTGTTTTATTATTTATTTTTGGCATTGTTTTAGTCTTTTTATAGTTAAATAACTAGGTTTCTAGTGAAGTTTCTATTTTGTGATTAAATTGGTAAAAAAATTGTATTTCTATGGATTAAAGTGGTGAAAACATGAAAACTTCATATTTTCTAGGATTTAATGATTCAATCATCAAATGAAGTGAAATGAGAAAATATTTGGATGATTTGAAGTGATTTAAAGTGAACATGAAGTGCAAAACATTCAAAAGCGTGAAATGCATTCAAGTGCAAAGGAAGGCAAGTTTCACAGTTTTTACACATTCTGATATTTTGGCTATATGTTGAGCTACAAGAATTGGATTGAGGTAATTCTTAAACCCTTATAAATCTAAGATGTAGGGCTACAATTCTTATGAGGACATCAAAATCCAATTTGTGAGGGCTCTAAAAATTTTACTATTTTTGAAAGGTAAATAATAACGATGAAAATATTTATATTATGTGATTTTTACAAAAATTCTGGTATCCTTATCTATCAAAAGGTCATTTTATATCTTAGTTGAATTTTTATTATTAATTGCCTGGTTATCGTTTGGCTAGCATTAAGTGTGAAACTTTGGAGTGGTGACGTGGAATTTAGTCTTAAGAGAAATTTAGAGCATGTAGAACTTTAAAGAAATAGAAAAATGATAGGATAATGTTGGTTGTGGAAATCTAGTTATGGATAAGATGTCGCATGAGAATACGACACATAAGCGAGTAGGTGAGGTGATCCCTCTACCACACTTTAAAGGAAGAAACTAGACTTGAGAGTTCATTCTGTCTCTTCCCCCTTGAGCCAATCGAAATTTTGAGAGAGAGAGAGGGGAGACTTGAGAGCTCTCCATTTCCTCCTCCATCTTGCTCTTGAAGATCATTGGAAAACCCATCAACCACCACAATTTTTCCTCTTCTTTTTCTTCTTTTCTTGTTGAGGGCCGGAGAGAGAGAGAGAACCGAGGAAAGAGAGAAAGCTGAGAGAGAGAGAGATGACGACGAGAGAGAGAGGAGAGAGGAGCAACCAAGAGAGAAAGGACACCATCCATCTTGCTCCTTGTGAATTTGTGGAAGAAATCACCAAGCAACCTAGAAGATTTGACATTCTTGAGGAAACTTGAAGGGGTGAATCTTGGAAAGAAGTTTTGAGGTTGAATCACACTAGATCTAGTTAGATCTTGAGGGTAAGAACCAAAAAAGACCCTTAATCTTTAATTCTAGCCATGAAAATGTTAGATTCACTTGATTTGAGTAAGATCTATGGTAGATCTAGTAAATTTCTTGAAGTTATACCACTAGATGTTCTAGTGGTTAAAATACTAGCATACCTCTTGATTTATGGTTGGATTTACTTGAAATTTTCTCATTGATAACCAAGGCTAATGATTGATGAAAGCCCATATGGATTTGAGTGAGTTTTTTGTGGTTAAATGGTTGTTTTATTGGTGAAATTCTTGAGGAATTTTGGATTGGGCTAGCCGAATGAAGAGGGTTAATTTCTCACCTTCATTTTCGACATTTTTGTGTTCGTTTTGACTAAATTTCACTAAGTGATTTGTATTAAGTTAAACTATATTTATATGTTGAATTGGGAGTTGAAAGTTAGGAACTTTAACTATTACAAGTCACTTTTATTTCACTATTTTTGGGTTAAAAACTATTCGGGCAGCAATGGTGAATTTGAGACAGTTTTGCCCTTGATTTTGTGTTTTCACGCGTCAAAGTTTGGAAAAACTATTGTAGATACATATTGTTTTCATAACTCGAGCTTACGTGTCGAGTTCAAGTGAATTTGATTTTGTTTCGCGAATTGTTAGGGCGAAACTTATTGTCTCTTTTTACGTATTTATAGGAGTGATTGAAAATTGTGATATCGATCCTAACTTGGATTCTGAGCTTTGATTTATTGGTGAGTTTCCATGCATGTTATCTGTCTTGAATTTGCAAATGTACATAGATGTGAACTTGATGTTATGACTGAGATGAATAGTGTTCTGAATTGTTGAAGTGTTGTGATGTCGCGTGGGTTGTTATCCCATCGACGATCAGTGATTGATTGTGGCATGTTAATTTTTGGGAATTCCTAAGTCCTATAGGTAAGTCTGTTGATTCGAGCAGTCATGGGACTTGGTCGAGGAGATTTGACGAGCCATAGGAGAGTGTTCACATTCACTGGATTTGGCATTTAGACTTGTTCCTTCTGAAGTGAAAACTATGGTATGCTCGAGCAATACCCATTTTAAGTGTTTTGGATTTCGGGCCTGGTAGGGGGAGTCGTTGGAAGGAGAATGAAGTAAGTGGAGTTCTACATAGTGATAATACTTGAAAGTCGACGGAGTGTCGACTACATGAAATAAGATCAAGATTCGTGGACATTGGCTCCTGAGAGCCACTCGTATCCTACCCCTTGATGTTGTTAATCACTTTATTTACCTCGCTTTAAATTGTGAATTTGAAGTGTAATTTGAACTGTTCTATGTGAATGTATGCCTTTTTGGGAACTCGCTCGGCGTTAGCTCATTCTTTTCAATTTGTTTTCCTTAAAAGGAATTGAGAACCTGAGTGAAAGCCGCTGTCAGTTAAGGTGTGACCCTATTTCTTTTGTAGCTTGTTTTGGGTTGTTAAACTTTAAATTTGATATGTTGGAAACTTGTAAGACGAACTTTGATTGTATCTTTAGTACGTTGGATCGCATTTCGTTAGTTGGGTTGTAAGCTGAACTTAGTTATGTTATAAGTTTATGGAATTGTTATTTAAGTACTTTTGGAAGTATTTTATTCGATCGTATGAGTGAGTCCTGGCGCGAGTTGGGCAGGCAGCCCGCCGAACCCTTTGGTTCGTCCTAGGGGAAGGTGGGGCTGTCACAGGTGGTATGAGAAGTCTAGGTTGAATGGTCTAGGCAGAGTTAGTGTTATTAAGATATTTGTGATTTTTATTAGGACAGAACGAAGTGTTAGACAAGAGGGACTAAGTGTGTTTGAGTTTTAGAATGTTTAGGTATCTAATCCAGTTTATTCTTGTTGGGTTTGGATCGACAGGGTGATGGTGAGCATCCTAGGATTCTTCGTCCAGTGATCGGCTATCGCACGGGATCAGGGGGTTCTCGTGTGGCCTATAACCCCATGACTTGAGCTAGGCGCCAGTGCGATTGTTGGAGGACTCATGCCTACCCTGACCATGTGGTCCTATCACTCTACCATGAGAAGAGACGTATGAGTAGGATCAATAGGGAGTTACAAGAGGAGGTTGATAGATGTTTGGCTGTGGAGGAGACTCAGACAACTAGGATTCGCGAGCTAGAGACTGAGGTTCGCGCGACCACTGAGCGATTGACTAGAGAGGTGAGGGTTGCTCGTGATCGAGCCAGTGGCATTGTAGCTAAGTGCGAGAAGTTGATTGGAGGAGTACTCGAGGCTAGTCGAGAGGAGGTGGACCCTGCGGTTGGGCCTCCTAGTGATGAGAATATGGAAGGAGATCCTATGACCGAATCTCCTGGTGCTGCAGCTGTGGCTGAGGCGGATCTACCCCAGGATGAGGAGACTGCCAGTTCCGAGTCTTTGGAGATTTCTGCGTCTGAGGCGGATTAGGCTAGTAGGGTTAGAAGTAGTGCTTTTGTGCACCCTTCTTTTATGAGAGAACCGTTAGAGTGGTTCTCATTCTTGTAAATGCATGCTATCGTAATTGTTTTGATTGCTACTTCCATGTTTGCTTTTGGTTGTGACTTTCGTATCTCTTTTGTAGAAGCATGCTCATCTGATGTATTCGTATGCTTTTCTAATATGAATATAAAGTATTTCGATTATCTTTAGAGTTTGACTTGCTAATACTTTATCTTTATAATTATTTTAAAACGTTCGCCCTCTATAAGACCGATGAAAGGTAGAAGAGGTCGAGGGCGAGGAGCTAGACCAATCTTCATAATGTGGAAGGCGACCAAGAGTGGGGCACCGACCAAAATCTTGGATCTAGAGGCGAGGTTGGGGAACAAGTGGCTACTGCCATTAACCGAATGACAGACATTCTGGAACGTTTAGCTAACAAACCAGGTCATGGAACTGTAAACCAAACCGTAAACCCTGAGGGTGGGAAGGATAGAGCTCTAGAGCGCTTCCAGAGGTTTTTCCTACCTAAGTTCTTTGGAAGGTCCGATCTGGAAATGGCTGAGGGATGGTTAGAAAGAATTGCTGATATTTTTGCTGCTCTAAATTACACGGAGGAGAGGTGATAAGTGACTAATTTACGTAATAATTGTATGACATTTTATATTATTTTTAGTCACTTTGGTTATATTATTGGAAGAAAATGAATCATTTTTGGCTATAATTGGTGAAAAATGCTTTTAAGTAATTAAATGAGGTTTTTATCACTTTTTACTTGGATTTTGTGCATTTTGACAGTTTTGACACATTTTCGTATTTCGACTATAACTTGAGCTACAATGATCGGATTTGAGATGAGTCTTAAACCAACTTGAAGATAAGAGATAGATCTACAACTTTGGTGAAGACATATGAATCCAGTTGAAGGTTTTCCAGGTTAAAAAGCCGAATTACAGTAGCTAATTTCTATTGGTCGAAGCTGAAACAGGGCAATGAGCAGTCAAGGGTATTTCGGTCATTTCTCAGCCTACACAGATCCAAATGAGGTGATTCTTGTTGCATTGGAAAGCTAACTCAAAGGGCTACAAGGTTTATGTTTTGGTCAAGAGTTAAATCAGCGTTTATCATCAAGAAAAGTTCAGTTGAAGTTGAGGTAAAATCGGAGCAGAGCTGGAAATTGAGCAGAAATTGCACCAAAAGGTACTGTAGCAATCCGGCCGGAACTTGACCGGATTTATGGCCGGATTTCTGGCCGGATTGTGGTCAGAGAAGGCTGCTCTTTACGCGGAAAATCAATTTCACCTCCACTAAGTCACATGTAATGCTAGACATGTGAGAAACATTAACTAGCGTAAGGGAAAAAGTGTAGGCCTCATTCCATGACCACCTTTCATCATTAAATAGCCAAAACCATTGCAAGAGACTAGAGAGACATACGGGAGAAGCTTGGAGTCTGCAAAAATGTATCTCTTCCATTTCTGTGTGCTAGATTAGGATAATTTAGCTGGTTAGGTCATCCATTCTTGTATATTGGCTAGATTAGGATGAAGATGGAGATGAAGAAAGAGGAGTTGAAGCTCAAGTGACATGGGTTATCTCTTCTCCAACTCTTTATCTTTTGTATTTGATTCTAAGTTGAGTTAATATGCAAGTTCTGGATTTTGTGTTTAATATGTATCTTTAAAGTTTATACCTTGGATTTGGTTGAACTTTCTATGATTGTTAGTGTTTATTATTTGGCTATTTGATTGCTATGATTTGAGCAAGTTATTTAGCACTTTAGCTCTTTAAAATCGTGATTAATTTGGTACCATTGATTGTGATTATCTAAGGTGTTGTTTTCTGCAATGGAAATTGAGATTTAACACTAGTTCAAGGAGTGCCTAAACATAGGAAGTACACTCACGAGAGTAGAGGTGCACCTATGTAGTTTTAGTGATTAATTTCATGTAATTTCACTGAAGAAATGAACTTGTAGCTAATTTCATAACCATGAGAATAGGTATGGATTAGTTATGAGTATAATTGATTCACTACAAAAGTAGGATTCATATGCTTAAGGAAATTACACCATAACTAGCCTAGATAGTAGTATTCAATGATCCAAATATAGCACTTGCATGAGTAGTTAGGATATCCACAACCTAAGGAGCTTTCATTTGTTATTTTCTTGCATAAGTTCAGTAGGTTTCATTTCTTATATTTCATTGATAGTCTAAATAATAGAGAATCTTTAGTAGTGCCGGTAATTGCAATCTTCCTTGTGGGATCGACCCTTAATACCCTATACTCGCTCACGATTCGTATACTTGCGATAAATCGCATGTGGGGTATTTAGGAGTTTATAAATGTAAAACTTGATTAGGATGAGCTTAATGTTATAGGTATGCCCCGCGCCCGTCAAAAGGCAAGTGGCCTTTGCCGTGTTTCAATTTGAAAGAGTTGCCCGATCCTGGTGGAACATGATAAGGGCCAAGTGGGATAAAGAACAGACTCCTAGGACTTGGGGTGAACTTTACCCGAGAGTTTAATGCTAAATTCTTCCCTCCGTTAATCCAAGAGAAAAGGGAAGATGATTTCATCAAGTGTAAACAAGGATTGCTAAGTGTCGCGGAGTACAAGATACTATTCACCAAGTTGTCAAATTTCGCCCCTGAGTTGGTGGCGATCCGAACAGAGAAGGATAAGGAGATTTATTCAAGGTTTAAATGTGAAAATACAAGAAGGTCTAGCAGTGGCCCAAATCACCAGTTTTAGTGATGCAATTGAAAGGGTTCAGAGAATTGAAAGTGCAAAGGCTCAAGTTGAGGGCTTTTAATGCAAGGAAAAGGAATGCTCCTAATGGTAGCCGTGGTCCAGTGGACGCGAATGCTCCACCTCCCAAGTTTGGGAGAGGAGTGAGTGGAGTGAACACCTCGGGAATACCAAGAGGAACGATGACGAGAGGAGCTACGTCGAGAGGGGCATTTTCTAGAGGATGTCAAGTAGAAAGGGACAGTCAAGGAATGTCCCACAAGGAAGCCAAGCATCAACTCCTAGTATGTATTATAACTATTGTGGGAAGACTAATGACACGGAGAATAGGTGTTGGAAAAAAGAAGGGAAATGCTTGAAGTGTGGAAGTAGTGATTATCAGTTGGCTGCGTGTCCTAAGGCTCAAGAGAGAAGTGGAGTTCGTCAGACGGACAAGCCAACCCCCAGTCAGGCTAGTGCAGTGGGGAATCAACCCAGAGTTCCAACTAGGGTTTATTGCCCTGGATCATCAGCAAGTTCCCTATCCAACAGAGGTTGTCAAAGGTACTATCCCTATTTTTCATCGTTTAGCTAAAGTCCTTAGTTGACCCTTGGTGCTTCGCATTCATTTGTAAATTCTGATTTTATGTGTAGGGTAGATATAAAACTGGCTAGATTACCTTTATGACCTAGAGATTAGAACACCTATGGGAAACCAAAGCCTGAATACGAATCTGGTGTTTAGGAACTGTGAAATTTGGGTTGGAAAAAGGAAAGTTATTGGTGGATCTAGTGAGTTTGGACATCAAAGGGTACGATTGTTATTATAGGGATGGATTGTTTAGCTCGATATCATGCTACTTGAACTGTAGGACAAAAATTATGAAATTTTGCATTCCGAGGGAAGTAACGTTAAGATTGGATATGAAGGGAAGATTAGCTTCGTCTGCCCTCATTTCGGGACTTCGACTAGAAAGTTAATAAGTAAGGGAGTTCAAGGTTATTTGACTTTTCTAATAAACCCTCCAAGTGATAAAACGAAGTTGGAAGATGTGCCAATAGTGAGAGATTATTCCGACATTTTTCCTGAGGAATTAAATCCTTACCTCCCGAGCGAGAGGTGGAGTTTAAGATTGATTTAGTGTTAGGGACACTCCCATTTCTAAAACCCCGTATCGGATGGCCCCTGCGGAACTTAAGGAGTTAAAGATTTAACTACAAGATTTGTTAGAGTGGGGATTTATTAGGGAAAGCGATTCGCCTTGGGGAACTTCCATATTATTTGTCAAGAAAAAGGATGGGAGTTTGAGATTGTGCATAGACTACCAAGGGCTAAATAATGTGACAATAAAGAACAAGTATCCTTTACCGCTTACTGATGAATTGTTTGATCAGTTGCAAGGATCGGTTAGTATTTTCTGGAGTTAGACCTTCAGGTAAGGGTATTATCAGTAAAAAAATTAGGAAGGAAGATGTACCGAAGAACTGCTTTTTAACTTGAGGTATGGGCACTTTGAGTTTCGTAGTGATGCCCTTCGGATTGACTAATGCTCCTGCCCAATTCATGGATTTAATGCAGCGAGTCTTTAAGCCATATTTGGATCAGTTTGTGGTGGTGTTTATCGACGACATTTTGGTGTATTTAAGACCCGAGAAGATCATGTCCAACACTTGAGGATAGTGCACAAACCTTAAGAGAGCACCAAATGTATGCTAAGTTTGCTAAGTGTAAATTCTGGTTGGAGGAAGTGTTCTTTCAGAGCATAAGATTTCTAAGGATGGGATTTCTGTAGACCCAGTTAAGGTTGACGCCATTACTCAATGGAAACAACTAGAGACCCCTACGGAGGTTAGAAGTTTCTTGGGTTTTAGTGAGATATTATCATCGATTTATTAAGGGACTTTTCGAGGATTGCTGGGCCACTAACTAATCTAACCAAGAAGCCTGACAAGTTTATGTGGAATTCTAAGTGTGAAGTTAGTTTTCAGGAGTTGAAGAGGCGCTTGACAATGGCCCCGATATTGACATTACCAAATGGGAAGGAAGGATTTACGGTTTACTCAGATGCCTCTAAGGAAGGATTGAGTTGCGTTTTGATGCAAAATGGGAAAGTTATTGCTTATGCTTCTCGAAAATTAAAACCCCATGAACAGAATTACCCGACTCATGATTTGGAGTTAGTTGTAGTTATTTTCGCGTTGAAAAAGTGAAGACATTATTTATATGAGGCGATATTGAGATTTTTACGGACCATAAGAGTCTTAAATATCTATTTTGAGACAGAGGCGATGGTTAGAATTTCTTGAGAATTACGACTACTCCATTAATTATTACCTTGAGAAGGCTAATATAGTAGCGGATGTGTTAAGTCGAAAAGTTCAAGTGGCAGTGTTAATGGTTAGAGAGTGGAGTATGTTGGAGAAGGTGAGCGAGTGGAATCCTCATCTAGAGGGACAAAATGTTGTATTTTCAAATTTGGCATTAAAGTTTCCTTTGTTAGAACGCATTAAAGAGACACAAAAGAAGGATGATATGGTGCAAAAATGGGTGAAAAAAGCACAGAAAGAGAGAACCCATGATTTTAAAGTAGGGCTTGAAGGAGTACTGAGATTTCGAGATCGAATCGTGGTGTCCGGTGATGAAGGAATAAGAAGGAAAATATTAGAGAAAACGCACCGATCTAAGTATACGATACACCCTGAGAGTAATAAGATGTACCAAGATTTAAAAGGGTTGTAATGGTAGGATGACTTGAAAAAGGAAGTGGCTAGATTTATCTGCCAGCAAGTTAAAACTGAGCATCAGAAATATTTGGGACTTTTGCAACTTCTAGAGATACCCGAGTAGAAGTGGAAACATATTACTATGGATTTCGTAACAGGGTTGCCAAGGAATCAAAAGGGGCATGACGCGGTTTGGGTGGTAGTAGATCGGCTTACTAAGACTGCACATTTCCTGCCAGTGAATATGAAGTACCCTTTGGAGAAACTAGTAAAGGTTTATATGGATGAAATTGTGAGATTACATGGAATTCATGTAAGTATCGTTTCTGATAGAGATTCGAGATTTGTTTTTCGATTTTGGCAAAATTTCAAGAGATTTTGGGGACCAAGTTAAACTTGAGTACAACGTATCATCTCCAAACGGACGGACAGTCAGAGAGGACAATCCAGACTTTGGAGGATATGTTGAGATCATGTATAATGGAATTCGGAGGAAGTTGGAGTCACCATATGACATTCGTCGAGTTTGCATATAATAATAGTTACCATGTTTCAATTCAAATGGTACCTTACGAAACACTTTATGGAAGAAAATGTCGATCGCCGACCCATTGGGATGAAGTAGGAGAGAGAAAAATTTTGAATCCGACCACTATACCCTGGGTTGAGGAAGTATATGAGAAAATAAAGATAGTCTGAGAACGGCTCCAAACCGCCCAGAGTAGACAAAAGAGTTATGCGGATAATAGGAGAAAAGATTTGGAATTTGAAGTGGAGAATAAGGTCTTCTTGAGAGTTAAAACCATGAAAGGAAGACTTGTATCAAAGAAAGGAAAGAAATTAAATCAAGGTATATTGGACCTTTTGAGATTCTCCGACGAATTGGGAAAGTGGCATATCAGTTGGATTTGCTTGCTAGTATGTCTAAGATCCAAAACGTTTTCCACATCCTATGCTCAAGAAGTATCATTCGGATCCAACTCATGTGATACAGCTGGAAGATATTGAAGTAGATGAGTCGCTTTCATATGAAGAACATCCTGTGAAGATTCTTGATCGAGAGGTAAAGGACTTGAGAAACAAGAAAATTCCTTTGATTAAGGTCCTTTGGAGAAATCATGACATCGAGGAAGCGACTTGAGAAGCGGAAGAGGAGATGCAGAAAAAAGTATCCTGAGTTGTTCATTTAGAAATGTGAGAATTTTGAGGACAAAATTCTTTTAAGAAGGATGGATGTGAGGGTTCTAAAAATTTTATTATTTTTGAAAGGTAAATAATAATGATGAAAATA
Organism: Coffea humblotiana; assembly: GCA_023065735.1. Classification (NCBI taxonomy): domain Eukaryota; kingdom Viridiplantae; phylum Streptophyta; class Magnoliopsida; order Gentianales; family Rubiaceae; genus Coffea; species Coffea humblotiana. The sequence goes on from CM041216.1 coordinate 19,320,815, forward strand.
TTTATATTATGTGATTTTTACCAAAATTCTGGCATCCTTATCTATCAAAAGGTCATTTTATATCTTAGTTGAATTTTTATTATTAATTGCCCAGTTATCGTTTGGCTAGCATTAAGTGTGAAATTTTGGGAATGGTGACGTGAAATTTAGTCTTAAAATGAAATCTAAAGCATGTAGAGAATTTAAAGAAATAGAAAAATGATACGATAATATTGGTTGAGGGAAATCTAGTTATGGATAAGATGTCGCATGAGAATGCGACACATAAGTGAGTAGGTGAAGTGGTCCCCCTACCACACTTTAAAGGAAGAAATTAGACTTGAGAGTTCATTCTCTCTCTTCCCCCTTGAGCCAACTGAAATTTTGAGAGAGAGAGGGAGACTTGAGAGCTCTCCATTTCCTTCTCCATCTTGCTTTTGAAGATCATTTGAAAACCCATCAACCACCACAATTTTTCTTCTTCTTTTTCTTCTTTTCTTGTTGAGCCTCGAGAGAGAGAGAGAACCAAGGGAGAGAGAGAGAGCCGAGAGAGAGAGAGAAAGCAACCAAGAGAGAAGGGACACCATCCATCTTGCTCCTTGTGAATTTGTGGAAGAAATCACCAAGCAACCAAGAAAATTTGAACCTTTCTGGAAGAAACTTGAAGGGGTGAATCTCGGAAGGAAGTTTGGAAGTTGAATCACACTAGATCTAGTTAGATCTTGAGGTAAGAACCAAAAAGCACCCTTAATCTTTAATTTCTAGTCATGAAAATGTTAGATTCACTTGATTTGAGTAAGATCTATGGTAGATCTAGTAAATTTCTTGAAATTATACCACTAGATGTTCTAGTGGTTAAAATACTAGCATAGCTCTTGATTTATGGGTTGGATTTACTTGAAAATTTTCCCATTGATAACCAAGGGCTAATGATTGATGAAACCCATATGGATTTGAGTGAGTTTTTGTTGGCTAAATGGTTGTTTTATTGGTGAAATTCTTGAGGAATTTTTGGATGGGCTAGCCGAATGAAGAGGGTTAATTTTTCACCTTCATTTTCAACATTTTTGTGTTGCTTTTGACTAAATTTCACTCAAGTGACTTGGTATTAGGTTAAACTATGTTTATATGTTGAATTGGAGTTGAAAGTTAGGAACTTTAACAGTTACAATTCACTTTATTTCACTATTTTTGGGCAGCAATGGTGAATTTGAGACTGTTTTGCCCTTGATTTTGTGTTTTGAAGCGTCAAACTTTGGGGAAAACTATTCTAGATACATATTGTTTTCATAACCCGAGCTTATGTGTCGAGTTCAAGTGAATTTGGTTTAGTTTCGCGAATTGTTAGGGCGAAATTTATTGTCTCTTTTTACGTGTTTGTCGGAGTGATTGAAGACTGTGATATCGATCCTAATTTGGATTCTGAGCTTTGATTTATTGTTGAGTTTCCATGCATGTTATCTATCTTGAATTTGCAAATGTGACATAGATGTGAACTTGATGTTATGACTGAGATGAATCGTGTTCTGAATTGTTGAAGTGTTGTGATGTCACCTGGGTTGTTATCCAGTGATTGATTGTGCATGTTAATTTTTGGGAATTCCTAAGTCCTATAGGTAAGTCTGTTGATTCGAGCAGTCATGGGACTTGGTCGAGGAGATTTGACGAACCATAGGAAAGTGTTTCATATTCACTGGACTTGGCGTTTAGACTTGTGTCTTCTGAAGTGAAAACTATGGTATGCTCGAGCAATACCCATTTTAAGTGTTTTGGATTACGAGCCTGGTAGGGGGAGTCATTAGAAGGAGAATGAAGTAAGTGAAGTTCTACATAGTGATAATACTTGAAAGTCGACGGAGTGTCGACTACGTGAAATAAGATCAAGATTCGTGGACATTGGCTCCTGAGAGCCACTCGTATCCTACCCCTTGATGTTGTTAATCGCTTTATTTACTCGCTTTAAATTGTGAACTTGAAGTGTAATTTGAACTGTTCTATGTGAATGTATGCCTTTTTGGGAACTCGCTGGGTATTAGCTCATTCGTTCCAATTTGTTTTCCTTAACAGGAATTGAGAACCTGAGTGAAGCCACCGTCAGTTAGGGTGTGACCCTGTTTCTTTTGTAGCTTGTTTTGGGTTGTTAAACTTTAAATTTGATATGTTGGAAGCTTGTAAGATGAACTTGGAATCTAGCTTAAGTACGTTGGATCGTATTTCGTTAGTTGGGTTGTAAGCTGAACTTAGTTATGTTATAAGCTATGGAATTGTTATTTTAAGTACTTTGGAAGTATTTTATTTGATCGTATGAGTGAGTCTTGGCATGAGTTGGGCAGGTAGCCCGCCGAACCCTTTGGTTCGCCCTAGGGGAAGGTGGGGCTGTCACACAATTCATGAGTCTTCTTGGTCAAAAAGTTGAAATATTGTCAGGCAAATTTGCTGTCAAAAGCTAAATAGGAGATTTACCAATTAGGAGTATTTTGATCATTTCTCATATTACACACATCCAAATGAAATGATTCTTGATGAATTGGAAAGATAACTCAACAGGCTACAATTTCATGTTTTGTGCAAGAGTTAATTCAGCTTTCATGATTGAGAAAATTATAGTTGAAATCGATGCAAAAATAGAGCAATATTGAGGAATCATAAAAAAATTGTCAAACCTGCAAAATACAGGAATCGCGAACCAATCCATGAGGTATGGCTCATGGATGAACCTTATGGATAACTGATTTCGCTATTCAACTTGCTCTACAACTTGTAGAATGTTCACACCACCATTTTGGTCCATTTTTTTGATCAAATTTCAATGGGATCTGCCCAAGAAATCATGGAAACTTGTAGAATCAATTTTTGATGATTTGAATACACAACTTGCATCAACTTTAACAACTCATTTGGAGGCTAAATTCATCAATAAATAGAGGTCTTGGAGAGCTTATTTGCACAACTTTGAAGCCTAGAGAAATTGCACAAAATGTAATCTTTCACTAGAACTTCGTAGTTCATTAGCTTAGTATAGGATTAGTATAGTTTTCATCCAATTCTTGTATGTAGCTAGACATAGATGAAATTGAGGATGAAGATAGAGAGTTTGGAGTCAAGTTACAAGGGTGACATCTCTTCCATTACTATATTTCTTGTATTGATCTCATGTTTAATGAATATACAAGTTTGGTTCTTGTTTGTGTTTCCTTTATGTCTTACTAGTTTTTATACCTAGGGAATGGATGAACTTCTATGATTGTTAAGTGCATGGTCATTTGAGCTTATTTCTTGAGCATGTTATTTAGTACCTTTGCTTCTATAAAGATGATTAACTTGGATCCATTAATTATGATTATCTAAAGGTGTTGTTTCATCAATAACCATTGTGATTCAACGCTAGTTTATGGAATTTTTAACTCTAGGGAGTTAACTCACTAATGTAGGGTTATACCTTTGTGGTTTGTTCCATGTACTTTTATAGAATCTAATGAATCAATAGGTAGTTTCATATCACGTTAGTAGTTGTGTAGTAGTTATAGATATGGTTGGTATATTGGCAAAAGCGTATATCACGTACATTTGTAAATTACGCCATAACTAGCCAAGGTAATGAACTCATTTAACCAGTTATTTCATTTGCATGAATAGATATGAATTCCATAGCCATAGGCATATCTTTATTGTCATTTTTACTACTTTTATTGCATTATAGTAGTTTTCATACAATCTACAACCTATTTCAGATGTAACCCCATAACTCGACAAGCCCTAAACGATCTAGAGTAATGGTACTCAAGTTTGGATAGCAGAAGTAGGTAGAATGACGACACAATCAAGTGCAGTTCTTGATTGAAAAGTTAATGAACACCTTAGGAACAACACTAAGATATTCAAAGGAAGTTCACGAAGAAGCCAAAGAGAACACTCTCTCAATATTATTTTTGGAAAAATTGTCTAACCATTACAATGTAAAGGTAAGGCTATTTATAGCCACAGTCCTAAAAGTAGTCCAAATCCAAACTGAACATGGATTACATCACTTATTCCTTTAAAACTACTAATCTAATGGTACAAATAGCTAATTTATCTTGCCATTTATTCCTAATAACAAACAATTAAGTAATTAAGTAAAAACTAATAAAATATGTGAAAATAGAAAATATCTAAAAAATGATACGATCAGAATCCGCACATGGATTCCCTATCAGATTTTCACATGGATTCAACGTAGAATCATCGTGCTAATCTCCAACTTCTCAATCCCAACTTCTTCTATTTATTTGTAGGTTGAAGTGACTCTTTAAGCTTCTTAACTCTTGTACAAGTCACCGGACCTGTTGGAACCTTCATCGACTCAACACTTAAGCTTGGAACATCAACTTGATCAACCACATCAAGTTTAGCTTTACTTGGTTTATTTGTGATAGTCTAAATAATAGAGGAGTTCAAAAATCACTGGTAGTTTGACAGTCTTTCCTGTGGGATCGATACCTAATATCCCTATACTTGATAAATGATTTGTATACTTATAGAAAATAGGTGTGTTTAGGTTTAAAAATTTGGAGTCAAGGATTAAGACTCGTCAAGTTTTTGGCACCATTACTAGGCAAGATTTGGTTCAATATCGTTGCTAAGAACAACTTAATTGGTTTAAACATTTTTACTTGCTTTTATCATGTCTAGTGTTGTTGTGTTTTAATGCCTTCTCGAGTCTTTATTTTGTGTTTAATGTCGTGTTTTGTTTGTGTCTTTTAAGCTATTCGTCTTGACCAACTTTTGCTTTTGAGTTGTTTGAAAGTATTTTTAGATTTTAAGAAGGATAGTCACAAGAAGTGGATTAAAACTTGAGAGGAGGGAATTTGGCAAAGGATCCCGACTACTATGATTGCTTGAGGACCCGAATTTTTCTCACTTATAATTCTATTTTTATGGCTTATTAAAATATTTATTCACTCGTTTTCTCCGAATAATTTATTTCAACCATTTTAAATTCATTTACATGGAATAATGTCTCGCTTATATTTTTAAAACGTTCCGATAGCAAATTTAATGTTTCGGGAACTCGTTTAGTAAGAAATAGTGAGTACACGTTTTCAAGGCAATAATCGATTCGAGAGTGCAAAAATCTTGGAGGATTAAGAATGATCACTAGTAGATTAAGAAAAGTTAATTGAGGGATTAGATGTGATTAACTTAAATAAAGCTTTTACTGTACGCGCATCGATAGTTTCTCGAAAGTCATACCGCGCAACAAATTGGAGATTTAAGAAATTAATATTTGTTAGGACTCATGTTTTATTTCTAAAATGGTTATTTCATAATTAATTACATTAGTAGTAGTTAATTATATAATTGTTAAATGAATTTCTCGTAAATTTCGCCTTATTGCGCGCGAATCGGAATTTCATGTATATCGAGCCGGAATGGCTAAGTGGGGATTTAAGAAACTTATTCTAGACTACTAAGAGTGAATAATTATAATGTTTAAGGAAGTGCATTAGAGGTTTAGTGCACAAGTGAAACAAACCTGAGAGAAACGAACTCGAAACACGCGCGCGCGATTACTATTGATAGTTGACTCTCACTAAACTTTGGCCCCAAGTTTTATCAAGCTTCCAAGAGAAGCTTTAGCCATCAGATTTTTCTCTCTCTCTCTTCACTCAAGCTGGCCGAAAATCCAAGGCAAAGAAGGAGCAAAAGATTTCATCTCATTTCACCTCAAATCATCCAACCATTTTACTCCAAATTCATCACACAAACTCACAACAACTTGGAGACTCACTTGGACTAGGAAGAGAGCAGCTTTCTCACGGTTTCTTGGAGCTCTTAGTGACCAAAAATTTCTGAGTTTTCATCATCCAAAAGGTGGTAATCATCTAACCTTTTAAACTTGGTTCTAGTGAGTTAAATTTGACTTGGAAGCTTGTAGCTTCATGTGGGTATCTTTATTTGGTTGATAATCATTTGAGTGGGCTCTATGAAATCCCACAATGGACATGTTGGACTGATATGATGATTATGGGTGTTATTTATGTTGATTAAGTATTAAATAAGTGGATATAAGTTGAAAGAGTGGAAGGAAAATCAAAGGAAAGTTGCATGAGAAGCTTAGTCGATTCTGCCCTGTTTTTGCATAGCCCTTGGTTCAATTTTTTTGTGATCAAATGACCTTGAATTTGTTGTAGATATGTTGTATAGGTTGTGTGGAAAGTTTCCACAAAAAAATTACTTGATTTGGTTAAGAAAAAGTTGAGTTTTGGACAAGAACAAAACTGGAAATTCGCGTAACACGGGTATGCTGGCAGTAATCTTTAAACGATCATAACTCTTTGCTCAGATGTCCAAATCAAGTGCCGTTTGCGGCATTTGAAAATAAACACTTCCAGTTTTCTAACGGTATATGATACATCCCCTGATTCGACTTGAGTGAGCCTTACCAGTTCTTCAAAGTTACCTGTTCTGTTTTACTCCTGTGCTAGAGAGTCAGTGATGTGCTGGGACTTGTTGCTTGAATTTGAACTAGCTATGAACTGAATTTCTGAATGATTTCTTCCGATGAATTGTAACCTTATGAATATATTTTCCAACTCCACCAACCATGCTCAATTCCAAGTTGAATTGACTGAGTTATGGCCAAATTACAGAACTGCACCAGTGATAGAAAACCCTAATTTTGGCTAACTGAATGGCTTAGCTCGAATTGGGACTTGCTATTTTGAAAATTTTGGTGTCAATCACCTAAAACATGTATGTTGGATGTTTTTTAGACCTTTTCTTCATAAATGGACCATGTTTGAGATGATTTCATTGGCCAAAGGTTCAAAAAAGAAAAACGGAAGCTTGAAGGCAGCTTTGTCTTCGGATTCCCTTAAACTTTGGTAGTTTAGTTAACTACCTTCCCGTGTGAATTTTCAAATGAAATTTGGTATAGGAATATTCCTCATATGTGAGTTGAGTTGTACCAATTTTGGTGTCAATCCAAAACCATTTCGATACCCAAATGATGGTCCAAAGTCGTTTGCCAAATCTGGAAAATGTGCAATCTGTCCTTATTTTTAGTTAACTTTGGACTGCTATATCTTGATGCTAAAGACTCCAATTTTAGTTCTGCTTGTTTTATTTGAAATATTTATTGGAAGTCTAATTGAGGTACAAATTTCAGAGGCTAATTCATTTTCTGTGAATTTTTCCGAATTTCCAAAGTTTACCAAAAACTAAGGCTGAAACTGTCTTGGGAGTCCAAGTCAGCCCCTTTAGGCCAAAATTTGACTGTCTTCCATTTTTAATCTTGGAAAAGTGTCTTCTAGGAACTTTTAGTACTTTAAAACTAGTTTCCAACGGTACCAAGTTTTCCAATTTTAGACCTACGGAGTGTAAGATATGATTTTTCAAAGATTGCACCTTAACTCTGGAATTTTTGAACTTGAAGTGAATTGAGTTTTTAGAGACTCTTCACTATCCTTCGATATTGAATGATTGTTTTAAACTCGATTTCGTGAAGGAAATTAGTTTTTCTTGTGTTAATAAATCCTCACTTTTGAACCTTTATTTTGAGTGGTTAAGGTTCGTATTTGAGGTATCAACTAGTCAAATTGAGTGTGCCTTCTTTCTTGATTAATACGTGATTGTGAGTGAGAAATATTTGTTAATTGTCCAGGTGCTCAAGGAGATTTCGAAGGGAATCTCGGTGCGGACACCTAAAGCTTTGTTTGCTAACTTATTTTGAATCGGTGAGTGTCAAGTGCATGACTTGTTGTGTTTACTTGATTTATCTGCTTATATACGTGAATATCGCTTGGTGAGACGAGTGTGTACTTTATCGCACTCGCTCTCCTTTACTCCAACTTATTTACATTAAACTTGATTTCCAAAGTCGATTGGAGTGAATCTCGTCGGCAAAATATACTTGTTTATGTGTGCATGTCGTGTTGTCATGCAGGTCGTGTTGTCGTGCGTGTCGTGTTGTCGAGTGGAGTGAACCTCCTCGACTTATGGGGACGCCCAATTCTCTTAGCCAATCTTGCAACTCGAGCCAGCATGGGCTTGGTCGAGAAGCTTGATAAACCAGGAGAATAACAAAACAAAACTTGATCTTTTGAGATCTTGTTCGGCATACTCGTCGAGTATCGCCTTTTTCGTGCGTGTTTGGTTACGGATCCGAGAGGGTGGAATTTTGGCTGGAGGTAGTAAGGGGAGCTTCTACGGACTTCAAAACCTACCCGGTTGACGGAGTGTCAACTCGTGGAGGTAGTGGATCGAGCATTGGCAAAGCATGTGGAAATTAGCTCCTGAGAGCTCTTGTATCCTACTCAAGTGTGTTTAAATTGTTAATTGTGAATTACTTGATTTTATCACTTTATTTATGGCATAAATGTTATTGATACTTGAACTACGTGCTTGCATGACTTTCTTGGCCTCACTAAGTATTGGCTCATCCCATTAGTTTGTTTTCCTTAACAGGTTGGATTGGAAGAAGTTAAGGAAATGCCGACTTGAGGCACTTTTGTATTAGTGTTTTGATTGTAATCGACTAGACACTTTTGGATGTTTATATTTTGGGGAAAGTGATTGTAAGTTTGAAATTGTGATGTAAGATTGAATGTTTATGTATGGAAATGACTTCGTACCTTTATTCCGACATTCATTGTTAGTGCTAGATTTTAAGTTTGAATTGGAATTGTCTCGAGTCCTGGCGAGAGTTGGGCAGATGTCCCGTGGATACCCTTGGGTTCGCCCTTAGGAGAAGTGGGGGCGTCACAAAGGATGCCCAGAGGTATGCCATTTGAAGATGATGAGTGCTTTAAATTCTAAACTTGATCATTTGGACAATATGATACATGTGATAGAGCAAAATAAGAATGCTAATGCTTTTAATTCTAATAATATGATTTGTGGCTTGTGTGGAGGTTATCATACTAGTTATAAATGTATGCAAGCATAAGATGTGGATTATTATGGTAAATTTAGGCATTATATCCTTGTTTTGATCAATGCAACCCTAATTGGGAGTAGTTTTTATGATTATGGTTGGAATAATCAAAGTGGTTATAGTGATTTTTCATTTTTTATGATTTTCAACCGGAATGTGTCCAATATGAATTTAAACCACGTTGAGAATTAGCTATATAAAAGTTAGCTAATACACCTTTATCTTGGGAGCAAACTAGTGAAAGATTAGCTAATGATTCTAAACTATCTTAGGAGGTAGCTATAGAAAGGTTAACTAATCAAATTGGTTCAGATTTAGAAAGGCTAGCTAATGCAAATTCCAGCCATTTTGATAGGGTTGAGGAAAGACTAGATGAATTAGCTTCATTGGTAGAATACAATACCAATTGCATGCTTTGTGTGAAGTTATTTCTTCTAATGATATGCAATTTGAGTCTATTATGAATGGTAGGAATGTTACATGTGAAAGTGGATGTCTTTTTGTTGATAATGATAACCTTGATTGTTGTTTTAATGAAAAGATATCTATTTCACATGATAATACCTTTGGAATGAATTTTGAATCTCAAGAGACAACGATAAATGATTCATATAACCCCTCTTAAGAATTGTGTTGAAAGTGTAGGTTTCAAAGTCATAATCGTTCAGAAAGCCATGTGGAGGTTCCTTTGATAAGTTCTCAAGTGATGCAATTATATGGTGACGTGTGTGAAATACTTGAGATTGCCAAGCCAATTCCAACCTTCGCATCATTTGAAGATAAGGCTTGTAAGATAGAGCCATCATTTGTTGATCTACAGCGTCCAAGATTGGTGGATTATTCCTTGATAAAGCTATCTTGACATCAAGACATGAATAGTCAAGACTATAAAGAAGCTCTTATTGAGAGGTAACCCAATGTTTTGTGTTAATTTATTTCATTTTAGTGTGTTTTTAGGTTTTTCTATGTTTTTAAGTATATTTGTAACGTTTGTTATGTAGGATTCAAGAGTTGATGCAAAAGTGACTTTTTGAAGGTTGGCAAGGAACAAGAAACATGAAGAACTCAACCTCTCATTTTGCATTTTACACATTTTTTATTAGTTGTGAAGGAGTAGATTATATGTTTAAATCATTTTAAACTTATTTGAAACTTTAAACTTGGTGAAAATATGATCAGTTTCGTATTTCTATAGAAGAAGGAATTGAGTAATAAAGTAAAGAAGTGCATTTTTCTGCAATTTATTGCAGAAACTCAAAGATCCGTGAGATAAGCCTTGCGGATCCTTGATAAAAACACAAGCTTGTGTTTCTGATTCTGGATGAATTAACTCCAAGATCTGCGAGGGGATTCGTGAAGCTCACAGATCCCTGAGAATTGCCTTTAGAAGCTTAAACCACAACTTTCTTCTTCATTTGTTCTTAACTTGCACACACACCACACACACCTACACGCACACTCATCACCCACTTCACAAATCACCATTTTCACTTGTTTTTCTTACCAAAATGCACCATAGAATCATCCTAAACCTCATTTAGACTCATTTTCATGGATTAAAACCAACCAAAAATCTGTTTTCAACTCATTAAAACTAGGGTTTCCTAAGCTGTAATTGGCTCAATTGGGCGTTGTTTTGGGTAAATTTTTTAGAGCTTTTGGTATCATTTGCATCACTAACATCACTCTACCAATTTGAGATAAGTTTCTTAAACATTAATTGGTAGTTTGAACTTTCTCATTTGAGCATTTCTTGAATTTCTTAAGAATTTTTCAAATGGTGAATTTGTGATGTTGTTTGTTAATGTTTAGGAGTTCCATTATGCTTACTCAACATCTTTAAGCATGTTTATATGATCAAATGTGGGAATGTGATGATCTATGTAATGTTTCAGTTTTATGCAAGCTCTTATATACTGATCAACGATGTAATTTGACTTGGAATATTATTAAGTATAATTGAATGATTCAATTAGCCAAAATGTGACTTGTTTATGATGTTTACATGTATACATTCATTATATGGTAATATTTTTGAAATTTTAAAATTGTGCATTTTGGAGAATGGCTAGTTGATTTAGCATGGGAAATGATGCATTAGACTTGAAATTTGAATGCTGTAACTAGTCATGATTATTGCCAATTCTTCAATTGAAGCGTGCCTGTGTGATATATATTGGATATTTGCATAATTGGGCACTTTTATTGGCATTTTAGGGGTGAAATTGAACATGTACATAATGTATATTTCTTGATCTGGTTTTGCTCTTAAATTTGTTGTTATATGGTGATGTATTACCCAGAGAAGGATACATGCTTATACTTTATATTCTAGGTAATTAGGGTGATAATTTTACTAGATGCAGAAATGATACGAACCCTGTCAATGGACGAAACCCGTATACGATCAACCCAAGATCTACATCCTATGAAATCAAATTTGGGAGGGTGGTATGATCCCACGACCCTACAAATCCCCATAGTTGCGAACCTATTGATACTATCTCAACCTACAACTAACCGAATAAGAGAACCAAGATTGGAAATTCAACGGACATAATGGATGCAATCCTCGACCCATCACCACACACTAGTGAAGAACCTTGATACAACCGCAACCCAACATCTATAACATGATGTGAACCTCAGAATAGAAGGGTAGAACGGTGCCATAATTCAAATGTGGTCTTTGAATTGATAAGCCATAATTCTTGAAAGGGAGACACAATCAACTTGTAACAAGAAGAAGAATGAGGAAACTCTCAATTCCCATTAATTAGATGGCCAAAAGCCCTTTACAATGTAAAGACTTGTGGTTTAAATAGAAAATATAGAAAACCCTACACTAACCCAAATCTAAACTAAACAGCAATTACATCATTTATTCCTATTAAACAAACTAAACTAATTATCTAAGGCCCATTAAACTCAAGGCTTAACTAAAAAAGTTGACCCTTTTATTCATTAAACACACCAGAAACAAACTTAAATTATGTCTCAAACTGATACTCAGATTGATTTCTGTATTTTTGTATCAAGAAAGTTTGGGTAGTGTCTGTGATTTGTACGTTAAATAGTTTCTCATGTATTTTATATCGATACACTAACAAAGGCAAGAAATTATTTTAAAAAAACTCTTCATGCCAATGTGACTTTTGCATCATTCGAATCTTAATTAGTTTGTTTGCCATTTTGCATTTTAGATTTCTATTACTATTGGCTACCAAGTGAAACTCATGAAGTTTTGGAACAACGGATTATGGACTTCATGTTCATTCATAACACGTCAATCACGTTGATAGAGGAGTATTTCTTTCTTTTATTTACCTCTTTTACACATTGAAGCCATTTACCTCTTTTAAGTGTGGAGGAGGAAAATTTTGGATTTATAGGCATTTTATGTGATTGAATTTTGATTGGAAATGTTGGATTTGTGCTTGAAAATGTTATTGAGCTTTGAAATTGCTCAAATTTAGGTTTGTGGGCAGGGAGTTTCATCTTGTTATAAGCGGAAACTCTGACAAAATTTTTTCAAAATCTTGTCCAAAATTTCAAACTTGTTGGCATTGTGTGTGATTGAATTTTGATTAGACATATTGGATTTGTGCTTGGAAATATTATTGTGCTTTGAATTTGTTCAAATTTGGGTTTGTGGATAGGGAGTTTTGTCCAATTATAACCGGAAACTCTGCCAAAATTTTTTCAAAATCTTGTCTAAAATTTCAAATTTGTCCCAAAAGTTTTCAATTTTTTTCAATTTCATCATAAGGGTGACAAGTTCCATGTCATTAGTAATTCAAATTCCTTCTTACTTTTGAAGTAAATATATGTGCCTTGAGAAATACATTTCTCATTTAACTTGAAAATAACTACCATGTGATTATAATTTTTGCTATTTTAGGAAAGTATATCTTGTAAAGTAGAGAAAATTATGCCTAAAATTTGCATGTTTGATGAAATTTTTTCTTTTTACTTGATTTTGCAAAGTTGATTGACAAATGTGGTCAATAAATGCAATAATCTTCCTATGATTATTCTTTTGAGGGAATGTTTGTTTAACAAATGTGGTCAATAAATGCAATAATCTTCCTATGATTATTCTTTTGAGGGAATGTTTGTTTATTATCTTTACTTTTGAGAAAAAGAAAGAAGAAAAAAAAAGAATGAGAGTAGTTCTACTCTAATGGTTCTTGTACTTAGTAACAAGAAGTTTTCTTCTACAAATGTCGACTTTTATGTAAAACGGTACTTGAATTAAGAGTATTATGAAAAACAACTTGAGAATGTAAAATGTTGAGTAATCGGGGGTCTTTAACTAAAAATGTCTATTCTCGCATCAAAAGGTATTTTTACAACTTGAGTAACTATGTTATATGTTATATGAATAAATGTGACGCCCTCACTTCTCCCTAGGGTGAACCCTAGGGTATCAACGGGGCGCCTGCCCAACTCTCGTCAGGACCCACGCACTCATTCTAACTTAATAGAGAACCACAAGTCTACCATAGACTTAGTATTAAAGGAAAATTTCAAATATACAAGCCAAATTCTTCTAAGGCTACCATTTACAATTACAATCCAAAAACCCAAATATAACAAAGTTTACACTTCAAATGTCTCCATTATCATACAACAGATTTACTAGATCCAACCAAAAATCGCTAGTCTAGAGTCCCCAACTTCCACTTCCAAAACCTGTTAAGGAAAACAACTTAGGGTGAGCTAACGCTCAGTGAGCCCAAGAAAAATCAAACAAGCAAGCAAGTAGTACAAATTAAATAAAAAATCACACTTAAAAGCGACTTAACATGAAATTTCATTTACGTGCACAAATAGGAAGTAAAACACAAGTAGAAAGGATACAGGAGCTCTCAGGAGCTAAATCCACACTGCTTCACGATACTCTTGAACCACAATTTTCAAATGTTGACACTCCGTCAACCAAGCAAGTAACAAGTCCGTAGAACCCCACTTTTCACCAATTTGCGTCCACCGTTACACCCCCTGTCGGGCCCACACGTCAAATAAGATGTGATATTACTCGAGTATATCCAAGCAAGTCAAGTACACGAGTCCAAGGTTCACCAAACTCCTCAACCAAGCCCTTGTTGGCTTGAGTTGAATGGCTAGCCATTGGGTTTTGGGCGTCCCCACAAGTACAATTGGTTGATGAGACAACGCTCCAATCGACTTAAAATCGATCATAACACTGAGTTGGGATGAGAGACACCACCCACCCGAATAGGGTGTGGTACATGCTGCAGTTCAGTGCTCACGAGTCAAAACATGTTCGAGTACAAGTGCAAGTCACAAACATTCATGTAACAAGTAACAATTAATCAAGAGGGAGAGGATGAAGGCGATAAAGTACACCCTCGCCTCGGCAAGTTCACGAATCGTATAGCACTTATACAAATATCATTTCAATCATAGCAACATGAAGCATGCACTTGACACTCACCAAAAGTCAAGGGCAAAGCAAGAGCAAAAGCAAGAGGTCAGACAAGCTCCTCGGCGTCAACATGACCACTTGAGACATGCACAATCACGATTACCTAGGTACTCGATTAAGGCTAATAAGAAAATATCCTCTTACTACCCACACTCAAAGCCACAAGTTCAAGCCGAGATAAAAGGGACTTTCTCGCTTAATCATTGAAATAATACTCAAGGGGGACTTAAAAGTCGTTTTCAAGTCAAGTCGTGGCAAGAAATTTTGATTCCAAAAGAAAAGTACCACGCTTAATTTTTGGCACGAATATTGAGGAAAGAAAAATGGTTTTCATATTCTAAAACTTCTAATCCTAGCCCAAGTTTTGGAATATAAATGAGCGTTCACGTTTTCTAAACTTATGGAGTCAAAATCCATCAAAACATTACTTATTTTCACAGTAAATATTGAAGTTAAAAGTTCCAAGTTTCAAATATAAAACTAGTGAAGTTTCTCAAAAATTACTCTAGTTAAAACGCTCCATTTATGGTTCATTTTTATGAAAACCGAGGGCACAAGACTAGGAGGTGAAATCCATTTCCCCAAGCATGAAATGAGGTGCAAATAATCAAGAAATTTAGGCTTGAAACCTAGAAAATGTTCCCAAACCACCTTTTAAGCTTTTGCCTCTTTACAAGGAAAATTCAGTTTTGGTAACAGTTTTTGAAAAATCATAACTTGAGTTTCATAAGTTCAAAATCTACAAATCTTATACCGTTGGAAAATAGATTTAATGAACTTAAATTCTCTAGAAGACACTTTTCCCAGATTCAAATCAGAAATCAGTCAAAGCTTAGCTCCAAATCACTGCTTCAGTAAGAACAGGGCAAAACAGTCTTGAATTTCAGCGAAATTTGAAAATTTGTCAAAATTCATAGGAATCGAACTAACCTTTGAAATTTATACCACTGAAAGAACTGAAACTCTAGTTTCAAATACAATAAATGGAACTCAATTTGGATTTTCTACTCCAAGATACAATAGTTTTTCTAAAGCTGATTTTTGAAACCTGATTCACGAAATTCCAGTTTTGGATCCAACACAGTTTCTAAATCAGGTCATAAATAAGGCTACACAAGTCCAAAATTAGCGTGGTTTATGGTGTTGAAAACTATATTCAAAATGCTAAAAATCACTAGAAGAAACTATCTTCAAATTCATCTTGTAAGATGAGTAAAAACGAGTTACAAACTGCAGCTGTACTTGTTTCTCGGTTAAAACAGTGAGGAAAAACAGCCAACTTTCCGGTTCACTGCGACTCATAGAAAACGAATTTATACCGTTAGAAAGCTCTCGGAGTCTAGTTTCACATGCCACAAACGGCATTTGATTTTGACTCTTGTACGAAAAATTAGGTGCTGTGTAGTGAACACTGGTCGGCTGCACTGATCAGAAATTTCCTGGTTTGATTTCCTCTCTTTATCTTAACATTAACTCATACAAAACAAATGATTTTTGAGAGATAATTTACACACATAACCCATCATGTAGCAAGCATTTTTGCATCATTATAACCACAAATTTCGAAATTAAATCAAGGGAAATAAACCATAAAAAATCGGACAACCTTGCTCTTCTTTCTCTTCAAATTTTTTCTCTCCAACTCTTACACCCAAAACCAAGCTAGAAATCACTAAAACAACAACCAAACAACAAGAAATCCTCAAGGCCACTACCTAAGAATCTTCCTCAAAGCATCTACCTAAAGTCAAGGTTCATGGAACCCATCAACAAACCCAAGCTTATCTAAGCTAAAACTAACTAAAAGATGAAAGAAAGGTTGAAGCTTTGAAGGGTTTACCTTCTTCCAAGAGTAGTGAGCAAAACTTCAAGAAATCAAGCTTTAAACCACCAAAAATCTCTCCTCCTCCAAGTCTCCTACTAAGCTTGAGAATGATCCAAGAGTATGAGTTAGGTTGGAGCAAGTTTTAGTGAGCAAAGTGAAGAAGATGAAGATGAAATTTTTGGCTAAATGGAGGGAGTGAGGGTTCGGCCAAGAGGGAGGGAAGAAGAGAGGGTTTTGTTTGCTTTTTGTGAAGTGATTTGGATGAAAGAAAGATGGGACATAAAGCTACTTTTGGTGCAAAAGTCAACAATTGAATAGTGGCCCATTAGTGCTCCAAATTGAGTTTAATTCAATTCACTCACCTCTAATCCCTCAATTAACTTTTCTTAGACTACAATTGATCATCCTTAACTCTCCAAAATCACTGCACTCTTAGACCAAATTTTGCCTCGAAAAATGTGTTTTCTTTAATTTTTACTAATCGAGCAACAGAAAAATTAAGTTTATAAGCAAACGTTTTTAAAAATATAAAATGAGGCAATGTACCATGCAAATGCAATTAAAATGAATGAAATAAATTAATTGGAGTAAATGAATAAATAATTAAATAAATAAATACACCAGTTAAAGAAAATTTCGGGTCCTCACATCCTCCCCTCCTTAAAAGAATTTCGTCCCCGAAATTCATACCTTGATCTAGGAATAACTCTGGATACTTCTTTCCTTTTCCTACCATTAAACTTGCTTTCAAAGGTGAAATCTTAAGGAATATCTCCAATCTCAAACTCCAAATATTTTCTCCATTCAGCAATACTAATACAGGAACCTCGGTCAAACACTTTTTCAACTCCTGGAACCCTTTCCCGCATTTAGAATCCCATATAAACTTGCCATATTTCTTAGTCAACTCGGTTAGGGGTTTCACGATCTTAGAAAAATCCTTAATAAACCGACCGTAATACCCTGCTAACCCTAAGAAATTCTGAATTTCTGTAGGATTTTCTGGTCGTTTCCACTTAGAAACAACTTCTATCTTAGTTGGATCCACAGTAATCTCTTTCTTAGAGATTATATGACCTAGAAAGGCTACTTCTTCTAACCAAAACTCACATTTATTGAACTTAGCAAAAAGTTGGTGCTCTCTCAGGATTTGCAAAACTATCCTCAGGTGCCGTTCATGATCTTCTCGAGACTTAGAGTACACCAATATGTCATCAATGAATACTACCACAAATTGATCCCAATACGGTTTAAAGACCCGATGCATCCAGTCCATAAATACTGCTGGCGCATTAGTTAACCCAAAAGGCATAGCTGCAATTTCAAAGTGCCCATATCTTGAATTGAAAGCGGTCTTAGGCACATTCGCTTCTACGATGCTCAACTGGTAATAAACCTGCCTCAAATCCAACTTGAAAAATACCATGACTCCTTGCAGTTGATCAAATCACTCATCTATGTGAGGCAAAGGGTATTTGTTCTTAATGGTCATATCATTCAAGTCTCGATAGTTTATGCATAACCTTAAACTTCCATCTTTCTTCTTAACAAAGAGCACTGGAACTCCCCACAGTGAATCACTTTCTATAATAAAGCCTCTTTCTAATAAATCTTGCAACTGCAATTTCAATTGTTTTAATTTAGCTGGAACCATCTTGTAAGGCGTCTTAGAGATAGGTACCGTCCCCGGAGCTACATCGATCTTAAATACTATTTCTCTCTTTGGAGGCAACGTCTCTAATTTCTCGAAAAAGGCATTAGGAAATTTCTTCACTACTGGCACGTTTTCCAACTTCACCTTATCCCCAGGTGTATTTATAAGAAATGCTAGATACCCTTTAGCCCCACTACTCAACAATTTCCTAATTCGAATGCTTGAAAATAGAGCAGACAATACTAGTCTACCATCACATCTAACTTCAAAGTTGCTTCCCCTGGGATGCACAATTCTACTAATTTCATCTTACAATCCAATTGAGCATGGTATCGAACTAACCAATCCATCCCAAGTATCACATCATATCCCTTAATTGGTAGGCTCATTAAGTGATGTGATACACACTTGGACACGATCTAGACAACCAATCATCGATGGTTTGAGCAGCGGAAATTTGACCCAATCTAATCTCCGAAGTAGTGAACAATGTTGATACTATCTCAACCCACTACTTAACGAATTAGCGAACCGAACTATAAGTAGAGGAACGCCACAACCAAGGAGTTACTTGATTGATAAGTTCACTTGAATAACTTGAGAAAGATTCTCAAATATTCAAAGAAGCTCTCTTGGAAAGAGAAAGTGAAAACTCACGATTTTATTAATGCAAAAACTGATTATGAAGGTCTCTTGCCTTGGCTATATATAGCCATACAATTTGAAACTTAAAGTGACTTGAAAACCCTAACTCGGCAAGGCTAGACCTTTGGGCCGATTCTACTACTCAAATTCACTATCTAATGGTCAGTTTATAATCGACCCAATGAAGGCTTTAAGCTGGCCCAACATAACCCAATAAAAGCTAATTAACCAACTTAAGTAATAGTGAGTCTAGACTCTATAAATCGGATCCAACTCAACATGAGGTCTTGGACCGAATTTATTCCTAGCAAATAAAATAGAAATCTGGAAAATAAACTACTAACTATTACTAAAAGATTCAATCTCTTGCAGCCCAAAACATGGCCCATAAGCAGCCCATATTTCGTATCATTCCCCTCCTCTTGAAAAAGATTTGTCCTCAAATCGTGTTTGGAAATGAATGGTACTACAAGAGTTGGTAGTATGACACCTCAAATCTCCACATATTGGCTCTCTTAGAATGAATGATACTTGCATACATCATGATTATTGTAATTTGGTGCACATGTCTCTTGGTCAGCTTGAAAATGCTCACAATCTGCCATGGAAAACTCAAGGCTTTACTCCAACCACTCCAAAGCTCTCTAATCAGCCTTGTGTCATGAATGGTCGAATTTGGACCTACACAATAAATCACACGATTAGCATTTGTAGGTATAAAATCACTTGACAGCTTACCATTCACATTCACAAGATAAAGATCTTCATAGTGATGCTCAATCAGGTTAGAAAAGTCCCAAATATGATCGTGCAAAGTTACATAATTCATTGCAATTTGTTGTTGGTATGGCCTATCTTGCACAAATGGAGCAAGATCGAGATAGGCAACTTTTGTACCTTCAAATTGAAGAATAAAATCAGGTTGTAAGGAATCGGAATTTGGAATGATGAGGAAAGAATTATCACCAACGAAATAAGAAGGAAGTTTATAACAAGTTTCAAGTGTAGAAACTCCCTTTGAAACTTCATTATTCCTCCCAACAAGCAAATCGGGCTCATGGTTGAAATTGAACATCAATGGATGACAAAGATATACAACACTTAAGATGCAAACTCCATGAAAAGTTTGATATTCACCAATGGATTTAGGAATAGAACATGCCAAGATCAACTCAATTTTTCCTTGCTTAAC
This sequence comes from Coffea humblotiana, assembly GCA_023065735.1. NCBI lineage: Eukaryota > Viridiplantae > Streptophyta > Magnoliopsida > Gentianales > Rubiaceae > Coffea > Coffea humblotiana. The sequence continues at coordinate 19,340,479 of CM041216.1, forward strand.
CTGCATAAAAGTAGAAACACTAAACAAAGTAGAGTTAAAATCGTTAGAAAAAACATATGATCTCACATCCTTTCTCACAATCATCAGCTCACTCTTACAACTTTTAATCTCTTTCTCAGGCTCAATAGCTGACTTTTTCCTCTCCTTGTTCTCAACCTCTTTCTCCTTTTCAACTCCCTCGAATTTTACCTCATCAGTCACAATTCCCTCATCTAGCTCTTTCTTCGTACTATAACGCTCATACTCACTTTTCATGTATGCTAGATCAATACAAAGTTGGTCATAAATAAGTGATACAAGTGCAGAACGACGACCGTTAAATAAGAAGGAATACTTATTAGTATGTCCATCATATTTAACTTCTCGCCTCAACATCCACGCTTTACTCAGCAATACATGTGTCACTTGAATTGGGACTACATCACACCACACCTCATCCACATACTTGCCAATTTGAATAGGTACAAGTGTGTGCTTAATAACCCAAACATCACCACTATCACTATGCAACTTGTAAGGTCGAAGATGATCAATGGTTGGAAGATTCAATTTGTCAACCAAGACAGTACTTGCGAGGTTAACTTCACAACCCTTATCAATGGCTAAGCTGCAAACTTTATCCTTGATGTGGCAACGTGTATTAAAACCAATCATTTTGTTGAGCTTTGATGATTTTCAATTGCTCAGTTATCTCACGCAATGCCACAGCATTTACTCATTTAGGCACAAGATTGTGAAGCTCCAGTTGAGCATTCGTTTGTCTCATACTTTTATCACCTGTTAAAACTCAACAAACATTAGTAGAAAAGGCCTCACTCACTCCCTTACGTGTTTCCCTCGCTCTCATGCATCACTCAAGTGTTTAAAACACTCTAATGCTCTCACAACTCACTTCTCAAATCCCTTGATTGCTCTCTTTGAAGAAATCAAAAATTTCCTCCAAGTAGTTCAACCAAACTTCAATCAAGTGTTCCCCAAAAGTGGCGTTGTGAGGACTCGAAAATTTACTTATTTTGAACCCCTGTTATTAGCTTATTTAAATATTTAATTGCCCGTTTGCTCCGAATACTTTATTTCAACCTTTTTAGACCCAATTACATGGAATTATGACTTATTTATATTTTTAAAATGACTCGTTTCAAAATTTAATTTTTGCAAACTCGTTAAGTGAGAATAGTGAATACGTATTTGGAGACAATAATCGATTTGAGAGTACAGTGAGCTTGGAGAGTGAGGACTCATACATTAGTCCTAAGATAGTTATTTGTATGTGTAAATACCCAAGTATTAGTAAGTAATACTATTGTTATAAGAATTTCTTCAAAATTCCACTTATCGCGCACAAATTGGAAGTACGCGTTTTTGCGCGCGCGATTAATTGAGAGAGTTTAGACCCTTATTTTAGACTATTAAGAGTGCATAATAATAATATGAATGGAAGTGCATTGGAGGTTAAGTGTACAAGTGAAACAAACTCGAGAGGAATCGAGCACGAAACGCGCGCGCGCGCGCGAGGGGAGAGTTGACTTTTGAGACACTTTTGGCCACACACTTAAGCTTCTCAAGGAAGCTTCATTTTCAGCAAACACACTCTCTCTCCTTGCTCTTGTTGGCCGGCCACCCATAGGAAGAAGAAGGAACCAAAGCTCTTCATTTCTTGCTCCATTTCTTCATCAAATCACCTCAAACGTTTACTACAACTTGCAAACCACTTGGAGATCAATCTAAGCTAGGAAAGGAGCTTGTTTTCTCACGGTTTTCTTGAGCTTCATAGGACCGAAAATTTCTGCTTTAGTCATCTAAGGAGGTAACAAATGATCAACCTCTTAAATATTGGTTTATATAAGTTTGTATTGCACTTGTAAGCTTATAGATGCATGTGGGTAACTCTATATTGTTGGAAATCTTGTGAGTGGACTCTATGAAATCTCACAATGGACTTGATGAGCTGATTTTGAAGATATTGGGTGTTATTTATGTTGGATTAGTGCTTAATCTAGTGAATATAAGTTGTATTGTGGAAGAAAAACTCAAAGGAAGTGAAATGAGAAAAAGGGACGGTTCTGCCCCTGTTTTGCCCGTGCTCCTTTTTGTGCAAGGTTTGTGGTCCAATTGACTTGATTTTGATGTAAATGTGTAATATAGGTTGTGTGGAAAGTTTCCTCAAAAAATACTTGATTTGGTTAGCCAAATCTTGAGATTTCGAAATTTTATCAAAACTGGAAATTTTGTCCCGAATTGCTCTGGCAGTGATTTTCAAGCAGCTATAACTCTTTGGCTCCGACGTCAAAATTGAGTGTCGTCAGTGGCATTAGAAACTAGACATTTCGATTTTTCCAACGGTATAAAAATGAATCCCATGATTCCACCTGGAGTGAACCGTACCAATCGTTTGAAGATGCCTGTCCTGTTTCCCTGATTTACTGGAGTGCATGTTATGAGCTGCAACTTGATGCTCGAATATGAGCTAGTTATGGACAGAATTTTAAAACGATTTCTTCTGTGAATTGTAGCATTATGAATTTAGTTTTCAACGCCACTAACCACGCTCAATTCTAAGTTGAATTGAGTGAGTTATGGCCGAATTTCAGACCTGCCCCATTGCTTGAAAACCCTCATTTTTTGACTGATCAAATGGTTAATCTGATTGGGAGTTGTTATTTCGAAACTCTTGGTGTTAATCACCTATCAAACACATTTTGGATGTTCCTTAGTAATTGTCTTCATAAATGGACCATTTTTGAAAGATTCATTGGCCAAATGTTTGAGAAAAAAAAACGAAGGTGCAAGGCAGGTTTGCCTTAGAAAATCGTGGAACTTTAGTGACTTTGTTAACTAACTTCCCGAATGACTTTTTGTATGAGATTTAGCAGAGGAATAGCCCTCATATGGTAGGATAATACTACCAAATGTTGGTGGCATTCCAAGTTCATTTCGATGCGCAACCAAAGTCTCAAAGTTCACATTTTAAACCTGGAAAACCCTTGTTTAGTGAGGAAATTTCAGTAACTTTGAGCTACTATATCTTGGTGCTCAAAACTCCGATTCTTGTTCCGCTTGTTGTGTTGTAAACTTGATTGTAACTCTAATTGATTTTTAAATTTTACAGGTTAGTTCACATTCTGTGAATTTTACCGAATTTTCAAAGTTGGCAAAAACCAATCTCGAAACTGTCTTGATAGCCTAATTCAAGCGACTTCCCGCCAAATTTTGAATACCTTCCATTTGGAATCATGAAAAAGTGTCTTCTAGGAACTTTTTGTACTTTTGAAGAAGTTTCCAACGGTACCAAGTTTTCCAATTTTGGATTGTGGAGAGTGAGATACGATTTTCCAAAGATTGCTTATCAAAAACTGAAATTTCCGAACTTAAAGGAAACCGAGTCCTTTGGCACTTTCCATTTTCCTTCGAGATTGCTTTGACCGTTTTTACACTTGATTTCAAGATGAAAATCAGATTTTCCCTTGTACATTTAAATCCCACTTTTGACCTCGATTTACGAGCAATTAAGGCTCATTTTCATGATTTCTTCTTAGATTGTGCAAGAGTACAATCTTCCTCGATAATTAGGGGTTTAAGCTATAATGTGTTAATGGTTCATTTATTAATTGCTCAGGCCACTCAAGAGGACCTTCAAGAGAATCCCACGGTGGACGTGCTGAACCTTCGAGTGACATTTCTTCTTTGTTTACTTGGTGAGTGCCAAGTGTATGAGTTACTTGATACATGTTCAACTTGTTATAAATGATTGGAGATTTTGAAAATGGAGTCGAGTGTGTACTTTACCGCACTCGTTCTCATTTGAAATGAATGGGAATGAAATGTATTGAATGATCGAATGAATGAAATGGTATGCTATGGCTGCATACGTCGGTGGAGTGAATCTCCTCGACTCACAAGTTGTACATGGGGACGCCCAAACTCTCACTGCCAACCTTGGATTCGAGCCGGCTTGGGCTTGGTCGGGGTTCCTTGGTGAACCATGAGAAAACGTAAGCTTGACCTAGTGAGAGTCTTGCTTGGCATACTCGAGCAGTATTGCCTCAAATGAATGACAGGCGGGCCCGGTGCAGGGGTATGTAATGGTGAACGGGGACATGATAAGTATGGTTCTACGGACTATAATCTACCCGATTGACGGAGTGTTAACTCGTGGAGGTTCATGATTGTGAAAGTGGAAAATAGCTCCTGAGAGCTCCTATATCCTTGAATTGTTTCTGTTTACTTTCTTGCTCGAATTGTCACTTACTTGAATATTATTATTTTACTCATTAATTGGATTGTTACTTGGTCAATATGCTTGCATGTGTGTTCTTGGCCTCACGAGCGATTGCTCACCCCGTAGATTTGTTTTCCTTAACAGGAAGGTCGTGGAGTGAGACTCGGAGGAACCCTTTTGATGTACTTTTGTAGTAGGGTTTCCAATGGACTGACTAGTTATTGTGGTTGTTGTATATTTTGGGAATTGATGTATATTTTGGGAACCAATGTAAGAATTGGAAGATTGATATATTTTGGAACTCGTGGTGTAAGTTTTAATGTTATTTACGGAAACGACTTATCTTTCTTACTTTGTCGTGTCGTGATAGCTAGTATTGTTTTAAGCTTGAATGAGATTTGTACCGAGTCCTGGCGAGAGTTGGGCAGGCGTCCCTCGGATACCTTTTGGTTCACCTTAGGGAGAAGTGGGGGCGTCACAGTTGGTATCAAAGCGCTAGGTTAGAGATCTATTTGGGAGTTATAGTAGAAACCTTACCTTTAAGATTCGAGATAGGATAACTTAGTCATACCTTAAGTGATATCTGAGCGAGCTAGTGACTAAGTTTCTAACCGAAAGGTGTAACTGTTTTGCAGGGATGGAAAATGAAAATGGGACCCTGGCAGCTAATGGAAATGGCCATGCTAATGGCCATGTAGAGCCTCATAGGCCTATTTACTACCGAGCTCTTGGTGGAGGGGCTCGAGTGCGCTACTCGCCCTCTAATAGGTATCCACGATGTTCGTGTAGGTTGATGTTTGCCTACCCGAACCACCTTGTGTTAGCTTTGGACGACGAGCGTCGTCAGTGTTGTGAACTTCAACCGAGATTTAAGGAGGAGGTGGATGAGTTGAGGCAGATGGTTAGTGCTCAGGGTGAGAAGATCGCTGAGCTTGAGGAGGTACTAGCTGGCGAGGTGGCTACTGCTGAGGTCACTCGTGAGGAGCTTCAGAGGGCTAGGGCCCGACTTACTAGAGTAGGAAGGAGGTCCGTGATCGGGCTTCCGGGATCCTGGCCGATGCCACTATGATGATAGATGGGGTGATGGATATTGTCCAGAGCCTGTTCAGGAGGAGGATCCTGAGGAGGAGATTCCCCTGGTAGTCCTATTGTGGACTAGGTCTAGACTGATTGACCCTTTTGACTGGTATAGTTAGGATTAGCTGGGTGATGCTAGTGCTGAGGCCATTGCATTTTGTATGATTGTGTGGCCTACTTTTGAGGCACTTGATTTTACTTTAGTCTTACGTGGCTAAAAGTACTCTTGTGGCAATTACGTGCTATATTTTTGTGATTTCCCCCATAACTTGCTAATTGTATGGATCTTGACATAATAATGATTAAATTATTGTTAGTTCCAATGTTCCATGATTGATCCTTGTTTAAGTATTTTTTTTTCCGCATAATTGATTTATTTCTTGCACTAGGCACACCTAGGATAATGGAAGGACGAAGGAGTGGTCGAGAGCGTGGGCGAGGGACTAGACAGGCCCAACCTCATGGGGATGACCAGGGATCGGCAACTGGGCCGACCAGGGACAAGAAAATGTAGGGGAAATCAAGTGGCTACTGCCATTAATAGGATGACTGATATCCTAGAACGCTTAGCTGAAAGACAAGGTCCTGGACCGCTTAACCAGGTTGGGGGACAGGATAGAGGGGAGGATAGAGCCTTGGAGAGATTCTTGAAATTTAACCTGCCTAAGTTTATTGGTGAACCTGACCCTGAGGTAGCGGAGAATTGGTTAGAGAGAATGACCAATATATTCGCCGCCTTAACTATACCGAGGATAGGCGAGTGAATTTTGCTGCTTTCCAATTTGAGGAGTGGCTCGTGCTTGGTGGGATGTGATAAGGGGAAAGTGGGAGAGAGTCCAAAACCCTTGGACTTGGGAGAATTTCACGAGAGAGTTTAATGAGAAATTCTTCCGCCTTTGATTCAAGAGAAGAGGGAGGATGAATTCATCAAGTTGAAAAAGGGACCCTTAGTGTAGCGGAGTATGAAGGGAAGTTTACTAAACTTTCTAAGTACGCTCCTGAATTGGTGATCAATGAACAGAAAAGGATAAGACGGTTCGTACAGGGGTTTAATGTGGAAATCCAGGAGGGTTTGGCCGCAACCAAATCTCTACATTTACTGAGGCTCTAGAAAAAGCTCAAAGGGTTGAGAGTGTGAGAATGCAAGTTAAGGACTTTCACAATAGAAAAGGAACTTTTCTAGCCATACTTCTGGACAGGCTAGTAAGAATGCACAGCCTTCCAAAGTTGGAAGAGGAATGGGAGGAATAAGGACTGCTGGAGCTTTATCCAGAGGAGGTCGTAGTGGACCGGTTCAAGCTAGGAACACCTCTAGTGGGTCGGCCGTGACCCTCAAGTTACTTGTGGGTACTATGGTAAACCCAACCACTCAGAGAATGATTGTTGGAGGAAGTCTGGGAAGTGTCTCTTTTGTGGTAGCGCTGAACATCAAGTCGCGGGTTGTCCAAAGGCGCCAAAAATCGGAGGTAACCCTCAAAGGCCAGAAAAGTCAACCTCTAAGCAGACTAGTTGGAGGAAGCCGACCAAAGGTACCGGCTAGGGTTTATGCACTGGACCATCAGCAGATACCCGATGCGACTGAGGTGGTTGAAGGTACGATTCCTATTTTTCACCGCTTAGCTAGGGTTTTAATTGATCCGGGTGCGACACATTCTTTTGTAAACCCTGCTTTCATGAGTGGAATAGACTTGAAGCCAATTAAGTTACCTTATGACTTGGAAGTTAGGACACCTACTGGGGATCAAAGTCTAATCTCTAACTTGGTATACAGAATTGTGAGATTTGGGTTGGAGAACGGAAATTACTGGCCGATTTGATAGGCTTAGCGATTAAGGGATACGATGTGATCCTAGGAATGGACTGGTTAGCCCGTTACAATGCCAGTTGAACTGTAAGACGAAAATAGTAGAATTGTGCATTCCGGGAGAGGCAACCCTGAAATTGGATGTAAGGGGCAGATTAGTTTCATCTGCACTTATCTCAGGGATTCGACTAGGAAAATATTAAGTAAAGGAGCTCAGGGATACTTGGCTTTTCTAATCAACACCCCTAGTGATAAAGTGAATCTGGAAGACATGCTGTAGTGAAGGATTACCCAGATGTTTTTCCTGAAGAGTTAGAGTCTTTACCCCCGGAACGGAAATAGCTTTTAAGATTGATGTGACTCCGGGAGTAGCACCTATCTCTAAGACGCCATATAGGATGGCTCCACTGAGCTGAAAGAATTGAAGTTACAATTGCAGGACTTGTTGGAACGGGGTTTTATAAAAAGAGTGATTCACCGTGGGGAGCCCCGGTCTTATTTGTTAAGAAGAAAGATGGAAGTTAAGGTTGTGCATAGATTACCGAGACTTGAATGATGTCACTATTAAGAATAAGTACCCGTTGCCCCACATTGATGAATTGTTTGACCAATTGCAAGGGGCGGTGGTATTCTCGAAGTTGGATTTGAGACAGGGTTATTATCAATTGAGGATTTTGGAGAAAGATATACCCAAGACTGCTTTTAACTCGAGGTATGGACACTTTGAGTTTGCAGTAATGCCATTTGGATTGACCAATGCACCTGCTGCTTTTATGGATTTGATGCACAGGATTTTTAAGCCCTATCTGGACCAATTTGTGGTGGTGTTTATTGATGATATATTGGTGTACTCTAAAATGTGGAGGATCACGAGAAACACTTGAGAATTGTTTTTACAAACCCTGAGGGAACACCAATTGTACGCTAAGTTTAGCAAGTGTGAATTTTGGTTGAAAGAAGTGACATTTTTGGGACACATAATTTCTAAGGATGGGATAAAAGTGGATCCAGCCAAAGTTGAAGCTGTTTCGAAGTGGAAACGACCGGAAAACCCTACTGAGGTGCGAAGTTTTAGGGTTAGCAGGGTATTACCGGAGATTCATTAAGGATTTTTCTAGAATTGCTGGACCCATGACCGAGTTGACCAAGAAAAGTGGAAAGTTTATATGGAGTCCTAAGTGTGAAGAGAGTTGAAAAGACGTTTGACTAGAGCGCCTGTGTTAGCTCTACCGAATGGGAAGGATAGCTTTGTGTCTATACAAATGCTTCCAAGGAACTTAGGATGTGTATTGATGCAAAATGATAAAGTGATAGCATATGCCTCTAGGAAGTTGAAACCGCATGAGGGGAATTACCCGACTCATGATTTGGAGTTAGCGGCTGTAGTGTTCGCTTTAAAGAAATGGAGGCATTACCTGTATGGAGTAACATTTGAAGTTTTTACTGACCACAAAAGTCTTAAGTATTTGTTTTCTCAAAAGGAGCTGAATTTGAGGCAACGTAGGTGGATGGAGTTTTTGGAAGATTATGATTACACGATAAAGTACCATCGGGGAAAGTCAATGTTGTGGCCGATGCTTTAAGTCGTCACGTACAAGTGGCCGGATTGATGATTAAGGAATTGCACTTGTTAGAAGAATTAGTTATTGGAATTCCTCGACTGGAATGAGGAGAGTAATCCTTGGAATATTGTAGTGAATTCCACTTTGTTGGAACGTATTAAAGAGTCTCAGGAGAAGGACACTGAAGTGCAAAAGTGGTTGGAAAATGTCAAAAAGGAGAAGTCGGATTTTAATTTGGGAACGAATGGTATATTGAGATTTTCAGAATCGGATAGTAGTGCCGAAAGATGAAGGGCTTAAGAAGGAAATTTTGGGAGAGGCACACCGATCGAAGTTTACGGTACACCCTGGAGGGAATAAAATGTACCAAAACTTGAAGAGTTTGTATTGGTGGGAGAGCATGAAGAAGGAGATTGCTCAATTTGTCCAGACCTGCTTGATTTGTCAACAGGTTAAAGCGGAACATCAGAAACCATGGACTTTTGCAACCTTTAGAGATACCTGAGTGGAAATGGAAAAATATCACTATGAATTTTGTATCAGGATTACCAAGGACACAAAGAGCCATGATGCTATTTGGGTGATAGTGGATAGATTGACTAAATCGGCTCATTTTCTCCGATTAATATGAAGTACCCATTGGAGAAGTTGGCTAAGTTGTATTTGGATGAGATTATCAGGTTACATGGAATACCTGTAAGTATTGTGTCCGATAGAGATCCGAGATTTGTTTCGAGATTCTGGCAAAAGATGCAAGAGGTGTTGGGGACTAAATTGAATTTCAGTACTACATACCATCCCCAAACCGATGGACAGTCTGAGAGAACGATTCAAACCCTTGAGATATGTTGAGGACTTGTGTTTTGGATTTTGGGGAGAGTTGGAGTAAATTTTTGACACTGGTAGAATTTGCCTACAATAATAGCTTCCACTCTTCTATTCGAATGGCTCCGTACGAAGCACTTTATGGTCGGAAGTGTAGATCTCCGATTTGTTGGGATGAATAGGTGAACGGAAAATTTTAGACCCGACTACAGTACCTTGGATTGAGGAGGCGAATGAAAAAGTGAAATTGGTACGCCAGAGGATTCAGACCGCACAAAGTCGTCAAAAAGTTATGCAGATAATCGGAGAAAGGACTTAGAATTTGCGGTTGGAGATCTAGTGTTTCTTAAGATTACACCTTGAAAGCGAGTTTAATGTCTAGGAAGGGAAAGAAGCTACAACCGAGATTTGTAGGACCTTATAAGGTTATCCAACGCGTGGGAAATGTAGCATATAAGTTGGAACTGCCACCGAGTTTGTCTCGGATTCATAACGTTTTCCACGTATCCATGCTTAAGAAATACCACCCAGACCCTTCTCATATCTTGCAACCGAGAGTATTGAAATTGATGAGACACTGACCTACGAGGAGAAACCGGTAAAGCTTTTGGATCGTAAGTGAAAGAATTGAGAAACAAGCGGATTCCATTGGTGAAAGTTCTCTGGAGGAACCATGAGCTAGAGGAAGCGACCTGGGAAGTCGAAGAAGCAATTCGAGGAAAGTATCCAACCTGTTCGCAGACCAAGGTAAATTTCGAGACGAAATTTTCTTAAAGGGGGAGAGGATGTGAGGACTCGAAAATTTACTTATTTGAACCCCTGTTATTAGCTTATTTAAATATTTAATTGCCCGTTTGCTCCGAATATTTTATTTCAACCTTTTTAGACCCAATTACATGGAACTATGACTTATTTATATTTTTAAAATGACTCGTTTCAAAATTTAATTTTTGCAAGCTCGTTAAGTGAGAATAGTGAATACGCATTTGGAGACAATAATCGATTTGAGAGTACAGTGAGCTTGGAGAGTGAGGACTCATACATTAGTCTAAGATAGTTATTTGTATGTGTAAGTACCCAAGTATTAGTAAGTAATACTATTGTTATAAGAATTTCTTGGAAATTCCACTTTATCGCGCACAAATCGGAAGTACGCGTTTTCGCGCGCGCGATTAATTGAGGGACTTTAGACCCTTATTTTTAGACTATTAAGAGTGAATAATAATAGTATGAATGGAAGTGCATTGGAGGTTTAGTGCACAAGTGAAACAAACTCGAGAGGAATCGAGCACGAAACGCGCGCGCGCGCGCGAGGGGAGAGTTGACTTTTGAGACACTTTTGGCCACACACTTAAGCTTCTCAAGGAAGCTTCATTTTCAGCAAACACACTCTCTCTCCTTGCTCTTGTTGGCCGGCCACCCATAGGAAGAAGAAGGAACCAAAGCTCTTCATTTTCTTGCTTCATTTCTTCATCAAATCACCTCAAACTTTTACTACAACTTGCAAACCACTTGGAGATCAACCTAAGCTAGGAAAGGAGCTTGTTTCTCACGGTTTTCTTGAGCTTCATAGGACCGAAAATTTCTGCTTTAGTCATCTAAGGAGGTAACAAATGATCAACCTCTTGAATCTTGGTTTATATAAGTTGTATTGCACTTGTAAGCTTATAGATGCATGTGGGTAGCTCTATATTGTTGGAAATCTTGTGAGTGGGCTCTATGAAATCCCACAATGGACTTGATGAGCTGATTTGATGATATTGGGTGTTATTTATGTTGGATTAGTGCTTAATCTAGTGAATATAAGTTGTATTGTGGAAGAAAACTCAAAGGAAGTGAAATGAGAAAAAGGGACGGTTCTGCCCCTGTTTTGCCGTGCTCCTTTTGTGCAATTTTTGTGGTCCAATTGACTTGATTTTGATGTAAATGTGTAATATAGGTTGTGTGGAAAGTTTCCTCAAAAATTACTTGATTTGGTTGGCCAAATGTTGAGATTTCGAAATTTTATCAAAACTGGAAATTTTGTCCCGAATTGCTCTGGCAGTGATTTTCAAACAGCTATAACTCTTTGCTCCGACGTCGAAATGAGTGCCGTCAGTGGCATTAGAAACTAGACATTTCCAGTTTTCCAACGGTATAAAATGCATCCCTGATTCCACCTGAGTGAACCGTACCAATCGTTTGAAGATGCCTGTCCTGTTTCCCTGATTTACTGGAGTGCATGTTATGAGCTGCAACTTGATGCTCGAATATGAGCTAGTTATGGACAGAATTTTAAAACGATTTCTTCTGTGAAATTGTAGCCTTATGAATTAGTTTTCAACGCCACAACCACGCTCAATTCCAAGTTGAATTGAGTGAGTTATGGCCGAATTTCAGACCTGTCCCATTGCTTGAAAACCCTCATTTTTGGACTGATCAATGGTTAATCTTGATTGGGAGTTGTTATTTCGAAACTCTTGGTGTTAATCACCTATCAAACACATTTTGGATGTTCCTTAGTAATTTCTTCATAAATGGACCATGTTTGAAAGATTTCATTGGCCAAATGTTTGAGAAAAAAAAAAAACGAAGGTGCAAGGCAGATTTGCCTTAGAAAATCGTGGAACTTTAGTGACTTTGTTAACTAACTTCCGAATGAATTTTTGTATGAGATTTGGCAGAGGAATAGCCCTCATATGGTAGGATAATACTACCAAATTTGGTGCCATTCCAAGTTCATTTCGATGCTCAACCAAAGTCTCAAAGTTCACATTTTAAACCTGGAAAACCCTTGTTTAGTGAGGAAATTTCAGTAACTTTGAGCTACTATATCTTGGTGCTCAAAACTCCGATTCTTGTTCCGCTTGTTGTGTTGTAAACTTTGATTGTAACTCTAATTGATTTTTAAATTTGAAGGCTAGTTCACATTCTGTGAATTTTACCGAATTTTCAAAGTTGGCCAAAAACCAACCTCGAAACTGTCTTGATAGCCTAATTCAGCGACTTCCCGCCAAAATTTGAATACCTTCCATTTGGAATCATGAAAAAGTGTCTTTCTAGGAACTTTTAGTACTTTGGAAGAAGTTTCCAACGGTACCAAGTTTTCCAATTTTGGATTTGTGGAGAGTGAGATACGATTTTCCAAAGATTGCTTGTCAAAAACTGAAATTTCCGAACTTAAAGGAAATCGAGTCCTTTGCACTTCCATTTTCCTTCGAGATTGCTTGACCGTTTTACACTTGATTTCAAGATGAAAATCAGATTTTCCCTTGTACATTTAAACCCCACTTTTGAGTCTCGATTTACGAGTAATTAAGGCTCATTTTCATGATTTCTTCTTAGATTGTACAAGAGTACAATCTTCCTCGATAATTAGGGGTTTTAAGCTATAATGTGTAATGGTTCATTATTAATTGCTCAGGCACTCAAGAGGACCTTCAAGAGGATCCCACGGTGGACGCCTGAACCTTCGAGTGACATTTCTTCTTTGTTTACTTGGTGAGTGTCAAGTGTATGAGTACTTGATACATGCTCAACTGTTATAAATGATTGGAGATTTTGAAAATGGAGTCGAGTGTGTACTTTACCGCACTCGTTCTCATTTGAAATGAATGGAATGAAATGTATTGAATGATTGAATGAATGAAATGGTATGCTATGGCTGCATACGTCGTGGAGTGAATCTCCTCGACTCACAAGTGTACATGGGGGACGCCCAACTCTCACTGGCCAACCTTGGACTCGAGCCGGCATGGGCTTGGTCGGGCTCCTTGGTGAACCATGAGAAAACGTAAGCTTGACCTAGTGAGAGGTCTTGCTTGGCATACTCGAGCAGTATTGCCTCAAATGAATGACAGCGGGCCCGGTGCAGGGGTATGTAATGGTGAACGGGGACATGATAAGTGTGGTTCTACGGACTATAACCTACCCGATTGACGGAGTGTCAACTCGTGGAGGTTCATGATCGTGAAAGTGGAAAATAGCTCCTGAGAGCTCCTATATCCTTGAATTGTTTCTGTTTACTTTTCTTGCTCGAATTGTCACTTACTTGAATATTATTGTTTTACTCATTAATTGGGATTGTTACTTGGTCAATGTGCTTGCATGTGTGTTCTTGGCCTCACGAGCGATTGCTCACCCCGTAGATTTGTTTTCCTTAACAGGAATGGTCGTGGAGTGAGACTCGGAGGAACCCTTTTGATGTACTTTTGTAATAGGGTTTCCAATGGAACTGACTAGTTATTGTGGCTGTTGTATATTTTGGGAATTGATGTATCTTTTGGGAACCAATGTAAGAATTGGAAGATTGATATATTTTGGAACTCGTGGTGTAAGTTTTAATGTTATTTACGGAAGCGACTTATCTTTCTTACTTTGTCTTTGTGATAGCTAGTTCGTATTAAGCTTGAATGAGATTTGTACCGAGTCCTGGCGAGAGTTGGGCAGGCGTCCCGCGGATACCTTTGGTTCGCCTTAGGGAGAAGTGGGGGCGTCACAGCATATGAATAGCTGGAAATTTAGGACTGAATAATGACTCAAAAGGTAGCAATTACTCAAGCAAGAATACGCTGGAATGTTTCTGGTTTGATCCGCAAAAGAGTAACTCAAGTGTTGTGAGAGTTTGACTTCGACAAGGACTCTAACAAGCTAAATAACGACTAGACCCGTTTGGACTCTTCTTGGACACTCCTAACACGAACAACAATCTGTAAAAATGTCCCAAAGACGACAATTTATCAACCTGGACAGATTGCTAATGTCGACAGAAATTAGAACGCGATGGCAGATTTTTTTGGAACCTAGAGTGACTCTACCCATTTGCAATAGGCTGGTTTGTTTTTGGAGGTTGAAGGCCGTGTTTCTTGGGCAATTTTGGGTTTGTTTAGGGGTTTTTTCTAGTTTTCCACGGTACAAAGGTGTTCTAACCGAATTGGGGTAGTTAGAGTGTATCTAGGTACCTTTTAGTTCGCCTTAGGGAGAAGTGGGGGCGTCACAGGCGTATGAATAGCTGGAAATTTAGGACTGAATAATGACTCAAAAGGTCGCAATTAATCAAGCAAGAATACGCTGGAATGTTTCTGATTTGTTCCGTAAAAGAGTAACTCAAGTGTTGTGAGAGTTTGACTTCGACAAGGACTCTAACAAGCTAAATAACGACTAGACCCATTTGGACTCTTCTTGGACACTCCTAACACGAACAACAATCTGTAAAAATGACTCAAAGACGACAATTTATCAACCTGGACAGATTGCTAATGTCGACAGAAATTAGAACGCGATGGCAGATTTTTTTGGAACCTAGAGTGACTCTACCCATTTGCAATAGGCTGGTTTGTTTTTGGAGGTTGAAGGCCGTGTTTCTTGGGCAATTTTGGGTTTGTTTAGGGGTTGTTTTTCTAGTTTCCACGGTACAAAGGTGTTCTAACCGAATTGGGGTAGTTAGAGTGTATCTAGGTATCTTTTAGTTCGCCTTAGGGAGAAGTGGGGGCGTCACAGGCGTATGAATAGCTGGAAATTTAGGACTGAATAATGACTCAAAAGGTCGCAATTACTCAAGCAAGAATACGCTGGAATGTTTCTGGTTTGTTCCGCAAAAGAGTAACTCAAGTGTTGTGAGAGTTTGACTTCGACAAGGACTCTAACAAGCTAAATAACGACTAGACCCATTTGGACTCTTCTTGGACACTCCTAACACGAACAACAATCTGTAAAAATGACTCAAAGACGACAATTTATCAACCTGGACAGATTGCTATTGTCGACAGAAATTAGAACGCGATGGCAGATTTTTTGGAACCTAGAGTGACTCTACCCATTTGCAATAGGCTGGTTTGTTTTTGGAGGTTGAAGGCCGTGTTTCTTGGGCAATTTTGGGTTTGTTTAGGGGTTGTTTTTCTAGTTTTCCACGGTACAAAGGTGTTCTAACCGAATTGGGGTAGTTAGAGTGTATCTAGGTACCTTTTAGTTCGCCTTAGGGAGAAGTGGGGGCGTCACAGGCGTATGAATAGCTGGAAATTTAGGACTGAATAATGACTCAAAAGGTCGCAATTACTCAAGCAAGAATACGCTGGAATGTTTCTGGTTTGTTCCGCAAAAGAGTAACTCAAGTGTTGTGAGAGTTTGACTTCGACAAGGACTCTAACAAGCTAAATAACGACTAGACCCATTTGGACTCTTCTTGGACACTCCTAACACGAACAACAATCTGTAAAAATGACTCAAAGACGACAATTTATCAACCTGGACAGATTGCTAATGTCGACAGAAAGTAGAACGCGATGGCAGATTTTTTGGAACCTAGAGTGACTCTACCCATTTGCAATAGGCTGGTTTGTTTTTGGAGGTTGAAGGCCGTGTTTCTTGGGCAATTTTGGGTTTGTTTAGGGGTTGTTTTCTAGTTTTCCACGGTACAAAGGTGTTCTAACCGAATTGGGGTAGTTAGAGTGTATCTAGGTACCTTTTAGTTCGCCTTAGGGAGAAGTGGGGCGTCACAGGCGTATGAATAGCTGGAAATTTAGGACTGAATAATGACTCAAAAGGTCGCAATTACTCAAGCAAGAATACGCTGGAATGTTTCTGGTTTGTTCCGCAAAAGAGTAACTCAAGTGTTGTGAGAGTTTGACTTCGACAAGGACTCTAACAAGCTAAATAACGACTAGACCCATTTGGACTCTTTTTGGACACGCCTAACACGAACAACAATCTGTAAAAATGACTCAAAGACGACAATTTATCAACCTGGACAGATTGCTAATGTCGACAGAAATTAGAACGCGATGGCAGATTTTTTTGGAACCTAGAGTGACTCTACCCATTTGCAATAGGCTGGTTTGTTTTTGGAGGTTGAAGGCCGTGTTTCTTGGGCAATTTTGGGTTTGTTTGGGGCTTGTTTTTCTGGTTTTCCGTGGTGCAAAGGTGTTCTAACCGAATTGGGGTAGTTAGAGTGTATCTAGGATTTTTTTAACAAACCCAAGACAACTTGGTTTCCCAATTCAAGTAGGTTTCCTCTTCTTGGTAAGAGTCCAATTCTGGTTTGCTCTTTCTTTCACTTTTTTTTCTCTTTAACCAGAATTCTTTTTTCTTCTTTTTCTATTTGGATCTCAACAAGAACAAGAATTTAGTTTTTGATTTGTTTGCACAAGATTAGTCCACTTCAAGAAACGATACTAGGGTTTGATCAAGATCAATTTTGGCTTCAAGATTTTCAAGAACTAACCCACCCCTTCAAGATATATATCAAGAATTCCAAGAAACAAGGTAAGGTTATCAAGAACTTCAAGAACTATTGTAAACAGCCTTTTTTTGTGCAAAACAAGACAATATTCCCAGCCCTCTTGTTCAAAACACTTCGGTTTCAAGAAGCGAACTAGTGACCAGAATTTTGTTTTGCTTCTTGTGTGTTTGTTTTTTTTTTTTTTTACCCTAAACCAACACAAGACTTCAAGAAAAATATAACAAGACATCAAAACAAGAAAGAAACACAAGTTATGCAAAACAAAATTTTCGGATGAACAGTGTCGCTACAGTAGCAATGAACAGTACGATGCTACAGTCTTTTTTTTTTGAATTGACACACGAACTGATTTGGAACAAGAGTATGTGACTCGAAACACAAAAGAAAAGAAGGATATAACTTGATGGTTGTCGACTAGTTCTGATTACCAACTGATGTGATACACACTTGGACACGATCTAGACAACCAATCACCGATGGTTTGAGCAGCGAAAATTTGACCCAATCTAATCCCCGAAGTAGCGAACAATGTTGATACTATCTCAACCCACTACTTAACGAATTAGCGAACCAAACTATAGGTAGAGGAACGCCATAACCAAGGAGTTACTTGATTGATAAGTTCACTTGAATAACTTGAGAAAGATTCTCAAATATTCAAAGAAGCTCTCTTGGAAAGAGAAAGTGAAAACTCACGATTTTATTAATGCAAAAACTAATTATAAAGGTCTCTTGCCTTGGCTATATATAGCCATACAACTTGAAAACCTAAAGCGACTTGAAAACCCTAACTCGGTTAGGCTAGGCCTTTGGGCCGATTCTACTACTCAAATTCACTATCTAATGGTCAGCTTATAATCGACCCAATGAAGGCTTTAAGCTGGCCGAACATAACCCAGTAAAAGCTAATTAACCAACTTAAGTAATAGTGAGTCTAGACTCTATAAATCGGATCCAACTCAACATGAGTCTTGGACCGAATTTATTCTTAGCAAATAAAATAGAAATCTGGAAAATAAACTACTAACTATTACTAAAAGATTCAATCTCTTGCAGCCCAAAACATGGCCCATAAGCGGCCCATATTTCATATCATTAAGTCTGCCAACAATTTCTTCTCACCAACCCAAATCTCATAATTCTATAAATCTTATTACCAATTAGGCACTGATTCTCCGTAGGAGTCTTAACTTCCAAATCAAAAGGTAAGAAATTACACTTTACATCTATACCCTTCATTCCTAGGGTTTTGGTTTGGACCAGTCGCTGATCCCTCATCTCTCTCGGGAGTGCGGGGTTGCCGAAACTCACGCCCATGATCCCGTCCACGTTCTCGCCGATCCATATAGCAAGGGTCTAAACGCATAATTAAAAGAGGGAAAATAAGTATAAAAATTTAAAAACATGTGCAAGTTGCATGAACACTTTAAAATTAAAACATAATTCTTTAAATAAACTAAAAGTCATGGTACAAGTCAAGAGTGCATAAAACAAGTCAATAATGTCAAGTACAGGACATAGGCATCCAAGTGCCTCAAAATATAGGGATACATGCAACAAAATACGGTCTCAAGGTGAGGATCACCCCTTCTAAATCCTTAGTAAAAGTCAAAAGATCAGAAGATCACTTGTGAGAACCCGAAAATTTCTTTATTTTCTAGTCATTATGTTATTTTCTTGCATACAATTTCTATACCTTTCTTTGTTATATTAATTTTTGAGCGATTTTATAAGGGAAATTAAGTTGTTAAGACATTTTTCCGTACAAGTTAGTCTATGTGACGCTAGTAGTGTATATTGGACGTGGGACCCGCTAGTGCGATAAAATTTTGACGACTAGGTGACGTTGTATTAGGGAATATTATTTTTTTCAAGGTGCTCAGGGATAATTAGAGGTTAGCTAGGTAAATTAACCATTGGTAGCCAAAAGGATGAGAATAAACCCTAGTGCGCCATTTGTCGCGAAACCAATGGATGGTGGATTTTGACCAAGACTTTCTTACTTCTCTAAATACAAAAATTTGACTAAAATTCCCTTTTATTTTGACTCAATTACCTTATGATAGTTTTACTACTCATTTACTCCCTCAATAGTTGTAATGAATAAGAGATTTAAGAGTTTTACCCTTAGTTTTATAGTTCGGGTAAATTAGGTTTTCGCGTATTTTGGTAGTGTGATTAATTGTGGAGGTGTGTGTACTAAATTTGGTGGTTAAGAGTGAGTTTTAGTAAGAAAAAGTATGTGATTAGAAGTAAGAATAATAAGTTAGTGAATTATAAGTGAAAACCCTAGTACGCGCGAGATAAGGAAAAACGGTGTGAACCGACGTATAATGTTTGTTACCGAGTGAGTACACCACTTGAACACTACTTTATTACCTTAATATCCTTGCTTTTATTTCAGCTAATTAACCCTAAAATATCTCTTAAACCAGCCACAATGTTTGACAAAGAAAAAGGAAAAAAAAAAGAAGAAAAAATTGAGCTTTGATCCTACGGCGACACTTGTCGGAAATCTACCCAACTTTGACCAAGTTTCTTACCTTTACTAAAACTCAAAATTTGACCAAATTTCCTTCACTTTCTTGTCTTCTTGGCCGAAAATAGGGAGAGGAAAAGAGAGAAAACTTCATCTTGCATCTTCAATTTCTTCCTCAAATCTTGAGTTCCAACCGTTAAAATTGCAAACTACTCCATAAAAGTTACTCACTAAGAAGGTTTAGAGCTTTTGGTGGAGTGATTTTGGAAGAGAAAACCCTAAGCTACCATCTTTCTTAAGATTCCAAGGTAACTTGTCTAGAAATCCCTCTTTGCTCTTAATAATTGTAAATTGGTGGATTAGAGTTGTTAAATATGTAGTTTTGTGAGAAATTTCATGGGTTGAAGTAGTGTTATGATAAATTTCAGTTTTTATGGTGAATTTTCTGCCCTCATGTGATGATTAATGATTGGCCATGGTTTGATAGTTTTGTTATGTGATAAATTAGTGTATTATGTGCTAGATGGACTTGCCTAAAGAAAATTTCCAGCTTTAAGGTTGAAACTGCCCTGTTCTGACCTGTTTAATTCGTCCATATTAGAGGCCGAATCAGCTTAAGTCAAAACATAAAAGTTGTAGGAAATGGTATTAGCTAGCTCCTACACAATTTCAGCTCAATTGGAGTACGGTAGCATGTGAAATGACAAAATACCCTTGACTGCCAAATGTACTGTTTCCGGGCAGTTTCTATTTTCTCTGAGATTGCACCTTTTGACCTTGAAAATGAACGAAATGGCTGTCGATGTCTTCATAAGACTTGTAGTTCTCTGTCTTAGCTTCGAAACGGTATAACGTTTACCCCAAACCGATAGGCGTAGCTTTCGTTGTGACCAAAATGCCAAGAGACGTCAAATCTGCCATTTAGCTATTTGCCTTTAAACTTGATTTCCGGTTGCCTTGTTAAGACTTGTGTTGTAATTGGATTATATTGAGCCTAGTGAAAGGCTATTGTGGGTAAGATTATTTGTGTCTTTCTTAAGTTCCAAGGTAACTTGTCTAGAAATCCTCTTTGCTCTTAATAATTGTAAATTGGTGGATTAGAGTTGTTAAATATGTAGTTTTGTGAGAAATTTCATGGGTTGAAGTAGTGTTATGATAAATTTCAGTTTTTATGGTGAATTTTCTGCCCTCATGTGATGATTAATGATTGGCCATGGTTTGATAGTTTTGTTATGTGATAAATTAGTGTATTATGTGCTAGATGGACTTGCCTAAAGAAAATTTCCAGCTTTAAGGTTGAAACTGCCCTGTTCTGACCTGTTTAATTCGTCCATGTTAGAGGCCGAATCAGGATTAGGTCAAAACATAAAAGTTGTAGGAAATGGTGTTAACTAGCTGCCTACAAAATTTCAAATCAATCGGAGCATGGTAGCATGTGAAATGACAAAAATACCCTTGACTGCCAAATGTACTGTTTTGTGGACAGTGTTCTGTTTTCTCTGAGATTGCATATTTTGACCTTGAAAATGAACGAATTGGGTGTTTATGTCTTCATAGGAAATGTAGTACTCTGTCTTAGCTTCGAAACGGTATAAAGTGTACCCCAATCCGATAAGCGTAGCTTTGGTTGTGACCGAAACACCAAGAGATGTCAAACGTGTTATTTGTTATTTTCTTGATTAGTTCCGGTCGCATTGCTAGCTTTTTGTAATTGAATGACATTGAGCCAAGTGAAAGGCTATTGTGGTAAGATTATTTGTGTGTGATTTTGGGGCTGAATTGAGAAAAATAATGAAGCCATAAATGGCTGGAAAATAGCGAAATACAAGGGGCATGCTGTCCAAAATTTTAGGGCTACTTGACTCCTTTGAGGTTGGGTTGATTTTGACTAGAAATGAAGGGGTCTAGGGTTGTTCATGTTTTAAGACCAACCGCTACCTTTTTACTCCAAAGCCACATTGTTATTTCTTTGCCCTAGTAGTTAACTTGACTCGGCCTACGACTTGTAGTCGAGTCTCATTTGTGCATTCCGTTTCTTGGGTTTGTGGATGGGGAAACTATAATTGTTTTACCTTGGTTGTTATTAGGACGTGACGGTGACCAAAGCCATCCTTTGGGAGGAAACGTTTGAAGTTATTTTTGCTTGAACTGGTGAGTGTACCACTCCCCTGATTTGTTGCTTAACTGGTTTATTTGTACTTGAAATCTGTGACTTGAATGACTATGAACTCTGTTTATTCTGAATGAGACGAGGGTGTACTTTATCACACTCGTTCTCTTGCCTGTGTGATCATTTACTGTATGAAATTGAATCTGTTATTTGTGTCTGTTCTGACGTCGTTTGGAGGCTTGTATCCAACGACCCTTCTGTGACCTCTGAGCTCAAATCCTGTGGCTAGTTACTCGAGTCGAGCCGGCAAGGGCCTGGTCAATTAGATAACGAGCCACGGTAGTCTGTTTCTGGGAAATCTTTGGGTATTGGAGACTCAGGATTTGCGGTATACTCGAGTATTACCACCTCTGTTCTGTGTGTGGTGTTCGGGCCCGGCAAGAGGTATGTTCGATGGACGTAATTTGATGTCAAGTGGGGTCTACGGTCATGTTTGTTTCCTCGAACGTTGACGGAGCGTCAACGAGTTGGGATCAAGTATTGCAACGGGAATTTGGCTCTTGAGAGCCACCTGTATCCTTTCTATCTGAAGTGTTTGTTCATTTCCTTATATGATGTGTATATGTGCCTTAAAAGTGAAATGCCATGATTCTTGATTACTTGTACTTGTGGTACCTCATTGAGTGTAAGCTTACCCCTGTTCCCGTTATTTTTTTTTCTTACAGGGTTCAATATTTTGAGAGCCATGATTTTTGAAGAAAGAGTCTAGCTAGTGTAGACATTCTTTTGATCATGCTCCTCTGTAACCGAAACCCTAATTGTATTTTGTATACGTATGGTTACTATAGCTTGTATTTCAAGTTAACTTGTTGAAAACTCTGATGTATATATGTATATAAGTGTGTAATCAAGTGTTTCAAGCGTATTCGTTTGAGATTGTATGTTTCTAGGGTTATGTGAACTTTCTTGTATCCATTGGGGAAATCGAGCAAGTGTGAAGCTTGAACGAGGAAGAAAAATTTGGTCGGATTCTAACGTGGCCGTGGTCCTCTGCGCTTTTCGATGATTCATTTTCCCAATTTTCTTTGGACAGTTTGGTAAGGTTTATGAATGATTTGATCCGTAGTCCTGGCGAGAGTTGGGCAGGCGGTCCGCCGACCCTTTGTTCGCCTTAGGAGGAGGTGGGGCCGTCACATCACTAGTATAAGTGGACCGAACTAGTAGACTCCACATCCTCAAAAGGATCCTCCTCAGGCTCTATCTCCACCTCATCACTAGGGGCAACATCCCCAGGTCCACCACCACCCATGGCCTCTTCTATTTGATCAGCCATGGTCATACACTTCGCCATAATACCATTCACAGATCCCTCACCTCCTCTACAATCCGAATGAGGTGCCCATCGGTCGCCTGAAACTGAGTGTGGATGGAATCAGCCCTCTGATGCTCCTCGAGAACCCTAGCCTCCAGCTCCTGAATCCTGGCAGTTTGGACATCCATAGTGGCCCTCATTTCCTCTCTCTCTGCTCGAACTACCCTGAGGTCATGGGTCAACCGTCTCCTCTTTTCAACTATTCCTAACACCACCTGGTTAACATAGGAGAACCTCTCGCGGCACAGACACGTCCTAACCCACTTGGCGGGTGACCACCGAAGGGGGGGTCCGCCTCCAACCATCCAAAATCGAATCACTGGGGAGGTCTGTCGATTCTATCACTGTCACTACCATTGTCCATATCCTACAAATAACCCACAAAACTAAAGATTAGATGTGACGACCCCACCTCCCCCTAAGGCGTACCCCAGGGTTTAATGGACCGCCTGCCCAGCTCTATCCAGGACTCGCTCACTTATTTCGGATAAAATAATTCACAACCTCGAACGGGAATGGAACAATGTTTTCAAATTTGGAACATACAAATACATTCATTTCTATCTCAAATTTCCATACAATCCCAAATACATTAAAGATTGGAGTTCCAAATACATTCAACCCTAGTCGAGCGACTAGTGCAAGTACCATTACAAAATTCCAAAACTAGACTAAGCTAGCCTGTACCAGTCTCACGCCTTGCTCGTACCCCCTGTAAGGAAAACAAATGGCGTGGAATGAGCTAAAAGCCTAGTGAGATTCCAAATAGCAAGTTGATCATTATTTAAAAGTACAAATATCCCTGTAGCAAAATAGCGAGCATAACACGTTCATAAAAGTGAGCAATAACACTTCAAGTAGCAATCTCAAAATGAGCGAGTGTAAAATTTTACAAAAGAAATAATAACCCAATAAGCAATAATCATTCAAAGTATAGGATACGGATGGCTCTCAGGAGCCAAATTCCCATTGCTTCACCAGAGCTTGATCAAGTATTAGTTGACACTCCGCCAACTTTCGAGGAACGTAACCAGTCCAGTAGTACTTCACTTCACACCAATCCGTCCACCATTCAACCTCCTTACCGGGCCCGAACACCAACTAAACACTGGTGGTAATACTCGAGTATATCGATTAGTCGAGGAGATAACACTCCACTCGACAACACTAGATACCCATGGTTCGTTATCTAATCGACCAAACCCTTGCCGGCTCGACTCGATTTCCCAAGAAGTCGATGAGATAACATCTCCAATCGATTGAATCAAGATAAAAGTACGGAGACGGGAATGAGAGGTACCTCCCACTCGATCGAGTGTGGTACATACTGCCGCTCCGCACTTATAAGTCAAGCACAAGTAATAAAGTCGATTGCAACAACAAACAAGTACATATCACATTAGGGCAAGTGCGATAAAGTACACCTTGCCCGACCATACCAATCACATTTCATCGATCACATTGGTCAAGTATTGAAAACAAGTGTCAAGTTCAATCAGGTATTTGGAAGCACTCACCAAAGATTTAGTGCTTGTCAAAATCACGTTCAGTGTAACTCCTTGGTCGGAGTCCAAATCTGCGATACAATATCATTTAAAAGCTTGAAATCAACTAGGGTTCGAAACATAGGAGTTTCGCTTCAAGAAGATCAAGTAAATGAAACTCATTTAGATAGGGTTCATGTTACGTATCCAACTCTAGAAATTCATGCTCGCTCTTTTGGTGTTGCTAAAGAAAACTAAAACTTTGGAATTCGCATTTGAGTCTAAACGACGAGGAAAACATATTCCGAGTGGTCACTACTTTCATTTTTCCAAGGGTACGAGTTTCGGCCAAATTTCAGCTTATATACCTCTATGAAAGAAGACTCGAATACCATAGACAATCCAAGTTCAATTCGACTTCAAATCTTCGCTCAAGTCGCGAGTACACACGCCTAACTTTCGAGTGAAAATTTGGGCGGCATGCCCTTTGTATTTAGCTATTTTCCAGCCATTTATGGCTTCATTATTTTCCTCAATTCAGCCCAAATTCAGACATAAGCAATCTTAACACAATAGCCCTTCAACTAGGCTCAATGTCATCCAAACACAAGGCAATTCTAGCAAGTAAGCTTCACTTGGAAATTCGAAAATGGTGGCTACAAGCTAAGTACAAGTTTTGACCGCTTTAATTAAGGTAACTTGTTAAAAGTGTAAAATTTTGAGGAAAGGAGAGATACATTAGCGAGAGAAGTTCAATAGGGATACATTTGAAGTCAAGGAAGTGGAAAAATCAAGGTAAGAGGTTGGAAGTAGGCCGTCCGAGGTTTTAAAGTCAAGAAGCCCGTTTCTATGCTTCAGGAATCTACTGAGATGAATAGTAACAGTAAACTTTAAAAATTCGCAACTCGAGTTTCACAAGTCAAAAAAATTATGAAAGTTATACCGTTGTAAAATAGATTTTTAGTACTACCTTATCCCAGAAGACACTTTTCAGAGATTCAAATCACAAATAGGCCAAATATTCGATCCAAGTCAAAAATTCATTTTCCTGAAGAAACAGGACATTGAAGCAGGACAGCCTACTTTGAGGAGTCACGGACAGCAGTACATATGAGGACAAATATGAAATTTTTACAGAACAAAGGCCCATGAGTCTAGTTTCAAATGCCACTGACGGCACCTCAATCGGATTTTTCTACACCAAGATATAAGCATTTTACTGAGACTGGTCAGTGAAATCCGAAAATCTGGAAACTTATTTTGCACTTGTGAAAAACTCCTTTTTCTCTTTTAAAACCACAAGACTTGTTTTCAAACCACCCATACACTTAAGTATGACATTCATACCAGAAATTTTAACATAATTTAAGCATCAAATTTCAACAAAAACCAAACGTGAAGCTCGGCTCTTCCTCTCTCCCATTTCGGACAATTTCAAGCTTTCACAAGAGTTACTTCAACTTTATTGCTGCCAATCTCACCTCTAAGCCAGCAATTTGCTACCAAGATCAAAGACAACATGCTACATATCATACTAAACAAGAAATATAACATTTATAGCATGACTTCCTAGTGGAAACTCTTCAAAAATTCACACTAAAAAGCTGTAAATTGAGCTCATGTTTCTCCCTCGGTCAAATCTGGAAATTTCATTTTAGCAACCACCAGCTCACATGGATGCTATATTTACACCAAGCTTCATCTATCAAAAGGGATTCAAGGATTCCCTAGCAACTTGCAGCAAAACAAGAGCCAAAATCTAGGAAACAAAAGGTCATTCCTAGTTCAATCCAAGCTGGAAAATTTCCAGCAATAAAGCAAGTCTCTACAACCTGTTTCTACCTCAATCCAACCTCAACCAAACATACATCAAAAGCCCTCTAAAACATGTGAAAGAAATTGAAGTTCCAAGTCATGTTACCTTTAAAACAAGCTAGAAGTTAACTCCCCTGTTTTGGTCCTTCTACTCGATCAAGCAAGCTGGAAATGGAAGTAAGACACAAGCTTCCTTTCAGTTTTCTCTCTCTGGTTCCTCTTGGCTGAAGTGGAAGCAAAACAAGAGAAATTTCTTTGTTTTCTCTCAATCTTCTCTTGGTTGGAAGGTTGGAGCAGGAGACAACCTCCTTCCTCTCACTCTCTCTCGGCTAAAGTGGGACAAAACAAGAGACCAGTCTTGTTTGTTTTGTTTTCTTTCTCACGGTGGTAAAGCTGAAGAAAAGAAACAAGAGGAACTAAGTTTGGGCTGGTCAACTCTTACATGCTACTTGGACTTGGTCAAAAATGGAGGCAATGGAGAAACACCTCTCTCTCGGTTGGGAAATTGGAGCAAGACAAGGAAAAAAAATCCTGCAGCCTTTCTTGACTTTTTCCTACTCTCTTGGCTGGAAAAATGAAGAAGGAATATCTCTCACCTTCCCTCTCTCTAGAACCGGCCAAAGCAAGAGAAAAAGAATGAGGAATAGGGCTGCATGAAGCTTCAATTGGATAGATATAACTCTAGTCTTGGTCAAGGTTGGTCAAGAGTTATTCTAACAATTACCCCTCACTTCGATATTCTCATGTTATGTTCCTACTAATTTCTTATTCTAGTGTTAATTTCTATAAAGGTTGATCCAACACTAATATAGGGTACATCCAAGTTATTTAATCACAAGAAACAAGTAACAAGTAAACACAACACCTTCAATTCTAAAACAAAAGCATGAAATACCCAATAAATTTTGGGCTCTCACATTAGATCCTTAAAATCACTGGTGTCATTCAAAAATTTAACTTAAGATTTATCACAGATTTCTATAACCAAAAGTTCACGACTAAGAACTCCTAACACTACTCCAGGTATTTCAAACCTAGCGCTCACCAACTGTGACGCCCCCACCTCTCCTAGGGCGAACCCTAAGGTATCAGCCCTCTCCCTAGGGCGAACGGTATCAGCGGGGCACCTGCCCAACTCTCGTCAGGACTCACACACTCATTCTAACTTAATAGAGAACCACAAGTCTACCATAGACTTAATATTAAAGGAAAACTTCAAATATACAACCCAAATTCTTCTAAAGTTACCATTTATAATTACAATCCAAAAACTCAAATATAATAAAGTTTACACTTCAAATGTCTCCAATATCATACAAAAGATTTACCACTTCCAAAACCTGTTAAGGAAAACAACTTAGGGTGAGCTAACGCTCAGTGAGATCAAGAAAAATCAAGTAAGTAAGCAAGTAGCACAAATTAAATCAAAAATCACACTTAAAAGCGACTTAACATGAAATTTCATTTAAATGCACAAATAGGAAGTAAAACACAAGTTGAAAGGATATAGGAGCTCTCAGGAGCTAAATCCACACTGCTTCACGATACTCTTGAACCACAATTTTCAAATGTTGGCACTCCGTCAACCAAGCAAGTAACAAGTCCGTAGAACCCCACTTTTCACCAATTTTCGTCCACCATTACACCCTATGTCGGGCCCGCACTTCAAACAAGATGTGATATTACTCGAATATATCCAAGCAAGTCAAGTACACGAGCCCAAGGTTCACCAAACTCCTCAACCAAGTGTTTACTGGCTTGAGTTGAATGGTGTTAGACCCGAAGACAACCTAAGAGGGGGGTGAATTAGGTTAATTAAAAAGCTAATCAAGTTGTGGACACCTTTTCGGTCAATATGAAACTTTACCTTCTTTTCTAAGAGATCACACAATG
Source organism: Coffea humblotiana (assembly GCA_023065735.1). Lineage (NCBI taxonomy): Eukaryota > Viridiplantae > Streptophyta > Magnoliopsida > Gentianales > Rubiaceae > Coffea > Coffea humblotiana. The sequence continues at coordinate 19,368,335 of CM041216.1, forward strand.
AATCAATCAATAAAGAAACAATATCACTTGAGAATAGAAGAGATGTGAGAACCCGAAAATTTTCACATTTTCAAGTATTATTTTTCTGTGCCTATATTTATACTGTCCTTTGAAAATATTAAATGTTTTGTACATTTTACAAGTAAGTACAATTTTTAAATCATTTTGCTAGTACAAGTTAGTGTACATAACTTGAAGTGCATTTGTTAGATGTGGGCCCGCTAGTGCGATATAATTTTGCCGATTAGGTGATGAAATACTAAGTGATATTATTCTACATGGTGTTAGAAGATAATTAGAGGTTAGTTAGCTACTTGAATCATTGGAGGAGAATAGATAAGCTTAGAAACTTCAAGAGGCCATGTGTCATGTTTTGATTGGAAGTTGGACTTTGACCAAGAAGATTAACTTTCTTCAAACCAAATTTTTGACCAATTTTCCTCTCATTTTCCCTTGCCTTGGCCGAACTTCATGAAGAGAAAAACAAGGAAAACCTCTTCCATTTCTAGCTTCAATCCTTGCCCAAATCTTGAGTTTTAACCAACCAAATTGAAAACTACACCATACAAGTGCTTGCTAAGGAAGGCTAAGGGTTTTGGTGGAGTTGTTTTGGAGGAGGAAGTCTAAGCTACCAACTTTCTTCGAGGTTTCAAGATAAGATTGCTAAGAACATCCTTTTTGTTTCCAATAGTTGTAAATTAGTGGCCTATGGTGGCTTGCTAACATGATTAATGGATGATTTTGTGGATTAGTGGAGAGTTGGTTAGATTTCTGATTTATTGGGAATTTTTCTGCCCTAATCTGATCAGTGTTGTACGGCCATGATGGAGGCCGGATTGGACTTAGCTCAAAACATGAAAGTTGTAGAGAATTGAGTTTAGATTATGCCTGTAAAATTTCAGCTCAATCGGAGCACGGTAGCCTGTGAAATGACTATTTTACCCCTGCTGCCCTGTTTCTGTCCGAGAATGGTAATCAGCCTCTGTAATTGGCTCTTTTGGCTGGGAAGATGAATGAATTAGCTTTTGATGCCTCTTAAGAATTGTAGCCCTGTATCTTAGCTTTCATATGGCTTTGGAATCAACTGAATTGGAGTTGTGTGTGCTGCGTTATGATGGAATATTTGGGCCTGGTTTTGGATGGTTGTAAAGCTTCAATTGGTTGCATTTTAAGGGTGTTTGATAGCTTATGGTTGGTATTTGCAATTGTGGTTGAATGATATGATTTGGTGGTTGGGTTGTGTTTTGGAAAGTAAGGAAAAACAAGGGGAAATGCTGTCCGTTTATTTTCTTGAACTTGAGTGAATGGAAATGAGATTGGAATGTGATTTTGTGATGCATTGGATTTGCTTTGCTTAGAGTAGCTTAGTGCCACTTGAGTAGTGTTATGTGAGCTATTTTACTTGCATTTGTACGTTTCCATTTTTACCATAATGTTTGGTTCCAATTGTCGAGTTTCGAATTTCAAATACGTGTTCATTTTCGTCCCGAAACAAAAGGAGTGGATTAGGGTTTCCCGGCCACGAAAACCTAATTTTTAACAAGTGAGATTTTGTGTGAATTTAAGGTATTTTGTCTACCTTTTGCATATGGTTTTCACCAAGACAATTGTTGCACATTATTTCTTTGCATATGTGTTGGTTTTGAGCAAAATACACGTTTTACGAAAAAAGAGAAAAAGTTACTGTTCACTATCCGGCCGCATATCCGGCCAACTCTTGGCCGGATTGCTGGCCGGATTGGTCAGGGGAATGAAGAAAAAAAATTTGCAGCTGCTCACTGCCTTGAATCCGGCCGACAATCCGGCCGACAATCCGGCCCGGATATCCGGCCAAGTTATGGCCCGATTCTGACGTGGCACTGTTCCGAATTTTCCGATGAAATTTTCTAAAAACTCTTTTGAGGTTAATTTCTATGTTTGGTTTGAGAAAACTTTTAGTTACTCAATTCCTTTGATCAAAATGTACATTTTTACTTTTTAAAATCATACTTCCCCCTTGTACTCGTTTTATTCGAATTTTCTTTGATAAATCAAACATTTTGATGGTTGAGCCATAATATTTTCTCGTGATTGTTATTAGGGTTTCTTGGTGACCAAAGTTGATATCCGGAGGGATACTTTGGACGTAATTTTGCTTAATTAGGTGAGTGTTCTATATACGATTTGTTTCTAATGACTATGTGAATTGTTGTGATTATTTGGATTGTTGCTTTGTTATGTGATTGAGGTACGCTATATTTCCATTGACTACGTGACTAGTGTGATTCTTGATTAAATGTTAATGTTCCCAATGATTGCTAAAAATGGATTTCGCTAGGCGAGTGTGTACTTTATCGCACTCGACCTAAATGAACGTGAAATTTTCAATGATTGAATGATTAAATGTTACTTGTGCATGAATGTAAGCCTTCGGGCTGAACTGGGCCCTTGCCCTTGGTTATTGGTCGACTCGAGCCAAAAGCGGACTCGGTCGGGCGATTAGTGACCCTGGGTGAATGTGAATGTTTGGTATACTCGAGTATGACCATGAAGTTTGGGAAGGACTGGCCAGTGCGCTGGCCAGAAGGGGAAGAACGAAATGAACGAATGAATGGCAAGAATGACGGAGGGATTTTCAATGACAAATGAAATTTTTCTAAATGATTGAAGGAATGGATGGTCGATGAGCGAACGAACGAATGACTCCGTATCCTTTTAATGAATGTGTTATTCTTTCTTTATATCGTAAATGTTATTTGGATTACTTGTTGTTACATGCTAATGTCCTTGTTTAATTGCTTAGTTGAGTATATAGAACCTCGCTGGGCTTTTAGCTCATTCCACGTCTTTTGTTTTCCTTAACAGGGGTTGCGAGCAAGGGCGAGAGACCTGTATAGTATAGTTTAGCTTTTTGTATTGTTTTGGCTTTTGATCTCGTTCTAGTGCTTGATTAGGGTTGGAATGTACTAAGAATTTAAAGCTTATGTATACATTTGGGACTGTATATTTGGTTGAGCTTGAGGTGAATGAAATTTTATGTTTCAAGTCTGGGTTTCGTTTCCGCTTATTCTCGAGGCTTTATCTTACTTTCTTTGATGTGAGTGAACGAGTCCTGGCGAGAGCTGGGCAGGCGGTCCGCCGAACCCTTTGGTTCGCCTTAGGGTAAGGTGGGGCTGTCACAAGAGATAAGCAATTTAGTTTCACTAGATGATAAATAAAAAGGGAAGAATTGCAAACCAATTGACTACCAAGCTCCTCTTGAGCTTGAGGATCAAATTTACTAGACAAGCTTCTTCAAATTGATGAAATACAACCAATTCTTGTGTACAAAGGAAAGCTCACTTCCTCCTTGCCCCAAGTTACACTCGGTCAAGTTAGGAAGTTTTACGATCACTCAGAATAACCCTCACAAAACTACACTATTGAAGTATTTCCTCACAAATGAAAAGTTTACATGAATCTTGCTCCACAAAGAGTACAAAATATTTTTTGGAGAGTATTTTCTCAGCTAAACTACTCTTGATTTCTTGTATTCTCAGTGTCCAAAAGTTCTTTTTAAGTTTTCTGACCATGCACTATTTATATGAGACCAAAAAGTGCTTCATTAAGGCTTCCAACGGATAGAAGGTAGTTGAAGAGTCACTAGCCGTTGGGAGTATCGGACGTCCGGTACTTTCGATGCTTGCGTCCGAAAGCGGGCAGAGAGCTCGAAAAATCTTTTCAATTCTATCGGACGTCTGGTACCTCTGATGTTTGCGTCCGAAAGCAGACAAAGAACTTGAAAGAAAATCTCAATTCTTTCGGACGTCCGGTGATGGAGTTCTTCGTGCGTCCGAAAGCAAGCAGAGAGTTTGAAGATTTATTTTAGCTCTTTCGAACGTTCGGTGAATATGTTTCTGCGTCGATATGATCTGCACTGTTTATCGGACATCCGTATTGTCCTTGTGAGCGTCCGACAGCTTTTATCTTCCTTTATCTTCTTTCAATTGCTCTTGTTCTTTGAATCAAGTTGCTTCAGAACTGAAAGGATTTCTTATTGAAAAGATATTAGTATTATCCAATTATTTTGTAAACATCAAAAGTTAGGGACCAAAATCAACATTCTCTCCTCCCTTTTTGATGATGACAAAATAATGGATGGAAAGAAGAAGAAAAGAAAAGAAATGAGCATAACCTCCCCTTTACTCATTGCATCCAAACCTTTAAGTACCAATCATGTCAGAGAGCTCCCCTCAGAAGAACTCCTCTAAACACATAACATTCATTTCTCCCCCTTTTTGTCATCATAAGATTAGAGAGTGAAATCCAGCAACCAATATCAGCCAAAAACAGAGAATTAATACCAAAATCCATCAAATGTCAAACCAAAAACAGTCATAACAATTAACATTCAACTAGATCCATCAATGTCAAACCAAAAACAGTCATAACAATTAACATTCAACTAAAATCCATCAATGTCAACCAAAAACAGTCATAACAATTAACATTCATACCAAAACACTAGAGAGATCCATGAGTACAGAGCACTTGAAACATCAAAAGAAAAAATTCCAAAAACCAAGAAAATGTATTCTAATATGAAGTGCAAATGCCCCTAGAGTGCCTAAATTGTGATCTTAAGATGATCCGAGCCTTCTTCTTGTAAGACGAAACTGAGAGGGATCCAACTCATTTTCAGTTTCTTCATCATCTGCTTCACTGTCCTCAGTAGCTGGAGTCTTTCCTTTATCCAAAGTAGGAGGATCTTGAGGAATAGGCTGAGAGCTCGAGGCATTGACCTCAGCTGTGGGAGGAATGGTATGTTCTTTCTCTTGTGGGACAGGAGTGGACTCAGTGCATGGCTCCTTTTGATATATATGTTCTTCTTCTTGTGGGACATGAAACATAAGCAGATTTCTCTTATCCAAGAATGTAGCTTGTTGCTCAGGTGTCATGATCATTATTAGACCATCTTCAAGGAGAAGGACATGTTGCTTGAGTTCCTCAAGTAGGAAAATGACATCATGATTGGATGAAGAGGGTTGAGTGGAGGATCTTCAAGGATGAATGGAGAAGGGTGAAGTGACATGAGGCTGTTGGGAAGGTCTAGGAGTAACAGAGGCTTCATGATGACTTTTGATTCTAGACTCCAAGACAGATTCCTTATAGCACCAGTGGCCATAAAAAAACCTGATTACTTTTTCTCTCAAAATATGCTTTGGTGAAAACAGAGGATGAACTTTTGGAGATACTTCAGTGAAAGGAATTTTGAAATGAGCAAAAATTGGAGTTAAAAACTTTCCATAGGAGAGTTTCCTATGGCTGTCAGTGCTGAGTTTTAGCAGAAATTTGCACATGACAAAATCAAAATTAATTCTGATTTTTTCAACAAAACAATAAAACAGATAAAGTTCCATTTTGTTGGCATCAGTCCTATGACCATCAGTAGGAACCAGTAGATTTGAAATGATTGTAAAAATAATCAGATTTTGAGGACTAAGATCCTCCAATTTGGTCTCAGCGGGTGTGTTAAAGTGAGTGCAAAAGTAGGTCATCAGTTTTTGAACATGAAAATTGTGATAAGTAGTTTGGAAAATTCTTCATATGAGAAAAAATTTACAATTTTACTACAACAGCCATCTTCAATTTTGATTTTCAGAACTAGATTGACAACATCAGGAGTAAGAAGAATGTTAATGCCATTGACACGTGAGACAATTTCAGTATGAGAACTAACCTTCCTAAGATTGGTAAAAACTGATATAGCATTTTAGGATAGTACGTGTTTTGCAAAAACAAAATATGAGACCATTTTTGGAATTCGAAGAGCTTAAGAACAGGGTCTAAATCAAGCTTACGGAATTCAAAGGGAATGATGGTTCTTTGAGTGATGAAGCCTTTCTGCGAAATCCATTCAAATTTGTCTCTGGCATCATCATCGATGAACCTGAGCAATTTAGTGAGCTATTCCTCAGTTTGATCAGTACGTTTTCTTTTTCCACTGCGTTTCTTAGACTCACGAGTCGACTTTCTTGTTGATGGCACCATAGTTTCTTCATCTCTGAGTCTAGTTGTGCGTCCGGTGCCAAAAGATCCACCTCTCAATCGAACCATGGTGAAATGTAGAATGATTTTCTTGTAGAATGTGATGAGAATGTGGATGAGATAGACTAAATTTGCTATCTAGGTTAAAATGAATGCTCGAATCTGCCAAAAATGGGTGATTTTTGAAGTTACGATTTTTGATGAAATTTGGGATCAGGTGAATTTTTTACAGTTGAAAAAGGATTTTGATGCAAATCTGTGAGAACCCGAAAATTTTCACATTTTTAAGTATTATTTTATTTCTGTGCCTATATTTTACACTGTCCTTTGAAAATATTAAATGTTTTGTACATTTTACAAGTATGTACAATTTTTTAAATCATTTTGCTAGTACAAGTTAGTGTACATAACTTGAAGTGCATTTGTTAGATGTGGGGTCCGCTAGTGCGATATAATTTTGCCGATTAGGTGATGAAATACTAAGTGATATTATTTTCCAAGGTGGTAGGAGATGATTAGAGGGTAATTAGGTAGACTAATTATTGGAAGTAAGAAGATAAGCTTGGAACCATTCAAAGTGACAAGTGTCGCCAACCGATTGGAGGAAACTTGCCTAACTTTCTCACCTTTACCAAAACCAAAATTTGACCAAAATTCCTTCCATTTCTCCCTTGCCTTGGCCGAACCTCTTGACAAGAAAAACAAGAGAGAGAGCTCTTCAATTTCCAACTTCAATCCTTGCTCAAATCTTGTGATTTAGCCAACCAAATTAGAAACTACTCCATAGAAGTGATTGCTAAGGAAAGCTAAGGGTTTTGGTGGAGTTGATTTGGAGAAGGAAGTCTAAGCTACCATCTTTCTTTGAGGTTTGAAGGTAAGGTTGCTAAGAACATCCTTTTTGTTTCCAATAGTTGCAAATTAGTGGCCTATGGTGGCTTGCTAACATGATTAATGGATGATTTTGTGGATTAATGGAGAGTTGGTTAAAGTTCTGATTTTATTGGGAATTTTTCTGGCCTAATCGGATCAGTGTTGTTCGGCCATGATGGAGGCCGAATTGGACTTAGCTCAAAACATGAAAGTTGTATAGAATTGAATGTAGATTATGCCTGTAAAATTACAAATCAATCGGAGCACGGTAGCCTGTGAAATGACTATTTTACCCCTGCTGCCCTGTTTCTATCCGAGAATGATAATCAGCCTCTATAATTGGCTCTTTTGGCTGGGAAGATGAATGAATTAGCTTTTGATGCCTTCTTAAGAATTGTATCCTTGTATCTTAGCTTTCAAATGGCTTTGGAATCAACTGAATCGGAGTTGTGTGTGCTGAGTTATGATGGAATATTAAGGTTTTATTTTGGATGGTTGTAAAGCTTCAATTGGTTGCATTTTAAGGGTGTTTGATAGCTTATGGTTGGTATTTGAAATTGTGGTTGAATGATATGATTTGGTGGTTGGGTTGTGTTTTGGAAAGTAAGGAAAAACAAGGGGAAATGCTGTCCGTTTATTTCTTGAACTTGAGTGAATGGAAATGAGATTGGAATGTAGTTTTGTGATGCATTAGACTTATTTTGCTTACTTTGCTTAGAGTAGCTTAGTGCCACTTTAGTAGATTTCTATGAGCTATTTCACTTGCACTTATATATTTCCGTTTAACCATGATGCTTAGTTCTAAATGTTAGTTTTGAACTTCAAATACGTGTTCATTTTCGTTCCGAAACAAAAGGAGTGGCCTAGGGTTTCCCGGCCACGAAAACCTAATTTTAACGCGCAAGGTTTTAAAGTGTGAATTCAAGGTATTTGACTACCTTTTTCATATGATTTTTAACCAAGATACTTGTTATACATTAATTCTTTGCCAATGTGTTAGTTTTGAGCCAAAAACACGTTTTACGAAAAATGGAAAAATTCTACTGTTCTGTGACAACCCCACCTTCCCCTAAGGCGAACCAAAGGGTTTGGCGGACCGCCTGCCCAGCTCTCGCCAGGACTACGAAGTCGAATCATACAAACCCTAGATTCCGCGCAATAGAACCCGAAGAAAACAAACAATCGGAACTTACCAAATCAAGAACACATAGGCATACATTCCTCAACAATTATACGGAGAAAACAAGAATAATTACTTATATACATACGTTGGAACTTTACAAGTCAAGGGAATACTTGTTCGAAGTAAAATTAGGATTTTGATTACAAAAGAGTGTAACAAAAGAACATTTACACTAGCTCAACCCTTTCTTCCAAATCACGGTTCAAAAGTGTTGTTCCCTGTAAGGAAAACAAAGATAACGGGAAGGGGTGAGCTTACGCTCAATGAGGTACCAGAAGTACAAGTAGTCATGAATCATGGCATTTCACGTATCAATCATGCAGTGATACACACCAGATAGGGAAATAAATAAACATTTCCAAGAGAAAGGATACAGGTGGCTCTCAGGAGCCAAAGTTCCCATTGTTTCACCGGAGCTTGATCAAATAGTAGTCGACACCCCGTCAACTTTCAAATAAAGTAACCCGTCCAGTAGAGCACCACTTTCACACCGATTCCGTCCACCAAACATACCCCTTACCGGACCCGAACACCTCAACCGAATAGAGGGTGGTAATACTCGAGTATACCAAAAATCCAAAGTCTCAATTACCCAAGGATTTCTCAGAAACAGACTACTGTGGTTCGTTATCTAATCGACCAGGCCTTTACCGGCTCGACTCGAATAACTAGCCACAGGATTTGAGTTCAGAGGTAACAGAAAGGTCGTTGGATTTAATTTTCCAAACGACATCAACAAATACAGAAAACAGGTACAGATAACAGATACAGAGAACAAATACAGATTTATACAGTATACAGGAAACGGAATAACCAGATGAGAGAAACGAGTGTGATAAAGTACATCCTCGTTTCATATGAAGTATACAAAGTCACAGATAATCAAGTTGCAAGTACAGATGAATCAGATAAGCACCAATTTAAGGGGATGGTACACTCACCATTTAAGTGTAGCTACTTCAAAAGTTTTCCCCAAATGACTTTAATCGCCCAGGAATCCTAAAATAACCGAGGTAAATAATTGAGGTTTTCACATCCCAAATTCTAGTAAACAAAATGCATAAGTGAGGCTCGACTCCAAGTCGTATGCCTATCCAAATGAACTATGAATGCAAGGTTGTAAAAGCGTGATTTCGGAACAAAAGGTAATAGGGGGACCTAGGGGCTTGAATGACCTAAAAGCCCGTTCATCTACTAAGAATCAACTCAAACTTGAAAGAACCAAACGGTCTAGAAAATTGGGCAGCATGCCCTTTGTGTTTACCAAATTTCCAGCCATTTATGGCTTCATTATTTTCCTCAATTAGCCCCAGAAACACACACAAATAAGGTTACCACAATAGCCCTTCCATAGGCTCCAAAATCATCCCCAGTACAAACACAAGTGCAAAAATATCATTGGAAATCAGTTTTGAAGACAAAACTAAACGGCAGATTTGATATTTCGTAGCATTTTAGTCACAACCGGAGCTATGGTTATCGAATTGGGGTGAACCTTATACCATTTCAAAGCTAAGACAGAGGGGAACAACTTTTATGAAGGCCACTTAACCTAATTTATAGCTTATCTAAGTCGAATTTGCCAAACACAGATCCAAAAGTTTAAGATCAGTCTAGTTGTCAAGCACTGACTTTAACCGGCAATAAATCAGGCTACACAACTCCGTTTGGGGTGTTTTCAGAGGATTTAGAAAGCTAAAACATAGGGCTACAAGTCTTGTGTTTTGGCCAAAAACTAATTGGATAACGAATCAGGGTGAAAAATGCAGCCCAAACTGGTGAATTCACAAAACTGTTTACGAATTGCAGCTTGTAACTGTCAGGGTATGTCGGTCATTTCGCAAGTTTCGGTGCTCCGATTGAGCTGAAAGTTTACCAGTAGCTAGCTAACTCAAATACCTACAACTTTCATGTTTTGAGCAAGGGCTAATTCGGTCTCCCTCAAGGTCGAACATACAGTGCAAAAACAGGGCAGATTACTACCATAGAAACCCTAAGCTGGAATTTTTCCACATAAAGCTGAAATTTCCGCAATTAACCACAAGTAACGCATAATAGCTTCAATTCTATACCATATTAAGCCATCAATCCAAGCCAACAATAATTATCATATGAAAACAGAAAAATTCCCAAGAAAATAAGAAATTCACCTAACTTTACTTTAAACCACAAATTCATCCATAAACTAAGCTCCTTAACCGATATAAGCCACTACTTTGCAATTATTATGGACCAAAATTGAAGTTCTAAGCAATATACCTCAATCACCAAGAAAGGTAGCAACTTAGGGCTTCTCTTTGCAAAATCACTCCACAAACACCTTTGATCTCCCTTAATAAGTTGTTTCTACGGAGAGATTTGAAGTTTTATCGGTTGGATTTTGAGATTTGGACAAGAAATTGGAAGAAAAGTTGAAGGCTTCTTTCCTTTTTTTCCCTCAAAAATTTCGGCCAAGATGCTTAGGAAATGAAGATGATTTTGGTCAATTTTTAGCTTTAGTAAAGTTGTAAGAAAGTTAGGCAAAACTTGGCCCAATAGAAATGCGACACGTGTCACCTTTTTTTGATCTTTTCCTTATCCTTTAGCTTACTAATGACTAAGCATCTAACCAACCTCTGATTATCTCTTAGCACTCAGTAATTAAATGCCTTACTGCACAACTTAACCTAATTGGCCGAATTTCTCTCACTTAACGCCCTAGCGGGTCCCACATCCGCTATTTGCTCCAAATCTCTCGTGAACTCACTTATACTAGAAAAATGGTTTAAAAACTATATTTACTTATAAAATATATGTAAAATGAATATAATAAAGAAAATAAAAAAAATATGTGCACGAAAATCGATAAAACCCTAAAACCGGATTTTTTTTTCTTTTTTTTTTTTGAGTTCTCACATGTTCACTATCCGGCCAACTCTTGGCCGGATTGCTGGTCGGATTGACAGGGGAAAACGAAAAAAAATTAGGGTTGCTCACTGCCTTGAATCCGGCCGACAATCCGACCGGATATCCGGCCAAGTTCTGGCCGGATTCTTGACGTGGCACTGTTCCACATTTTCCGATGAAATTTTCTAAAACTCTTTTGAGGTTAATTCTATGTTTGGTTTGGGAAAACTTTTGGTTACTCAATTCCTTTGATCAAAATGTACATTTTACTTTTAAAATCATACTTCTACTTTGTACTAGTTTTATTCGGATTTCTTTGATTCACCCAAATATTTTGATGATAGAACCGTAATATGTTTACTTGGTTACTCTAGGGTTTCTTGGAGAATAAGGTTGATATCCGGAGGGATACTTTGGACGTTTTACTTGCTTAGGTGAGTGTTCTATATACGATTTGTTTCTAATAATTATGTGAATTGTTGTGACTATTTGGATTGTTTGCTTTGTTATGTGATTGAGGTACGCTATATTTCCATTGACTACGTGGCTTGTTATAGTTGTTTGAACTCTTAAATGTTTCAATGAATACTCAAAACGACTTTTCTAGGCGAGTGTGTACTTTATCGTACTCGACCTAAATGAACGTGAAATTTTCAATGATTGAATGATTAAATGTTACTTGTGCATGAATGTAAGCCTTCGGGCTGAACTGGGGCCCTTGCCCTTGGTTATTGGTCGACTCGAGCCAGAAGCGGACTCGGTCGGGCGATTAGTGACCCTGGGTGAATGTGAATGTTTGGTATACTCGAGTATTACCACGTGGTTTGGTGTGGACTGGACAGTGCGCTGGCCAGAATGGGGAGAATCAAATGAACGAATGAATGGCAAGAATGACGGAGGGGTTTTCAAAGTCAAATGAAATTTTCTAAATGATTGAAGGAATGGATGGTCGATGAACGAACGAACGAACGACTCCATGTATCCTTTTAATGAATGTGTTACTCTTGCTTTATATTGTAAATGTTATCTGGATTACTTGTTGTTACGTGCTAATGTCCTTGTTTAATTGCTTAGTTGAGTATATAGAACCTCGCTGGGCTTTTAGCTCATTCCACGTCTTTTGTTTGCCTTAACAGGGGTTGCGAGCAAGGGCGAGAGACCTGTATAGTATAGTTTAGCCTTTTGTATTGTTTTTGGCTTTTGATCTCGTTCTGGTGCTTGATTAGGGTTGGAATGTACTAAGAATTTAAAGCTTATGTATACATTTGGGACTGTATATTTGGTTGAGCTTGAGGTGAATGTAATTTTATGGTTCAAGGCTGGGTTTCGTTTCCGCTTATTCTCGAGGCTTTATCTTACTTTCTTTGATGTGGGTGAACGAGTCCTGGCGAGAGCTGGGCAGGTGGTCCGCCGAACCCTTTGGTTCGCCTTAGGGTAAGGTGGGGCTGTCACAAAATCAGTTCCCAAAGGGGCTGTGAGACGGTTTGTAAAATCAATTTTAAGATATTTGTCTTGAAGGGACACGAATTTGAATTTTTTGCAGTGGGAGTAAAGAGAAAGGGTGCGTCCGAGACAACGGTTAGTTCTGAGTCAAATGAAGAGAACAGCTTCTTTATAGCACGCCCCTTTTAAGTGTCAGACGGCCGAATGAAAAGAATCGTCCAACACAACCGTCCGATGCAAAACTTTGCTGGAAAATATCTTAGAACACTGTCGAACGTTCGTTAATCTACTATCGGATGTCCGATAAAGTTTGACCAAAAAATTTTTAGAAAGTCTTTTCCAAAACACCCAATTTTGTCCTCAAAATGCAAACTGATCCAAAGGTAAGGTTTTTGTAAGAATGTTAGCAATTTGGTCTTTTGAACAAACATATTTTACACAAATTTCATCATTTTGGACAAGATCACGAATGAAATGATACTTCATGTCTATGTGCTTTGTCCTAGAATGTTGAATGTGATTCTTTGTCAAATTTATGGCACTAGTGTTATCACAATACATAGGCACACAGTTATACGTTAGTCCAAAGTCATTAAAGGTATTTTTCATCCATAACAATTAAGCACAACATGCACCGGTGGCTACATATTCCCATTCCGTCGTAGACAAAGAGATAGCATTTTATTTCTTACTAAACCATGATATCAAACAATTACCAAGAAAATGACATGTACCACTAGTGCTTTTTTTATCTATCCTACACCCACCAAAATCAGCACCCGAAAAATCACATAAGGCAAATTCATGACATTTTGGATACCAAAGATCATAATTAAAGATTCCTTTTAAATATCTAAAGATTCTTTTAACAGCCATTAAGTGAGATTGTGAGGACCCGTAAATTCCTTTATTTCATATCATTTATTTCTATTTCTTTTCATGCATTTTCTTTATTTTATCTTACTATCTTAATTTTCTAGACATTTTATAAGTGAATATAGTTTTCTAAAACACTTTTCTAGTATAAGTTAGTTCACGAGAGATTTGGAGCGAATAACAGATGTGGGACCCGCTAGTGCGTTAAGTGAGAGAAATTCGGTCAATCAGGTTAAGTTGTGCAGAAAGGCATTAAATTTCTGAGCACTAAGAGATAACTGAAGGTTGGTTAGACATTTAATCATTAGCAAGCCAAAAGATAAGAAAAAAATCAAAAAAGGTGACACGTGTCGCGACGGGATTGGGCCAAGTTTTGCCTAACTTTCTTACAACTTTACTAAAAGCTAAATTTGACCAAAATCATCTTCATTCTTGATGCTTCTTGGCCGAAAATATTGAGGGAAAAGAAAGGAAAGAAAGCTTCAACTTCTCTTCCAAATTCTTGTCCAAATCTCAAAATCCAACCGATAAAACTTCGAATCTCTCCGTAGAAACCGCTTATTAAGGAAGATCAAAGGTGCTTGTGGAGTGATTTTGCAAAGGAAAGCCCTAAGTTGCTATCTTTCTTGGTGATTAAGGTATTTTGCTTGGAACTTCATTTTTGTCCATAAGAATGGTGAATTAGTGGTTGATAACGATTAAGGAGCTTGTTTTATGGGTGATTGTGTGGATTAAAGTGAAGTTTGGTGAATTTATTATTTTCTTGGGAATTTTTTCTGATTTCATATGATAATCATAGTTGGCTTGAATTGATGGTTTAATATGGTGTGATTTGGAGCTATTATGCGTTAATTGTAGCGAATTGCAGAAAATTTCAGCTTTCTACGGTAAATTTCAGCATTAGGGTTTCAAGTTGGGACCTTATTGTGCTTGGGTTGAGAGCCACTAATTAGCTCAAATTGAAGGGTATTGTGGCCCTAATTAGATGTGTTTCATTGCCTATGATTTATATGTGAAATTGTGGCTGAATTGGATTGAGTTTGATGTGGTTTGTAGGATGGAAAAGTAAATGAAAAACAAGGGAGGTGCTGTCAAAATTTTCGCAGGAACCCTTGAGTAGTTTTGGGAAATTCACTATAACTTGATGTAGAAATATCGGAATTAAGTTCCGTTTGTTGCGTTTTAAACTACATTCATGGGGCTATAAACCGTAAAAATTTCAGACCCTGATTCTATCTGTGTGATTTATGGTGATTTTCCAAAGTTGACTGAAATTGCATACCTGTTCTGTCTTCTACTGGATAAAACAGAACTTTGAGGCTCGAATTTGACCGACTTGTGATCTGAATCTTATAAATGTGTCTTCTAAGTAATTGTACCCCTTTTTGTCTATTTTCCGATGGTTTAAATTTTATCAATTTTGGACTTAAGAATAGTGAGATATGATTTTTCCAATGATGGTGCGCAAATCTGGAAAATCCTGTTTTCGTACAATTATTCTTACCTTCATTTTGCACCTTAAGTCTGGAGTTAGTAAATCATTGTAGGTATGGTTTTGGAAGAAATGAAGGGTTTTGGGGTCGTTCTTGCCCTAAGACCAATTATTACCCGTTTTACTCAAAATTTACATTTTCCTCCTTGCATTTGTAGTCCATTTGAATAGGCATTCGACGGGTAGTCGAGCCTCACTTGTGCACTCCGTTTACTGGGTTTGTGAATGTGAAAACCCTAATCCTCTTGTCTTGGTTATTCTAGGATTTCTCAGTGATTAAAGCCCTACTTTGGGTGAAGACTTTTGACGAATCTTTACTTGAATTGGTGAGTGTACCACTCCCCTCAATTTTTGTCTAACTTGGCATATATGCTTGCAAATTGTGACTTGAATGACTATATCATTTGTTTATTCAGTATGAGACGATGGTGTACTTTATCACACTCGTTCTCTGGCCTGTGTGACTTGTTTCCTGTATCTACTTGAATCTTTTACCTGTGTCTCATATGAATCCTGCACACTTGAATCTGTCACTTATACTTGACATGATGTCGTTTGGACGCGTATCCAACGACCTTCCTGTGCCTGTTAAGTCTGAGCTCAACCTCATGGGTAGTTACTTGATTCGAGCCAGCAAGGGCTCGGTCGAGAAAAGTAACGAACCATGGGTGCCTGTTCCTGGGGAATCTATGGGTATTGGAGACTCTGGATTTCCGGTATACTCGAGTATTACCAACCACTGTTACTGTTGAGGTGTTCGGGCCCGGTAAGGGGTATGTTTGGTGATCGGGATTTGGCGTTCTAAGAGGGATCTACGGACCTGTTTGTTTCATTAAACGTTGACGGAGGGTCAACGAGTTTGGATCAAGTACTGCAATGGGAACTTGGCTCCCGAGAGCCACCTGTATCCTTCCTATTTAAGATGTTTATTCATTTCTTAATTGCCATGTCTACTTGAGTAAATGAAAGAAAATCTTCATGATTCATGATAGCATGTATTTTGGGTACCTCATTGAGCGTAAGCTCACCCCGTTCCGTTACTTTTGTTTTCCTTACAGGGTTTAATTTCTTGGAAATCATGATTTTGAAGAAAAGAGTAGAGCTAGTGATATACATCCCTTTTGATTTTGCTCCTCTGTATAAGAAACCCTAATTGTACTTTGAGCATGTTTTTCCTTTTGACTCGAAAGTTCCAACGTTTGTATATAAGTAATTAGTCATGTCTTCTTCATGTATTTGATGATGAATGCATGCCTTATGTTCTTGGTTTGGTAATCTTCAATTGTTGGTTTTCTTTGGGTTCGATCGCGCGTAATCTAGGGTTTGAGAGAATCGACTTCGTAGTCCTGGCGAGAGTTGGGCAGGCGGTCCGCCAACCCCTTTGGTTCGCCTTAGGGGAAGGTGGGGCTGTCACAGAGATTCTTTAGGGCAAGATTGGAAACGAGCACACAAGCAAACAACAAATATAATATCGGGTCTACTTGCGGTTAAATAAAGTAAACTACCAATCATACCTCTATATTTCTTCTCATCAATCTTCATACTTTCTTCATCTTTGTCAAGTTTGGTAGATGTACACATAGGCGTTCAAACTTGCTTTGAATCATCCATTTCAAATATTTTGAGAAGTTCCTTTGTATATTTAGTTTGATTGATGAATGTACCATCTTGAGTTTGAACCACTTAGAGCCCAAGGAAGAAATTCAACTCTCCCATCATACTCATCTCAAGCCGAGGCGCATGCTTTGCTGGAGGGTCTCCAGACTTGTGCTACATTAGGCCATACCAGGGTTGTGGTGGAACTAGACTCTAAACTCCTACTCGATGTGGTTCACAAGCGGACTCACTGCCCATGGCGCATTGATGCTTCGATTCGACAAATCTGGCGTATAGTTCAGGATGGGCATTTCCACCTTCTCCACATTTATCGGGAAGTCAACTCTGCAGCCGATGCCCTTGCTCGCCGCGCCAGTGCAAACCGTGTGTCTGATATTTATCGCTCCCAGCATTTGTCAGGCCCAGTTAAAGGCTTCGTCGTCTTAGATAGATTGAGTTTTCCTTACTTACGAATTTCATAGCATGTTCTCTCCTAGTTCCAATCAATAAAATAAGTTGTTCTATAAAAAAAAAAGGTAAGTAGGGCACCCATAATTCAACGTAGTCTTGAATTGATAAACCAAATTTAAACAAAGGAGACACTGCTCACTTTATATCAAGAGACGTTGGCAAGGATCAAGAAAGAGAAAGAACTCTAACAATTTTATTCATAGTCATCTAATTTTGAAAAGTTGCATAAGGTTGGCTATTTATAATGTTACATGACTCAAAAACCTAATCTAAGTTGGAAACAATACAAGTTTCCAAAAAATATATATATATATATATAATAGTGAAAAAATCCTTGCATAAACACTCATTAGTAGCACCAAAAATAATATCATCCACATGTATTTGCACAATTAGAAGATCATTGGAACTTTGTTTAGTGAAAAGAGTAGTATTCACAATACCCCTTTTAAAACCATTCTCAACCAAAAAACCACTTAAACATTCATACCAAACTCTTGGAGCTTGCTTTAACCCATATAAAGCCTTTGAAAGTTTAAACACATGATTTGGATATTTCTCACTTTCAAAATCGGGAGGTTGGTCAACATAAACCTCTTGATCAATAAATCCATTTAACAAAGCACTTTTAACATCCATTTGAAATAATTTAAAGTCCTTGAAACATGCAAAAGCGAGAAACATTCTAATTGATTCTAATCTAGTTACGGGAGCAATTGTTTCATCAAAATCTATTCCTTCTTCTTGAGCATACCCCTTAGCCACTAACCTAGCCTTGTTTCTCACAACTTCTCCTTTATCATTCATTTTATTTCTAAATACCCATTTTGTACCAATAATAGGATGATTTTAAGACCTTTCAACTAGTGTCCAAATCTTGTTTCTTTCAAATTGATTTAGTTCCGCTTGCATGGCTAAAATCCAGTTTTCATCTTTCAAAGTATCAATAACATTTTTAGGTTCAAAATGCAAGACTAAAGCAAAATTATCCATTAATTGTTTAGATGAGGAACGAGTTCTTACCTTTTCGGATGGATCACCAATAATAAGTTCTTTGGGATGATTTTGAACAAACTTCCAAACTCTTGGAAGATCTTTAGGTGTACCAACATCCTTGTCATTTTCTTCTAATACTTGATTCTCTTGAAAATCATCTTTCTTTGAATTTTCTTCTAATGGAGTATTGTCTTCATCATGAATCATGAGTTTCTTGAATCTTTCTTGAACACCTACATCATCATCTTCACAACAACTCTTGAAAATGTCATTATTAGATTCATCAAACGTAACATGTATAGTTTCTTCTATGACGAGAGTCCTTCTATTATAGACCCTATATCCTCTTTTGTTTTCACAATAACCCAAGAAAATACCTTCATCAGATTTCTTATCAAAATTTCCAAAATGCTCCTTGATGTTTAAAATAAAACATTTGCAACCAAAAATTTTGAAATATCCAACAATTGACTTTTTACCAAAAATTAACACATAAGAGATTTTGTTCAAAATTGGTCTCAAGAGAACTCTATTCATTGCATAGCAAGCCGTATTTACGACCTCGACCCAAAAATATTTTGGCAAGTTGCATTCACTTAACATGGTTCTTGCGGCTTCTTGAAGATTCCTATTCTTTCTTTCAACAACACCATTTTGTTGAGGGGTTTTTGCAATTGAAAACTCATGTGTAATTCCATTGTGATCACAAAATTTCGAAAAGCCACAGAATTTAAATTCCGAACCATTGTCACTTCTAATTTTAACAATATTCAAGCCAAGCAAGTTTTGAACTTTTGCAAATAAAGAAACAAAATTTTTGAAAGTGTCATCTTTGTGAGTAAGAAAAATCATCCAAGTGTATCTAGAATAATTATCAACAATGACTAGGCAATATCTCTTACCACCCAAACTAGCAATTTGTGTAGGACTGAGCAAATCAAGATGTAGAAGCTCCAATGGTCTTGAAGTAGAAACACACTTTTTGGGTTTAAAAGAGATTTTGATTTGTTTTCCAAATTGACAAGCATCACAAATTTTGTCTTTTTCAAACTTAATTTTTGGTAAGTCTCTAACAAGATCCTTTTTGAAAATTTCTTTTAACATATCCATGTTGAAATGACAAAGTCTTCTATGCCACAACCAAGGGTTTTCATTTGAAACTTTAAGACATTAAAGGTTAGAGGAATTAATGTTTTCAAGGATCACAACATAGATGTCATTGAATCATTTTCCTTTGAAAATGATATTAAACTTTGAGTCAAGAACTAAATACTCATGCTTCTTAAATAAGACAAACAAATTTCTATCACATAATTGACTAACACTTAACAAGTTATAACTCAAGTTATCAACCAAAAGAACATTATGAACAAAAATCTCACCATTCTTACTGTGACGCCCCCACTTCTCCCTAGGGCGAATTCAAGGGTATCCGCGGAACGCCTGCCTAATTCTCGTCAGGATTCGATACAACTCAAATTTAAACTTAACGATACACCACCAGTATTAAAAGTCAAAATAAAGAAAAGCCACTTCCTTACATAAATATTCAAATCTTACATCACAAGTTACCAAATGTACATCAACTTTTCCCAAAATACAACCATTAGAAGTCGACTAATCAATTACATCCCAAGATTCTAATCAAAAGTAATCAAGTCGGCTTCTTCAAAATTCCTTCCATTCCGAGCTCCTGTTAAGGAAAACAAACTAATGGGATGAGCTAACGCTCAGTGAGGCCAAGAAAATCATGCAAATACATAGTTCAAGTAACAATAATACTTATATGAAAGATAAAGCTAAAAAGTTCATGTAATTCACAATAACTAATAAAACACAATCAATAAGGATACGGGAGCTCTCAGGATCTAGATTCCACTCGCTTTGTCAAGGCTCGATCCAATACCTCCATGTGATGACTCTCCGTCAACTGGGTAGGTATTAAGTCCGTAGAACTACACTTAACATCAAGTTTCCGTCCACCGTTACACCCCTAACCGGGTCCGAACGTCGATTAGAAAAGGCAATACTACTCGAGTATGCCAAGCAGATCTCTCAAATAGATCAAGCTTTAAAATCTATTCCATAGTTCACCAAACTTCCCGACCAAGCCCATGCCGGCTCGACTCACAGGGTTAGCCTATGAGTTTGGGCGTCCCCCACTATTATAAGTATAAGTCGATGAGATCCACTCCAATCGACATCGATTCAACACAAGTATAATTATAAGTCGATGAGATTCACTCCAATCGACATCGATTCAACACAAATATGATTGTAAGTCGATGAGATTTACTCCAATCAACATCGATTCAACACAAATATAATTATAAGTCGATGAGATTCACTCTAATCGACATCGATTCAACGCAAATATAATTTTCACTTCACACAATTCAATTATAATTCACTTAAAAGAGAACGAGTGCGATAAAGTACACGCTCGTCTCGACAATTTCAAAATACTCACTATTAAGTGATTGTGTTAAGTTAATTTCAATTCACTTCCTTGTATGTTAAGTGATTGTGAGTATATGTGAGTGCTAATTGATCACTATTTCTTCAGGCGCTCAATTAATAAGGAACAATTCATGCACTTGACACTCACTAATTCAAAAGTAAGTGAGCAAGTAAAGTCTTTAGTGGTCTGCTCCGAGATTTCCTTCAATATCCTCTTGAGCGCCTGAAGAAATAGTGATCAATTAGCACTCACTTATACTTACAATCACTTAACATACAAGGAAGAAAGTGCATTTGTTTAGACATAGGACAATGCCTTAAAAGAGCTTAATCCGTCGAAAATCGAGATTTAAAAGTGAGGATTTAAAGTCACAAAGGAAACTTGTATCCTCCATGAAATCGGGTATAAAACGGACTATCAATATCGAAAGGAAATGAAAAGTTCTTAAAAACTCATTTCCTAAGAAATCAAGAATTTTAGGTTTACGTGACAAACTTGGTAAAATCAGATCTTAAGTTTGGCACGTCCAAAAATGAAAAACTTTATACCATTGGAAACTAGATCCAAAGTACTAAAAGTTCCCAGAAGACACTTTTCCAAGATTCCAAACAGAAAGCATTCATTTTTCAGCTCAATGTTGCTGATTCGAGAAGGCAAGACAGAACCAGTCTTGGTTTTTAGAGATGTTTGGAAATTCGGAAAAATTCACAGGAAATGAATCAGTCTCTGAAATTTATAACACAATAAGGGTCCCAAATAAAGTTTCAAACACAACAAGTGAAACTAAATTCGGAGTTTTGAGCAACAAGATATAACAGTTTGAAGTCGGCTGATTTTTGCAACCTGATCAGTGGATTTCCAGATTTGAAGAGCAATGTTTGGGGCATTATTTGGGTATCGAAATGGTATGGAAATTACACCAAATTTGGTACACTTAAACTTCCATATATGGAATACCTCTCTATCAAAATTTAGATAAAAACTCACACGGGAAGGCAGTTAACAAAATGATCAAAGTTTGTAAAATCTTTCAAACCAAATCTGTCATCCTATTTCTCTTTCTTTTTCAAAAGTTTTGTCCAACGAAATCAGCCCCAATTCGCTCCATTTTTTAAACCAAGATTTCAGAAACATTTAATGAGCAATTGATGGTAAATGACACTAAAATGTTCGAAATATAACATCCCAAAACAGATTTGACCATTCGGTCAGCAAGGAAGGGAACATTTTCCAGTTTTCATCTTTGACATAGTTTGGAAATCAGATCAAATCTGAATCTACACAAATCCAAATTGAGAATGGTTTATGGCGTTGAAAACTAGGTTTAAAATTCTACAATTCACCAGAAGACATTGTTTTAAAATTCGTTTCACAAGTGGGATAAAATCGAGCCACAAGATGCAGCTTCCCAGTTTCATTCGGACAAATAGGCATAACAGGACAGTCCACTTTTCTGATTCGCTACGGTTTACTCAAAACGAACTAGTAGGGAATTTTTATACCATTGGAAATCTTTGAATGTCTAGTTTTTAATGCCACAAATGGCACTCAATTTTGACGTTTCTACAAAAAGTTATGTTCAAGTAAAGGACCACTGTCCAGTTACCCTGCTAGCAATTTCCAGATTTGAAACTTTTCCCAAAACTCAAGTTTTGAGCAACCATTCGATGCGATTTTTGAAAGGCACTTTCTATACACATTATACCACATATATCCATCAATTTAATAGTCAACCAAGCATTAAAATTTCGAAACTAAAGAGAACAACATGACCAGAATTTCGGCCAGCTTCCTTTCGCAACTTTCCTTCGATTTCTCTCCACTTTCTAACCATAATCATCTCATTCATCACATAAAAAACCATAATCAAATAATCAAACCTCAAGTCAGATACCTAGAGGCCTCATCAAGACAGCTAGACTATGATTTAAAGCGAGAAATAAAGTTCCTCAAGTCCGCTAGCCTATAAACGCGATTAGGGTTTCAAACCCATGAAGATTAACCGTTAAACTTTAGAGAAATGGAAGGATTCAAGAGATGAAGTGATTACCCCTTTAAACTCTAGATGAAAGACCAGATTTTTCCACCAAAGTTTCTCCAAGAAAATCCACAAGATTGCTCATTTCTCCTAGATGGAATGAAAACCCAAGAATCTATGAAGTTGGATGAAGATTTGCAAGCCAAATCGAAGCTAGAAGATGAAGTTCCTTCCTTCCCTTTTCTTCCCCTTTGGGTCGGCCGAATGAGGTGAGAGAGATGAGGGTTTGGTGTCGTGAAACTTGTGAGAGAAGTTTGGATGAAAAGTGGTTATTAAATTTGCCAAAAAGTCAACTCTCACTAGTGTCGTAATAGTGATTCGTACTACCGCTTTCTCTCTTGTTTGTTACACTCACGCACTTATCCTCCAATATAATTCCTTTAACACTATAATTACTCACTCTTACGAGTCTAGTATTAATTTCTCCAATCTCCAATTTGTCGCGCGGTGCGACTTTCGAGAAACTACAAACGCGCGCATGATAAAGCGAAAATTTGGACTCACTCACCTCTAATCCCTCAATTAACTTTTCTTAGTCTACTATTAATCATTCTTAATTCTCCAAAAATTATTGCACTCTCAGATCGAAAATTGCCTCGAAAAATGTGTATTCGCTATTCCTTACTAAACGAGCCGCAGAAAAATTAAATTTGCTAACGAAACGTTTTAAAAATATAAGTGAGACATTGTTCCATGCAAATAGTTTTAGAATGGTTGATATAAATTATTCGGAGAAAACGGGTGAATAAATAATTAAATAAGCCAGTAAAATAGAATTAAAAGTAAGTAAAATTCGGGTCCTCACATCCTTCCCTCCTTAAAAGGAATTTTGTCCTCAAAATTCACACTTGGGATAACATCATACCTCTTAATAGCTAGGCTTATCAAATCGATCAACAACTTACACTCTTCAACCCATATCTCACAATTTCTATTCACTCTACTAGCAATCAAACTTTGATCTCCCAATAGGTGTTTTAACTTCCAAGTCATAGGGAAACTTAATCGTCCTCACGTCTACCCCACTCATGAATCTAGGGTTTGCGAAAGAGTGTTTCGTACCATGGTCATTTAGAATCTTAGGTAAATAATGGAAAACAAGAATCATACCTTCAACGACTTTAGTGGAATTGGAAACCTATTGATGGTCTAATGCATAAACCCTAGCCAGAACCTTAGATCGACTTCCTCCAGCACTAGATTGTTTAGATGCCGACTTCTCTGGCCTTTGAGTACTAACACCCCCTGTCGGCACACTTGGACATCTCGAGAGCTGATACTCGGTACTGCCACAGTACAAACACTTTCCCGATTTCCTCCAGCACTCATTCTCTGTAAGGTTGGGCTTACTACAATAACCACAAACAACTTGAGGAGGCACAGCCTGACCATGTGGAGGTGTCCCTCTCGATTAATCTCGTTCATTGTGGCCTCCTCTATCTTGAGTCCCTTTTTGTGTATTAGTTATCTCTACTCCTCTCATTCCTTTTTCCTTTTTCTAAGGTGGGGCACCCTTATCCGCTTGTCCAGGAGGATGACTAGGAGCACCCCTTTTCTTAGTGTGAAAATCCCTAACTTGTAGCCTTGCGCTTTCGACTCTCTACGCTTTCTCTAAGGCTTCAGTGAACGTAGAGATTTGGGCTGCCGCCAACCCCTCTTGAATCTCCACATTAAGTCCTTGCACAAAGTCTCTTATCCTTTTTCGCTCATTAGTCACCAATTCCGGAGCGTACTTAGAAATCTTAGTAAATTTTCCTTCATATTCAGCTACACTAGAAACTCCTTGCTTCAATTTTATGAATTTGTCCTCCCTTTTCTCTTGAATCAAAGACGGGAGAAACTTCTCATTAAACTCCCTTGTGAAGTTTTCCCAGGTCCAAGGGGTCTGCGTTGTTTCTCATTTTCCCCTTATCACATCCCACCAAGCACGTGCTACACCCTCAAATTGAAAGGCAGCAAAGGTCGCTCGCCTCTCCTCGGTATAGTCTAGGGCGGCAAATATATTGGTCATTCTCTCTAGCCAATTTTCCGCTAACTCGGGATCAGGTCCCCCAATAAATTTAGGCGGGGCAAATTTCAAAAATCTCTCCAAGGCTCTATTCTCCCTCTATCCTTAGCCCTTGGTTGGTTAACAGGTTCTGAACCCTGTCGCTCGGCTAACTGCTCTAAAATATCCATCATTCGGTTAATGGCAGTAGCTACTTGATTATCCCCTTCGTTCACTTGCCCTTGGCTTGGTCCAGTTGCCGATCCTTGTTCATCCCTTGAGCTTGGGGTTGCCTAACCCCTCGCCCTCGGCGTCTACCACTCCTTCGCCCATCCATGATCCTAGTTATGTCTAGATGTGAGGATAAAAATAATTATGCAAGAGAATACTCAAAAGAAAAGTCAACATGGAAAACATCTGAAATAAAAACAACTAGCATATATTAACATTTCAAGGTTAGTACAATTAGTAAGTCACGGGACATTTACAAAATATAGCACATATGTGCCACAAAAGTACATTTAGTCACGCACATCAAAAGTACATTCAAGTGCCTCAAAAGTAGGCAACACAGTTAAGCAAAATACAATGGCTTTTGAACTAGCACCACCCCAGCTAATCCTAACTACAAAAGTCAAAAGATTCATCACTCCAAACCTAATCCTCAGCAGGACCGTCAGGCAGGACCTCCTCCTCTGGGTCCTCCTCAAAAGGCTCCTCCTCAGGCGTGCCCTCACGAGCCGGGCTCTCGACAGCCTCTATCGCCTTCTCTATCAACATGGTGGTGTCGGCTAAAATTCCAGCGGCCCGATCCCAGACTTCCTCACCTACCTTAACCAATCGAGCCCTAGTCCTCTGAAGCTGGACACTAGCGGCCTCAGCTTTAGTCCGCTCATCTATCACTATCCCCTCGAGCTCCACAATCCTAGCACTCTGGGCATCCACCATAGCGTTCAGCTCCTCTATCTCCTGAAGTAATGCCCTATTAGTAGCCACCAACTGTCGACGCTCATCATCAATGGACAGTATAAGGTCATTAGGATAGGTATACGTCTCCCTACAGGTACAACGAGGGAACCTATTGGAGGGCGAGTATCGGACGCGAGCTCCTCCACCAAGTGCTCGATAGTAGATAGGCCTAAGAGGCTCCACATGACCATTAGCATGTCCATTACCATTGGCAGCATGCCCTCCATTACTATTCTCCATCTCTACAAAACAACCACAAATTCTATGTT
The DNA here is from genome assembly GCA_023065735.1 of Coffea humblotiana. Taxonomy (NCBI): domain Eukaryota; kingdom Viridiplantae; phylum Streptophyta; class Magnoliopsida; order Gentianales; family Rubiaceae; genus Coffea; species Coffea humblotiana. The sequence goes on from CM041216.1 coordinate 19,393,878, forward strand.
AGAAACTTAAAGTCACTAATTCGCTCAAACATTACTTAAGGTATAAATAAGTTATCTCGTTCCTATTTTCAAGGGTAAAGTCTCTAATACATCTCCCAAATAGATCTCTAAACCTAAGCTCTGATTTTCATCCCTACGAGCAGTCACTTAACTTTCAAACCAGTCCTACAGTCCGACATCCTAAACTTTTTGCTTTAGATACACTACAGAGATCTGAAGCCTAAGCTCTGATACCAACTGTGACGCCCCCACTTCTCCCTAGGGTAAGGAGGAAGTGAGCCTTCCTTTGTACACAAGATTGGTTGTATTTCATCAACTTGAAGAAATTTGTTCTGTGATTTGATCTTCAAGCTCAAGAGGAGCTTGGTAGTCAATTGGTTTGCAATTCTTCCCTTTTATTATCATCTTGTGAACTTTAATTGCTTATTTCTTCTATTCTCAAGTGACATTGCTCTGTTATTGATTGATTCACTATGTGATCATTTAGAAAAGAAGGTAAATTTCATATTAAGCAAAAAGTGCCCTTTAACTTGATTAGTTTTTAATCAACCTAACTAACCCCCCCTCTTAGGTTGTCTTTGGGCCGAACAGAAGAGAAGCATAATAATTGTGATGATATTCAAGAAATGTTAACTGATGTTGGAGCTACAAAATTTGGTGAGAATTGGAGGAATTCGGGAGAATCTAGTGGGCTAATAGGCAAAAGCTAGAACGAGAAGCAAGCAGGTTTCTTAGATTGTTATCCAAAGTTGAACAAAACCTTTATCTAGGCTACGAGCATTACTCAAAACTCTCCTTCTTTGTTCATATTCTCCATTTGAAAACTATAAATCAGTGGACCTGCAAATCCATTGATATGTTGCTCAAATTTCTCAATCAAGACTTTCCTATGGTATTAATTCCTAGTTCGTATTATGAGGCTAATAATTTCATTCAAGGGTTAGGACTCAAGTGAAAAAAATACATGTTTATGAAAATGATTGTGCACTCGATTGGAAAGAAAATAAGGCCTCAATCATTGCCTGAATGAAAAATATAAAGCACCTAGATATAAGTCTCCTAGATCTAAAATTCCTAGAAGGTGATGTGATATCTTCCATTAAAGCTAAGGCTACAACAACTCTTTGTAAATAAAGAGATTGCCCAGGATATAAGGTGGCATAAGCATAGAAAAGTAGACAATGACAATAAAATGACTCACTCATCTAATTCTATAGCTTGGGAGGATTTTGACAAAACTCATGAATCTTTTGCTGTAGATCCACGAAATGTGAGGTTGGGACTTGCAAGTGATGGTTTTAATCCCTTCAGAATTATGAATAATACATATAGCATATGGTCTATGATACCTGCACCTATAATTTGTCATCTTGGAAATGTTTAGAAGGTCCTTTTTTCTCCGATTGCCAATGATTATTCTAGTCCTAAATGCTCTCGGAATGATATTGACTTTTTTCCTACCTTTAATTCATGATTTGAATGAGTTATGGTCCTAGGTGTTAAGAATATTGGTGATTTTCCAGCATATGCCTCAACTAGAGAGATGTTTCTTTTATGTGCAACACTTCTTTGGTTGATTAGTGACTTTCCAGCATATGCCTATATGTTAGGATGGAGTACAAAAAGATATGATGCATGTCCTATTAGTTAATAGGAAACTAGTAGTGTTTATTTAAGACATGGAAATAAATGTTGCTACATGGGGCATCACCAATTTTTGCCACTTGATCATTAATAGTGGAAGCAAAGGAAGGCATTAAATGTGAGAGAGATTATAGATAGCCTATTTAGATTTTTTATGGGAAGAAATGTTGCAACAACTTCAGGATGTCAATCGATTGAGTTTGGCAAGACACCTAATGTGCTAAAATAGAAGAAAAAAAAATGTTGGGAGAGTTAGAAAGAACATGTCCCTACATGACCAAGTGGAGCTACAATGCCATCTGGCACAAAAGAATCGAGGTCTAGTAGAATTGATCAGGCATTCAAAATAGTGGTTGACCAAACTTTTGATTATTTTCATAGCCATACTATTTTATGGATATTTGTTTTTTCTTGTCACTATAGAAATTTGGCTCAACAAAAACTAATTTATCCAGCAATACAGGATCTAGATCGGGACCATCATTTGGAGATGTAGTGCTAGTAGCCTCACTACAAGCTAAACTCAATACAGCTATCCAGGTATTGTGAATGGAGTTAAAATATATTGTATCATTTGAACATGTATACTCCTAAGGGATATTTGTTTTAACTTGGATATTGTAGGTTGGTGCATCAAGGCAATTGTATCAAGAAATATAGGCTCTAGATATGGGTTAAGATAAACAAAAAAACAATCCAATTATGTCTATTTGTTGAAACTGAGGTTGGTGTTAGAGTACATTACCTGGAACTTGACTAAAAGTTCCTTTTACAGTGCATATGGGATAATGTCTCTAGTATCTTGGTATAGATAATCTATGGCATATAAACTTCAAATTTTGGTCTTAAAACTTATGCAATAGAGTCTTTCATATGCAAGTTTTTATTTGAAATAGGCATCTATGATATATATGTATGTGTGTGCACATGTGCGTGCATATATGTATGTGTGTGTATGTGTATGTGCATATGTGAAAATTTTGAGTCATATGAGATATATATAATTGCTAGATCATAGGGACCAAATGCACCTACTGCTGAAGCTACTATAAGAAAGTCAAGAGATGGGCTACATCACCCACAACTACTCAAAATAAAGCTACTCAAACTCCTACTTCACAACCTCCTGGATCTAACTAGTCCAATAATTATTGCAGTAATAACGGTGATGAGATTGAAGACCTTCAAAATGAAAATGATAAAAGTTGTTAGATTTATTTAACTACTTTACTACATCTTTTTGTAGTCTAATATTGTTTTATGTATTAGATTGACAAATTTTGCGATGACCCCACCTCCCCCTAGGGTGAACTCAAGGGTTTGGCGAACCGCCTGCCCAACTCTCTCAAGGACTCGCTCACTCACTTCAATAAAATAAGTTACAAATTCAAAAGTAAATGAAACAACAGTTCCCAGACTTAGAATGTACATTTATACCCAGTTCTATCTCAAACATTCATACATTTCCCAATATAACAAAAGATCCAAATTCTAGATAACTTTTCAACCCTACTTGATCACTAGCGCAAGTACAATCACAAAAGTCAAAAACTAGCCATCACCAGCTTGTACCAGCCTCACGCCTATGCTCGTACCCCCTGTAAGAAAAACAAAACTAATAGGGTGAGCCAAAATTCAGTGAGGTTCCAAAACATCATGCGAACCCAAGTGGCGAGTTGACCATTGTATAAAATTTGAAATATCAATGTAGCGAGCATAAAAGTTCATAAAATGAGCAATAACACTTCAAGTAGCAAATTAGATAAATATCTAACGTTTTCAAGTATAAGGATACAGTCGCTTTTGTAAACAACCCCACCTTCCCCTAGGGCGTACCCCAGGTTTAGCGGACCGCCTGCCCAACTCTCGCCAGAATTCACTGTCACTTATGTCAAATAAAATAGTTCACAATCTCAAAAGTCAATGAAATAATCGTTCCCACACTTGGAACGTACATTTACATTCATTTCTATCTCGAGCAGTCTTACAATCCCAAATATAACAAAAGATATGAGTTTCAGATACATCAGTCCTAATCGAGCGACTAGTGCGAGTACAATTGCCAAAATTCCAAAAACTAGACTATGCTAGCCTGTACTAGTCTCACGCCTCGCTCGTACCCCCTGTAAGGAAAACAAATCTAATAGAGTGAGTTAAAACTCAGTGAGGTTCCAAATAGCAAGTTGACCATTAATTAAAGTGAAAGTATCAAAATAGCAAAAGTAGCGAGCATATCAAGTCAAAGAAAATGAGTAATAACACTTCGTAATGCCAATCCCTGGATATTGAACATATCAAATAAAAGGATACAGCCGCTATTGCAAAATAGCTCTGCCATAGCTTGATCAAAGAGTAGTTGACATTCCTTCAACTTTCAAGTAAAAGTAATCAGTCCAGTAGTGCCCCAGTTAACACCAATCTCCGTCCACCATTCAACCCCCTTACCGGGCCCGAACGTTCAGATAAATACATGTGGTAATACTCGAGTATACCGATTAGTCGAGGAGATATCACTCCACTTGACAACACTAGAGACCCAGAATTCGTTATCTAATCGACCAGCCCTTGCCGGCTCGACTCAATTAACTAACCACAGGGTTTCTGGATTTTCCAGACAAGATACGAATCATATGCATGTATATCAAGTCAATTGCAACCAATGAATAAGAATATATCACATTAGGGCAAGTGCGATAAAGTACACCATTGCCCGACCAAACCAATCAAATATCATCCGACCACGTTGGTCAAGAATTTAAACAAGTGTCAAGTTCAATCAAGTATTTGGAAGCACTCACCAAAGATTTAGTGCTTCTTAGGATCACGTTCAGGTATTACTCCTTGTTTGGAGTCCAAATCTGCGATGAAACATCATTTAAGAGTTTGAAATCAACTAGGGTTCGAAACTTAAGCGTTTTGCTTAACGAAAATCAAGTAACTAAAACTCATTTGGGTAATATTCATGTTACTTATCAAACTCTAGAAAATTCATGCTCGCTCTTTGGTGTTGCTAAAGAAGCAATTAAAACTTTGGAATTCGCATTTGAATCTAAAAGACGAGGAAAACGTATTTCTATTGGTCGCTACTTTCACTTTTTAAAGGGTACAAGTTTCGGCCGAATTCAGCTCATATACTTCTACTAACAGTAACTTCACTACCGTAGACAATCCAAGTTCACTTCGACTCCAAGTCGTCGCTCAATTCTCAAGTTCACTCGCCTAACCCTTGAGCCAAAATTTGGGCGGCATGCCCTTTGTATTTCGCTATTTCCAGCCATTTATGGCTTCATTATTTTCCTCAACCCAGCCCAAATTCAACACATAAGTACGCTTAACACAATAGCTCTTCAACTAGGCTCAATGTCATCCAAATACAATTCAATTCTAGTAATGCAATCATCAAGACCAAAGCTGGAAACTAGTATTAAAGAAGAATGTCTAAGTAACAGGTTTGTCATCTTTCGGCGTTTTGGTCACAACTGAAGCTACGCTTATCAGATTGGGGAAATTTTATGGGTTTTCGAAACTAAGACAGATAACTACATTTCCTATGAAGACGTTGATACCCAGTTGTCACATTTTCAGGGTCAAAATTGAAATCTCAGAGAAAACAGAAAGCTGCCTGTTAAACAGAGCATTTGGGCAGTCAGGGGTATTTTAGTAATTTCACAAGCTACAGTGCTCCGATTCAGTTGAACTTCTGTAGGTAGATATTTTTATTCCAACTATTGAAGGAGTAAATGAGTAGTAAAACTATTATAAAATAATTGATTCAAAATAAAAGGGAATTTTAAGAAAATATGAGGGATTTTACAAGTCCTCACACTCTCTCCCCCTTAAGAGAATTTCGACCTCAAAATTCATCTCGAAATTCATACCTTTGTCGTAAACAGCTCAGGATACTTCTCTGGCATGTCTTTCTCCAACTCCCAAGTTGCTTCCTCTACCTCATGATGTTTCCATAGAATTTAACCAGTGGAATCTGCTTATTTCTCAAGTCCTTCACCTTCCTATCCAGTACTCGAATGGGTCATTCCTCATAAGCTAAAGACTCGTCCAGTTCAATATCTTCTGGTGGGAAAATGTGAGTCGGATCCAGGTGATATTTCTTAAGCAAAGAAACATGAAAAACATCATGGATCCGAGATAAACTAGCAGGTAACTCCAGTCGATAAACCATCTTTCCTATCTGCTTGAGTATGCTAAAAAGTCCTATGTATCTTGGTTGCAACTTCTTCCCTTTTCCTGCTTTCATCTTTCCCTTTAATGGAGTAACCCTAAGAAACACCTTATCCCCTACCTTAAACTCCAAATCCTTTCTTCGATGGTCGGCATAGCTCTTTTGTCGACTTTGGGCCGTTTGAAACCTCTGACGTATCACTTTTACCCTTTCGTAGGCTTTCTCAACCCATGGTATTATTGCCGGATCTATGATCTTCCTCTCTCCTACTTCATCCCAATGAATTGGTGATCGACACCTTCGTCCATAAAGTGCTTCAAACGGGACCATTTGAATAGAAGAGTGATAACTATTGTTATACGCGAACTCAACTAGGGTTAGATATTGGCTCCAACTCCCTCCAAAATCTACAATACAGGTTCTTAGCATATCCTCAAGAGTTTGAATGGTTCTCCCAAACTGTCCATCGGTTTGAGGATGATACGCTGTACTATAGCTCAACTTAGTTCCTAGAGCCTCTTGTAGCTTCTACCAGAATCGAGATACAAACCTAGGGTTTCTGTCTGATACTATACTTATTGGTACCCCGTGTAATCTCACAACTTCGTCCATATAGAGTTTGGCAAGTTTCTCCAAAGAGTATTTCATATTAACTGGCAGGAAATGTGCAGTCTTAGTTAATTGGTCCACTATCACCCAAATCGCATCATGACCTCTTTGAGTATGTGGGAATCCTGATACAAAATCCATCGTTATGTGCTCCCATTTCTATTCTGGTATCTCTAAAGGCTGTAACAGACCCGATGGTTTTTGATACTCAGCTTTCACTTGTTGACACGTAAGACATTTTTGTACAAATTGGGCAATCTCCGCCTTCATATTATCCCACCAATACAGACTTTTGAGATCCTGGTACATCTTGCCACTACCTGGATGCACCGTGTACCTAGAACGGTGAGATTCTTCCAAAATTTCCTTCTTTCAATTCTTCATCTCTGGATACAACGACGCGATTGCGAAACCTTAGAATCCCATCAGGACCTAGGTTAAAATCAGGTAATTCTCTTTTCTTCACCCTTTCCACCCACTTTTGTACCATTAGCTCTTTCTTTTGACCCTCTTTAATCCGATCTAATAATGTCGACTTCATCTCAATATTTCCAAAGATAACTTTCTGCAGCTCAAGACGAGGGTTCCATTCACATACATTTTCTAACAGGTTCCACTCTTCTACCATGAAACCTGCTAGTTGAGCCTTCCGATTTAAAACATCTGCTACAACATTGGCTTTTCTTGGATGGTAATTAACAGTACAATCGTAATCTTCTAGAAACTCCACCCACCGACGTTGTCTCAGATTTAGCTCTTTCTGAGAGAATAAGTATTTAAGACTCTTATGGTCCGTGTATACCTCAAATGTCACTCCGTACAAATAATGACGCCACTTCTTCAAAGCAAACACAACTGCCACAAGTTCTAAATCATGGGCTGGATAGTTTTGCTCATGAGACTTCAACTTTTGAGATGCATAGGCAATTACATTCCTATTTTGCATCAAAACACACCCTAATCATTCTCTCGAAGCATCAGTGTATACCGTATAACTATCCTTCCCATTTGGCAAAGCTAACACTGGAACCATGGTTAATTGTTTCTTAAGCTCTTGAAAGCTCGTCTCACACTTAACATCCCAAATATATTTTCCTTGTTTCTTTGCCAAATTCGTTAGGGGTCTCGCAATTCTAGAGAAATTCTGTATAAACCGGCGGTAATACCCCGCTAGCCCCAAAAAGTTTCGAATTTTAGTAGGATTTTCTGGCCATTTGCATTTAGTAACAGCTTCCACCTTAGCCGGATCTACAGTAAATCCATCCTTTCAGATTATATGGCCTAGAAATGATACTTTCTCTGGCCAAAATTCACACATGGTAAACTTAGCAAACAACTGGTGTTCTCTCAGGATTTGCAACACTATTCTCAAATGTTGCTCATGTTCCTCCTTTGTCTTAGAGTACACCAGGATATCATCAATAAATACCACCACGAACCTATCCAAATAAGGTTTAAACACCAAATGCATTAAATCCATAAATGCAGTTGGGGCATTGGTTAAGCCAAAAGCATTACTGCAAATTCAAAATGCCCATATCGAGTGTTAAAGGCAGTTTTTGGCACATCCTCCTTCCTAATTCTCAATTGGTAATATCCTTGTCGGAAATCTAACTTAGAAAACACCACAGCCCCTTGCAGCTGATCAAATAACTCATCAATGTGGGGCAAAGGATATTTATTCTTAATGGTTACTGCATTCAACCCTCGATAATCAATGCATAACCTTAAACTCCCGTCCTTCTTTTGACAAATAGCACTAGAGTGCCCAAGGTGACTCGCTCTCATGTATAAATCTCCGTTCTAGCAAGTCTTACAATTGCACTTTTAACTCCTTAAGATCAGCGGGCGCCATCCGATAAGGGGTTTTTGAAATGGGAGTAGTTTCAGGTGCTAAATCAATCTTAAACTCAATCTCTCTTTCGGGTGGCAGTGATACCAATTCATTCGGGAACACATCTGGATACTCATTTATCACCGGCATCTTTTCTAATTTACCCTTTTCTCCTGGGTATTAACTAGAAATGCTAGATACCCCCGTGTCCCATTACTAAACAATTTCCTAACTCTAATTCCCGAAATAATGACAGATGAGGCTAGAATACCCCTCACGTCTAGATTTAGAGTTGCCTCACCCGGTATGCAAAACTCGACCACCTTCATTCGACAATTTACCCGAGCATGATAATGGGCTAGCTAATCCATTCCTAGATTAACGTCGTACCCCTTAATGACTAGACTTATAAGGTCAACTACTAATTTCTGTTCACCAACCCAAATATCGCAGTTTCTATATATTTCATTGGCAAGCAAAGATTGGTTATCCGTAGGTGTTTTCACTTCTAAGTCATAGGGTAGCCTCTCGGCTTTCACATCAATTCCAAACATAAATGTGGGGCTAACAAATGAATGAGTGGCACCAGGGTCTATCAAAATTTTGGCCAAACGATGGAAAATAAGAATCGTACCTTCCACTACCTCCGATGGTTCAGGTACCGATTGTTGGTCCAAAGAGTACACTCTAGCTGGCACCCTTGGCCTGGTCCCTCCTACATTAGTTGGTTTAGGGTTTGATTTGCCAGCCGACTGGGCATCACTAATCAATGGGCAATTGGCGATCTGATACTCAGTACTTCCACACTTTAAGCACTTTCGGGCCTTTCTCCAACAATTATCCTAGGTATGGTTGGATTTCCCACAGTATCCATAAGATACTCGGGGGGCGGATGACTGGCCTCCCTGCGAGGCACCTCTCTCCTGTCCCCTTCCACCTGGGGCTCCTCTCGGAGTAACTCTCCTAGATGTACATGTAAACCTTCCACCTTCAGCTCCTCGACCGACTTTAGGAGGTGGCATTTGCCGATCACTATGTGCCTGCCCCTGATTTCCACCAGGCGCACCTCTTCGTTTTGTATGAAAAGTCTTACTTGTGCCCTGGCAATTTCTATTCCCTGGGCCTTCTCCAAAACTTCCGTAAAAGTATGAATTTGCGCCGCCGCCAAGGCCTCCTGTATTTCCATATTGAATCCCGGTACGAATCTCCTTACCCTCCTTTGCTCCGTAGCTATCAACTCGGGAGCAAACTTGGATAACTTAGTAAACTAAGTCTCATACTCAGCTACACTTAGGGTTCCCTGACGGAGCTTAAAGAAATCGTCTTCCCTTTCCTCCTGGACTATCGGTGGGAGATATTTCTTATTAAACTCACGCACGAAGTTTAACCAGGTCCATGCGGTTCCTTCTCTTTCCCACTTAGCCCTAACCACATTACACCAGGCTCTGGTTGATCCCTTAAACTGAAAGATAGCAAAATGCACCTACCTATCCTCCGCATAGTTTAAAGCAGCGAATATATTGATCATCGTTTCTAACCACCTCTCAACTACTTCAGGGTCCGGCCCTCCAAGGAACTTAGAAGAGGAAAACTTTTGGAATCTCTCTAGGGTCCTGTCTTGCCCCATTTCAGGATCCCTGGGTTGATTAACAGGGGCTTGACCCTGCTGCTTTACTAGTCGAGCAAGAATATTAGTCATTTGTTGAATTGCCGTTGCCATCTGATCCCCCCCTTCCGCTCGAGGTCCAGGTTGCGACTCAACCGTTGCACCTCTTTCCTCTCTTGGTTCTTGCACCGGTTCTTGTGCTTGTCTACCCCCACGGCCACGGCTAGAACCGCGCGCTCAGGTAGTTCCACTATCCTGACTTCTTCTACCTTCCATGCTTCTTGAATAATAGACTATACACATATAAAATGAGTATAAAGTAGCCATCAAACTCAAATAAACATTTTCCAATAAACACATTTAAAATAAACATTTCCTTTATATACACAGCAAAATAAGTCACATAACAAGTTAGAAAATACTGTACAAACCAAGAGACATAGAACAAAAGCAAACACTATATACATCACCCTTAACACGTCAAATTCAAAAATAAAAGGTGATGTGTCATCCCACAATGTCCCTAACTACCTCACAAAATCCCTCAAACTCTAGATCCCTAGTCTAGTCAGTCACTGACCCAACCTACTCTGCCTCTTCCGCGGGTGCAGCCGGCTCCTCCTCAGGGTCCTCTTCAGGATCCTCCTCAGGAACGCTAGGGACTGCATTTCCTTGACCCTCCTCGGCCAAGTTCTGCACCACATCCTCTACCAAGGCCCCACACTCAGTTAAATAATGGTCGGTCCGGTCTCTCACGTCCCTAACTACCTGAACAAGGTGACCATTAGCCTCCTGAGCCTGCTCTCGGAAGGCATTGGTTTGCTCCTGCTCCTCAAGAACCGAAGCCTCAAACTCTCGGATCCTAGCACCCTGTACTCGTAGTACTGCCTGAAGACGCTCTATCTCCGTCTGGCACCTACGATTGGCGCTACCCAATCGTCTTCTCTCATCGGCAATCGCGAGTACAACCTTATCGGGGTAGGAGTAAGTCTTCCAGAAGTCGCAGTGTCTATTCTTACGTGCTGGAGACCACCGACATACGGGCCCACCAGAATGCTCCTGATAAGTAAGTACGCGACATATAGGTCCCTCAAGGTGCTCCTGGCAGGCAGGTATGGGCTGAGATGGCTCGGCACTCCTACTTGCACCATTACCCTCCATAACGTACATTACAAGTAACATCACAAGTATAAGCAATTTAGACAAAGAAAACTAGGCTAAGCACCCTATTCGCTAGGGTTTCACACTTAGGCAATCATAACCAAGCTATATCAGGTATAAATTGCTCACTCTATCTAGACCAATTCAAACCTAGGCTCTGATACCACCTATGACGACCCCACCTTCCCCTAGGGCAGTACCCCAGGGTTTGGCGGACCGCTTTCCCCGTTCTCGCCAGGACTCACTCTCACTTATGTCAAATAAAATAGTTCACAACCTCAAAAGTCAATGAAATAATCGTTCCCAAACTTGGAACGTACATTTACATTCATTTCTATCTCGAGCAGTCTTACAATCCCAAATATAACAAAAGATATGAGTTTCAGATACATCAGTTCTAATCGAGCGACCAGTGCGAGTACAATTGCAAAATTCTAAAAACTAGACTATGCAAGCCTGTACCAGTTTCGTGCCTCGCTCGTACCCCTTGGAAGGAAAACAAATCTAATAGAGTGAATTAAAACTCAGTGAGGTTCCAAATAGCAAGTTGACCATTAATTAAAAGTGAAAGTATCAAAATAGCAAAGTTGTGATACCCCGACTTTTAGGATAATTTGTTTTTTAGTCAACGAGAATATTATGGTGTCTTTATTTTATTTTCGTTTTAAGACATTGTTTGTTTTAAAGATTAGAAACCCTACTTTTTGCTTGTGACTAACAAGTTTTCCTTAAATCCCTCATATTTTACTTAAAACCCTAATTTTAATCTATGGAGTTGTAAAAATCACTTTTATTTTCTTAAAATTCCTTTTTATTTGGAATTTATTCCTTTAAGATAGCTTTACTACTCATTCACTCCCTCAGTAGCTACAATCAACCATAAATCAAGGAATTTTCTCTTTAGGTTCCTAGTGCGGGTAAATTAGGGTTTTTGCGTATTTTGGCCGTGTGACCACTTGATGAAGTGTGTGTACTAAATTTGGTGATTAAGAGTGAGTTTTATATAAGAAAAAGTGTGTGATTAGAAGTGATGATAATAAGTGAGTGAATTATAAGTTAAAACCCTAGTACGTGCGAAATAAGGAAAACGGGTTGAACCGATGTTTTACCGTTCGTTACCGATTGAGTGCACCACTTGAACATTACTTTATTACCTTAATATCCTTGTTATTAATTGACCAAAAATAAGACCTAAATATCTTCTTAATGCAGCCGAAATTTTGGACCAAAAACAAGCAAGAAAAGAAAAAAATTGACTTCCAATCAAAAGGTGACACTTGTCCAATTTTGACCCAAATGAATTCCTATCATTTTAACCTTCTTGAAGCTTCATTTCAGCCACCATTTCTGCACATTCCAACCGTGAGATTGAGAGAGAAAAGAGGGAAGAAACCATTCAATTTCCATCTTGATTTTTAGCCTTGATTTGAGTCAAAATTCCAAATCTAAACCGATTAAAACTCCCCCTTTAGTTCTTAAGAAGCTTTGTGTGGTGAAACTTTGGAGGGAAAGGTTGTGATCCTCTCTTGCAAGAAGCCTTGGTGAGGTATTATGGTTTCCTATCCTTTTCTTGTATTTAATCTTGTTAAAGTTTAGTTAGAAGCTCTTAATCTTGCCTTATGACGGTAAATTTGTTAGTTTGGAGTGAGATGTTGGAGTATGCAGCTAGGGTTTATATTTTCAGCTAGATTATGGTTATTTATCTAGTAATGGATGTTATAGAGTTAGTAATGGTTGGTTTTGATGATTGAATGCTTATTGGATATGAAATTTTGAAGGAAAGGTCAAATTCCCAGAAATTGAAACTAACTTGTTTAGCTTCTGACCTGTTTAATTCGCCCATGTTAGAGGCCGATTCAGGCTTAGATCAAAACATGAAAGGTGTAGGAAATGATGTTATATAGCTTCCTGTAAAATTTCAACGTGATCCGAGAATGGTAGGATGTGAAATGACCGAAATACCCTGACTGCCACAAGCTTCATTTCGTAGACAGTTTTGTGAATTCATCAGTTTGGCTTCGTTTTTTCACCCTGATTCGTATCCAACCAGCTTTTTGCCAAAACACAAAACTTGTAGCCCTATGTTTTAACTTTCAACGCCTCTGAAAATGCCTCAAACGGAATTGTGTAGCTTGAGTTATTACCGGTTAAAGTCAGTGCTGACAACCAGACTGACCATGAACGTTTGGATCTGTGATTTGCATATTCAACCTAGATAAACTGTGAATTAGGTTAAGTTGCCTTCATCAAAGTTGTAGACCTCTGGCTTAGCTTCGAAACGGCATAAATTGTACCCCAAACCGATAGGCGTAGCTTTAGTTATGACTGAAACACCAAGAGACGTCAAATCTGCCATTTAGCTATTTGCCTTTAAACTTGATTTCCGGTTGCCTTGTTAAGACATGTGTTGTACTTGGATTATTTTGAGCCTAGTTGAAGGGCTATTGTGGTAATATTGCCTATGTCTGATATTGGGGCTGATTTGAAGGAAATAATGAAGCCATAAATGGCTGGAAAATAGGTAAACACAAGGGGCATACCGCCCAAATTTTCATTAGAAGTATAAACCAGCTTTGGAGTTTTGGTTCAGTAATCTACAAATTCGACCTAGATCTACTAAAACTGGGATAGGTTGTCTTCATGACAGTTGTAACCCTTTGTCTTAGCTTCGAGACGCTACCTAGTACACCTTGATCCGATAACCACAGCTCGGGTTATGGTCAAAACCGTGCAACCCGTTTTCATACCATTTTCATTTCCGCGCACGCGCACATGCATCTCGTGGCCGTTTTTGCCGTTTTGGCCGTTTTAGTCTTTATTGCCATTTGTGATGGTCGATTGACTAATAGTTGACTATAATCTTCTGTCACAGGCAGTGACGAACCGGACGGAGTCGGTGGACCCGTATAAAGTGCCTTGATTTGCGTGCTATCTAGTTTGAGTGAGTAATTGGGTTGTTTTATGTGATAAACTGTCAAAGTGCCTTGTATATGTTATGGGTACTTAGGCGAGGGTGTACTTTATCTCACTCGACCTAAACCAACCTTTTTGTTGATTTAATATGTGAGAATACATGCTTTGTATTGAGAATCACCCTTTTGCTGTGTGCTGTTGGGGTGAACATGACTTGAGTTGAACCCCTTGTGCTGTGTGCTGTTGGGGTTAGTACTTTGTTGCGTACTTTATTGAGAGATATCATCTAATGAGAGATTGGATATCTCAGGGCTTGGTTCCAGCCCGGTTCCAAGGGTAGACGAACTATTCGAGCCAGCTAGGGTTTGGTCGAAGTTAGTTCCATGCTAACCTTGGGATTTCGTTCTTTGTTAAAGCTTTGTTTAAAGCTAAGTGATTTTGTTTTGCTCGAGCTGCTGTGTGCTGTTGACTGGCCAGCGGGGGTTGATAAGGTGAACGGGGAAGTAAGTGGAGTCTACGGACTATGAGTTTTTGGTTGACGGAGTGTCAACAGGTGGACAAGCTCGGGGAATTGAATTGGCTTTGAAGCCATCCGTATCCTACTATTGTGATGTTACATTTCTGTCTATTGATGTGAAAAATCTTGGTTTACATGTTTATTTGGATATGATTTACGTTTTTACCCCAATTATTCACTAAGCATATAGCTTACCCCATTCCATTTGTTTTCCTTAGCAGGGGCCGACGCGGGGAAAGTTTGGGAAGGTGTATAGACTTTTGGTTTAGAGAATAATTGATGTTTATTCTAGTACTTGTTATAAGTTGACTAGTAAGATGTATATATTTGTTGTGATTATAGTTAGTAGCTTCTCTAGGGTTTACTTTCTGGTACTAGTGGTATGTATGGCTTAATGTAGTAGTCTATAATTTTTGAAGATGTAATAGTGTAAATAGAATTTTCTTTTGGCGTGAACTCTATTTCTCGTTTTAGAGTATCGAGTCCTGGCGCGAGCTAGGCAGGCGATCCGCTAAGCCCTTTGGTACGCCTCTGGTATGGTGGGGTCGTCACAGGTGGTATCAGAGCAGTTCGCGTGGTCTCTGCGCGGAGTGAACTTGGGCCAAGTGGTGATATGGTCCCAATCATGTGAATAAGAGTAAAGGACTAGGTGTTTTTCTTGAGGAAAAATTGAGACTTATGATAGTTGTAAGTGTAAAATCTATGCCATGCTACTTGAGGTGGATAGATGTGTACGTCAGGTAGGAATCTTAAACCTTGTTGATTTACACTTGGGAGCGTACGGCCTGAGTTGTAAATTCTCTTAATTTGGGATTCTTGTACTTGAGTACCAAATACTTTGCTGAGAATACTTGCGAATTCGGAAGGGGTATAGTTTTGTGTATTATGAGGTGACTAGAATTCATAAATGATTTTGAGATAAGTCCTGATGACAAAGTTCAGAGCACGGAGAATTCCTGTATTGGACTTGATATTGACCCGATTGAGGAGATTGGAATGAGGAATGCTATCTTAGACTTGTCCAATAAAAGTTTAGCTAGGGTTTTACTAGATTGTGGTTAGATTTGGACTTTAATAGTTGTTGTGGATGTTTAACGTGTTAGCTTTGAAAATCTATTTTGTTTCCCCTATGAATGTGCAAATTGTTATGTGTTCATTTGCTTTTATTATGGACTACCTTAAACTACATATGTAATTATTTTGTGATATATCAGATAAATATATTTTGGATTTTTAATTGACTACCTGTGTCTATATGCCCAACTGAACCCTATCCTCTGAGATATTTATAGATAATGGAAAAGAAAGATAAGAAATGATATTTCGGCATCTATGTAGATTTAGACAACCTTGGGATTAAGGAAGGGTCATTGGAAATCTGTGATTGACTAAATCAAGAACCTAGGGCCGAGATAAGGGTCTAAGTAGTGTAGACCTATGTCTTAGATTCGAAACGCCATAAAATTTATTTCAATTCGAGAGGTGTAGCTTTAGTTGTAATTGAAATGTCAAAAGGTGAGAGGAACTTGATGATTTTAGAATTTCCTTTGCTTGATATGATATTCGTGATTTAGGGAATTGAACTAGAGCTAGGAAACTATCTATGATGAATGAGGATCATGAGCTGTGGTTGGTAAGTGATTCCAAAACTGTTTCCAAAATTATTTTCAAACTATTTCCTGCACTGTTTTCTTGCATGCGTGCCATGCAATAATTTTGTTCAGATGAGTGCTTGGAAGTCTTGTACTTAAAACCAACGTCTCCATTTTAATGGCACTTGATTTGAATATGGGAGCACCAATGGCTCTCTTGTACTACTTGACTGTTACTGGATTTTATTGGAGAGCTGGAAATCTAAGTACTACGATTTTCCTGACTCACAAGAGCAGTAAACTTACACTTGATTACTGATAAATGCAATAGTGTGAACTTCTTTGATTATTGATTTTTACTGGATATTTGTTAAGCTCTTAGCTTACCCCAAACTATTTATTCCCTTTCCACAAAGCTCGAGACAAAGGAAACACTTGGATTAACTTGTTAGTGTGACGGGATGGGAGATCTCGAGTATATTTTGAATTTCGATTAGAGTGGTGATTCTTAGTGCCTGAGTGCCTTTCGAGAACCATCCTGACTTGATTAGGGCATGAATGAGAAGAAGCTCTTGTGAGATAGAAGAATTCCCTGTAGAATCATTTTATGAACAAAAGAGAGAATTTCGAGGACGAAATTCTTTTAAGGAGGGGAGATTGTGATACCCCGACTTTTAGGATAATTTGTTTTTTAGTCAACGAGAATATTATGGTGTCTTTATTTTATTTTCGTTTTAAGACATTGTTTTGTTTTAAAGACTAGAAACCCTACTTTTTGCTTGTGACTAACAAGTTTTCCTTAAATCCCTCATATTTTACTTAAAACCCTAATTTTAATCTATGGAGTTGTAAAATCCCTTTTATTTTCTTAAAATTCCTTTTTATTTGGAATTTATTCCTTTAAGATAGCTTTACTACTCATTCACTCCCTCAGTAGCTACAATCAACCATAAAATCAAGGATTTTCTCTTTAGGTTCCTAGTGCGGGTAAATTAGGGTTTTTGCATATTTTGGCCATGTGACCACTTGATGAAGTGTGTGTACTAAATTTGGTAATTAAGAGTGAGTTTTATATAAGAAAAAGTGTGAGAACTCGGAAAAAAAAAAAGATTTTAGGGTTTCTCGATTTGCGTGCTTATATTTTCTATATTTTCTTTATTATAATTGTTTTACACGCATTTTATAGGTAAATATAGTTTTTAAGGCATTTTTCTAGTATACGTGAGTTCACGAGAAAATTGGAGTGAATAGCGGTGGTGGGACCCGCTAGCGCATTAAGTGAGAGGAATTCGGCCAATTCGGCTCAATTGTACAGTAAGGCATTAAATTACTGAGTGTTAAGAGATAACTGGAGGTTGGTTAGATATTTAGTCTTTTGGAAGCTAATGGATAAGGAAAAGAAAAAAAAAGGCGACACGTGGCGCGATTTCATTGGACCAAGTTGCACCTAACTTTCTTACAACTTTACTAAGGTTGAAAATTGACCAAAAACATCTCCATTCAAGCATCTTCTTGGCCGAACCACCTTGAGGGAAAAAGAGAAAAGAAAGCTTCCATTTTCTTCCAAATTCTTGCCCAAATCTTGCAAATCAACCGATAGAAATCCGATTTACTCCGTAGAAATTGCTTACTAGGGAAGATCAAAGGTGTTGTGGAGTGAATTTGCAAAGGGAAGGCCTAAGTTGCTACCTTTCTTGGTGATTGAGGTATATGGCTTGAATCTTCAATTTTGTCCATAAAAATTTCAAATTAGTGACTTATATCGGATATAGAGCTTAGTTTATGGATGATTTTGTGAATGAAAGTGAAGTTTGGTGAATTTTTCATTTTCTTGGGAATTTTTCTGATTTCATATGATTATTATATATGACTTGAATTGGTGGCTTAATATGGTAATTGGGTGCTAGTATACGTTAATTGAGGTGAATTGCGGAAAATTTCAGCTTTGTGCGGAAAATTTCAGCTTTCTATGGAAATTTCAGCATTAGGGTTTATGCAATTTGGGGCTTTCTTATGGTTGTCTATTAACTTGCAATTAGCCATGATTGAAGGGTATTGTGACCCTAATGAGGTGTATTTGCTAGTCTATGATGGATATGATAAATTGTGATTGGATTGGATGAATTTGGGTACTTGTTTGTAGGATGGAAATGCTGAAATTTAGGGGAAATGCTGTCCGATTGCCGCGAACTTTAGGGCTTGGTAAATCTAGGTTAAGAATGAGCGAATGTGAAATGCCTTAGGGTTTTCTTGAACTTTTAACCCTAAATTTGATATATTGTCCATTTTGAGCCATAATTGAGGCTATATTTAAATTTTGCTTTAATGATCCGTTTAAGAGGTACTCGACCCGTAATTGAACTTCAATTGCATTTTCTTGATTGTTATAGGACTTTTGGGTGATCCAAAGCATCCGTTGGACGGAAATCCTTGAATTTGCTCATCTGAAGTGGTGAGTGTACTATTGCATGATTTGAATGCCTAAGTGACTACTTGTCTTTGAAACTGTAATGTGACCACTGTGAACTGTGTGAATGAGGCGAGAGTGTACTTTACCGCTCTCGTCCTCTTATTGTGTAACTGTTTACCATTGTATTGCACTGTGTTTGACTGGAAACTGTGAAACTGCACTGTGATTGACTTGAATATTGGGCATGAGCCCCACCACTGTACTGTAATCACTGAACTCAAAGCCCTAGTGGAAGTTACTCGAGTCGAGCCAGCAAGGGCTGGTAGACGAGATAACGACCCTCGGGTCACTGTTTGTCGAGTGGAGAGTATCTCCTCGACCTTCCGGTATACTCGAGTATTACCAACCACTGTTACTATTGAGGTGTTCGGGCCCGGTAAGGGAATGTACGGTGGAAGGAACTGGGAGTAAAGTGGGTGTCTACGGTCATGGTACTTTCTTTATACGTTGACGGAGGGTCAACGAGGTGCGATCAAGAACTACAATGGGGAATTGGCTTCCTGAGAGCCACCCGTATCCTTTCATTTAAACTAGTTGTGGTATTTGCATTCTGTGATTTATGGTTTGTTTAACTGAGCTTGATTACCTATGAATTTGGGGCTGCATGACTGTTAAGTACCTCATTGGGCGAAAGCTCACCCCCGTTACCTTTGTTTTCCTTACAGGCATACCTTTGGGAATATTATGAGTTTGAGAAGCCAGTGGAGCTAGTAAAATAGTTTTGTTTCTTGATAGCTCCCTAGGCACTGGAAAACCTGAATGCACTTTACTTGAATGCTTTTGGACTGTATATTGGGGTAACATGTATATGTACCTGGCGGTTTTGTATAAATGATATTACATGTGGAAATGAATGTTTTAGCCCTGATGGGGAGTCTCTTGCATTTAGTTTCGTGTGTGTGAGTGATCCGGAGTCCCGGCGAGAGCTGGGCAGGCAGTCCGCTGATACCCTAGGGTTCGCCCTAGGGAGAGGTGGGGCTGTCACAAAAAGTGTGTGATTAGAAGTGATGATAATAAGTGAGTGAATTATAAGTTAAATCCCTAGTACGTGCGAAATAAGGAAAAACGGGTTGAACCGATGTTTACCGTTCGTTACCGATTGAGTGCACCACTTGAACATTACTTTATTACCTTAATATCCTTGTTATTAATTGACCAAAATAAGACCTAAATATCTTCTTAATGCAGCCGAAATTTTGGACCAAAAACAAGCAAGAAAAGAAAAAAATTGACTTCCAATCAAAAGGTGACACTTGTCCAATTTTGACCCAAATGAATTCCTATCATTTTAACCTTCTTGAAGCTTCATTTCAGCCACCATTTCTGCACATTCCAACCGTGAGATTGAGAGAAAAAGAGGGAAGAAACCATTCAATTTCCATCTTGATTTTTAGCTTGATTTGAGTCAAAATTCCAAATCTAAACCGATTAAACTCCCCCTTTAGTTCTTAAGAAGCTTTGTGTGGTGAAACTTTGGAGGGAAAGGTTGTGATCCTCTCTTGCAAGAAGCCTTGGTGAGGTATTATGGTTTCCTATCCTTTTCTTGTATTTAATCTTGTTAAAGTTTAGTTAGAAGCTCTTAATCTTGCCTTATGACGGTAAATTTGTTAGTTTGGAGTGAGATGTTGGAGTATGCAGCTAGGGTTTATATTTTCAGCTAGATTATGGTTATTTATCTAGTAATGGATGTTATAGAGTTAGTAATGGTTGGTTTTGATGATTGAATGCTTATTGGATATGAAATTTTAAAGGAAAAGGTCAAATTCCAGAAATTGAAACTAACTTGTTTAGCTTCTGACCTGTTTAATTCGTCCATGTTAGAGGCCGATTCAGTCTTAGATCAAAACATGAAAGGTGTAGGAAATGATGTTATATAGCTTCCTGTAAAATTTCAGCGCGATCCGAGCATGGTAGGATGTGAAATGACCGAAATACCCTGACTGCCACAAGCTTCATTTTGTAGACAGTTTTGTGAATTCACCAGTTTGGCTTCGTTTTTTCACCCTGATTCGTATCCAACCAGGTTTTTGCCAAAACACAAAACTTGTAGCCCTATGTTTTAACTTTCCAACGCCTCTGAAAATGCCTCAAACGGAATTGTGTAGCTTGAGTTATTACCGGTTAAAGTCAGTGCTGACAACCAGACTGACCATGAACGTTTGGATCTGTGATTTGCATATTCAACCTAGATAAACTGTGAATTAGGTTAAGTTGGCTTCATCAAAGTTGTAGACCTATGGCTTAACTTCGAAACGGCATAAATTGTACCCCAAACCGATAGGCGTAGCTTTAGTTATGACTGAAACACCAAGAGACATCAAATCTGCCATTTAGCTATTTGCCTTTAAACTTGATTTCCGGTTGCCTTGTTAAGACATGTGTTGTACTTGGATTATTTTGAGCCTAGTTGAAGGGCTATTGTGGTAATATTGCCTATGTCTGATATTGGGGCTGATTTGAAGGAAATAATGAAGCCATAAATGGCTGGAAAATAGGTAAACACAAGGGGCATACCGCCCAAATTTTCATTAGAAGTATAAACCAGCTTTGGAGTTTTGGTTCAGTAATCTACAAATTCGACCTAGATCTACTAAAAACTGGGATAGGTTGTCTTCATGACAGTTGTAACCCTTTGTCTTAGCTTCGAGACGCTACCTAGTACACCTTGATCCGATAACCACAGCTCGGGTTATGGTCAAAACCGTACAACCCGTTTTCATACCATTTTCATTTCCGCGCACGCGCACATGCATCTCGTGGCCGTTTTTGCCGTTTTGGCCGTTTTAGTCTTTATTGCCATTTGTGATGGTCGATTGACTAATAGTTGACTATAATCTTCTGTCACAGGCAGTGACGAACCGGACGGAGTCGGTGGACCCGTATAAAGTGCCTTGATTTGCGTGCTATCTAGTTTGAGTGAGTAATTGGGTTGTTTTATGTGATAAACTGTCAAAGTGCCTTGTATATGTTACATGGGTACTTAGGCGAGGGTGTACTTTATCTCACTCGACCTAAACCAACCTTTTTGTTGATTTAATATGTGAGAATACATGCTTTATATGAGAATCACCCTTTTGCTGTGTGCTGTTGGGGTGAACATGACTTGAGTTGAACCCCTTGTGCTGTGTGCTGTTGGGGTTAGTACTTTGTTGCGTACTTTATTGAGAGATATCATCTAATGAGAGATTGGATATCTCAGGGCTTGGTTCCAGCCCGGTTCCAAGGGTAGACGAACTATTCGAGCCAGCTAGGGTTTGGTCGAAGTTAGTTCCATGCTAACCTTGGGATTTCGTTCTTTGTTAAAGCTTTGTTTAAAGCTAAGTGATTTTGTTTTGCTCGAGCTGCTGTGTGCTGTTGACTGGCCAGCGGGGGTTGATAAGGTGAACGGGGAAGTAAGTGGAGTCTACGGACTATGAGTTTTTGGTTGACGGAGTGTCAACAGGTGGACAAGCTCGGGGAATTGAATTGGCTTTGAAGCCATCCGTATCCTACTATTGTGATGTTACATTTCTGTCTATTGATGTGAAAAATCTTGGTTTACATGTTTATTTGGATATAATTTACGTTTTTACCCCGATTATTCACTAAGCATATAGCTTACCCCATTCCATTTGTTTTCCTTAGCAGGGGCCGACGCGGGGAAAGCTTGGGAAGGTGTATAGACTTTTGGTTTAGAGAATAATTGATGTTTATTCTAGTACTTGTTATAAGTTGACTAGTAAGATGTATATATTTGTTGTGATTATAGTTAGTAGCTTCTCTAGGGTTTACTTTCTGGTACTAGTGGTATGTATGGCTTAATGTAGTAGTCTATGCAATTTTTGAAGATGTAATAGTGTAAATAGAATTTTCTTTTGGCGTGAACTCTATTTCTCGTTTTAGAGTATCGAGTCCTGGCGCGAGCTAGGCAGGCGATCCGCTAAACCCTTTGGTACGCCTCTGGGTATGGTGGGGTCGTCACAAAAGTAGCGAGCATATCAAGTCAAGAAAATGAGTAATAACACTTCATAATGCCAATCGCTGGATATTAAACATATCAAGTAAAAGGATACAGCCGCTATTGCAAAATAGCTCTGCCATAACTTGATCAAAGAGTAGTTGATACTCCGTCAACTTTCAAGTAAAGTAATCAGTCCAGTAATGCCCCACTTAACACCAATTTCCGTCCACCATTCAACCCCCTTACCGGGCCCGAACGTTCAGATAAACACATGTGGTAATACTCGAGTATACCGATTAGTCGAGGAGATATCACTTCACTCGACAACACTAGAGACCCAGAGTTCGTTATCTAATCGACCAACCCCTTGCCGGCTCGACTCGATTAACTAACCACAGGGTTTTTGGAATTCCAGACATGATACGAATCATATGCATGTATATCAAATCAATTGCAACCAATGAACAAGAATATATCACATTAGGGCAAGTGCGATAAAGTACACCCTTGCCCGACCAAACCAATCAAATATCATCCGACCACGTTGGTCAAGCATTTAAACAAGTGTCAAGTTCAATCAAGTATTTGGAAGCACTCACAAAGATTTAGTGCTTCTTAGGATCACGTTTAGGTATTACTCCTTGTTTGGAGTCCAAATCTGCGATAAAACATCATTTAAGAGTTTGAAATCAACTAAGGTTCGAAACTTAAGCGTTTCGTAACTAAAACTCATTTGGGTAATATTCATGTTACTTATCAAACGCTAGAAAATTCATACTCGCTCTTTTGGTGTTGCTAAAGAAGCAATTAAAACTTTGGAATTCACATTTGAGTCTAAAAGACGAGGAAAATGTATTTCTATTGGTCGTTACTTTCACTTTTTAAAGGGTACAAGTTTCGGACGAATTCAGCTCATATACTTCTACTTACGGTAAAGAAGAATAAAGACTAGTATTAAAGAAGAATGTCTAAATAACAGGTTTGTCATCTTTCGGCGTTTTGGTCACAACTGAATCTACGCTTATCGGATTGGGGTAAATTTTATGGCGTTTCGAAGCTAAGATAGAGAACTACATTTCCTATGAAGACATTGATATCCAGTTTCATAGTTTCAGTGTCAAAATTGAAATCTCAGAGAAAATAGAAAGCTGCTTGTTAAACAGGGCATTTGGGCAGTCAGGGGTATTTTAGTCATTGCACAAGCTACAGTACTCCGATTGAGTTGAACTTCCGTAGGTAGATAGTTAACTCAATTCCCTACAACTTTAAAGTTTTGAGTAAGAACTGATTTGGCCTTTATCATGGACGAATATGCAGGTTAGATCGGTTCAAAGAAACAGGGCAGAATCTCTACCAATGCTGGAATTCAACTTTTACTCTAACAAAGTTACACTCAAGCCCAAAATCACTTCACAAGTTCCATTTCCAACCTCAATAACATCATTTATTAGTTAAACAACACTAATCAAATCTGAAAAATGCAAACCCTAGCTAAACTTTCCACTACACCATCAAAAACTAATAATTAGCCATCGCAATCCAAGAGTAGAAGCTTCTATACCAAATTAACAAGATTGAGCAAGACAAAATGAAGTTCAAGGTTTATACCTTCCAAGAGTTGCTTGCAAGTGAAAACCAAACCACTCTTTTCCAAAAATTTCACCACACTAAACTTTCCAAACACCAAAAGGTAATTTTAATGGGTTTAGTTTTTGAGATTTCACTCAAACAAGATGGATTCAAGGTTGGAGTTGAAGTTGTTTTTCTCTCTTTTCCCTCTCTTGAGTCTCGGCCAACATGAAGAAGAATAAAGGAGAAATGAAGCCAATTTAGTGATAAGAAGAAAGAAAATTAGTTTAGTCAAAGTTGGTTGGATTTCCGCCAAGTGTCGCTACAAGATTGAATCTCAAATATTTTCTTTTCTCTCTCTTCTTTTAGTCCAAACTTTCGGCTGTCTTAAGAAGATATTTAGGGCTGATTTTGCTCAATTAACAACAAGGAAATTAAGGTAATAAAGTAGTGTTTAAGTGGTGCATTCAATCGGTAGCAAACGGTGCACGTCGGTTCAAGCCGTTTTTCCCTAACTCGCGCGTACTAGTGTTTTAACTTATGATTCACTAACTTATTATTAACACTTCTAAACACATACTTTCCCTTATATAAAACTCAATCTTAACCACCAAATTTAGTACACACTCCGTACCGATTAATCACACTATCAAAAGATGCAAAAACCCTAGTTTACCCTAACTATGAAAGTAAAGGGAAAACTCTTAATTCTATTCTTTATTCCAACTATTGAGAGAGTAAATGAATAGTAAAGCTATTATACAGTAATTGATTCAAAATAAAAGGAATTTTAAAAAAATATGAGGGATTTTACAAGTCCCCACAGCTTTTGCAAGCCAACTCGGCCATAGTTTGCCAGGAAATAGTTGACACTCCGTCAACTTGAAAGTAATGTAACCAGTCCAGTAGAGCACTGTGACGCCCCCATTTCTCCTTAGGGCAAACCCTAGGATATCGGCAGGGACGTCTGCCCAACTCTCGCCGGGACTCACTACAATTCTCAAATGAAAAACAGACCAATTCCAATAATTACATCTAAAAATGCCAAAAATAATAGCACGATTATAATATTTCATTGCACAAGTACATCCAAGGATACAAATCCCAAGTCAACTACATCGAGTTCCAAATCTTACAATTCTTCAAAGGTCAGTTACAATAATACCAAATTCTACAAAAGACTAGCCTTCACTAATATCTTCCAATCACTTCCTTCATGTCACTCTCCTGTTAAGTAATAACAAATGGAATGGGATGAGCTAACGCTCAGTGAGGTCAAGAAAAGCATGCAAACAAATAAGTTCAAGTAGCAATAAAGCTTATACAAAAGGAATAGCCATAAAATTCAAGTAATTCACAAGGGAAAGTAAAACACAATCAATAACGATACGGAAGCTCTCAAGAGCTAACTCCATACAGCTTTGCCAAGGCCTTGATCCAAAATTTCCAACTGTTGACTCTCCGTCAACCGAGCAAGTATCAAATCCGTAGACTCCACTTTTCACCAAATTTCCGTCCACCGTTACACCCCCTACCGGGCTCGAACATCAAATAGAAAAAGCAATACTACTTGAGTATGCCAAGCAATATCTCAAAAGATCAAACTTTATAATTTTCTCATGATTCACCAAGCTTCTCGACCAAACCTATGTCGGCTCGAGTCGCAAGGTTAGCCAATGAGTATTGGGCATCCCCACAAGTACAAGTATAATTTGCCAGTTCATGCAATTCAATTGTCAAGTCACGTTCACGCAAGTCAATTGTCTAGTCAGGTAAAAGAGAACGAGTGCGATAAAGTACACACTCGTCTCGACAAGTCCAAATCACTTAGTTAACAAGAAACAATTCAAGTATTTAGCAACAAGTCATGCACTTGACACTCATCGAAATCAAGAGTATAAACCAAGAGCAAGACAAGATCAAAAGAGCTACTCGGGATCCTCTTGATCACCTGAGACATGCACAATTACAAATCACCTAGGTATTCTTCCAAGGTCTAGTAGTTTTCCCGCTACCCTCACTCAAGAGATAACACGTTCAAATCGAATGCAAATATCACTTGCTAACTTAATCCACGAGGGTAGCATTTGAAAATATCTAAGAATGCATTAATTCAAGTCAAGTCAAGTCCAAGATTCTCCAATTTAGGGATTAAGCGGATCTCTAAGTTTTGGCAAAAAATCGAGAAAGATGGAAGATTATTTTCTTGTCAAAATTCCCTAGTTAAACACCCAAGTTTCAAGTATAAGTGAGCTTTCACATTTTCCAAAATCATTTAGTTAAAGTCTAGTAAAACCGCCACTAACGGCTCATTAACTTCTTTAGCTACCACTTCAAGTTGAAATTTCTCAAGTTTTCTTTTAGTAAAAGACTCACTTAACGTTCATTTTCAACGGTTAAATCGAGGGCGTAAACTTAGGAGACTATGGCGATAGAAACTTTGGCTTTCAAATAAGGAAGATGAAGAAGCTTGGCCAAAGCATTCCGAGTATTACTAATTAAGTTCACAAGAAACTTTTCAAATCATTCTTTTAAAAATGCTTGTATGATTGCCAACTCTAGTACAAATATCAAGGCTAACATATGAACAAGTCTAGCAAGTAAGCTTCACTTGGAAATTGAAAATGGTGGCTAAAAGTCAAGTACAAGTCTTGACCGCTTTAATTAAGATAACTTGTTAAAAGTGTAAAATTTTGAGAAAAGAGAGATACATTAGCGAGAGAAGTTCAATAAGGCCAAGATAATATCATCAACATATATTTGTACAATTAGTAGATCATTGGAGTATTGTTTGGTGAAAAGAGTGGTGTCTACAATGCCCCTTTTAAAACATTTTCAATCAAGAAACCGTTAAGCGTTCATACCATGCTCTTGGAGCTTGCTTTAAACCATACAAAACTTTTGAGAGTTTAAACACATGATTTGGAAAATATTTCATTCTCAAAACCGGGAGGTTGGTCAACATATACCTCTTGATCAATAAAACCATTTAAGAAAGCACTTTTAACATCCATTTGAAATAATTTAAAATCCTTGAAACATGCAAATGCAAAAACATTCTAATTGATTCTAGTCTAGTACGGGAGCAAATGTTTCATCAAAGTCTATTCTTCTTCTTGAGCATACCCCTTAGCTACTAGTCTAGCCTTGTTTCTCACCACTTCACCTTTGTCATTCATTTTATTTCTAAACACCCATTTTGTGCCAATAATAGGATGATTTTGAGGTCTTTCAACTAATGTCCACACCTTGTTCCTTTCAAATTGGTTTAGTTCCTCTTCCATAGCTAAAATCCAGTTTTCATCTTTCAATGCATCAACAACATTTTTTGGTTCAAAATGTGAGACCAAAGCAAAATTGTCCATCAATTGTTTTGAAGAGGAGCGAGTTCTTACCTTTTCGGATGGATCACCAATAATGAGCTCCTTAGGATGATTTTGAACAAACTTCCAAACTTTTGGAAGATCCCTAGGTGCATCATCATGATTGTCATTTTCTTCCAATGCTTGATTGTCTTGGGGATCATCTTCCTTTGAGCTCTCTTCTTGTGGAGCATTGTTTTGATCATGAATTGTGAGTTTCTTAAGTCCTTCTTGAACACCTATCATCATCCTCACAACTACTCTTGAAATATTCATTAGATTCATCAAAAGTGACATGTATGGCTTCTTCAATAACAAGAGTCCTTCTATTATAGATCTAAAACCTCTTTTGTTCTCACAATATCCCAAGAAAATGCCTTCATCAGATTTTTGTCAAATTTTTCAAGATGTTCCTTGATATTTAAATAAAGCATTTGCAACCAAAGACTTTGAAATAACCAACAATTGGTTTTTTATCAAACATTAACTCATAAGAGGTTTTGTTCAAAATAGGTCTCAAAAGAACTCTATTCATAGCATAGCAAGTGGTATTAACGGTTCGGCCCAAAAATATTTTGGCAAGTTACATTCACTCAACATGGTTCGTGCTTCTTGAAGAGTTCTATTCTTTCTTTCAACAACACCATTTTGTTGAGGAGTTCTAGCAATTGAAAATTCATGTGTGATTCCATTGTTATCACGAATTCGAAAATTACAAAATTTAAATTCCGAGCCATTGTCACTTCTAATCTTGATAATTTTCAATCCAATCAGATTTTGAACTTTTGCAAATAATGAAACAAAATTTTTGAAAGCATCATCCTTGTGAGCAAGAAATATCACCCAAGTGTATCTAGAATAATCATCAACAATAACCAAACAATATCTTTTACCACCCAAGCTAGCAATTTGTGTAGGACCGAATAAATCAAGATGTAAAAGATCCAACGGTTTTGAAGTAGAAACACAATTCTTAGGTTTGAAGGAAACTTTTACTTGTTTTCCAAATTGACAAGCATCACAAATTTTGTCCTTTTCAAAATTAATTTTTGGTAAACCTCTAACAAGTTCCTTTTTGAAAATTTCTTTTAACAAATTCATATTGAAATGACAAAGTTTCTATGCCACAACCAAGGATCTTCATCTGCAACTTTAAGACATTTAAGTAGAAGAATCAACATTTTCAAGAATAACTACATAAATGTCATTCACTCTTTTTCCTTGAAATAATGTTGAATTTGAGTCAAGAACAAGACATTCATGCTTTTTGAATAGCACAAACAGATTTCTATCACACAATTGACTAACACTCAACAAATTATAACTCAAATTATCAACTAGAAGAACATTGTGAACAAAAGTTTGACCATTCTTACCAACATCTCCAACTCCAACTGTTTTGGCTTTGTTATCATCTCCAAATGTTACTTTTCCACTTGATTTTGACTTGAGCTTGATGAATTGTGATGGATCACCGGTCATATGCCTTGAGCATCCACATCTATGAACCATTTTGATTCTTAATGATATTCACCAATCTCACCTACACAAGAGTTCACAAGATGATATTTGGTACTTTTACTTTTTGGATCCTTGAGAGTTAGCATTATGTCTAACTATCCACATGCATTTCATGCCATTTCTCATATTCTTTCTTACATAGCAATTATTTTCATGTGACCAACTTGGCAACAAAGCTACACATAGTCAGCGAATTGCTTACAAAGACAGGTTTAACAAATCTGACTTGCTTCTTTTATAGATGTTAAATTCGTTTGCATTAGAATTCAACCTTTTCTTATGAATGTCAGAGTGAGATTTTGATTCATTCTTTTGAAAACAGTCTTGTTTTTTGTGTTTAAGCAACTCATGTAGACAATCCATTCTTCTTTTCAAGTCACCTTGTTCCTTTTTGAACAACTCACATAGTTTTGTTTTTCTATCAAGCTCAAAAAGTAGAACATTTTCGTCCCTTTTTAAGTGGTCATTTTCAGCTTTCAGCATTTTGTTTTGTCGAAAAAGATTTGCATTGTCTTGAATCAAAAAACTAATTTTCTGTTTCAGTTTTTGTTTCTAGCATAAGATTCTTTCAAGCTATTATGCAATCTCTCAATGAAAGACTCAACATCATCTTCAGATTCATCATCACTAACAGGTTGAGAGTTGCAAGTAGTTACCTCATCATCACGAATGGCCATGAAAGCCATTTGAGCAGATTTCTCTTCCTCTTCAATATCACCATCCGAGTTGCAATCATTCCATGTGATTTGAAAGTTGTTGAACTTTGGTTTTGGTTCAACTTTTCCTTCTTTCTTTTCTTCATTGGACACTCACTCATGTAGTGTTCAAGTTGGCCGCATTCAAAGCATTTGTCCGCTTGCTTTTTATTGGCCTCTTGTTTTCCTCTGTTTCTTGCATTGTTGAACTAATTTGGAAATGTATTGCTAGGTCCTCCTCTTCTGAATCTCCTTTTGTTGAGGATTCTTTTGAAACTTCTTGTGATGAGAGCAAGATCATTGTCATCAACTTCTACATCTTCTCCATCCAAGGAAGCTGAATCATCTTCATCTTGAGAAGCTTTTAGAGCAATGCTCCTTCTCACTTTTGCATCTTCCTCCTCTTGCACCTTAGACTTAAGTTTCAGCTCATAAGAAGTTAGAGAATTAATGAGAGATTCAATAGACATAGAATTTAGATCTTTAGTCTCTTCAATGGCAGTCACCTTACTCTCCCAATCTTTGGTCAAGGCGTTCAAAATCTTTCTGTTTTTCTCACCTAAGGTGTATTCCTTTTCTAGCACCTCTAAGTCCTTAATGAGATCATTGAATCTACAATATATCTTATCAATGTTTTCATGAGATTCCATTTTAAATGATTCATACGTAGTAACTATGATTGATTTCTTTTGTACTCTTACATTTTCACTCCCTTCATGGATCTCTCTTAATTTATCCCAAATCTCTTTCGCAGATCTACAACTTTTGACTCTAATAGACTCATTTGAATCTAAATCACTATACAACACATTCATAGTCTTGGCATTCAAAGTGAGGTGAGTTCTATCCTCAGCAGTCAACTCATTTCTGGTTTTTGGTTTTGGTCTATGAGTGATTTCATCAATTGTAGAGGCATCAAATGGACCTTCATTAACAATAAACCACAGTTCAATATCAATAGATTGCAAGAAGATAATCATTCTTTCCTTCCAACTCACATAATTGGATCCATTAAACATTGGGGGTCTAGTGACAGATTGTCCTTCAAAAAACATGGCATTGTTGTTTGTCATTTTTACTCCAAAGCTGATTGAGCTTAATTTCTAGGAGACCAAACTCTGATACCAATTGTAAGGATCGAAAACAACCTAAGAAGGGAGTGAATTAGGTAAATTAAAAACTAACCAAGTTATGAGATACTTTTTGGTTAAATATGAAATTTACCCTCTTTTCTAGATGACCATACAATGGAACAAATAATGAGAAAGCACAAATGCTCGTGAGTAGAAGAGATGAACAATTTATATTGCAAGGTAGTAAATGAAAGAGATAGAATAGCAAACCAAGTTCCAAACTCCTTTTGAGTTTGAATATCACTTTATAGAGCAAACTTTTTCAAGTTGATCAATTAGAACCAATCTTTGTGTACAAAGGAAGGATCACTTCCTCCTTGCCCCAAATCACACTCGGTCAAATTATGAAGTTTTACTATCACTCGGATAACCCTCACAACCTACACTATTGAAGTAATTTTCTCACACTAGAAAAGCTTATACGAAATCTACACAACTAAGAGTACAAATCTTCTTTGAAGAGAATTTTCTCACTAAAATTGCTCTAGATCTTTTGTAGTCTCAATGTGCAAAAGTATTTTGAAGCGGTTGACTTTGCTCTATTTATATAAGACCAAAAAGTTCCTCCATTAATGCTTCCAATGGATAGAAGGCAGCTGAAGAGTCAACTAGCCGTTGGTAGTGTCAGACGTCCGATAGTCTTGTTTCTTGCGTCCGACAGCAGGCAGTGAGCAAAAGAGATTTTCTTTAA
The DNA here is from genome assembly GCA_023065735.1 of Coffea humblotiana. NCBI lineage: Eukaryota > Viridiplantae > Streptophyta > Magnoliopsida > Gentianales > Rubiaceae > Coffea > Coffea humblotiana. The sequence goes on from CM041216.1 coordinate 19,425,315, forward strand.
TTCTTTCGGACGTCCGGTTACCTTCAAAGTTTGCGGTCCGAAAGCAGAATGGTCAAATTTTGGGAAGTCTTCTTCAATTTTTTCTGACGTCCGGTACCTCCAGTGCTCTGCGTCCGAAGTGTTTGCCAGTTTAACCGAACGTCCGATGCCCCTGATGTTTTGCGTCCAATTGAAGTCAGTGAGCTTAGAGGAAATGTTTTAATTCTTTCGGACGTCCGGTGATGGAGTTCTTCATGCGTCCGAAGTTGGCTCAATGATTGTCGGACGTCCGATCCAGTCTTTACGAGCGTCCGACAGTTTCAGCAATCTTTGTCTTTTCTAAATGCGCTTTAATCTTGAACCTGAATTGCTCGATTGCTAAAAAGATCTTTGAGGGAAGAAAATTAGTAACAATCGCATTTGTTTTGTAAAACATCAAAAGCTAGGGACTCAAATTCACATAAAATTTGGTAGAGAGGTAGTCCACATATGAAAGTTTAAGAGTACCAAATTTGGTATAATTTCAAAAACCATTTCGATATCCAAATGATGCCCCAAAGATTGCTTTTCAAATCTGGAAATTCACTGCTCAAGTAGTGAAAATTAAACCGACTTTGAACTGTTATATCTTGATACTCAAGACTCCGAAATTTAGTTTCCGTTTGTCGTGTTTAAAACGTTGTTTGAAAACTCTTATTGTGTTATGAATTTCAAGGGCTGGTTCACTTTCTGTGAATTATGCCGAATTTTCAAAAGATTGCTGGAAAACCAAGACTGGTTCAAACCTGTCTTCTTGGAACTGAAACTTTGAGCTGAAAAATGAATCCTTTTCGTCTAGAATCTTGAAAAAAGTGTCTTCTAGGAACTTTTAGTACTTCGAACCTAGTTTCCGACAGTACAAATTTTTCCATTTTTGGACATATGAAACTCAAGATTTGATTTTTTCAAATTTGTCGTTTAAAGCTGAAATTTCCCTATTTCTTATGAAATGAATTTTTGAGAACTTGTTACTTTCTTTTGATATCGATAGACTGTTTTAAATTCGATTTCATGGTAGAGGCTAGTTTCTCTTGGAACTTTAAACCCTCACCTTGAACCTCGATTTCGAGAGATCTAAAGTTCTCTTTCATGACATTTTCTTAGTATTGCACAAGTGTACATTCTTCCTTGATAGCAAGGGGTTTGTAAGTAATAGTGAGTGATCGTCAATTATTATTTGCTCAGGCGCTCAAGGGGATCTTCAAGAGAATCTAGAAGCGGACGCCTAAAAGCTTGTTTGAGCACTTACACACTTTTGATTTAGTGAGTGGTCAAGTGCATGAATAGTTGCCAATTATATGAATTGCTTCTTATGGATTAAATGATTTATGATCGTCGAATCGAGTGTGTACATTATCGCACTCGTTCTCTTTTAACTGATTGTATAACTATACTGCTCATAATTCAATTGTATATGATTGATTGAATACCGATTGGAGTGAATCTCATCGGCCTATAACGGTATTAGTCGATTGGAGTGAATCTCATCGTCTCATAACGGTAACTGGGGACACCCAAATCTCAATTGGCCGACCTTGTGACTCGAGCCAACAAGGGCTTGGTCGAGAAGCTCGGTGAACCATGAGATAATTGTAAACTGATCTATTAAGAGATCTCGCTTGGCCTACTCGAGTAGTAGTGCCCTTTTATAGAAGAGCGGGCTCGGGATTGGGGGTTGTAACGGTGAACGGGAACTGTGAAGTAAGTGGAGTTCTATGGATCCAATACCGACTTGGTTGACGGAATGTCATCGCGGGAAAGTAATTGATCGAGCATTGACGAAACAAGTGGAACCTAGCTCCTGAGAGCTCTTGTATCCTTATTGAGTGTGTTTTATTTTAAAATTGCGAATTACTTGAATGTTATAGCTTTATTTCTCGCATAAGTGCCATTACTACTTGAACTATGTGTTTGCATGTTTTTCTTGGCGTCACTGAGCATTAGCTCATCTCACTAGCTTTGTTTTCCTTAACAGGCACTGAAATGGGATGAATTGTGGAGAAGCCAACTTGATGGACTTTTGATTAGGATTTTGAATGTAATCGTTTAGACAACTTTTGGAGGTTGTAAATTTGGGGGAATGTTGATGTACTTTTGGTAGCTTGTAATATAAGATTTAAGTGTTTATTAAGGAAGCGACTTTTCTTCACTCCGACTTTTATTACTCGGTTATTTTCTCCTTAAGTTTGAATTGGAATCATATCGAGTCCTGGCGAGAGTTGGACAGGCGTCCCGCCGATACCCTTTGGTTTCGCCTTAGGGAGAAGTGGGGGCGTCACAATTGGTATTAGAGTGTTAGGTTTAGAGATCTATTTGGGAGATATATTAGAGACTTTACTCTTGAGACTAGAAATGAGATAACTTAGTTATACCTTAAATAATGTTTGAGCGAGTTAGTGATTTTAAGTTTCTAACTCGAAAATTGTGGTTGTTTTGCAGGGATGGAGAATGGTAATGGAGGACACGCTGCTCATGTTATGGTCATGCTAATGGCCATGTGGAGACTCTTAGGCCTATTTACCATCGAGCACTTAGTGGAGGAGCTCGTGTGCATTACTCGCCTTCTTCTAGGTTTTCCCCGATGTCTTTGTAGAGGGACATACACTTACCCTAATGATCTCGTATTGTCCATTGACGATGAGCCGTCGTCAGTTGGTGGAATACCAACAGAACTTTACTCCAGGAGGTCGAGGAGCTAAGCATTATGGTGAACGCTCAGGATGATAGGATTGCAGAGATAGAGGGGACGGTAGTGGACGAGAATGGCTAGGGCTAAGATCGCTCATGATGAGTTTCGAGGTTAGGGCTCAACTTACTAGGATCGGCGAGGATGTGAGAACCCTCACTTTGACATTCAATTTTCCCCAAATTACTTGCTTAGCCCTATGATTTAAATCCCCTATTATATGCCTTGCATTACATTTCCCGTGTGTTATACTATTTTACATACAATGCACTTCATTTCTTTTGACTTGTAGTAAAACATTTTCTTGAGTTGATTTTAAGTAATTCACCACTTATATTTTTCCAAGTGGCTTTGATTTGTGGTAAGGACTTTAAATGATAGGTTAGGGGTGTTAAATAAGTATTGGTACACTTGGAAGGGTTGAATTAGCATTAGTCAAAAGATTAAGAGAGGTAATGGACATAAAGTGGGCTATGTGGCAAAACCCTAGCCAAGTATTTTGTTTGACCAAAGGTTAGCTAATAATTTAAACCATCTTGGCCCTTTTATTTCTTCACTTGGCCAAATTTCTTGAGCATCAAAAGAGAAGAGAGAAAGCTTCATATCCTTGCTTAATAACCCTAGTAATCAAGAGCCAAACAAATCAAAGAGAAAGATTGTGAGTTAGTGAGAAATTTCCTTCCAACCTTAGTGTTTGATTCAAGCTTGAAGACTTCATTTGGTGGATTGTCTTGGTGGTCCAAGCTTCTTATAAGAAAGGTAAATAATCTTTAAATCTTGGTTTTATGGTGTTATATCATGTACCATAGGTTTTATTTGCAAACTACAAGTTGTTTGGTTGAGATTTGGGGTTGAAATCTTGGATTAAACAAGTAGAAGTTGAGGTAGTTAGTATGCCTACCAAGTGTTTGATGAAATGTTTGCACTTTGTTCATGGTTGGTTATGAAGTATTTACATGTTTTAAACCTCTTTTGAGTTAGATCTACCCTTGATATGATGCATAAGTGAAAATCATTTGAGGATGAAGGTTGGATGAATAGAGAGAATTGTGGACTGATTTCATTTGCCATGGCTGACCGGTTTGTGAAGGAAGGGTTTTTCCTTGATTCTTGTGGTTTATTTACACCTTAATCATGCCTAAGCAACTTGGCTAGAGATTGATTAAGCTCATGTGTGAATTGGAGTGAAATTGGAACAAGTAAAGTGGTTAGTTTTGGGCTCAAGTGGGCTGGTTTAGGTTTGCATGATGACTAGCTTATTATGGTAACCCTTAATCATGTTTATGTGTTGTATTTTGAGCTCCAATGGTACCAAATGACTTAATCCCCTGTATATGAACATTAGAGGACTGATTTGGGTAAATTTGAACCAAAACAAGTGAAGATAGCATGAGGAACTAGTGTGCATTTGGTAGGGTTTGAGACTGATCCAGGGTTGGAAAATCAGCCGACTTGTCCGAGTTAATGGTACTTCTAGGAGAAGAACCAGAATGTGTGCTTGTTACCGTTAGAAATCCCTTCGAGTCTAGTTTCCAATGCCACCGACGGCACCTAATTCTGACCTTCCTACAGTGAGATATAGCCGTTTTACCGAGACTGCGCGGGGGCGACTGTTTACCCGCGAAGAACCTTTTAAAGCTTGAATGAAACTTTCCTTTACCCAACTTTCTTGCACTTGTTAAACTTGTTTCCTCATGAACTTTCACTGCATTTTGGGCCTAATTTTCATGGTGAATTGAGTCGGTCTAACCACTCACTCAGTCACTTAATGAGCTCACTATTGGCTTGAAATTAAACCTAGTTTATTAACAATACTCCCTCGTTGCCCTAGGAGTGGGAAACGGTGGTGAACGTAACCGCGGACTTGACGCTTGACTACTACATTACTTGACAGGTGAGTGTTCCACTACCTGCTACCTGCTTATGTGAACTAACTGAGTACTTGAACTACTACTGTTGAGCCAAACCATGTTTTGATAAAAATGAAGGCGAGTGTGTACTTTATCGCACTCGACCTTCCTCATTTTCCACTGAGGCTCTGTATACTGATATTATGAGATGTGATTTCTCTACATGTGACTGTATGAGATGTGATTTCTCTATATGTGACTGTACTTGAGTTGTTTGAGGGATACCCCATCAACTATTGCCACTGTTTGGGTACCCAACCTCATAGGTGAGTCGGTTGGATCGAGCCAGCAAGGGCTTGGTCGAGACGGCCGATAAACCTTGGGGACTGTTTACTGATCACTGGAAATTGGTATACTCGATTATTACCTCACTACTGTTATGGAGTTCGGGCCCGGTAGGGGGTTGACTGGTGGACGGAGATTGGTGAAAGTGGTGTTCTACGGACTGTATATTCTTTAAATGCAAACGTTGACGGAGAGTGAACGGACCTTGGAATGATCAAGCTCAAGGGGATTCGGCTTTTGAAAGCCACTCGTATCCTTAATTTGAATTGTGAATTAAATTATTATTGTTTTGTACAGTATTTACCTGGTTATTTTATACTCTTATCTGGCTACGTGCTTACTCGCTTTACTTGGAACCTCACTGGATTTTAACTCACCCCCACTCCCTTTGTTTTCCTTAACAGATTTGGGACGGACTTTTGGTCAAGAGCTTTCTTAGCTTATTTTGCTTGAACTTGTAATCCCTCTTGTTAAGATGACTTTACTTTTGACTTTTGTAAGCTTAAATACTTAAGTTCGACTTGTGTTATGTATTTGTAGTATGAAATAGTAAGTGTGACGTTTAGTTGACTTTTAAGTTTGGAAAGTGGGCTTGCCGATTAATTGCTATTAAGGTTTGTGCCGTTTAATTTGAAGTTATCCCACTGAGTATTTTGAGTTACTAGTTCTTTGATCGACCGAGTCCCGGCGAGAGCTGAGCAGGCAGTCCGCTGATACTCTAGGGTTCACCCTAGGGAGAGGTGGGGCTGTCACAGAGGAGATCCGGGATCGGGCCGCTGGGATCTTGGCAGACACTACTATGTTGATTAATGAGGTGATGGTTATTGTGCAGAGTCCGGTTCAGGAGGGCACCGAGGAGGATCTGGAGGAGGACCCTGAGGAGGAGGTTCCGCCTGATAATCCTGCTGAGGATTAGACTAAGAGTGATAGATCTTTTGACTTGTACAGTTAGGATTAGTTGGGGTGGTGCTAGTTCAGAGGCCATTGTATTTTGCTTGACTGTGTGGCTTGGATCTTCGAGATAACCAAGTGTATATATATCTTAAGTTTGGAATCTGCATCTCCTCTTACTCTTAAAGTTATAATTCATGTTTTAAGTTGTGTAAGTGAGTCCTGGCAAAGTTGGGCAGGCGGTTCGCTAAAACCAAGGGGTGCACCCTAGGGAGAGGTGGGGTCGTTACAGGTGGTATCAGAGTCTAGGTTTGAATTGGTCTGGACGGATTAAATGTCTTATAGTGGTGACGGGTTACGTGTGAATGTCTAAGTGTAAAATTCTAGAGAATTAGGTGGCCAACTTTGCTTTATTTGTCTAAGTTGTTTATTCTCTTGATGCTGCTTGTACTGTAGGCAATAGAAGGAGACGGTGGGATCAGGAGTTCCGAATGACCTCATCGAGTGCTTAGCTATCAGGAACTTCTAGGATGGCCTGTATTTCGGTGGGCTCCGGGGCGTAGGATCAGGCATTGTGATTGCTGGCGGACCTATTCATATCTTGATAGGGTAGTCCTTGCCATAGCGAACAAGAGGAGAAGGTTGGCTAATGCCAATCGTGGGGCCCAGGCGGAGATCGAGCGCCTGAGGACAATGCTAAGGATGCAAGGGGATAGAATTCGAGAGCTTGAGGTTTCTATTATTGAGGAACAGGAGCGAACCAATACTTTTCGAGAGCAAGTACAGGAGGTTAAGGGTCGTCTTATTCAGGTGGCGAGAGAAGTGAGGGATCGAACAAAAAACATCTTAACTGAGTGTGGGGTGCTTGTTGAGGAAATGGTACAAGTGAATTTAGCCGAGGAAGGCCAAGGGAACGTGGCCCCTACTGAATCTGACCTTGAACCTGAGGAAGGTCAAGCTGAAGATGAAGGGAGGAGGAATCGGTTGGTCGGTGATGAACTGACCTAGAGATCTAGATTTTTGTGGTTGTGCAAGGTAGATAGGATGTGATATAGGGTAGTTGGGATGATATGTCATCTTTCCTGTTTTGCTTTTGTTATTAACGTGTTAATACTAATGTGTATAGTACTTGTTTTTGTTCGGGGTACTTTGGCTTTTGTTATATGTACTTGACTTGTATAATATTTTGTGATTAAGCATCAAAATTTGTTGTGGTACATATATATATAGTGTATTTCCTTCTAAGTATGTTTTATTATTATGACTTTATAACTTGGAAATGTGTTTATTGAGCTCTATAGCTACTCTATTTTGCTTATGTCTATATAGTCTATTTTCAAAAAGAGGTATGAAAGGTAGACGAAGTCAAGGACGTGGGGCTAGTCGAGGACGTGGAGGTTGTGAGGCCTCGAAATTTTACTTGCCTTGGATTCTTGGTTGTTTTAATGTTGAATTTGAGCCAAGGGAGTGAAATTTGTTAAGAAAAGTTTCATTTTCTCAAGTTGTTAGAAAATCTGGAATTTCGCAGGAGGTTCTGCGCAGCTTTGGGAAACTTGCTATAACTTCGTATAGGAAAGTCGGAATTGAGTTCCGTTTGTTGCGTTTAAAACTAGACACATAGGGATTCCTATGGTGTAAAATTTAGAGTTTGATTCAATTTCTATAAATACTAGAAAATCGGCAAAATTGACTGAAAATTCTGCCCTGCACAAGTAAAAATAGGAATGTTGTAGTAGATTATGACTCAATTTGGACCAACTTATGAACTGAATCTCTTTGAGGTGTCTTATAAATATTATTAGTATTTGAAGTCAAGTTTTTAACAGGCCAAGTTGTATGAATTTTTGACATTTATAACTCAAGTTAAGATTTTCTAAAGGAATGGTGCATGCTAGGGTTTTTGGTGCATTTTGGTAATGTGATCATTTGGTGAGGTGTGTGTACTAAATTTGATGGATAAGAGCAGGTATTAAGTAAGAGGAAGGGTGTGATTAGAAGTGCTAATAACAAGTTAGTGAAATATAAGTTAAAACAAAAGTACAAGGAAGTTAAGAAAAATAGGCTTGAACCGACGTGTGCCGTTTGTATCGGTTGAGTACCCCACTTGACCAATACTTTCTTACCTTAATCTCCTTGTTTTTATTTCATTTAAACCTCCCTTAATGTCACCCTAAATCTGGCCAAAATTTTTACCAAAACAAGAGGAAAAGAAAAAAAAAGAGAAGAAAAACTTAGTTTCCAAGTGTTAGCAATCCAAGATAGGTTTGACCAAAGGACTTTTCTTTCCTTCTTATCTTCTTGGCCAATTTTACTTCATTTTTTCTTCATGTTGGCCGAACCATTGGAGAGAAAAAAAGAGAGAAAGAGCTTCAACTTCCATTTTGATTCTTGCCTTGTTTGAGTGAAGATCAACAAGAACAACAAAACTAAACCGAACAAAGTGGCAATAAGGTAGTAAGGAAGCTTGTAGTGGAGTTTCTTTGGAGAGGAAAGGTTTGGTTTTTCACTTTCTCTTCGAGGATTGAAGGTGATAAGCTGGAAAATTATCTTTCTTTCTTATCTTGCAATTTATTGGGAAGATGACTTGAAATTGGAAGTTTTATGGAAGATAACCTAGATTTGTGAAGATTGGTGAAATTTCCAGTTTAGGTTTTCATTTTCCAGCCTTGATTTGTGTTTTTCAGCTATGATATGATGGTATCTAGCTTTGTTATGGAATTGTGTTAAGATTTATAGCTTTATTGTGACGTTTTAGCTTTCAACTAGGAATTTCCAGCTTTAGTTCCACAATTTCAGCTTTAATAGAGAAATTTTCAGCTTTGATATTGTGATCATATATGCTAGAAATGAGCTACAATTAGATGGTTTTATGGCCTAGATTAAGAGCTGTTTTACCTTATTACTTGTGTGTTGATTTGGGGCTGATTTGAGAAGAAAATAAAACCTTGAAATGGCTGGACAATTAGGAAAATACAAAGGAAATGCTGTCCGTTTTATTTCGTGAAGTTCAAGTAAGTGAAATTGGAACTTGAGTGGTGATTCTTGGTTGAATTGAACTTAGATTGTTTAGGGTATTTGAGTTTCCCTTAGTAGGGATGTATAAGCTGAAATTTTTGCCAAAACTTATATATTTTATAAAGAGAAAGTAGCGACCGCTTTAAATAAGATTTTTCATTTCTTATACCAAGTTACGAACTTAAAAGTTTTAAACGCTCCTTTATCAAAACTAAAAGAGTGAGCATGAATTTACTAGGGTCTAATAAGTAAAATGAGTACTACTTAAATGCGTTCTATTTACTTGGTTTTATTTAAGCGAAACTCTTATATTTTGAAACCCTAATTGATTTCAAGTTGCTATACAATATTTTATCGCTGATTTTGACTCTAACCAGGGAGTTGAACCTGAACTTGGTTTTGGAAAGCAGTAAATCATCGGTGAGTGTTCCAACTGCATGTTCCCTGCTCATTGTTGCTAGAAATTTACTAAACACCTTATTTGACATTTCATAGGCGAGTGTGTACTTTATCGCACTTGACCTAACTCAGCTAAACACTTGATATCTCTTTCATGCATGTACAAGTAACTTGATTTGCATGTGACTTGTATATTGAATTGAAATACTTGAAATGTTTGGAAATATGACATGTTAGGCATTATTTGTGACTTGGTCAGGGCTAGGCGAGTGTGCCTTTATTCGCACTCGTCTTTCCCTTCTTGAATGATCTTGTACTTGCTTGAACTTAATTGACCTATACTTGTGTAGGTATTTGTGCTTGACTTGTAAGTGCTGAGCGGTAGCATATATGTGACGACCCACCTCTCCCTAGGGCAAAACCCTGGGGTATTAGCAGATCGCCTGCCCAACTCTCGTCGGGGCTCACTACAATCTTCAAGTGAATTACAAATTAAACTCCAATATCACATGAAATACTCCACTAAAACAATCATGTACTCTAAAATATAAAAGAACTATTCATACTTATATATTACATCCAAGATTTCCAATGTACTTTTACAATACCGAAAGCCCAAAATTAAAGATAACAACTAGTTCTACCCAAAGGGGGTCACTAATTAAGCCTCAGAACTTCTACTTCCAGACCTGTTAAGGAAAACAAATTGGAGTGAGCTAATGCTCAGTGAGGTCAAGGGGAAAAAACATGCAAGCATGCGAGCAAATACACAATATAAAGCAATAACTTGAGTAACAAGTAACTTCGAAACATTACGCAAGTAGGGAATTTAATCACAATCAAAGGATACGAGAGCTCTCAGGAGCTAGTCCACGCGCGATCCAAGCTCAGGTAGTTAACCCTCCGTCAACTTTCACAGTTATCCATGTAGAACTCCACTTACTACCTCCAGCCACCATGACACCCTCTTGGATCCGTAACCAAACAAGCATGTAGGTGGTATCACTTAACAAGTATACCTAGCAAGACCCCTTATTTGGATCAAGCTATAACACTTCCCAAGGTTCACCAAACTTCTCGACCAAGCCCTTGCCGACTCGAGTTACAAGGCTAACCAATGGGTTGGGGCGTCCCCCCCATTCACTTTTTGGTCGATGAGACAAAGCTCCAATCGACAAAATTTGGTCATAGCATTGAGACGGGATGAGCGGTACCTCCCACCCTAAAAGGGCGTGATACATTCTGCCGCTCAATGCTCACGAAAAACACTTTCATTTGCATTCACATGTAGCACTTATCACTTATCAAGCAAGTAATTTCATGAAAGAGAGGACAAGGGCGATAAAGTACACCCTAGCCTCATTAACTAGCAAGTACGAGAAACATTTCATTTAAACACTTAACATGCACTTGACACTCACCAAAAGTCGTGAGAGAGAGAAAAAGTGAAGCGGTTAAACGAGTTCTTCGGAGTTCTCGTATTCACCTGAGACATGTATAATCACGATCATTCACGTGCATATTTAAGGCCAAGTAAAATTATCAAGTCATTTTCATGTTTATTGTAAAAAATCAGGAAACTGGAGGTTTATGGCAGAAATCTTTGGAAAATCGTAACTTAATAGTTACAAGTCCAGAAATTGCATGGTTGGTACCGTTGGAAACCTCATTAAAAGGGCTAAAACTTTGTAGAAGACATCTTGATGAGATTCAATATGTATTTTGCCCAGTTTTTCCATCAATAGACTGCTACAGTAAAATGCATGGCAGGGAAAATTCTGTTTTTCCAGCGGATTTTGAAAAATCACCAAAAATCACAGAAAATGAGTTAGCCCCTGAAATTTATATGGATTGTAGCCTTATGTGTCTGGTTTCAAACCAAACAAACAGAACTCGATTTGGAGGGGTATACACCAAAATATAACCTTTTTCCCGAAACTGGTCGGATGTTCCAGAAAGCAAATTTCCAGTTTTCACTTTAGCAAGTTCACTCCTTTCTTTTTCCTTTGAAGAGCTAATCGGTTTAATCAACCCAAATATACTTAAAATCCATTATTTTGGCAAAACTTTAACTCAAATAAAAGCTCCAAAAATCTGAAATTTTGTCCCAAAAATTTTGGCCAACTTGAAAGATTCAAAACAGAAATTTTCCTCTTGCTATACTTAAACACTCACAAGTTCATCCATCCAAATTAAGGAATATCTTGCAATAATTAACAAGCCAAACATGTAATAAAGCAAGATTTATCACACATCATACATCCAATCACATATCACACATCCAATATCGAAATATTGAGAGCTAGATCGAGTGCGATAAGATACACCCCCGTCTAAGTCTCATTTAATCACATTTAATCACATAAGACAGTTAATACAATAAATCCCAATTGCTCAAATCAAACACATGTCCTTAGGTGAGTGCAATAAAGTACACACTCACCTTATAAAGAGAATACAATTCACAAATCCCTTTAGCAAACCCTTTTAGTAACGGGCAAATACATTTAAATAAACAAAGGGGCACATTTAACTAAAATGCTTCAGGAAAGATTTTAACAAATAAGGAACACTCACTAATCACCGCTCATGATCCCCATTCACCACAATTGATTATTGTCCAATTCCAATTCCTAAAACACAAAGTTCAATATTACATATCACTGTCACTTTTTAACAATTTAAGCACAACTCGAACTACACTTATCGGATTGAAACAAACAATATACCGTTTCGAAGCTAAGACATAGCTCTACAATTCTCATGAAGACATCGCAACTCAGTTCTTTCCCTAACCTAGCCAAATTTACCCAAACAGCCCCTAGATTTTCCAGTTCGAAGCTCACTGTGAAATTCAACTAGCAGTCCTGATTCATTCAATCATAACTCAGCAAAAACAACTCCGCTTCAGGTGATTCCAAAGCCATTTGAAAGCTAAGATACAAGGCTACAATTCTTAAGAAGACATCAACAACCAATTCAGTAATATTCCCGGTCAAACTAACCAATTACAGAGGCTGATTATCATTTCGGATAGAAACAGGGCAGCAGGGGTAATTTTGTCATTTCACAGGCTACCCTACTCCGATTGAGCTGAACATTTACAGGCATAATCTAAACTCAATTCTCTAAAACTTTCATGTTTTGTGCTAAGGCTAATTCAGCCCCAATAATATTCGAATAATCACAGAAATGTCGGACAGAAAATGGACAGAAAATCAAATCATATCATTCTTCCAAACCAACAAGATTTAAAACCATGCAATTCGATTCTTAACTTGCTAATTCCAATCCTCAGTCATCAATTCAAGATAAACTACAAGAATCAAGGGTCCTTTAGCCAATTTTACCTTTCATCTTTGAAGAAAACTGAAGCAAACGGACCAGCTTCTCTTCTTTTCTTCCTTTCTCTTGTTTTCCTTTTCCTCTTTCTCTCTATTTGTTTCTCACAGCTTTCCTCTTCTTGTTCCAGCCACCAGAACCTTTTCTTCCTCTTTCTTTCTCTCTTTTCTTTCCTTTCCTTCCCCACGGCTTCCTTCTCTTTATTTTCTCTTAGCAGCTGCCCGAACTCCCCTTGCTATAGAACTTCATAGTTTAAGTTTTGTATTTTGTCTAGCCAATTGTCTTACCTAGTCTTTATTGTAAGTCAAGTCAATAATGTCAAGCTTATACCAACTAAATCAACCAATCATCAATTAGCTTAGATAGACCTAGAGGAATTAATTCCTTTGGCTTGCACTCTTGTCCAATTCCTAAAATATCTCTTTCAACTTAATCCCCAAGTTCCCAATTCAACTTAACACAAAAATCACTAATCACATCAACTCAGGTTACTAATCACCCAACTACCGTAAACTCCTCCTTAAACATGCATTAACACACATTAAAGCAATTAAATAATAACCTTTTGATTTATATAAAATTAGGATTTTGATAACAAATTAGGGTTTTCTCCTTTTGAAAACAGGATAACACGTGAAAAATTTAAACAAACGGTGTAATTGCTTTTATAAAACATTAATTACTATAAATAGCACTCGGAAATATATTTGAGAAAATTAGGGAATAATCGGGGTCTCACATTTGAAACCAAGGTTTTGACAATTTTACAAACCTTCGGGCAAACTTAATAAACCAAAGCAAGGTTTTTAAAAAACTAGAGTTTGGGAAAATTTGAAAATCTTAAACCAAAATTCATAAACCAAAATTAACATATAAAATATCATTTTTGAAAATACAAGATGTTACAATATACCATACTCAATCCGAGTGCGAGGTGCCTCTCATTTCGTCTCCGTATTTTTATCTTGATTAAGTCGATTGGAGATGTTATCTCATCGACTATACTGACTGCTTGGAAAACCCAAACCCCACTGGCTAGTTAATCGAGTCGAGCCGGCAAGGGCCTGATCGATTAGATAACAAACCATGGGTCTCCTGTTTTGTCGAGTGGAGTGTTATCTCCTCGACTAATTGGTATGCTCGAGTATTATCACCACTGTTTATCTTGGAGTTCGGGCCCGGTAGGAGGTTTGAATGGTGGACGGAGATTGGAGTTAAGTGGTGCTCTACTAGACTTGTTATGATTCCATGGTTGACGGAGTGTCAACAGATTTTAAACAAGTGGCCACGGAACCTCCTCCCGAGAGTAGACTGTATCCTTGTATCTGGAAATGTTGGATATCTAATAATTTGCTATTTGAAGTGTTATTGCTCATTTTTGTGAACTCTTATGCTCGCTACTTTGATATTTCAAGTTTTATACAATGGTCAACTCGCTACTTGGGTTTGCATGATGTTTTAGAACTTCACTGAGATTTGGCTCATCCTATTAGTTTTGTTTTCCTTACAGGTGATACGAGCATAGGCGTGAGACTGGTACAGGCTAGTGTCATCTAGTTTTGACTTTTGTGATTGGACTTGCGCTAGTGCTCGATTAGGGTTGAAAGTTATCTAGAACTTAAATCTTTTCTTATATTGGGAAATGCATGAATGTTTGAGATAGAACTGAGTATAAATGTATATCCTAAGTTTGGGAACTGCTGTTTCATTTACTTTTAAAGTTGTAACCCGTTCTATTGAAGTGAGTGAGCGAGTCCTGGCGAGAGTTGGGCAGACGGTCCGCTAAACCCTGAGGTACGCCCTAGGGAGAGGTGGGGGCGTCACAGGTGGTATCAGAGCTGTTTCGCGTGGTCTCTACGCGAGATGAGCTTGAGCCAAGTGGTGATATGGTCCCAATTATATAAATAAATATAAAGGACTAAGTGCTCTTCATGAGTGTAAGTTGTGAATCATGAAAGTTATAGGCGTAAAGCCTTTATCATGATACTTGAGAAAGCTGGATATGTATGTCAGGTAGGATCTTAAACTTGGATGATTTGCACTTGGGAGCGTACGGCCTGAGATGTAATTCTCCTAATTTTGGATTCTTGTACCGGGGGTACCAAAAGTGGAGAGCACTAGAATAAGGGTCGATATCTCGATTAAACTTGAGATAAATTTGGATGGTCAACGTCAAGGCGTGAAAGATTCTAGTATTGGACTTGAGATTGAACTGATCAAGGAAAGTGGATCAATGAGTGTCGTTATGGATTAGTTTCGTGCATGTATGGCTAGGGATTTTATGGATGATAGCTATTTTTGTAATCGTTGCGAACGTTAAGGCGCTAGTATTGTAGCTTGTTTCATTTCTCCGTACCTGGGTATCCTTGTTTCGTGTTTCTATGATTTTGTTGCGATTTGATTACGGTTATACATGTATTTCTTTTGAACTCATTTTAACTCTTGCTTGACTATCTTTTTCTATTTTTTACCCTTCTACGATACCGCTTAGGAATTTGACTTTGATTCCTATTTAAGTTTTGGATTATATATGGGATTTCATATCTACCTCAGTAGGGTATAGTTAAGATTCCGTATTCCTGGGTGACTGTAGCAAAAGAATGAAAGAGTAATATAGCCAGAGTTTCCAATTGTGATTAGTTATTCATTCCGATCTTTGGATTTTCCTGGCAGGCTACAATTTGATCTTAAATTGGTGATATGACAATTTGGGGGATGTGCCATAAGGAAATAGACATCCTTCGAATGGAGGTAGAATTCCAAAAGAAAATTGGCTGACTATTGGGAAGGACGATGGAAAACAAGAATATGCGGAGAAAATTGAGCCTGCTACACAAGAACATGGAATTGGAAAAGAAATAAAAAGGGATCCCAGAAGAGGTGCGAAATAAAGTTTGAATTGGTGCATTCGCCTAGTCAAGTAGTATTTCAAGACCTTCCTAGTAATCAAAGTTGAAAGGGGTGAAAGAAGTTCCCATGGTACTAGAGGGAAATGTAAACCGATTAGTGAAGATCAACTCGCTATGAAGTATAAAGAGAAGGAGAAAACAAAGAATGGACACTTCAAAGAAAGAGATGCATGACTGCTAAGTGTGGAAACCTGTAACAAAATTCATACTGGATTATGTTATTTAAAAACTAGTGCATGTTTCAAATGTTGGACAACTTGGACATCAAGTGAGGAACTGTCCAAGATAAATGAATTTCATGAGGGTGAAACTGCTATAATAGTTAAGGGTTAGCAATTAACGATATTTTACTTGAATAGCTGTATTTATTAGACTATGTATACAGTGAAAGATTTATATATAAGTTGTATCTCCGTCAGAAACAGTGACATGGTGCCTGATATTTTGATTAGTAATATTAAACATCTGTGTTTTGTTTGGAGTTAAATCCCTATCCGTGATTCAATTTTCTGCACCTTGTTCTAGGATTTGAACAATAAATTTTTTTTAGTAAATAATGAAGGAAGGCAGTTCGATTAAAGAAGATAGCATATTGCCAGTGTCTGTGTTTGATTCAAAGATCTAGCAGTTAAAGAAGATACCAAGTTTCGTAGTTATCACTTTCTCTTTCCATCGGATTCTTAAGCCTATATTGTGAGCCCGTAAATTTTCTTTATTTTAGGTATTAATTTATTTCTTTGCACCTGTTTTCCATATTTTCTTTATTCGATAAATTTTCTAGACATTTTTATGAGTAAATAGGGTTTTAAAAATGTTTTCCTAGTATAAGTCAGTTTATGAGATTTTCGGAGTAAATAGTGGACGTGGGACCCGCTAGTGCGTTAAGTGAGAGAAATTCGGCCAATTAGGTTAAGTTGTGCAGTAAGGCATTAAATTACTGAGTGTTAAGAGATAACTGGAGGTTAGTTAGGTATTTAATCATTGGAAGCTAAAGGATAAGGAGAAATCCAAAAAGGCGACACGTGGCGCGATCCTATTGGGCCAACACTTGGCCTAACTTTCTACAACTTTACCAAAAGCAAAATTTGACCAAATCATCTTCATTTTGCAAGCTTCTTGGCCGAAATTCCTCTAGAGAGAAAAGGAAAAAAGCTTCAACTTCTACTTCAATTTCTTGTCCAAATCTTGAAAATTAACCGATAGAAAATCCGATTTGCTCCGTAGAATCGCATACTAAGGAAGAACAAAGGTGTTTGTGGAGTGATTTGGCAAATCAAAGCTTTAAAGAGCTACCTTTCTTGTGTTTGAGGTATATTGCTTAGAACTTCAATTTTGTCCATAATAATTGTAAATTAGTGGCTTATATCGGTTAAGGAGCTTAGTTTATGGATGATTTTGTGAATTAAAGTGAAAGTTTGGTGAATTTATCATTTTCTTGGGAATTTTCTGTTTTCATATGATGACTAAGGTTGGCTTGGATTGGTGGCTTAGTATGGTATGGAATTGAAGTTATTGTGCATTAATTGTGGTTAATTGCGGAAATTTCAGCTTTATGTGGGAAAATTCCAGATTAGGGTTCTTATATTGCCCTGTTCTGACCAGTTCTGTTCGACCAGGATGGAGGCCGAATTGGCCTTAGATCAAAACATGGAAAGTTGTAGAGATTAAGTGTAGATTATTCTGTAAATGTTTCAGCTCAATCGGAGCATGGTAGCCTGTGAAAGGACTATTTTACCCCTGCTTCCCTGTTTCTGTCCGGAAATGATAATCAGCCTCTGTAATTGGCTCGTTTGACTGGGAAGATGAATGAATTAACTTTTGATGCCTTCTTAAGAATTGTATCCTTGTATCTTATCTTTCTAATGGCTTTGGAAATCAACTGAATCGGAGTTGTGTAGCCTGAGTTATTGCTGGTTTAAAGTCAGTGCTGATAACTAGACTGATCTTAAACTTTTGGATCTGTGTTTTGGTAAATTCGACTTAGATAAACTATAAATTAGGTTAAGTGGCCTTCATAAAAGTTGTTCCCCTATGTCTTAGCTTCGAAATGGTATAAGGTTTCACCCCGATTCGATAACATAGCTTCGTTTATGACTAAAATGCTATGAGATGCCAAATCTTGCCATTTAGCTTTTGTCTTCAAAATTGATTATTTGCTTGTACTATTGCACTTGTGTTGTACTTGGATGACTTTGGAGCCTATGGAAGGCTTATTGTGGTAACTTACTTTGTGTGTATTGTGGGGCTGATTAAGGAAAATAAGGAAGCCGTAAATGGCTGGAAATTTGGTAAACCACAAAGGGCACGCTGCCCAACTTCTAGGCCGCTTGGTTCCTTCAACTTTGAGTTGATTCTTAGTAGATGAACGGCTTTTAGGTCATTCAAGCCCCTAGGTCCTCCTGTTACCTTTTCGTTCCGAAATCACGCTTTTGCAACTTTGCCTTCATAGTTCATTTGGGTAGGCATACGACTCATAGTCGAGCCTCACTTGTGCCGTTTCATTTACTAGAATTTGGGATGTGAAAACCTTAATTGCTACTTCGGTTTGTTTTAGGGTTTCTTGGCGATTAAAGTCATTTTGGGGGAAAAACTTTTGAAGTATCTGCACATGAACTGGTGAGTGTACCACTCCCCTCACTTGTTGCCTGACTTTGTATATGTTACTTGCAAATTGTAAATTGAATGACTGTATCATCTGTTTGTCCGGTACTGGAGACGAGGGGTGTACTTTATCACACTCGTTTCTCTGGTCTGTATGACTTGTTTCCTGTATATGTACTTGACTCTGTTACTTGTGTCTACTATGGATCTCATGTACACTTGAATCTGTTATTTATACTTGATATGATGTCGTTTGGACACGTATCCAACGACCTTCCTGTGCCTGTTAACTCTGAGCTCAACCTCATGGGTAGTTACTTGATTCGAGCCAGCAAGGGCTTGGTCGAGGAAATTAACGAACCATGGGTGCCTGTTCTTTGGAAATCTTTGGGTATTGAGACTCTGGATTTCCGTATACTCGGTATTACCATCTCTATTCCTGTTCGTCGTTCGGGGACCCGGTAGAGGGGTATGTTTGGTGATCGAGATTTGGCGTTTAAGGGGATCTAACGACATGTTATTCATATAACATTGACGGAGGGTCAACGAGTTTGGATCAAGTACTGAAATGGGAATTTGGCTCCTGAGAGCCACCTGTATCCTTTCCAGTTGAGATAATTGTTCATTTCCTTATATGTGCCTTAAACGTGAAATGCCATGATCCATGACTACTTGTATTCTTGGTACCTCATTGAGCGCAAGCTCACCCCGTTCCCGTTATCTTTGTTTTTCTTACAGGGGACCAACTTCGAAATCATGATTTTTGAAGAAAAAGGGGCGAGCTATTGTATATGTATTTTGTTAAGCTCTTTTGCAACTGAAACCCTAATTGTATTTTGACCGATATGGATACCCTGGCTTGTATTTTAGTTACTTTGTTCAAGACTTTGATGTAAAAATATGTATAAGTGTAATCATTTGAGATGTTGTGATTCTATGGCTTTGGATTCTATCGCGCGTAGTCTAGGGTTTTGCGTGTTTCAACTCCGTAGTCCTGGCGAGAGCTGGGCAGGCGGTCCGCCAAACCCTTTGGTTCGCCTTAGGGGAAGGTGGGGCTGTCACAGTTGGTATCAGAGCCACGTCGCGTGGTCTCTGCGCGAAGTGAGCTTAGGCCGAGTGGTGTTATGGTCCTGATTTTTGTGGACGTATATAAAGGATTAAGTGCTTTTCTTGGGCATAAGCTATGAACTGTGCATGTTATAAGTGTAAAGATCTTTATCATGGGACTTGAGGAAGATAGGTATGTATGTTGGGTAGGAATCTTTAATATGGATGATTTACTCTTGGGACCGGCCGGCTCGAGTTGTGAATTATCTTATTTTGGATTCTTGTGCCCGAATACGAATGAGGTGAGGGCCTAGGTTAGAAATGACTTGGGCAGACTAGAAATGTGACTCTATAGCACTTTGTGAGATATATTAGGGTTTCATCAAGTGCGGTTAGCCTGTTTAAGATATAAATCTTGTTATTCTTGTAGACTTTGGGAGGAGCTCGTGGAGAGGTTGGAGATGAGCCATGTTTGATTCCGTGTGAGGGTAGTCGGGGGAAAAGCTCTTAGTTAGTTGTTTCGTGCTCAGGGGCCTAATTTGTATATTATATTATGGAGAACCCCGATACTTACATGAAATTTCTTTTGTTCGTATTTGACTGACTGCTACTGTGTGACTTGTTCGGTACAGTTGTGTGTGTACATACTTTTGATCTGTGTGTACTTCTTGTTACTTGTTTATGTATATAACTACTTTTACTGTTCTATTCACGCTTCGACCCTAGATTGGTTAGACCTATGGAGGGTACTCGTAGTGGAAGAGGTCGTGGGCGCGGACGTAAGCAACCCTCGAATGAAAGGGGTAACCGGGAACCAAGACCTGAACCAAATCCTGAACCTAGGGTCGACCCAAATGCTCAAGTAGCCGCTGCTATCCAGCGTATGACCGATCTGCTAGCCCACGTAGTAGAACACCAGGGCCAAAACCCTAATCCTCCAACTGGAAACCCTGGTAACAATGTAGAGGGCGAGGATAGAGCCCTTGAAAGATTTCAGAAATTTTCCCCACCAAAGTTTATAGGAGGGCCAGATCCAGATGTGGCCGAACGGTGGTTGGAGAAGATGGTGGACATTTTTGCCGCTTTGCACTATACGGAGGAGCGACAGGTGACCTTTGCCATATTTCAACTGGAAGGGGCAGCCCGTTCTTGGTGGAACGTTATAAGGCAGAAGTGGGAACGAGAACTGACACCAAGGACGTGGGTGAACTTCATGAGGGAGTTCAACGCTAAGTTTTTCCCTCCTTTAGTACAGGAAAAGAAGGAGGAAGAGTTTATAAGACTTCGCCAGGGAACCCAAACTGTAGCCGAGTACGAGAGCCAATTCACTCGGTTGTCTAAGTTTGCCCCCGAACTGATCATGACTGAGCAGAGGCGAATAAGACGTTTCATCCAGGGCTTGAACGTTGAGATCCAAAAGGACTTAGCTGTAGCCCGAATTGATGCTTTTAGTGACGCTGTGGAGAAAGCCCAGCGAGTTGAGAATGCGAGGGCACAAGTTAAAAATTTTCAAGCCAAGAAAAGGGGATTTCCTGGGAGCGGCTCGGAACAAGAGGATAAGAGTACGCCACCTAAGTTTGGAAAGGGAAATGGAGGAACGAGATTCCCGAAGACATCAGGAGGTATTACACCGGGAGGCTCGACCTCTGCTTCTCGTGGTCCCTGCGGGTACTGTGGGAAGCCGAACCACACGGAAGATGTCTGCTGGAAGAAAGGAAGAAAATGCCTACGATGTGGGAGTGCAGATCATCACATCGCTAATTGCCCAGGCCTGCCTCGAGAAGGGAGTGAGAACCGACAAACGACCAAAACCAATCCCAATCAGTCGAAGGGGGAAGGAACTGGACCGAAGGTGTCAGCTCGGGTGTATTCCCTAGAGTCACATCAAGTCCCTGACTCGTCTGAAGACGTGGAAGGTAAGAAAAATTTCGAGGACGAAATTCTTTAAGGGGGAGAGAGTGTGAGAGCCCGTAAATTTTCTTTATTTTAGGTATTAATTTATTTCTTTGCACCTGTTTTCCATATTTTCTTTATTCGATAAATTTTCTAGACATTTTTATGAGTAAATAGGGTTTTAAAAATGTTTTCCTAGTATAAGTCAGTTTATGAGATTTTCGGAGTAAATAGTGGACGTGGGACCCGCTAGTGCGTTAAGTGAGAGAAATTCGGCCAATTAGGTTAAGTTGTGCAGTAAGGCATTAAATTACTGAGTGTTAAGAGATAACTGGAGGTTAGTTAGGTATTTAATCATTGGAAGCTAAAGGATAAGGAGAAATCCAAAAAGGCGACACGTGGCGCGATCCTATTGGGCCAACACTTGGCCTAACTTTCTACAACTTTACCAAAAGCAAAATTTGACCAAATCATCTTCATTTTGCAAGCTTCTTGGCCGAAATTCCTCTAGAGAGAAAAGGAAAGAAAGCTTCAACTTCTACTTCAATTTCTTGTCCAAATCTTGAAAATTAACCGATAGAAATCCGATTTGCTCCGTAGAAATCGCATACTAAGGAAGAACAAAGGTGTTTGTGGAGTGATTTGGCAAATCAAAGCTCTAAGAGGCTACCTTTCTTGGTGTTTGAGGTATATTGCTTAGAACTTCAATTTTGTCCATAATAATTGTAAATTAGTGGCTTATATCGGTTAAGGAGCTTAGTTTATGGATGATTTTGTGAATTAAAGTGAAGTTTGGTGAATTTATCATTTTCTTGGGAATTTTTCTGTTTTCATATGATGACTAAGGTTGGCTTGGATTGGTGGCTTAGTATGGTATGGAATTGAAGTTATTGTGCATTAATTGTGGTTAATTGCGGAAATTTCAGCTTTATGTGGGAAAATTCCAGATTAGGGTTCTTATATTGCCCTGTTCTGACCAGTTCTGTTCGTCCAGGATGGAGGCCGAATTGCCTTAGTCAAAACATGAAAGTTGTAGAGAATTAAGTGTAGATTATTCCTGTAACATTTCAGCTCAATCGGAGCACGGTAGCCTGTGAAGGACTATTTTACCCCTGCTTCCCTGTTTCTGTCCGGAAATGATAATCAGCCTCTGTAATGGCTCGTTTGACTGGGAAGATGAATGAATTAACTTTTGATGCCTTCTTAAGAATTGTCCTTGTATCTTATTTTCTAATGGCTTTGGAATCAACTGAATCGGAGTTGTGTAGCTGAGTTATTGCTGGTTAAAGTCAGTGCTGATAACTAGACTGATCTTAAACTTTGGATCTGTGTTTGGTAAATTCGACTTAGATAAACTATAAATTAGGTTAAGTGGCCTTCATAAGGTTGTTCCCCTATGTCTAGCTTCGAAATGGTATAAGGTTCACCCCGATTCGATAACCATAGCTTCGGTTATGACTAAAATGCTATGAGATGCCAAATCTGCCATTTAGCTTTTGTCTTCAAAATTGATATTTGCTTGTACTATTGCACTTGTGTTGTACTTGGATGACTTTGGAGCCTATGGAAGGGCTATTGTGGTAACTTTACTTGTGTGTATTGTGGGGCTGAATTAAGGAAAATAAGGAAGCCGTAAATGGCTGGAAATTTGGTAAACACAAAGGGCACGCTGCCCAACTTTCTAGGCCGCTTGGTTCCTTCAACTTTGAGTTGATTCTTAGTAGATGAACGGCTTTTAGGTCATTCAAGCCCCTAGGTCCTCCTGTTACCTTTTCGTTCCGAAATCACGCTTTTGCAACTTTGCCTTCATAGTTCATTTGGGTAGGCATACGACTCATAGTCGAGCCTCACTTGTGCTTTTCATTTACTAGAATTTGGGATGTGAAAACCTTAATTGCTACTTCGGTTATTTTAGGGTTTCTTGGCGATTAAAGTCATTTTGGGGGAAAAACTTTTGAAGTATCTGCACTTGAACTGGTGAGTGTACCACTCCCCTCACTTGTTGCCTGACTTTGTATATGTACTTGCAAATTGTAACTTGAATGACTGTATCATCTGTTTGTCCGGTATGAGACGAGGGTGTACTTTATCACACTCGTTCTCCTGGCCTGTTGTGACTTGTTCCTGTATATGTACTGACTCTGTTACTTGTGTCTACTATGGATCTCATGTACACTTGAATCTGTTATTTATACTTGATATGATTCGTTTGGACACGTATCCAACGACCTTCCTATGCCTGTTAACTCTGAGCTCAACCTCATGGGTAGTTACTTGATTCGAGCCAGCAAGGGCTTGGGTCGAGGAAATTAACGAACCATGGGTGCCCTGTTCTTTGAAATCTTTGGGTATTGAGACTCTGGATTTCGGTTATACTCGAGTATACCATCTCTATTCCTGTTCGGCGTTCGGGCCGCGGTAAGGGGTATGTTTGGTGATCGAGATTTGGCGTTTAAGAGGGATCTACGGAGCATGTTTATTTCATAAACGTTGACGGAGGGGTCAACGAGGTTTGGATCAAGTACTGAAATGGGAATTTGGCTCCTGAGAGCCACCTGTATCCTTTCCAGTTGAGATAATGTTCATTTCCTTATATGTGCCTTAAACGTGAAATGCCATGATCCATGACTACTTGTATTCTTGGTACCTCATTGAGCGCAAGCTCACCCCGTTCCCGTTATTTTTGTTTTTTCTTACAGGGGACCAATTTCGAAATCATGATTTTTGAAGAAAAAGGGGCGAGCTATTGTATATGTATTTTGTTAAGCTCTTTTGCAACTGAAACCCTAATTGTATTTTGACCGATATGGATACCCCTGGCTTGTATTTTAGTTGCTTTGTTCAAGACTTTGATGTAAAATATGTATAAGTGTAACTCATTTGAGATGTTGTGATTCTATGGGGCTTTGGATTCTATTGCGCGTAGTCTAAGGGTTTTTGCGTGTTTCAACTCCGTAGTCCTGGCGAGAGCTGGGGCAGGCGGTCCGCCAAAACCCTTTGGTTCGCCTTAGGGGAAGGTGGGGCTGTCACATATATTACCCCTGCACATTTTGACATATTTGTTAAACATCCTTAGCATATTAGCTTAGGCCTTTACGTGGTAAGATTTTTCCTCTAGGTAAGTTTGTGGTAGTACTATGGGTAAGAGAAAGCCACTTTAGGAATTGGAGAAAATCTTGTAACATTAAGTTTTGTACGAGCAAACGGTTAAACTTTCGAGGACGAAATTCTTTTTAAGTGGAGGAGAGTGTGAGACCCCAAAATTTTACTTGTCTTTATAGCTCTTATTTGAACTTAGTTGCCTTTGGATTCTTGGTTGTTTTAATGG
Organism: Coffea humblotiana; assembly: GCA_023065735.1. Lineage (NCBI taxonomy): Eukaryota > Viridiplantae > Streptophyta > Magnoliopsida > Gentianales > Rubiaceae > Coffea > Coffea humblotiana. The sequence continues at coordinate 19,449,639 of CM041216.1, forward strand.
TTGAATTTGAGCCAAGGGAGTGAAATTTTGTTAAGAAAAGTTTCATTTTCTCAAGTTGTTAGAAAAATCTGGAATTTTGCAGGAGGTTCTGCGCAGCTTTGGAAAACTGGCTATAACTTCGTATAGGAAAGTCGGATTGATTACTGGTTTGTTGCGTTTGAAACTAGACTCATAGGGCCTTCTTACCATGTAAAAATTTAGAGTTTCATTCAATTTTATAAATACCAAAAAAAATCGGCAAAGTTGACTGAAAATTCCTGCCCTGCACAAGTAAAAATAGGAATGTTGTAGTAGCTTATGACTCAATTTGCGACCAACTTATGAACTGAATCTCTTTGAGGGTGTCTTCTAAAGATTATTAGTATTTGAAATCTAGTTTTAACAGGCGAAGTTGTATGAATTTTTTATAGTTATAACTAAAGTTATGATTTTTTCTAAAGGAATGGTGCATGCTAGGGTTTTTGGTGCATTTTGATAATGTGATCATTTGGTGAGGTGTGTGTACTAATTTCGTGGATAAGAGTGGGTATTAAGTAAGAGGAAGGGTGTGATTAGAAGTGCTAAATAATAAGTTAGTGAAATATAAGTTAAAAAAAAAGTACAAGGAAGTTAAGGAAAATACGCTTGAACCGACGTGCGCCGTTTGTTATCGGTTGAGTACCCCACTTGACCATACTTTCTTACCTTAATCTCCATGTTTTTATTTCATTTAATCCACCCTTAATCTCACCCTAAATCTGGCCGAAATTGTTGACCAAAAACAAGAGGAAAAGAAAACAAAAGAGAGAAAAACTTGGTTGCCAAGTGTTAGCAATCCAAGATAGGTTTGACCAAAGGACTTTCTTTCCTTCTTATCTTCTTCTTGGCCAATTTTTCTTCATTTTTTCTTCATGTTGGCCTGAACCACTTGGAGAGAAAAAAAGAGAGAGAGAGCTTCAACTTCCATCTTGATTCTTGCCTTGTTTGAGTGAAGATCAACAAGGAACAACAAATACTAAACCGAACAAAGTGGCAATAAGGTAGCAAGGAAGCTTGTAGTAGAGTTTCTTTGGAGAGGAAAGGCTTGGTTTTTCACTTTCTCTTCGAGGATTGAAGGTAATAAGTTGGAAAATAATCTTTCTCTTTCTTATCTTGCAATTTATTGGGAAGATGATTGAAATTGGAAGTTTTAATGGAAGATAACCTAGATTTGTGAAGATTGGTGAAATTTCCAGTTTAGGGTTTCAGTTTCAGCCTTGATTTGTGTTTTTTCAGCTATGAATATGATGGTATCTAGCTTTGTTATGGAATTGTGTTAAGATTTATAGCTTTATTGTGACGTTTTAGCTTTCAACTAGGAATTTCCATCTTTAGTTCCACAATTTCAGCTTTAATAGAGAAATTTTCAGCTTTGATATTGTGATCATATATGCTAGAAATGAGCTACAATTAGATGGTTTTCTGGCCTAGATTAAGAGCTGTTTTATCTTATTACTTGTGTGTTGATTTGGGGCTGATTTGAGAAGAAAATAAAGCCTTGAAATGGCTAGACAATTAGGAAAATACAAAGGAAATGCTGTCCGTTTTATTTCGTGAAGTTCAAGTAAGTGAAATTGGAACTTGAGTGGTGATTCTTGGTTGAATTGAACTTAGGTTGTTTAGGGTATTTGAGTTCCCCTTAGTAGGGATGTATAAGCTGAAATTTTTGTCAAAACTTATATATTTTATAAAGAGAAAGTAACGACCGCTTTAAATAAGATTTTTTCATTTCTTATACCAAGTTACGAACTTAAAAGTTTTAAACGCTCCTTTATCGAAACTAAAAGAGTGAGCATGAATTTTCTAGGGTCTAATAAGTAAAATGAGTACTACTTAAATGCGTTCTATTTACTTGGTTTTCTTTAAGCGAAACTCTTATATTTTGAAACCCTAATTGATTTCAAGTTGCTATACGATATTTTTATCGCTAATTTTGACTCTAACCAGGGAGTTGAACCTGAACTTGGTTTTGGAAAGCAGTAAATCATCAGTGAGTATTCCAACTGCATGTTCCCTACTCATTGTTGCTAGAAATTTACTAAACACCTTATTTGACATTTCATAGGCGAGTGTGTACTTTATCGCATTTGACCTAATTCAGCTAAATACTTGATATCTCTTTCATGCATGTACAGGTAACTTGATTTGCATGTGACCTGTGTATTGAATTGAAATATTTGAAATGTTTGGAAATATGACATGCCAGGCATTATTTGTGACTTGGTCAGGGCTAGGCAAGTGTGCCCTTATCGCACTCGTCTTTCCCTTCTTGAATGATCTTGTACTTGTTTTGAACTTAATTGACCTGTACTTGTGTTGGTACTTGTGCTTGACTTGTAAGTGTTGAGCGGCTGCATGTACCAAACTCAATCCGAGTGCGAGGTGCCTCTCATTTCGTCTCCATACTTTTATCTTGATTAAGTCGATTGGAGATATTATCTCATCGACTATACTGACTGTTTGGAAAACCCAAACCCCACTGGCTAGTTAATCGAATCGAGCCGACAAGGGTCTGATCGATTAGATAACAAACCATGGGGTCTCCTGTTTTGTCGAGTGGAGTATTATCTCCTCAACTAATTGGTATGCTCGAGTATTACCACCACTGTTTATCTTGGAGTTCGGGCCCGGTAGGAGGTTTGAATGGTGGACGGAGATTGGAGTTAAGTGGTGCTCTACTAGACTTGTTATGATTCCATGGTTGACGGAGTATCAACAGATTTTAAACAAGTGGCCACGGAACCTGCTCCCGAGAGCAGACTGTATCCTTTTACCTGGAAATGTTGGATATCTAATAATTTGTTATTTGAAGTGTTATTGCTCATTTTTGTGAACTCTTATGCTCGCTATTTTGATATTTCAAGTTTTTATACAACGGTCAACTCGCTACTTGGGTTTGCATGATGTTTTAGAACCTCACTGAGGTTTGGCTCATCCTATTAGTTTTGTTTTCCTTACAGGTGATACGAGCATAGGCGTGAGGCTGGTACAGGCTGGTGTCATCTAGTTTTGACTTTTGTGATTGGATTTGCGCTAGTGCTCGATTAGGGTTGAAAGTTATGTAGAACTTAAATCTTTTGTTATATTGGGAAATGCATGAATGTTTAAGATAGAACTGGGTATAAATGTATATCCTAAGCTTGGAAACTGCTGTTTCATTTACTTTTGAAGTTATAACCCATTCTATTGAAGTGAGTGAGCGAGTCCTAGCGAGAGTTGGGCAGACGGTCCGCTAAACCCTGGGGTACGGCCTCGGGAGAGGTGGGGGCGTTACAGGGGTGGACAAGTATAGGAACCAAGAGAAGAAGGAGGTACGGCGGCCAAACAACGACGTGAACCAAGGGCTGAAGTAGAAGATCATATAGTAACAGCAATCCAACAAATGAATGATATTTTATCACAGTTGGTAGAGCAGCAGGGTCAAACCCCTGTGAATCAGCCTAGGGATCCTGAAATTGAGGAAGATAGAGCCCTAGAACGGTTTCAAAAGTTCTCTCCTCCCAAGTTTCTTGAAGAGCCAGACCCAAAAGTAGCGGAGAGATGGTTGAAGACAATGATTGATATTTTCGGTGCCTTGAATTATATGGAGGAAATACCGGTGAATTTTGCTGTATTTCAATTCGAAGGGCCAGTCCGAACATAGTGGAATGTGATTAGGGCTATATAGGAAAGGGAGCAGACAGCGTGGATTTGGTTAAAGTTCATATGAGAGTTTAATGAGAAATATCTTCCACCATTGGTCCAGGAGAAAAATGAGGATGATTTCATCAGGTTACGTCAAGGAGTCTTAAGTGTATCTGAGTATGAGACCCAATTCACCAAATTATCCAAATTTGCTCCTGAATTGGTAGCTACGGAGCAAATGAGAGTGAGGCGGTTTGTGCAAGGGTTGAATATAAAATTCAAGAGGTTTTGGTGGCGGTACAAATTAATACATTCATGGAGGTTCTTGAAAAAACCCAGAGGATTGAGATTGCGAGGGCGCAGGTGAGGCTTTTCATGCAAGAAAAATGGGTGCGCTTAGTGGTGGCCATGTGACGACCCCACTTCTCCTTAGGGCGAACCCTAGGGTTTCGGCGGGCCGCCTGCCTAACTCTCGCCAGGGCTCAATACGAGTCAAATTTAAATTTAAAGGTAATCAACCAATAATAAAAGTCAATATAAAGAAAAGTTGCTTCCTTATATAATCATTCAAGTCTTACATCACAAAGTTTCCAAAAGATACATCAAATTTCCCCAAAAATACAACCATCCAAAGTTTGTGAGGACTTGTAAAATCCCTCATATTTTTCTTAAAATTCCCTTTTATTTTGAATTTATTCTTTTATAATAGCTTTACTACTCATTCACTCCCTCAATAGCTGCAATCAATCATAGAATCAAGAGTTTTCCTTTAGGTATCTAGTTAGTGTAAATTAGGGTTTTTGAGTATTTTGGTAGTGTGATTAATCGGTATAGACTGTGTACTAAATTTGGTGGTTAAGAGTGAGTTTTATATAAGAGAAAGTGTGTGATTAGAAGTGATAATAATAAGTGAGTGAATCAGAAGTTAAAACCCTAGTACGTGCGAAATAAGGAAAAACGAGTTGAACCGATGTGTATCGTTCGTTACCGATTGAATATACCACTTGACCACCACCTTATTATCTTAATCTTCTTGTATCTAATTGAGCTAATTAGCCCTTAAATTAACCCTTAAGTGGCCAAAAATGTTGACCAAGGAAAGAGGGGAAAAAGAAAAAAATTTTGAGTTTTAATCTTGAGGCGACACTTGGCAACCATCCAAGGGTTGTTTGACCAAACCAATTCCAACCTTCTTATCTTTCCTTGAGCTTCATTTCTTCCTCATTATCCTCCATGGTGACCGAGAGTTTAAGAGAGAAAAGAGGGAAGAAACACTTCAATTCCAATCTTGATTTTTGGCCTTGTTTGAGTTCAATCAAAAATCTAAACTGATTAAACTTTCACTTGGGAACTTAGGAAGCCTTGTGTGGTAAAGTTTTGGAAGGAAGGGTTGTGGTTTTCTCCTACAAGTAGCCTTGGTAAGGTATCATGGTTTCCTTTTCTTTTCTTGTACTTAATCTTGTTAAAGTTTGGATAGAAGCTTATATTCTTGGCTTATGATGGTTAATTAGTTAGTTTTGAATGATATGGTGGAAGGGTGAGTTAGGGTTTGAGATTTTCAGTTGTGTTTATTGTTATTTACATAGTATATGATGTTGATGAGCTTGGATAGGGACTTGGGGTAGTGATTTAAGACATGAATGTGATTTGTAAGCATTGAATCATCAAATTTCCAGCTTTAAAGAGGATTCTGCCCTGTTTCTGACCTGTTTATTCGTCCATGTTAGAGGCCGAATCAGGTCTAGGTTAAAACATGAAAGTTGTATGGAATGGAATTAAATAGCTTCCTGAAAAATTTCAGCTCAATCGGAGCATCGTAGCATGTGAAATGACTAAACTACCCCTGACTGCCGAATGCTCTTTTCCGCGGACAGTTTTCTGTTTTCTTTGAAATTGCACATTTTGACCTTGGAAATGCATGAACTGGATGGTGATGACTTCATGGGAAATGTAGTTCTCTGTCTCAGATTCGAAACTCCATAAAATTTACCCAAAACTGATAAGCGTAGCTTTAGTTGTGACCGAAACGCCAAGAGACGTCAAACCTGCTGTTTAGCCCTTGTCTTTAAAATTGGTTTCCGGTTGCATTGCTAGACTTGTGTTGTAATTGGATGACTTTGAGCTTAGTTAAAGGGCTATTGTGATAACATTGCTTATGTGTAACTTTGGGCTGAATTGAGGAAATAATGAAGCCATAAATGGCTGGAAAATAGCAAAATACAAAGGGCGTGCCGCCCAAATTTTCACTCGAGAGTTAGGCGTGTTTACTCGCGCCTTGGGTAAAGATTTGAGGACGAATTGAATTTGATTTGTCTAGGGTATTCGAGTCTACTTTCGTAGGGATATTTAAGCTGGAATTTGGCCAAAACTCGTACCCTTGGGAAAAATGAAAGTAACGACCAATAAAAATACGTTATTCTCGTCTTTTCAACTCAAATGGGAATTTCAAAGTTTTACTCAATTTATTACCAAAACTAAAAGAGCGAGCATGAGTTTTCTAGGACATGATAAGTAATATGAATAGTACCCAAATGAGTCCCAATTACTTGTTTTTCGTTAAACGAAACGCTTAAGTTTCGAACCTTAGTTGATTTCAAAGCTCTTAAACGATGTTTCATCGTAGATTTGGACTCCAAACCAGGAGTAATACCTGAGTGTGATCCGAAGAAGCACTAAATCTTTGATGAATGCTTCCAAATACCTGATTGAACTTGATACTTTTTTTCAATACTTGACTAATGTGATTGAATGATATGTGATTGGTTTGATCGGGTAAGGGTGTACTTTATCGCACTTACCCTAATGTGCTATATTCTTGTTCATTGATTGAAAGTGAAATGATGTACATGCATATGATTCGTATCTTGTCTGGAATTCTAGAAATCCTGTGGCTAGTTAATCGAGTGAGCCGGCAAGGGCTTGGTCGATTCGATAACGAACCCTGGGTCTTTAGTTTTTGTCGAGTGAAGTGTTATCTCCTTGACTAATTGGTATTCTCGAGTATTACCACCAGTGGGAGTTCGGGCTCGGTAAGGGGTTTGGTTGGTGGATGGAGATTGGAGTTAAGTGGTGTACTACTGGACTAGTTACCTTACTTGAAAGTTGACGGAGTGTCAACTACTACATGATCAAGTTATGGTGGAGCTAGTTACAAGAGCAACTGTATCCTTTTACATGAAATGCTGAATATTTAATGTTTGGTCATCCGAAGTGTTATTGCTTATTTTCTTGATTTGTTAATGCTCGCTACTTTACTATTATGGTATTGTCACTTGTAATTATTGGTCAACTTGCTATTTGGGATCTCACTGAGCTTTAACTCACTCTATTAGTTTTGTTTTCCTTGCAGGGGGTACGAGCGAGGCATGAGACTTGTACAAGCTAGAGTAGTCTAGTTTTTTAATTTTGAAATTGTACTCGCGCTAGCACCCAACTAGGGTTGATTGTACTTGGATTGCAAACACTTTAATGTATTTGGGCGTGTATAAGTTTTGTAGATGGATCTGAGTATCAATGTATATATTAAGTTTGAAATTGTTGTGTTCTTTATTTTCTATGGATGTAAGTTCTTTTCTCGAGCTACGAGTGAGTGAGTCCTGGCGAGAGTTGGGCAGGTGACTCGCTAAACCCTAGGGCACGCCCTAGGGGGAGGTGGGGTCGTCACAAAGTTGACTAAACCATTTACATCCAAATTCTAGTCAAAAGGTAATCAAGTCAGCTTCTCCAAAAATCTTTCCATTTCGAGCTCCTATTAAGGAAAACAAACTACGGGGGTGAGCTAGCGCTCAGTGAGGCCAAGAAAAACATGCAAACAAATAAGTTCAAATAACAATAACACTTGTACAAGAAATATAGCTAGAAAGTTCTTGTAATTCACAAATAACAGTAACGCACAATCAATAAGGATACGGGAGCTCTCAGGAGCTAAATTCCCATTGATTTGCCAAGGCTTGATCCAATACCTCCACGTGATGACACTCCGTCAACCGGGTAGGTAGCGAGTCCATTGAATTTCTTTAGTGTAGTTGTTTATGTTAGTTCCCTTAGTCTTTGTCATTTGTTTAATTGATGGTTGAGTGTCATTTGTGTTATTTAATTTCTAGCCATGTGTTTCATAAATTCCAACATTGGTTAGCTGGTTAATTAGTTAATTTGACTTGTTAGTTAGTTGAATAAATGGCTAAAGGTCATGTGGACTATTATTGAGCTGATTGAGTCAGTTAGTTTCCTATTCTAGTCCAATTAGGTTTTAGGAAAGTAGTTAATTGTTTTCAAGTTGGTTTAGGTCTTTGAGTCTTGTAAAAGGTTATAAATACAGCCTTAGTTCAATGCTTTTTATAAGATGAATGAATTAAGAATTTTCCAGCAACGCTTGTGTGTTAGCGTTTTTCTCTTACCTAAGAGACTCTTACTTGAATACTAATATTGAATTGTATAGGATGGGCACCAAGATGAGAGGGTTGATACGAACCCACTAAGATGACCTGAACTCGTATCCCACATAACCCTGGATCTAGACGAAAAATCAAATTGTTGTTGCAAAAGAACTCTTGACCCTACTAAACCCTGAGTTTATAAATTGAAATGAATTCTCAACCCAAAATCTAGTGAACCAAGGTTTAGCGTAGATGATGCCACAACCTTGGTTCACTAAATTGCTAGTTTGTGGGTTGAGAAACACTAAACAAGACAAAGTTAAGATTGTTAGTGCAACTATAATCTCTCCTAACATCATTGGCTTTAGCGATAAGTGATTACTTTCCCTCAATAGCCGATTCACTCAAGGCACTTTTTCCCTCATGTTTAACTTCGGCATCAACCCTTTTCTTACCCTTTGAATTTTTCCTTTTCTCACTCTCACTCAATTCTAGCTCGAGTTCACTCAACTCTTTTGACTGTTCACTTTCATTTTGCACTTCCCACTTCTCAACTTGCTCTACCTTCTGGCCATTTTGGTCAAATTGATGTTTCAGTTATGCTAGGTCAACACAAAGTTACTCAGAAGTAAGTGATACAAGCTTTATACGACGGCAATTAAATATGAAGGAATACTTATTAGTATGTCTATCATATTTGACTTCTCGATTAAACATCCATCATTGTCCCAATAGCACGTGCCACTTGAATGGGAATTATATCACACAACACCTCATCCATGTACTTACCAATATGGAAAAGAACAAGTATGTGTTTAATAACCCAAATATCACCACTAGCACTTTTCAATTTGTAAGGTCGAAGATGATTAGTGGTTGGATGATTCAATTTCTTAGCCAAGACAGCACTTGCGAGGTTGATTTCACAACTCCTATTAATGGCTAAACTGCAGACTCTATCCTTGATGTGGCAACGACTATAGAACTAGTCATTTTGTTGAATTTTGAAGATTTTCAATTGCTCAGTTATATCACGCAATGCCACAACATTTATTCCTTTAGGCATAAGATGGTGATGCTCTAGATGAGCATTCATTTGTCTCATAGTTATATGATTTGATACCGTCAACTAGCTCTGATACCAAGTTGCGGCGGTTGAAAATTCTTGTTCTTGTTACGGCTGTTAATTCTTGTTCCTTGAGTGTTGATCTGAATTGAAAAGCAAAGAGAAAAAAAAGAGAGAGAAGAAAAGAACAAAAATCGGATCACTCTTGGATTGAAAATAAGAAAGCAAATCTGTCTTGGATTCAAAGTTGACTTGGTTGTAAACAAATCCTAGTCATCACTTAACTAATTCAATTCAGATTTTGCAAGTTAGGAACTCGCGATTGATACCAGTTGTTAGGATGCAAATGCGGAACACACAACTATTCAAATATCAAGTACACAACAATTTAATGAGAAACAAGCCACAAGTATGAAAGATAAACGACACACAATATTTAACGTGGTTCGCCTTCACCATTGAGCCTACGTCCACGGAGAGAAACCCGTTCTTAACTTGAATCCAAGCCCAACCCTTGCATACCATCTCTCATCTCTCGAAAACCCTCTCTCATCACCCATGTATATGACTACATGTCGTCTCTTGTGTGCCCTCGTGTGTGTCTTGTATAGTATGCCAACCCACCTATTTATAGAGAACATTATCTGACAAAAACCCAAATAACAATAGGAAATCAGTGCTAATTCCTAAACCTATACAGAATAGGAAATAATTTCTAAATCCTAAACAAAATAGGAAATTCCTTATGTGAGGATCCGAAAAATTATTTTTTATTTTATTTTATTTCTCTTAATGCATTTTCTTTACTTTAAATTATCGCTTTAATTTCCTCGATATTTTTATAAGTGAGTCAAGTTTTAAATCATTTTTTTTTGTATAAGTTAGTTCATGTTAAGTTTGAATTGCATTATGGATGTGGGATGTGACGACCCCACCTCCTCCTAGGGCGCACCCAAGAGTTTGGCGGACCGTCTGCCTAACTCTCGCTAGAACTCACTCACTCACTCAATCAACTCTTAAGATTAATCATTCAAGCCACCAAAATAACATTTAAGTTCTACAATTCAACCAAAATGCAACTTATTTACAACTCAAAAGCCAAATGTATAATACAACGTCAAATGTCAAAATACATCCTATCAACCAAGAGTACAAGTACAAGAGAGTTATACACTCTAGGTCACACTTAATTGCTCCAGACCTCCATTCCTGTAAGGAAAACAAAAACTACAGGAATGAGCTAAAAGACCAGTGAGGTTCCCAAACAAGCAATCAGGTAGAGAAACCATAGAAGTATGGTACTTAACAGTTTGAACACTTTGCACAATAATAAACAGTCATTCAAGAAATAAACATTCATTCATTGGAAGGATACGTGCTCACTTGGAGCCATTCATTCAGTCATTCAGTCGCCAACCATCTCCTTATTCCTCCATCATTTCAAAACATTTAATATTGAAAACTCCTTCAGTATTCATTTCAATCATTGCATTGCATTGAATTCACTGGCCAGTTCTCCACCAAATTTTGTGGTAATACTCGAGTATACCAAACATTGTCCCAGGGTCACCAGACGCCCGACCGAGTCCGCTTCTGGCTCGAGTCGACTAGCAACGAAGGGTAAGGGCCCAGTTCAGCCAAAAGGATTATATTAATGCACAAGTAACATTCAATCATTTAATCATTGAAATTTCACATTCACTTAGGTCAAGTGCGATAAAGTACACACTCGCCTATCGAAAATCCATTTAACATTCAAGCAAACATTCACAACAATTCACATAGTCATTGGAAGCACAACATGCAAAGAACACTCACCAGTTTAAGCAAAATAACGTCAAAAGTTTCCTTCCGGATTATGCCCTTGATCACCGACAAAGCCTAAGAATAACCAAGAGAAAATATTATGGTTCAACCATCCAAAGTTTAGGTGTACCAAAGAAAATCCAAGTAACTACTAGTACAAAGGTTCAAATATGGTTTTGGAGTGAAAAGAGAACATTTAGACCCAAGGGACATGAGTAACCAAGAATTTCCTCATTCCAATCATAAACCAAGCTCAAAATGGTTTAATAACTCCAACTTAAAGTTTGAAATGAAAGTAAGAACAATTTTAGAAAAATAGAATTTTTCCAGTTTTGTGCGATACTATTTGAAAAATCATATCTCGAGTTTCTTAAGTCCAAAATTTATAAACTTTATACCGTTGGAAAATAGATTCAAAGAGTTACAATTTCTCAGAAGATACCTTTGTGAGATTTTGTCCACAAGTCAGTCAAAATCCAATTTCAAGTGGCTGCATTATCCAGTAGAAAGACAGAACAGGAATGGAAATTCAGTCAACACTGGAAAATCACAGATATTCATAGGAATTGAGGAAAATTCTGAAATTTTCACGGTAGAAATTACTCTGAATCTAGTTTCAAACACAACAAGCATAACTCAATTTGGATGTTTCTACACCAAGATATGATAGATTTCCCAAGACTGCTCAGAGTCTCCTGCGGAAAAAGTTTTCAGCATCACTTCCTTTGTGTTTACCAATTTGTCCAACCATTTCAAGGTTACAATCTCATAGTATAACAGCCCCAAATCAAGCTCACAACTTATAGGAGACAATTGGTACATATTCCATATAGCAAAGACTAACCAAATTCAACATATACTTGATATATAAACAAATACCCAAGCTGAAATTTTGAAACCCTAAGCTGGAAAATTCTAGCAACTTCACAAATTCATGATATCTTCCATAAAACTTCTAATTTCAAGACATCTTCTCCATAAATTGCAAGATAAGAAAAAGAAAGAAGGTTTCTTAGCTTGCTACCTTCAATCCTCAAGGAAAAATACAAAACCAAGGCTGCCTATGCAAAATCACTCCACCTCAAGCTTCCTTATCAGCTTGTTGCACCTTTGTTCGGATTAGATTTGTGGTTCTTGTTGATTTCTTACTAAATCAAGACAAGATCAAGATGATTTGTGAAGCTTTCTCCTCTCTTTTTTCTCTCTAAGGGTCGGCCAAAGAAGGAAGAAAATGAATAGGTTTTGAGGAGAATTTACAAGATAAAGACTAGAATGGTCTTTGGTCAAAGTTGGCTTGAATTGCCAACATTTGTCACCACCAATTTCCTCTTGTTTTTTTTCTTTCCTCTTGTTTTTGGGTCAACAATTTCGGCTGACTTAAGGGGTAATTCAGGGATGATTAGATGAAATAAAATCAAGGAGATTAAGGTAAGAAAATATTGGTCAAGTGGTGTATTCAATCGGTAATAAACGGTGCACGTCGGTTCAAGCCTATTTTACTTTACTCCCTTGTACTTTGGTTTTAACTTATGATTCACTAACTTAGTATTAGCACTTCTAATCACACACTTCCTCTTACTTAATACCTGCTCTTATCCACCAAATTTAGTGCACATACCTCACCAATCGATCACACTACCAAATGCACCAAAACCCTAACTTACTCTAACTTTAAAGTAAAAGTAAAACTCTTGACTCAACTAATAAAATCACCAAGAAATTTAGGGCTAGTAAATATTTAAATAGTCAAGTAAAGAAATATAGAAGGAAATATAAATTAATGTTTCAAAAATGGGAGGAAATTCTAAAGGAATTTTCGGGTCCTCACACACTCTCCCCCTTTAAGAAAATTTCATCCTCGAAATTTTTACCTTCTATCGCCTCGATGACTCCGGAGCTTGTTGCTTGTCTAAGGCATATACCCGTGTTGGTACTTTTGGTCGGTTCCCTCTTTCATTAATTTGTCTAGGTTTTGATTCTATCCACTTGTTGAGCATTCTTCCCTCGTGGCTTTTTCTTCGGGCAATTGTTAATTGATGATTGGTACTTCCCACAAATCAGGACACTTTCGCCCCTATTACCCAGCATTCATTCTCAGTATGATTTGTCTTTCCACAGTATCCACAACCCAAGCGAGAAGCCACCTTTTGACCTTCTCTAGGGATTTCCTCTTGTTGCCATTTTCCCACTTAACTTCCTCTTGTAGACCCTTCTTCTAGAGCTCCTTAGTGTCCATGGTGGGTAAGGTGAATGGTCCACTCTTTTTAACTTGGAGGTGATATGTTATCACTAGGTTCTTCAGACTTACTGCTGGGCACACCCCTTTTTCGTGCGTTGAAAAGTTTCACCTGTGCCTTTGCATTCTCAATCCTTTGGGCCTTTTCAAGAGTTTCAGTAAAAGTATTAACTTGAGCAGCTGCTAAAGCTTCTTGGATCTCCAATTCAATCCTTGTATAAACGGTCTTACTCTCCTTCGCTCCATGACCACCAATTCAGGAGCAAATTTAGACAGTTTAGTGAATTGCGTTTCATATTCGGCCATACTCCGGATTACCTGACGTAACCTAATAAATCATCCTCTCTCTTCTCTTGGACCAAAGGTGGGAGGTATTTCTCATTAAACTCCCTTATAAAGTTTACTCAGGTTCATGCAGTCTGTTCTCTCTCCCACTTTACTCTAATAACATTCCACTATGCTCGGGCCGGTCTTTCGAATTGAAATACAGCAAAGTTCACCTGTCTTTGCTCTGTGTAGTTCAAAGCTGCAAAGATATTAATCATCGCCTCCAACCACTGCTCAGCTGTCTCCGGATCAGGCCCTCCAAAGAATTTAGGATGAACAAACTTTGAAACCGCTCTAGGTTGATTCGCTCCGAAGATATCCTCTCCTAGCTCAGGGTTCCTAGGTTGATTCGCTGGAGCCTGGCCTTGTTGTTCTACCAATCGCGCTAAGATATTGGTCATTTGTTGTATTGCCGTAGCCACTTGGTCCCCTACTTCAACCCTCGGTTCACGATCTTGCTCGGCTACTGTTTCTCTTTCATTCCTTGGTTCTTGTGATTGCTTAATCCCACGGCCACGATTAACTCCACGTCCACGACTACGTCTCCCCTCCATACTCTTCTCTTTTTTTTTTTAAAGGCGATATAGTAAAGTGGCAAAATAAAGACAACTTTAAACAATAAAGTCAAGGATAAGGAAACATGCTTAGCATATTTATAACACACCAAGTTCACAATGATACATATCAAGCTGATCAAATCAAGTGCATAAGACAAAAGCAAGTACTATACATGTGAGCATTGACATGTCACGAGCAAAATACATATAGTGGAAATACAGTGGCAAAACAAGAAGAAAAACACCGACATGCCGTCCCCAGCCACCCTAGCTTACTTCCTACAATCTTAAGATCTTATGTTTCTAGCTTAGGTCATCATTGAACCAGCTGATTCCCACTTCTCTCTCAAGCTCAACTATATTCTCTTAATCTCCCTCTGATACGCTCACTTGTACTCCTCCACAAACATCTCACACTCGGTTAAAATATTTCTCGTCCGATCTCTAACTTCTTTTACTACCCGAACTAGACGTCCGTTGACCCTTTGCCCTTTCTCTCGCAAAACATTAGGCCGTTCTTGTTCCTCGCGAATAGAGGTCTCAAGTTCTCAAATTCTATCATCTTGCATCCTTAGCATTGCCCTCAACTCTTGAGTACTCGGGTACAAAAATCCGAAATAAGATAATTCACAACTCGAGCCGGCCGGTCCCAAGAGTAAATCACCTATATTTAGAAATTCCTACCTGACATACATATCTATTTTCTCCAAGTATCATGATAAGGGTTTTCCGCCTATAACATTCATAATTCACTACCTATGCTCTAAAAGAGTACTTAATCCTTTAGTCATTCACATGACAGGGACCATAACACCACTTGACCCGAGCTCACCCGCGCAGAGACCACGCAAAGTGGCTCTGATACCACCTGTGACGACCTCACCTCCCCCTAGGGCGCACCCAAGAGTTTGGCGGACCGTCTGCCTAACTCTCGCTAGAACTCACTCACTCACTCAAATAACTCTCAAGATTAATAATTCAAGCCTCCAAAAATAACATTTAAGTTCTACAATTCAACCAAAATGCAAACTTATTTACAACACAAAAGCCAAATGTATAATACAACGTCAAATGTCAAAATACATCCTATCAACCAAGAGTACAAGTACAAGAGGGTTATACACTCTAGGTCACACTTAATTGCTCCAGTCCTCCATTCCTGTTAAGGAAAACAAAAACTAAAGGAATGAGCTAAAAGACCAGTGAGGTTCCCAAACAAGCAATCAGGTAGAGAAACCATAGAAGTATGGTACTTAACAGTTTGAACACTTTGCACAATAATAAACAGTCATTCAAGAAATAAACATTCATTCATTGGAAGATACGTGCTCACTTGGAGCCATTCATTCAGTCATTCAGTCGCCAACCATCTCCTTATTCCTCCATCATTTTCAAAACATTTAATATTGAAAACTCCTTCAGTATTCATTTCAATCATTGCATTGCATTGAATTCACTGGCCAGTTCTCCACCAAATTTTGTGGTAATACTCGAGTATACTAAACATTGTCCCAGGGTCACCAGACGCCCGACCGAGTCCGCTTCTGGCTCGAGTCGACTAGCAACGAAGGGTAAGGGCCCAGTTCAGCCAAAAGGCTTATATTAATGCACAAGTAACATTCAATCATTTAATCATTGAAAATTTCACATTCACTTAGGTCAAGTGCGATAAAGTACACACTCGCCTATCGAAAATCCATTTAACATTCAAGCAAACATTCACAACAATTCACATAGTCATTGGAAGCACAACATGCAAAGAACACTCACCAGTTTAAGCAAAATAACGTCAAAAGTTTCCTTCCGGATTATGCCCTTGATCACCGACAAAGCCTAAGAATAACCAAGAGAAAATATTATGGTTCAACCATCCAAAGTTTAGGGTGAACCAAAGAAAATCCAAGTAACTACTAGTACAAAGGTTCAAATACGGTTTTGGAGTGAAAAGAGAACATTTAGACCCAAGGGACATGAGTAACCAAGAATTTCCTCATTCCAATCATAAACCAAGCTCAAAATGGTTTAATAACTCCAACTTAAAGTTTGAAATGAAAGTAAGAACAGTTTTAGAAAAATAGAATTTTTCCAGTTTTGTACGATACTATTTGAAAAATCATATCTCGAGTTTCTTAAGTCCAAAATTTATAAACTTTATACCGTTGGAAAATAGATTCAAAGAGTTACAATTTCTCAGAAGATACCTTTGTGAGATTTTGTCCACAAGTCAGTCAAAATCCAATCTCAAGTGGCTGCGTTATCCAGTAGAAAGACAGAACAGGAATGGAAATTCAGTCAACACTGGAAAATCACAGATATTCATAGGAATTGAGAAAAATTCTGAAATTTTCACGGTAGAAATTAATCTGAATCTAGTTTCAAACACAACAAGCATAACTCAATTTGGATTTTTCTACACCAAGATATGATAGATTTCCCAAGACTGCTCAGAGTCTCCTGCGGAAAAAGTTTTCAGCATCACTTCCTTTGTGTTTACCAATTTGTCCAACCATTTCAAGGCTACAATCTCATAGTATAACAGCCCCAAATCAAGCTCACAACTTATAGGAGACAATTGGTACATATTCCATATAGCAAAGACTAACCAAATTCAACATATACTTGATATATAAACAAATACCCAAGCTGAAATTTTGAAACCCTAAGCTGGAAAATTCTAGCAACTTCACAAATTCATGATATCTTCCATAAAAACTTCTAATTTCAAGACATCTTCTCCATAAATTGCAAGATAAGAAAAAGAAAGAAGGTTTCTTAGCTTGGTACCTTCAATCCTCAAGGAAAAATACAAAACCAAGGCTGCCTATGCAAAATCACTCCACCTCAAGCTTCCTTATCAGCTTGTTGCACCTTTGTTCGGATTAGATTTGTGGTTCTTGTTGATTTCTTACTAAATCAAGACAAGATCAAGATGATTTGTGAAGCTTTTCTCCTCTCTTTTTCTCTCTAAGGGTCGGCCAAAGAAGGAAGAAAATGAATAGGTTTTGAGGAGAATTTACAAGATAAAGACTAGAATGGTCTTTGGTCAAAGTTGGCTTGAATTGCCAACATTTGTCACCACCAATTTCCTCTTGTTTTTTTTTCTTTCCTCTTGTTTTTGGGTCAACAATTTCGGCTGACTTATGGGGTAATTCAGGGATGATTAGATGAAATAAAATCAAGGAGATTAAGGTAAGAAAATATTGGTCAAGTGGTGTATTCAATCGGTAATAAACGGTGCACGTCGGTTCAAGCCTATTTTACTTTACTCCCTTGTACTTTGGTTTTAACTTATGATTCACTAACTTAGTATTAGCACTTCTAATCGCACACTTCCTCTTACTTAATACCTGCTCTTATCCACCAAATTTAGTGCACATACCTCACCAATCGATCACACTACCAAATGCACCAAAACCCTAACTTACTCTAACTTTAAAGTAAAAGTAAAAACTCTTGACTCAACTAATGAAATCACCATGAAATTTAGGGCTAGTAAATAGTTAAATAGTCAAGTAAAGAAATATAGAAGGAAATATAAATTAATGTTTCAAAAATTGGAAGGAAATTCTAAAGGAATTTTCGGGTCCTCACACACTCTCCCCCTTAAGAAAATTTCATCCTCGAAATTTTTACCTTCCATCGCCTCCGATGACTCCGGAGCTTGTTGCTTGTCTAAGGCATATACCCGTGTTGGTACTTTTGGTCGGTTCCCTCTTTCATTAATTTGTCTAGGTTTGATTCTATCCACTTGTTGAGCATTCTTCCCTCGTGGCTTTTTCTTCGGGCAATTGTTAATTTGATGATTGGTACTCCCACAAATCAGACACTTTTTAGCCCCTTTACCCAGCATTCATTCTCAGTATGATTTGTCTTTCCACAGTATCCACAACCCAAGCGAGAAGCCACCTTTTGACCTTCTCTAGGGATTTCCTCTTGTTGCCATTTTCCCACTTAACTTCCTCTTGTAGACCCTTCTTCTAGAGCTCCTAGTGTCCATGGTGGGTAAGGTGAATGGGTCCACTCTTTTTAACTTTGGAAGGTGATATGTTATCACTAGGTTCTTCAGACTTACTGCTGGGCACACCCCTTTTTCGTGCGTGAAAAGTTTTTACCTGTGCCTTTGCATTCTCAATCCTTTGGGCCTTTTCAAGAGTTTCAGTAAAAGTATTAACTTGAGCAGCTGCTAAAGCTTCTTGGATCTCCAAATTCAATCCTTGTATAAACGGTCTTACTCTCCTTCGCTCCATGACCACCAATTCAGGAGCAAATTTAGACAGTTTAGTGAATTGCGTTTCATATTCGGCCATACTCAGGATTACCTGACGTAACCTAATAAAATCATCCTCTCTCTTTCTCTTGGACCAAAGGTGGGAGGTATTTCTCATTAAACTCCTTTATAAAGTTTACTCAGGTTCATGCAGTCTGTTCTCTCTCCCACTTTACTCAAATAACATTCCACTATGCTCGGGCCGGTCTTTCGAATTGAAATTACAGCAAAGTTCACCTGTCTTTGCTCTGTGTAGTTCAAAGTTGCAAAGATATTAATCATCGCCTCCAACCACTGCTCAGCTGTCTCCGGATCAGGCCCTCCAAAGAATTTAGGATGAACAAACTTTTGAAACCGCTCTAGATTGATTCGCTCCGAAGATATCCTCTCCTATCTCAGGGTTCCTAGGTTGATTCGCTGGAGCCTGGCCTTGTTGTTCTACCAATCGCGCTAAGATATTGGTCATTGTTGTATTGCCGTAGCCACTTGGTCCCCTACTTCAACCCTCGGTTCACGATCTTGCTCGGCTACTGTTTCTCTTTCATTCCTTGGTTCTTGTGATTGCCTAACCGCACGGCCACGATTAACTCCCCGTCCACGACTACGTCTCCCCTCCATACTCTTCTCTTTTTTTTTTAAAGGCGATATAGTAAAGTGGCAAAATAAAGACAACTTTAAACAATAAAGTCAAGGATAAGGAAACATGCTTAGCATATTTATAACACACCAAGTTCACAATGTTACATATCAAGCTGATCAAAATCAAGTGCATAAGACAAAAGCAAGTACTATACATGTGAGCATTGACATGTCACGAGCAAAATACATATAGTGGAAATACAGTGGCAAAACAAGAAGAAAACACCGACATGCCGTCCCAGCCACCCTAGCTTACTTCCTACAATCTTAAGATCTTATGTTTCTAGCTTAGGTCATCATTGAACCAGCTGATTCCACTTCTCTCTCAAGCTCAACTATATTCTCTTAATCTCCCTCTGATACGCTCACTTGTACTCCTCCCACAAACATCTCACACTCAATTAAAATATTTCTCGTCCGATCTCTAACTTCTTTTACTACCCGAACTAGACGTCCGTTGACCCTTTGCCCTTTCTCTCGCAAAACATTAGGCCGTTCTTGTTCCTCGCGAATAGAGGTCTCAAGTTCTCAAATTCTATCATCTTGCATCCTTAGCATTGCCCTCAACTCTTGAGTACTCGGGTACAAAAATCCGAAATAAGATAATTCACAACTCGAGCCGGCCGGTCCCAAGAGTAAATCACCTATATTAGAAATTCCTACCTGACATACATATCTATTTTCTCCAAGTATCATGATAAGGGTTTCCGCCTATAACATTCATAATTCACTACCTATGCTCTAAAAGAGTACTTAATCCTTTAGTCATTCACATGACATGGACCATAACACCACTTGACCCGAGCTCACCCCGCGCAGAGACCACGCAAAGTGGCTCTGATACCACCTGTGACGACCCCACCTCCCCCTAGGGCGTACCCAAGGGTTTGGTGAACCGTCTGCCTAACTCTCGCCAGGACTCACTCACTCACTCAAATAACTCTCAAGATTAATAATTCTAGCCTCCAAAATAACATTTAAGTTCTACAATTCAACCAAAATGCAAACTTATTTACAACACAAAAGCCAAATGTATGATACAACGTCAAATGTCAAAATACATCCTATCAACCAAGAGTACAAGTACAAGAGGGTTATACACTCTTGGTCACACTTAATTGCTCCAGTCCTCCATTCCTGTAAGGAAAACAAAAACTAAAGAATGAGCTAAAAGGCCAGTGAGGTTCCCAAACAAGCAATCAGGTAGAGAAACCATAGAAGTATGGTACTTAACAGTTTGAACACTTTGCACAATAATAAACAGTCATTCAAGAAATAAACATTCATTCATTGGAAGGATACGTGCTCACTTGGAGCCATTCATTCAGTCATTCATTCGCCAACATTTTCCCTTATTCCTCCGTCATTTCAAAACATTTAAAAGTGAAAACTCCTTCAGTATTCATTGTCACTTATTCATTGATTTCATTGCATTGAATTCACTGGCCAGTTCTCCACCAAATTTCGTGGTAATACTCGAGTATACCAAACATTGTCCCCGGGTCACCAGCCGCCCGACCGAATCCTCTTCTGGCTCGAGTCGACTGGCAACGATGGGTAAGGGCCCAATTCAGCCAAAAGGCTTACATTCATGCACAAGTAGTATTCAATCATTTAATCATTGAAATTTACATTCACTTAGGTCAAGTGCAATAAAGTACGCACTCGCCTATCGAAAATCCATTTAACAATCATTTAAAAGCATTTAACATTCAAGCAAACATTCACAACAATTCACATAGTCATTGGAAGCACAACATGCAAAGACCACTCACCAATTTAAGCAAAATAACGTCAAAGGTTTCCTTCCGGATTATGCCCTTGATCACTGACAAAGCCTAAGAATAACCAAGACAAAATATTATGGTTCAACCATCCAAAGTTTAGGTGAACCAAAGAAAATCCGAAGTAACTACTAGTACAAAGGTGCAAATATGGTTTTGGAGTGAAAAGAGAACATTTAGACCCAAGGGACAAGAGTAACCAAGAATTTCCTCATTCCAATCATAAACCAAGCTCAAAATGGTTTAATAACTCCAACTTAAAGTTTGAAATGAAAGTAAGCACAGTTTTAGAAAAATAGAATTTTTCCAGTTTTGCGCGATACTATTTGAAAAATCATATCTCGAGTTTCTTAAGTCCAAAATTTATAAACTTTATACCGTTGGAAAATAGATTCAAAGAGTTACAATTTCTCAGAAGATACCTTTGTGAGATTTTGTCCACAAGTCAGTCAAAATCCAATCTCAAGTGGCTGCTTTATCCAGTAGAAAGACAGAACCGGAATGGAAATTCAGTCAACACTGGAAAATCACAGATATTCATAGGAATTGAGAAAAATTCTGAAATTTTGACGGTAGAAATTACTCTGAATCTAGTTTCAAACACAACAAGCATAACTCAATTTGGATTTTTCTACACCAAGATATGATAGATTTCCTAAGACTGCTCAGAGTCTCCTGCGGAAAAAGTTTTCAGCATCACTTCCTTTGTGTTTACCAATTGTTCCAACCATTTCAAGGCTACAATCTCATAGTATAACAGCCCCAAATCAAGCTCACAACTTATAGGAAACAATTGGTACATATTCCATATAGCAAAGACTAACCAAATTCAACATATACTTGATATATAAACAAATACCCAAGCTGAAATTTTGAAACCCTAAGCTGGAAAATTCTAGCAACTTCGCAAATTCATGATATCTTCCATAAAACTTCTAATTTCAAGACATCTTCTCCATAAATTGCAAGATAAGAAAAAGAAAGAAGGTTTCTTAGCTTGGTACCTTCAATCCTCAAGGAAAAATACAAAACCAAGGCTGCCTATGCAAAATCACTCCACCTCAAGCTTCCTTATCAGCTTGTTGCACATTTGTTCGGATTAGATTTGTGGTTCTTGTTGATTTCTTACTAAATCAAGACAAGATCAAGATGATTTGTGAAGCTTTCTCCTCTCTTTTTTCTCTCTAAGGGTCGGCCAAAGAAGGAAGAAAATGAATAGGTTTTGAGGAGAATTTACAAGATAAAGACTAGAATGGTCTTTGGTCAAAGTTGGCTTGAATTGCCAACAATTTGTCACCACCAATTTTCCTCTTGTTTTTTTCTTTCCTCTTGTTTTTGGGTCAACAATTTCGGCTGACTTAAGGGGTAATTCAGGGATGATTAGATGAAATAAAATCAAGGAGATTAAGGTAAAAAATATTGGTCAAGTGGTGTATTCAATCGGTAATAAACGGTGCACGTCGGTTCAAGCCTATTTTACTTTACTCCCTTGTACTTTGGTTAATAACTTATGATTCACTAACTTAGTATTAGCACTTCTAATCACACACTTTCTCTTACTTAATACCTGCTCTTATCCACCAAATTTAGTGCACACACCTCACCAATCGATCACACTACCAAATGCACCAAAACCCTAACTTACTCTAACTTTAAAGTAAAAGTAAAACTCTTGACTCAACTAATGAAATCACCAAGAAATTTAGGGCTAGTAAATAGTTAAATAGTCAAGTAAAGAAATATAGAAGGAAATATAAATTAATGTTTCAAAAATTGGAGGAAATTCTAAAGGAATTTTCGGGTCCTCACACACTCTCCCCCTTAAGAAAATTTTATCCTCGAAATTTTTACCTTCCATCGCCTCCGATGACTCTGGAGCTTGTTGCTTGTCTAAGGCATATACCCGTGTTGGTACTTTTGGTCGGTTCCCTCTTTCATTAATTTGTCTAGGTTTGATTCTATCCACTTGCTTGAGCATTCTTCCCTCGTGGCTTTTTCTTCGGGCAATTGTTAATTGATGATTGGTACTCCCACAAATCAGACACTTTCGCCCCTTTACCCAGCATTCATTCTCAGTATGATTTGTCTTTCCACAGTATCTACAACCCAAGCGAGAAGCCACCTTTTGACCTTCTCTAGGGATTTCCTCTTGTTGCCATTTTCCCACTTAACTTCCTCTTGTAGACCCTTCTTCTAGAGCTCCTAGTGTCCATGGTGGGTAAGGTGAATGGTCCACTCTTTTTAACTTTGGAAGGTGATATGTTATCACTAGGTTCTTCAGACTTACTGCTGGGCACACCCCTTTTTCGTGCGTGAAAAGTTTTTCACCTGTGCCTTTGCATTCTCAATCCTTTGGGCCTTCTCAAGAGTTTCAGTAAAAGTATTAACTTGAGCAGCTGCTAAAGCTTCTTGGTTCTCCAAATTTAATCCTTGTATAAACCATCTCACTCTCCTTCGCTCCATGACCACCAATTCAGGCGCAAATTTAGACATTTTAGTGAATTGCGTTTCATATTCGGCCACACTCAGGGTTCCCTGACGGAACCTAATAAAATCATCCTCCCTCTTCTCTTGGACCAAATGTGGGAGGTATTTCTCATTAAATTCCCTTATAAAGTTTACCCAGGTTCATGCAGTCTGTTCTCTCACCCACTTTACCCTAATAACATTCCACTATGCCCGGGCCGGTCTTTCGAATTGAAATACAGCAAAGTTCACCTGTCTTTGCTCCGTGTAGTTCAAAGCTACAAAGATATTAATCATCGCCTCCAACCACTGCTCAACTGTCTCCGGATCAGGCCCTCCAAAGAATTTAGGATGAACAAACTTTTGAAACCGCTCTAGGGCCCTATCCTCTCCTATCTCAGGGTTCCTAGGTTGATTCGCTGGAGCTTGGCCTTGTTGTTCTACCAATCGCACTAAGATATTGGTCATTTATTGTATCGTCGTAGCCACTTGGTCCCCTACTTCAACCCTCGGTTCACGATCTTGTTCGGCTACTGTTTCTCTTTCATTCCTTGGTTCTTTTGATTGCCTAGGTTCTTGTGATCTTGTGAGGCTACTGATTCCTTGGTTCTTGTGATAAGGAAACATGCTTAACATATTTATAACACACCAAGTTCACAATGATACATATCAGGCTGATCAAAATCAAGTGGATAAGACAAAAGCAAGTACTATACATGTGAGCATTGACATGTCACGAGCAAAATACATACAGTGGAAATACAGTGGCAAAACAAGAAGAAAAACACCGACATGTCGTCCCAGCCACCTTAGCTTACTTCCTACAATTTCAAGATCTTATGTTTTCTAACTTAGGTCATCATTGAACCAGCTGATTCCACTTCTCTCTCAAGCTCAACTATATTCTCTTGATCTCCCTCTGCTACGCTCACTTGTACTCCTCCACAAACATCTCACATTCGGTTAAAATATTATCCGTCTGATCTCTCACTTCTCTTACTACCCGAACTAGACGTCCATTGACCCCTTGCCCTTTCTCTCGCAAAACATTAGCCCGTTCTTGTTCCTCGCGAATGGTGGTCTCAAGTTCTCGAATTCTATCATCTTGCATCCTTAGCATTGTCCTCAACTCTTGAGTACTCGGGTACAAAAATCTGAAATAAGATAATTCACAATTCGAGCCGGCCGGTCCCAAGAGTAAATCACCTATATTAGAGATTTCTACCTGACATACACATCTATCTTCTCCAAGTATCATGATAAGGGTTTTACGCCTATAATATTCATAATTCACTACTTATGCTCTAAAAGAGTACTTAATCCTTTAGTCATTCACATAATAGGGACCATAACACCACTTGACCCAAGCTCACCCCGCGCAGAGACCACGCGAAGTGGCTCTGACACCATCTGTGACGACCCCACCTCCCCCTGGGGCGTACCCAAGGATTTGACGAATCGTCTGCTTAGCTCTCGTCAGGACTCACTCAATCAACTCTCAAGATTAATAATTCAAGCCTCCAAAATAACATTTAAGTTCTACAATTCAACCAAAATGCAAACTTATTTACAACCCAAAAGCCAAATGTATGATACAACATCAAATGTCAAAATACATCCTATCAACCAAAAGTACAAGTGCAAGAGGGTTATACACTCTAGGTCACACTTAATTGATCCAGACCTCCATTCCTGTAAGGAAAACAAAAACTAAAAGAATGAGTTAAAAGACCAGTGAGGTTCCCAAACATGCAATCAGGTAAAGAAACCATAGAAGTATATTTCTTAACAGTTTGAACACTTTGCACAACAATAAACAGTCATTCAAGAAATAAACATTCATTCATTGGAAAGATACATGCTCACTTGGAGCCATTCATTCTGTCATTCAGTCGCCAACCTTTTCCCTTATTCCTCCGTCATTTCAAAACATTTGACAGTGAAAACTCCTTCAGTATTCATTGTCACTTATTCATTGATTTCATTGCATTTAATTCACTGACCAGTTCTTCACCAAACATCGTGGTAATATTCGAGTATACCAAACATTGTCCCAAAATCAACAGCCGCCCGACCGAGTCCGCTTCTGGCTCAAGTCGACTGGCAACGATGGGTAAGGGCCTAATTCAGCCAAAAGGCTTACATTCATGCACAAGTAGCATACAATCATTTAATCATTGAAATTTTACATTCACTTAGGTCAAGTGCGATAAAGTACACACTCGCTTATTGAAAATCCATTTAACAATCATTTAAAAGCATTTAACATTCAAGTAAACATTCACAACAATTCACATAGTCATTGGAAGCACAACATGCAAAGAACACTCACCAATTTAATCAAAATAACGTCAAAAGTTTCATTCCGGATTATGCCCTTGATCACCGACAAAGCCTAAGAATAACCAAGAGAAAATATTATGGTTCAACCATCCAAAGTTTAGGTGAACCAAAGAAAATCCGAGTAACTACTAGTACAAAGGTGCAAATATGGTTTTGAAGTGAAAAGAGAACATTTAGACTCAAGGGACATGAGTAACCAAGAATTTCCTCATTCCAATTATAAACCAAGCTCAAAATGGTTTAACAACTCCAACTTAAAGTTTGAAATGAAAGTAAGGACGGTTTTAGAAAAATAGAATTTTTTCAGTTTTGTGCGATACTATTTGAAAAATCATATCTCGAGTTTCTTAAGTCCAAAATTTATAAACTTTATACCGTTGGAAAATAGATTCAAAGAGTTACAATTTCTCAGAAGACACCTTTGTCATTTAGAAGCATGTGCGATAAAGTACACACTTTTTACAATTTTACGTTCACTTAGGTCAAGTGCGATAAAGTACACACTCGCTTATTGAAAATCCATTTAACAATCATTTAAAAGCATTTAACATTCAAGTAAACATTCACAACAATTCACATAGTCATTGGAAGCACAACATGCAAAGAACACTCACCAATTTAATCAAAATAACGTCAAAAGTTTCATTCCGGATTATGCCCTTGATCACCGACAAAGCCTAAGAATAACCAAGAGAAAATATTATGGTTCAACCATCCAAAGTTTAGGTGAACCAAAGAAAATCCGAGTAACTACTAGTACAAAGGTGCAAATATGGTTTTGAAGTGAAAAGAGAACATTTAGACTCAAGGGACATGAGTAACCAAGAATTTCCTCATTCCAATTATAAACCAAGCTCAAAATGGTTTAACAACTCCAACTTAAAGTTTGAAATGAAAGTAAGGACAGTTTTAGAAAAATAGAATTTTTTCAGTTTTGTGCGATACTATTTGAAAAATCATATCTCGAGTTTCTTAAGTCCAAAATTTATAAACTTTATACCGTTGGAAAATAGATTCAAAGAGTTACAATTTCTCAGAAGACACCTTTGTCATTTAGAAGCATGTGCGATAAAGTACACACTTTTTACAATTTTACGTTCACTTAGGTCAAGTGCGATAAAGTACACACTCGCTTATTGAAAATCCATTTAACAATCATTTAAAAGCATTTAACATTCAAGTAAACATTCACAACAATTCACATAGTCATTGGAAGCACAACATGCAAAGAACACTCACCAATTTAATCAAAATAACGTCAAAAGTTTCATTCCGGATTATGCCCTTGATCACCGACAAAGCCTAAGAATAACCAAGAGAAAATATTATGGTTCAACCATCCAAAGTTTAGGTGAACCAAAGAAAATCCGAGTAACTACTAGTACAAAGGTGCAAATATGGTTTTGAAGTGAAAAGAGAACATTTAGACTCAAGGGACATGAGTAACCAAGAATTTCCTCATTCCAATTATAAACCAAGCTCAAAATGGTTTAACAACTCCAACTTAAAGTTTGAAATGAAAGTAAGGACAGTTTTAGAAAAATAGAATTTTTTCAGTTTTGTGCGATACTATTTGAAAAATCATATCTCGAGTTTCTTAAGTCCAAAATTTATAAACTTTATACCGTTGGAAAATAGATTCAAAGAGTTACAATTTCTCAGAAGACACCTTTGTGAGATTTTGTCCACAAGTCAGTCAAAATCCAATCTCAAGTGGCTGCTTTATCCAGTAGAAAGACAGAACAGGAATGGAAATTCAGTCAACACTGGAAAATCACAGATATTCATAGGAATTGAGAAAAATTCTGAAATTTTCACGGTAGAAATTACTCTGAATCTAGTTTCAAACACAACAAGCATAACGCAATTTGGATTTTTCTACACCAAGATATGATAGATTTCCCAAGACTGCTCAGAGTCTCCTGCGGAAAAAGTTTTCAGTATCACTTCCTTTGTGTTTACCAATTTGTCCAACCATTTCAAGGCTACAATCTCATAGTATAACAGCCCCAAATCAAGCTCACAACTTATAGGAGACAATTGGTACATATTCCATATAGCAAAGACTAACCAAATTCAACATATACTTGATATATAAACAAATACCCAAGCTGAAATTTTGAAACCCTAAGCTGGAAAATTCTAGCAACTTCACAAATTCATGATATCTTCCATAAAACTTCTAATTTCAAGACATCTTCTCCATAAATTGCAAGATAAGAAAAAGAAAGAAGGTTTCTTAGCTTGGTACCTTCAATCCTCAAGGAAAAATACAAAACCAAGGCTGCCTATGCAAAATCACTCCACCTCAAGCTTCCTTATCAACTTGTTGCACCTTTGTTCGGATTAGATTTGTGGTTCTTGTTGATTTCTTACTAAATCAAGACAAGATCAAGATGATTTGTGAAGCTTTCTCCTCTCTTTTTTCTCTCTAAGGGTCGGCCAAAGAAGGAAGAAAATGAATAGGTTTTGAGGAGAATTTACAAGATAAAGACTAGAATGGTCTTTGGTCAAAGTTGGCTTGAATTGCCAACATTTGTCACCACCAATTTCCTCTTGTTTTTTTTCTTTCCTCTTGTTTTTGGGTCAACAATTTCGGCTGACTTAAGGGGTAATTTAGGGATGATTAGATGAAATAAAATCAAGGAGATTAAGGTAAGAAAATATTGGTCAAATGGTGTATTCAATCGGTAATAAACGGTGCACGTCGGTTCAAGCCTATTTTACTTTACTCCCTTGTACTTTGGTTTTAACTTATGATTCACTAACTTAGTATTAGCACTTCTAATCACACACTTCCTCTTATTTAATACCTGCTCTTATCCACTAAATTTGATGCACACACCTCACCAATCGATCACTCTACCAAAATGCACCAAAACCCTAACTTGCTCTAACTTTAAAGTAAAAGTAAAGCTCTTGACTCAACTAATGAAATCACCAAGAAATTTAGGGCTAGTAAATAGTTAAATAGTCAAGTAAAGAAATATAGATGGAAATATAAATTAATGTTTCAAAAATGGGAGGAAATTCTAATGGAATTTTGGGGTCCTCACATGGGACCCGCTAATGCGGTGCGTGCAATAAAATTTTGAAGATTAAAAGGATTTTGTACAAAGAAATATTATTTTATAAGGTGTTAAGAGATAATTAGAGATTGGCTAGATATTTTAGTGATTAGAAGATAACAAGATGAGGATTAATCTTGGCTAAACACTTGTCACAAAAAACTTGGATTTTTTACCTTGACCAAAGGCTTTCTTACCTCTTCAATAAAAACAAAATTTGACCAAAAATTCTTTCCATTTCCTCCTAGCTTTGGCCGAACCATTGAGAGAAAAAAAAGGGCAAAGGAAACTTCATCTTCAACCTCCAAATCAAGCTTGAATCCTTGAGTTTTCACCATAAACTTGTAATCTACTCCATAAAAGTTGACCTTTACGAAGGATTAAGGGCTTTGGTGGAGAGATTTTGGAGAGAGAAGCTTTTGGTTTCCATTTCTTCTTAGAGTATTAAGGTAACTACATCAAGAAACCATCTACTCTTTTATTACTTGCATATGAGTAGATTTAAGACTTGTTTTTGGTAGTTTACTTGGAAAATTTCATGGTTTAAGTGGTGGTTGGCAAATTTCAGCTTTTGGTGAAAAATTTCAGCCTCAGTATGATGGTTTGAGTTTGGCTATGATTTGGTAGTTTTTGCCATGTGAATTTTCTAGCTTTTATAAGTTATTTTGGCTTACTTATAGAAAATTCCAACTTGTGATTATGAATTTCAGCTTAGGGTTAAATTTTCTTACCTTAAGTAGGTGAGGGTTATATGTTATATATATGGTTGACTTAGTGAGTTGTTGGCCTGGTATGTATGTGTTTGATTTGAGGCTGTTTTGTAGTGAGAATGAAGCCTTCAATATGGCTGGAAATATTGATAAACACAAAGGAAGTGCTGCTGAAAATTTTTCGTAGGAAACCTTGAGCAGTGTTGGGAAATCTGTTATATCTTGGTGTAGAAAAGTTGGAATTGAGTTCCGTTTGTTGCATTTAAAACTAGATTCAGGGTAATTTGTACCGTGAAAAGTTTAGAATTTTTCTCAATTCCTATGAATATCAGTGATTTTCCAAAGTTGACTGAATTTCCACACCTGTTCTGTTTTTTTTTTATGAAACAGCAACTTGAGGTTGGAATTTGACTGACTTGTGGACAGAATCTTACAAATGTGTCTTCTAGGAAATTGTAACCCTTTGAATCTATTTTCTGACAGTATAAATTTTATAAATTTTGGACTTAAGAATCTTGAGATATGATTTTCAAATAGTATCGCGCAAAACTGGAAAAATTCTATTTTCCTAGAACTGTTCTTACTTTCATTTCCAACTTTAAGATTGAAGTGGGTAAACTATTTTGAGTTTGGTTTATAGGTGGACTTGAGGTTTAAATGAAAGGAAATGAAGTTTTGAAACCTTAATTTCTTCATGTATTTTGGTTTTGTATTGCTAGTCTTTTAATATAGTAGGTGACCACAGGACTCAAGAGAGTTCAAGAGGACAAACCAGGGTTAAAGTGAAGGGTTGCAATTGATTGGTGAGTGTTCCAACTGCATGTTACATGCTCACTGTTGTTAGAAATTTCTAGGTACTTGATTTATCGTCTCATAGGCAAGTATGTACTTTATTGCACTTGATCTAACTCGACTAAACTTTTGATATTTTGTTAAAATATGTACTGGCTGTTTTGTTATAACTGAAATGTGGCCAGAATCCGGCCACTTTCTGACCGGATTTCCAACCGGATTGTCGGCCAGATTTGAGGCAGTGAGCATCAAAAATTTTTAAGTTCTCCCTGTCAATCCGGCCTTGAATCCGGCCAATATCTGGCCGGATTTGTGGCCGGATTTACTGCCAAAATATCTGATTTCTGCAGTTTTCCTCCAGTTTTCTTGTTTGATCAGGTTTTCGCACCCACCCAATTTTCAACTGTTTGGATTTGAAATGCTTGAAACATGATATGCTGAGCTTATTTGTGAGTTGAACCTGTTTAGGCGAGTGTGCTCTTATGAACACTCAATTGACCTAACTTGACTAAACACTTGATATCTCATTCATGCATGAACAAGTAACTTGATGTGCATGTGACCTGTATATTGACTTGAAATATTTGGAATACTTGAGAATGTGAATTGTTAGACATTACTTGTGACTTGATCATGGCTAGGCGAGTGTGTCCTTATTCGCACTCGACCTCCATGAACTTGAATCAATTGATCCTACGTGTGAACTTGCATATTTATATGCATGATTGTAGACCGACTGCATTCCTCTTGCAGCGGTTGAACTGTAGACCGGCTGCATTTCTCTTGTGGCGGTTGAATAGTAGACCGGCTACATTTCTCTGGTAGCGGTTGTATTGTAGACCAGCTATATTTCTCTTGTAGTGGTTGAACTAGGTTTTGGGCCTTATCCGAGGCATCGAGGGAGTGGAATCTAGGGTTACTCATGCGTATGCGTGAATGTAGGTCGGTAACGGTTGAACTAAGCTCTCGTTGGACCTCTTGTTTTAGACCAGCCTCAGGGCGGTCGAGTAAGTTGGGCAATCTTGGGTAAAGGACAAGTTCCTAACCTGTTTACTCTTGACTGAAATTCATCACTTGAACACTGATATTACTGAATACGAAGCGTTAAGTCAACTAACGTCTCCAATTATTACTGCGTGAGCGTTAGGCAACAGCCAACGACTCCACTCCTGAATACTGAATACTTGGGGCTATAAGCCAGATCCTGAATTCCTAAATATCTGGGACTATAAGTCCAACTCAGGGCTAGTTGGTCGAATCGAGCCGGCAAGGGCTTGGTCGAGGAGATCGACGAACTTTGAGTACTTCTTTGACGTTCGGGGCCGGTAAGGGGTATGTTTGGTGGACGGAAATTGGTGTAAAGTGGTGATCTACGGATATTAAAATTCGTGGTTGACGGAGAGTCAACAGACCTTGATCAAGCTGCAGTGGAACTTGCTCCTGAGAGCAATCTATATCCTTTGCCGTGAATGTGTTTTTTACTGTACACTTTTGCATGATCTTTCTAGCTATTTGCTTAAACTATATATTGGGTCATGATCTATTTGAGTTTTGACTT
The DNA here is from genome assembly GCA_023065735.1 of Coffea humblotiana. Lineage (NCBI taxonomy): Eukaryota > Viridiplantae > Streptophyta > Magnoliopsida > Gentianales > Rubiaceae > Coffea > Coffea humblotiana. The sequence continues at coordinate 19,481,276 of CM041216.1, forward strand.
GTTTCTTGATATCCAGTGTATGGTCTTGCCTGTTATATTACCTACCTGTTTTCTTGGAATCTCACTGGGATTTTAACTCATTCCATGGAAATTTGTTTTCCTTACAGGGATGAGAACATGAGAGGTTGAATTGAGGAAGGCATAGATTTCATCTAAGTTCGTCAGTCGCTCATGCGAGCACTTCATAGATGTCTAGCCAGCTTGAAGACTTAGGTTGATCAATCCTTGATTTCGATGATAATGAAATAAATGATGATTTGGACTAATGCTTTTGCATGAGAGATGATTTAGAACAAGTATCTTACAAACTGGAAAAAGGTGGAAAACAAATTAAGAAAGATTAAAAAGTAATATTGCTTATGGGATGCAAGGATCGAATCAACAATACAGTATCGGACGTCTGATAATCAGCGAATACACATCGGATCTAACACTCATCCCTTCTATCGACAGTCCAGCACAAAAAGAGTTGGAATTTGAACTTTCTGTCTACTATTGGATACAAGGCTATCAAATGCAGAGCAATTGGATTAGACGTCTAATAGGGCATTGGACATCCAACACGTAGGATCGAACATTAAAGGGTATTGGATGTCCAACATGTAGGATCGGGCGTCCGACTACTCTAATAGCTAGTTCTTTAACAGCTAGTTTTTTAACCTTTGGAAAGGCTTTTCGGGCAAAATTTCACCACGTATAAATGCCCCCAAGAATAAGAAGGAGAGAGACTTTTGCCTACATAAAATCCAAACTTTTAAGAGTGATATTTGGGTAGAAATATACTTTGATTGCTGTATAGGCGTGCGAAAGTTGGGTTTTTTGAGATTTCCCAAGGGGAGAACTAAAACCTTGTAAAGGTGAGCTGTGACGCCCCCACTTCTCCCTAGGGCGAACCCAAGGGTATCCGTGGAACGCCTGCCTAACTCTCGTCAGGACTAGATAAAAATCAAATTTAAATTTAACGATACACCACCAATAATAAAAGCCAAAATAAAGAAAGTTACTTCCTTACATAAATATTCAAATCCTACATCATGAAGTTTCCAAAGGTATATCAATTTTCCCCAAAAAAATAACCACTAAAAGTCGACTAATCAATCACATCCCAAGATTTCTAATCAAAAGTAATCAAGTTGGCTTTCCCCAAAATTCTTTCCATTCCGAGCTCATGTTAAGGAAAAATAAACTAATGGGGTGAGCTGACGCTCAGTGAGGCCAAGAAACCATGCAAACACATAATTCATGTAACAATAGCATTCGTACGAGAAATAAAACAAGAAAGTTCAAGTAATTCATAAATAACAATAACACACACTCAATAAGGATACAGGAGCTCTCAGGAGTTAGATTCCACTTGCGTCGCCAAGGCTCGATCAAATACCTCCACGTGATGACACTCCGTCAACCGGGTAGGTATTAGGTCCGTAGAACTCCACTTACTTCACAATTCCCGTTCACCGTTACACCCCCTGTCCCGGGCCCGCATTTCTTCTATAAAAGGCACTACTACTTGAGTATGCCAAGCGAGATCTCTCAATAGATCAAGCGTTTGATTATCTCTTGGTTCACCGAGCTTCTCGACCAAGCTCATGCTGGCTCGAGTCACAAAGTCGGCCAATTGAGATTTGGGCGTCCCCCAATTACTATTATAAGTCAATGAGATGCACTCTAATTGACAATTACAAATATAAGTCGATGAGATTCACTCCAATCGACATTTAGTCAACCACAATTATAAATTCAATTATGAGCAATTCAATTATATAATCAAGTAAAAGAGAACGAGTGAGATAAAGTACACACTCGACTCGACAATTCAAAATCACTTAATCAATAAGAAACAATTCAAGTAATTGGCAACTATTCATGCACTTGACACTCACCAATTCAAAACAAATGAGTAAGTGCAAAATAAGATCTTTAGTGGTCCGCTCCGAGATTCTCTTCAAGATTCTCTTGAGCGCCTGAAGAAATAACGATTAACTATCACTCACATATACCCACAATCACTATCAATTAAGGACGAAAGTACATTCGTTTAAAACTTAAGACAACGTATTAAAAGAGCTTTAATCTCTCGAAAATCGAGATTCAAAAGTGAGGATTTAAAGTTACAAGGGAAACTAGTATCCTCCATGAAATTGAGTTTAAAACGATCTATCAATATCAAAAGAAAGTGACAAGTTCTTAAAAGTTCAACTCTTAAGAAATCGGAAATTTCAGCTTTGTGCGATAAACTTGGTAAAATCAGATTTTGAGTTTGGGAGGTCCAAAATTGGAAACATTTATACCGTTGGAAACTAGATTCAGGGAAATAAAAGTTCCTAGAAGACACTTTTCCAAGATTCCAAGTGGAAAGAATTCATATTTCAGCTCAAATTTGCTGATTCAAGAAGGCAAGACAGAACCAGTCTTGGTCTTCGGCGATGTTTGGAAATTCGGCAAATTTAACAGGAAGTGAATCAGCCTTTGAAATTTGTAACACAACAAGAGTCCCAAATAAAGTTTCAAACACAACAAGTGAGACAAAATTCGGAGTTTTGAACAACAAGATATAACAGTTTGAAGTCGGTTGATTTTGCAACCTGACCAGTGGATTTCCTGATTTGAAGAGCAATGTTTGGGGCATTATTTGGGCATCGAAATGGTATTGAAATTACACCAAATTTGGTACACTTAAACCTCCATATATGGACTACCTCTTTATCAAAATTTAGATAAAAATTCACACGGGAAGGCAGTTAACAAAATGATCAAAGTTTGTGAAATCTTTCAAAGCAAATCTGCCATCCTATTTCTCTTTCTTTTTCAAAGGTTTTGTCCAACAAAATCAGCCCCAATTCGCTCCATTTTTTAAACCAAGATTCCAGAAACATTTAATAAGCAATTAATGGTTAAATGACACTAAAATTTTCAAAATATAATATTCCAAAACAGATTTGACCATTCGATCAGCAAGGAAGGAAAAAGTTTCCAGTTTCCAGCTTTGTCGCATTTTCGAAATCAAACCATATCTAGCTCTATACAATCTCCAAATTGAGAATGGTTTATGGCGTTCGAAACTAGGCTCCAAATGCTACAATTCATCAGAAGATATCATTTTGAAAATCTTTTCACAAGTGGGACAAAATCGAGCCACAAGATGCTACTTCCCAGTTTCATTCGAATAGACAGTCAAAACAGAACAGCCGACTTTGCCGATTCGTTACGGATCACTCAAAACGAACTAGCAGGGGATTTTTATACCGTTGGAAAGCTATGAATGTCTAGTTTTTAATTCCACAAATGGTACTCAATTTTGACTTTCATACAGAGAGTTATGTTCATACATAGAACCACTGCCCGAGTATCCTGCTAGGCGTTTTTCAGATTTGAATCTTTACCAAAACTCAAGTTTTGTGCAACCATTCGATACGATTTTTGAAAGGCACTTTGTATACACAATATACAACATATATCCATCAATTTAACAGTCAACCAAGCATCAAAAATTTCGAAACTAAAACAGAACAACATGACTAGAATTTTGGCTAGCTTCCTTTCTCAACTTTCCTTCGATTTCTCTCCACTTTCTAACCATAATCATCTCATTCATCACATAAACAACCATAATCAAACAATCAAGCCTAAAGTCAGCTACCTAGAGGCCTCATCAAGATAGCTAGCCTATGATTTAAAGCGAGAAATAAAGTTCCTCAAGTCCGCTAGCCTATAAACGCCATTAGGGTTTCAAACCCATGAAGATTAACCGTTAAACTTTGGATAATTGGAAAGATTAAAGAGATGAAGTGATTACCCTTTAAACCCCAGATGAAGACCAGATTTTTCCACCATAGTTTCTCGAAGAAAATCCACAAGATTGCTCATTTCTCCTAGATGGAATTAAAACCCAAGAATCTATGAAGTTGGATGAAGATTTACAAGTGAAACTTGAAGCAAAAGAGTGGAGTTTCTTTCTTCCCTTTCCCTTTGCTAGGTTCGGCCGAATGGAGAGGAGAAAGAGAGAGTGTTTGAGTGTTTAGCTTGTGTTGGAAGATTGGAGGGAAAAGTAGCCACTAAGCTTGCCAAAAGTCAACTTTGAATAGTTGTCGAAATAGGGTTTCGTACCACCACTTTCTCTCGGATTTGATACACTCATGCACTAATCCTTCAATGTAATTCCTTTAACACTGTAATTACTCACTCTTATGAGTCTAGTATTAATTCCTCAAATCTCCACTTAGTCGTTCCGACACGATTTACGCGAACTTCCAACTCGCGCGCGATAAAGCGAAATTTAAGGGCAATTCATGTAACTAAAATATAATTAACTAACTCTAGGGCAAATAATTATAAAAATGACTATTTAAGAATAAAAACATGAGTCCTCACATGAGCCTTACTTGTAGAATAACTCTTAGTTGGTTGGTTAGTTGGCAATCAGTTGTAGCATAGTGAGAGTTAATTAAGAGAGTTGTAAGACACTTTGACTCAACTAAAGAGTGTTTGGGGTGAGTAAAGAGTGATCCTACTTATGTATAAGGTGGTTTGCAACACCATCAATTGAAGATGCTATTGGATTAGAGTTGACTTCAAGTTTGGAAAAAACTTAAAAAGTTTTGGTTTGAATTTCTGTTTCTTTCTTTTCATTTTTGTTACTTAATTGTGCAATCTTTATTGCTCTACATTTGTTTTACAATTATTAATTTATGCAATTAGTTGAAGTGCTTTTATTAGATAAAAACTTGATTTATTTTTTTAGTTTGTGTGATCAATCTAATTCAACCCCCTCTTAGATTGCACTTAGGCCTTACACCTTTCCAATCTCCCAACTCAACAGGCATATTCATGGCTACCTCCACGAGTGACGTCCATTCGCTACTCACGCCCTTGAAAATCCTACTTATGGGAACCCACGTGATCCTATTTTTTGTGTAGTGTCTTGGCTCATGTAGTTGACATTGGCACCGGTGTCCACCAAAGCCATAGTTTTGTGCCCAACTTTGAATCCATGTACATACGCACATTCCATTGGTCATCCATGTGACAGCCCCACCTTCCCCTAAGGCGAACCAAAGGGGTTGGCGGACTGCCTGCCTAGCTCTCGCCAGGACTACGGAATCGAATCCCACAAAACCCTAGACTACGCGCGATAGAATCCAAAACCATAGAATCACAACATCTCAAATGATTACACTTATACATATTGTTCCATCAAAGTCTTGAACAAAGTAACTAAAATACAAGTCAGGGTATCCATATCGGTCAAAATACAATTAGGGTTTCAGTTGCAAAAGAGCTTAACAAAATACATATACAATAGCTCGCCCCTTTTCTTCAAAAATCATGATTTCCAAGAAGTTAAACCCTGTAAGGAAAACAAAAGTAACGGAACGGGGTGAGCTTACGCTCAATGAGGTACCATAAGTACAAGTAGTCATGAATCATGGCATTTCACGTATCAATCATGCAGTTATACACACCAGATAGGGAAATAATTAATCATTTCCAAGAGAAAGGATACAGGTGGCTCTCAGGAGCCAAAGTTCCCATTGCTTCATCGGAGCTTGATCAAATAGTAGTTGACACTCCGTCAACTTTCAAATAAAGTAACCCGTCCAGTAGAGCACCACTTTAACGCCGATTCCGTCCACCAAACATACCCCTCACCGGGCCCGAACACCTCAGCAGTACAGTGGGTGGTAATACTCGAGTATACCGGAAGGTCGAGGAGATACACTCCACTCGACAAACAGTGACCCGAGGGTCGTTACCTCGTCTACCAGCCCTTGCTGGCTCGACTCGAGTAACTTCCACTAGGGCTTTGAGCTCAGTGATTACAGTACAGTGGTGGGGCTCATGCCCAATATTCAAGTCAATCGCAGTGCAGTTTCACAGTTTCCAGTCAAACACAGTGCAGTACAATGGTAAACAGTTACACAGTAAGAGGACGAGAGCGGTAAAGTACACCCTCGCCTCGTTCCCGCAGTTCACAGTTGAGCACTTTACAGTTTCAAAGACATATAGTCACTTAAGCACTTAAATCATGCCATAGTACACTCACGTTCCATACGAACCTTACAAAAGTCACAGATAATCAAGTTGCAAGTTGCAAGTACAGATGAATCAGATAAGCACCAATTTAAGGGGGCGGTACACTCACCAGTTCAAGTGCAGATACTTTCAAAAAGTTTTTTCCCCCAAAATGACTTTAATCGCCAAGAACCTAAAATAACCAAAGTAGCAATTAAGGTTTTCACATCCCAAATTCTAGTAAATGAAACGCACAAGTGAGGCTCGACTATGAGTCGTATGCCTACCCCAAATGAACTATGAAGGCAAAGTTGCAAAAAGCGTGATTTCGGAATGAAAAGGTAACAGGAGGACCTAGGGGCTTGAATGACCTAAAAGCCGTTCATCTACTAAGAATCAACTCAAAACTTGAAGGAACCAAGCGGCCTAGAAAGTTGGGCGGCGTGCCCTTTGTGTTTACCAAATTTCCAGCCATATATGGCTTTCATTATTTTCCTCAATCAGCCCCAGAAACACACACAAATAGGTTACCACAAATAGCCCTTCCATAGGCTCCAAAATCATCCCAGTATAACACAAGTGCAATAGTGCAAGCAAATAATCAATTTTGGAGACAAAGCTAAAATGGCAGATTTGGTATCATCGTAGCATTTTAGTCATAACCGAAGCTATGGTTATCGAATCGGGGTGAACCTTATACTATTTCGAAGCTAAGACAGAGGGGGAACAACTTTTATGAAGGCCACTTAACCTAATTTATAGTTTATCTAAGTCGAATTTACCAAACACAGATCCAAAAGTTTTAAGATCAGTCTAGTTATCAGCACTGACTTTAACCAGCAATAACTCAGGCTACACAACTCTGATTCAGTTGATTCCAAAGCCATTAGAAAGCTAAGATACAAGGCTAACAATTCTTAAGAAGGCATCAAAAAGTTAATTCATTCATCTTCCCAGTCAAACGAGCCAATTACAGAGGCTGATTATCATTTCCGGACAGAAACAGGGAAGCAGGGGTAAAATAGTCATTTCACAGGCTACCGTGCTCCGATTGAGCTGAAATTTTTACAGGCATAATCTACACATAATTCTCTACAACTTTCATGTTTTGAGCTAAGGCCAATTCGGCCTCTCCTGACGAACAGAACTGGTCAGAACAGGGCAATATAAGAACCCTAATCCGGAATTTTCCCACATAAAGCTGAAATTTCCGCAATTAACCCACAATTATGCACAATAACTTCAATTCCATACCATACTAAGCCACCAATCCAAGCCAACCTTAGTCATCACATGAAAACAGAAAAATTCCCAAGAAATGATAAATTCACCAAACTTCACTTTAAACCACAAATTCATCCATAAACTAAGCTCCTTAACCGATATAAGCCCACTACTTTGCAATTCATTATGGACAAAATTGAAGTTCTAAGCAATATACCTCAATCACCAAGAAAGGTAGCAACTTAGGGCTTCTCTTTGCAAAATCACTCCACAAGCACCTTTGATCTTCCTTAATAAGCAATTCCTACGGAGGAAATCGGATTTTTATCGGTTGATTTGGCAAGATTTGGACAAGAATTGAACGTAGAAGTTGAAGCTTTCTTTCCTTTTCTCTCTAGAGGAATTTCAGCCAAGAAGCTTGCAAAATGAAGATGATTTGGTCAAATTTTGCTTTTGGTAAAGTTGTAGAAAGTTAGGCCAAGTGTTGGCCCAATAGGATCGCGCCACGTGTCGCCTTTTTGGATTTCTCCTTATCCTTTAGCTTCCAATGATTAAATACCTAACTAACCTCCAGTTATCTCTTAACACTCAGTAATTTAATGCCTTACTGCACAACTTAACCTAATTGGCCGAATTTCTCTCACTTAACGCCTTAGCGGGTCCCACATCCGCTATTTGCTCCAAATCTCTCGTGAACTCACTTATACTAGAAAATGACTTAAATACTATATTTACTTAAAAACATGTATAAAATGAATATAATAAAGAAAATATAGAAAATGTGTGCACGGGAAACCGATAAAACCCCTAAAACCCTAAAACCGGATTTTTTTTGTCTTCCTCGGGTTCTCACACTCTCTCCCCCTTAAAGAATTTCGTCCTCGAAATTCTCTCTTTTGCTCATAAAATGATTCCACAGTGAATTCTTCTATCTCACAAGAGCGTCTCCTCATTCATGCCCTAATCAAATCAGGATAGTTCTCAAAAGGCACTCAGGCACTAAGGATCACTCTAATCAAAATTCAAAAAATATCCGAGATCTCCCATCCCGTCACACTAACAAGTTAATCCAAGCATTTCCTTTGCCTCGAGCTTTGTGGAAAAGGGAATAAATATTTTGGGGTAAGTTAAAAGCTCAACAAATGTCCAATAAAAATCAATAATCAAATAAGTTCACACTAATGCATTTATCAGTAATCAAATGTAAGTTTATTGCTCTTGTGAGTCAGGGAAATCGTAGTACTTAAACTTCCAACTCTCCAATAAAATCCAGTAACAGTCAAGCAGTACAAGAGAGCCATCAGTGCTCCCATATTCAAATCAAGTGCCAGTAAAAATGGAGACGTTGGTTTTAAGCACAAGACTTTCAAGCACTCATCTGAACCAAATCATTGCATGGCACACACGCAAGAAAACAGTGCAGGAAATAGTTTGAAAATAATTTTGGAAACAGTTTTGGAATCACTTACCAACCACAGCTCGTGATCCTCATTCATCATAGATAGCTTCCTAGCTCTAATTCAATAACCCCTTTCGATTTCGCAAGTATTCCCTTAGAAAGTATCTGGTACTCAAGTACAGAATCCCAAACTAAGAGAATTTTACAACTCAGGCCGTACGCTCCCAAGAGTAAATCAACAAGGTTTAAGATTCCTACCTGACGTACACATCTATTCACCTCAAGTAGCATGGCAAAGATTTTACACTTACAACTATCATAAGTCATAACCTTTCCTCAAAAAAAAAAACACTTAGTCCTTTACTCTTATTCTCATGATCGGGACCATATCACCACATGGCCCAAGCTCACTCCGCGCAGAGACCACGCGACGTGGCTCTGATACCAACTGTGACAGCCCCACCTTCCCCTAAGGCGAACCAAAGGGGTTGGCGGACTGCCTGCCTAGCTCTCGCCAGGACTACGGAATCGAATCCCACAAAACCCTAGACTACGCGCGATAGAATCCAAAACCATAGAATCACAACATCTCAAATGATTACACTTATACATATTGTTCCATCAAAGTCTTGAACAAAGTAACTAAAATACAAGTCAGGGTATCCATATCGGTCAAATACAATTAGGGTTTCAGTTGCAAAAGAAGCTTAACAAATACATATACAATAGCTCGCCCCTTTTCTTCAAAAATCATGATTTCCAAGAAGTTAAACCCTGTAAGGAAAACAAAAGTAACGGAACGGGGTGAGCTTACGCTCAATGAGGTACCATAAGTACAAGTAGTCATGAATCATGGCATTTCACGTATCAATCATGCAGTTATACACACCAGATAGGGAAATAATTAATCATTTCCCAAGAGAAAGGATACAGGTGGCTCTCAGGAGCCAAAGTTCCCATTGCTTCATCGGAGCTTGATCAAATAGTAGTTGACACTCCGTCAACTTTCAAATAAGTAACCCGTCCAGTAGAGCACCACTTTAACGCCGATTCCGTCCACCAAACATAACCCCTCACCGGGCCCGAACACCTCAGCAGTACAGTGGGTGGTAATACTCGAGTATACCGGAAGGTCGAGGAGATACACTCCACTCGACAAACAGTGACCCGAGGGTCGTTACCTCGTCTACCAGCCCTTGCTGGCTCGACTCGAGTAACTTCCACTAGGGCTTTGAGCTCAGTGATTACAGTACAGTGGTGGGGCTCATGCCCAATATTCAAGTCAATCGCAGTGCAGTTTCACAGTTTCCAGTCAAACACAGTGCAGTACAATGGTAAACAGTTACACAGTAAGAGGACGAGAGCGGTAAAGTACACCCTCGCCTCGTTCCCCGCAGTTCACAGTTGAGCACTTTACAGTTTCAAAGACATATAGTCACTTAAGCACTTAAATCATGCCATAGTACACTCACGTTCCATACGAACCTTACAAAAGTCACAGATAATCAAGTTGCAAGTTGCAAGTACAGATGAATCAGATAAGCACCAATTTAAGGGGGCGGTACACTCACCAGTTCAAGTGCAGATACTTCAAAAGTTTTTTCCCCCAAAATGACTTTAATCGCCAAGAAACCCTAAAATAACCAAAGTAGCAATTAAGGTTTTCACATCCCAAATTCTAGTAAATGAAACGCACAAGTGAGGCTCGACTATGAGTCGTATGCCTACCCCAAATGAACTATGAAGGCAAAGTTGCAAAAGCGTGATTTCGGAATGAAAAGGTAACAGGAGGACCTAGGGGCTTGAATGACCTAAAAGCCGTTCATCTACTAAGAATCAACTCAAACTTGAAGGAACCAAGCGGCCTAGAAAGTTGGGGCGGCGTGCCCTTTGTGTTTACCAAATTTCCAGCCATATATGGCTTCATTATTTTCCTCAATCAGCCCCAGAAACACACACAAATAAGGTTACCACAATAGCCCTTCCATAGGCTCCAAAATCATCCCAGTATAACACAAGTGCAATAGTGCAAGCAAATATCAATTTTGGAGACAAAAGCTAAATGGCAGATTTGGTATCTCGTAGCATTTTAGTCATAACCGAAGCTATGGTTATCGAATCGGGGTGAACCTTATACTATTTCGAAGCTAAGACAGAGGGGAACAACTTTTATGAAGGCCACTTAACCTAATTTATAGTTTATCTAAGTCGAATTTACCAAAACACAGATCCAAAAGTTTAAGATCAGTCTAGTTATCAGCACTGACTTTAACCAGCAATAACTCAGGCTACACAACTCTGATTCAGTTGATTCCAAAGCCATTAGAAAGCTAAGATACAGGCTACAATTCTTAAGAAGGCATCAAAAGTTAATTCATTCATCTTCCCAGTCAAACGAGCCAATTACAGAGGCTGATTATCATTTCCGGACAGAAACAGGGAAGCAGGGGTAAAATAGTCATTTCACAGGCTACCGTGCTCCGATTGAGCTGAAATTTTACAGGCATAATCTACACATAATTCTCTACAACTTTCATGTTTGAGCTAAGGCCAATTCGGCCTCCATCCTGGACGAACAGAACTGGTCAGAACAGGGCAATATAAGAACCCTAATCCGGAATTTTCCCACATAAAGCTGAAATTTCCGCAATTAACCACAATTAATGCACAATAACTTCAATTCCATACCATACTAAGCCACCAATCCAAGCCAACCTTAGTCATCACATGAAAACAGAAAAATTCCCAAGAAAATGATAAATTCACCAAACTTCACTTTAAACCACAAATTCATCCATAAACTAAGCTCCTTAACCGATATAAGCCACTACTTTGCAATTATTATGGACAAAATTGAAGTTCTAAGCAATATACCTCAATCACCAAGAAAGGTAGCAACTTAGGGCTTCTCTTTGCAAAATCACTCCACAAGCACCTTTGATCTTCCTTAATAAGCAATTCCTACGGAGGAAATCGGATTTTTATCGGTTGATTTGCAAGATTTGGACAAGGAATTGAAGTAGAAGTTGAAGCTTTCTTTCCTTTTCTCTCTAGAGGAATTTCAGCCAAGAAGCTTGCAAAATGAAGATGATTTGGTCAAATTTTGCTTTTGGTAAAGTTGTAGAAAGTTAGGCCAAGTGTTGGCCCAATAGGATCGCGCCACGTGTCGCCTTTTTGGATTTCTCCTTATCCTTTAGCTTCCAATGATTAAATACCGTAACTAACCTCCAGTTATCTCTTAACACTCAGTAATTTAATGCCTTACTGCACAACTTAACCTAATTGGCCGAATTTCTCTCACTTAACGCCTTAGCGGGTCCCACATCCGCTATTTGCTCCAAATCTCTCGTGAACTCACTTATACTAGAAAAATGACTTAAATACTATATTTACTTATAAAACATGTATAAAATGAATATAATAAAGAAAATATAGAAAATGTGTGCACGGAAACCGATAAAACCCTAAAAACCCTAAAACCGGATTTTTTTTGTCTTCCTCGGGTTCTCACAATCCACCTTTTCATGTACTATGTTGAGTCACATGCATGCGATCATCCATTGTTCCATTTCTTGGCACAACTCTTGTATAATGGCAGTAAGCCTGCCTTGGTGTGGACAATCCCTTCCATAATGTGACGATTCATGACATATATAATATTTAAACTCCTTGCGGGTCTTGTCACTCTTCAATTTTTCATCCCTGTTCTGGCTAGACTTGCTCCCATCTCATTCGTTCGAGCATGAGGGTGACTTGGCAGGGTCTCCTCCACTTGAACCTTGGTTAGACCCATTCCCTTTTCCTTTAGTCACGTCCCTATGCTCCTCCTTGTGCTAGAACTCGGTAAGCCTCTCAATAGCAGCCACTGCTTCGCTAAGTTTTTGTGGACTCCCCCGTTCTACTCAATTTTTGGCCCATGGCCTTAGGCCAACCGTAAAAGTGAAGAGAGCATCCTTCGGGCTCATATCCAAGATTTCTAGTAGCAGCTTTGAGAACTAGTCTACAAATTCATGGTTATGACCTTCTTTATGTTGGAGACGACGAAGTTTAGCCTACACTTCATCCTCTTCATTTATTGGGTGGAATTGCTTGATAGGGTCTTTTCACTCACTATAAAATTTAAAACCTTATTATGTGACGCCCCCACTTCTCCCTAGGGCGAACCCTAGGGTATCCGCGGAACGCCTGCCCAACTCTTGTCGGGACTCACTACAATCTATAATCCAAAAGCTCGAAATACTTCAAATATTTTCACTATATAATTAAAGTACTCCGAAATATTTCATACTTACAATTAGTTAGCTTTCAAGCTTAATACAATCCAAAAGAATATGTACTACAACCATCCACTATAATACAACTTAAGTTCTTCAAGAGAAAACAATCTAGTACTATTCACGAGCACCCTTGGTCTCGAACCCTGTTAAGGAAAACAAAAACGTGGAATGAGCTAAACAGCCCAGTGAGGTTCCAAGACACTCTAGCAGTTCTAATAAATCATGTAAATTGAACATAACACATATACGGTTCAAGGTTGCACATTGGCACATTAACATGAGACAATTATCATTGTACAGTAATAAACACACATTGAAAGGATACGGTGTTCCAGTGGAACCATTTCGGTCAACTTCACCTTATAACTTCAGATCCCCTCGGTTTGTCTGGCCATCACCTTATCCCTCCAGTAGTAGTACTCGAGTATACCGAAACGGTGTCCTAGGGTTCCAACCTACCCGACCGAGCCCAGTCCTGGCTCGAGCAGGTTAGTAACCAAGGGCAGGGCCCAGTTCAGCTTAGTGCTTACAACATGCACAAGTAATCAAGTAAATCGGTAAACGGTAATAGTTCTCGATTAAAGGTAAAATCTGTCATTTTAGTAGGTCGAGTGAGATAAAGTACACACTCGCCTTAAAACGGTCGGCAATTTCATATGAGCATTTATCAGTAACACGTAACACTTAAACACGTAAGCAATATGCGGTAATTTCATATGAGCATATAATTTACGATAATCAAGTAGTCAAGTAGTCAAGTAATCAAGTAAGCAGGTAATCAAGTAAATCAGTAAACGGTAAGTAGTCACGGTTAACGGTAAACATGTAGCAATACTATTCAAGTCACCTACGGTGGCAAAGTTCATAGAAGCAATTAGCGGTAGCACTTAACAGTTATACACATAATGACCATGGAGTAAACATGTCGTAAAGCTATTCAAGTTACGTACTCCTATATGGAACACTCACCAATTCGAAATAGGAAGTAAGTGCTCAAACAGTGTTTAGGCGTCCGTTTTGAGTTCCTCTTGAAGGTTCCCTTGAATGCCTGAGCAAACAATAATTATCTATCACACACTATCGCTTAAATACCCCCAATTATCAAGGAAGATTGCACACTTGTACAATCTAAGAAAATTATCATGAAAGAGAGCCTAAATTACTCGTAAATCGAGACTCAAAAGTGTAGTTTAATAATACAAGGAAAACTGATTTTCCTCTTTGAAATCAAGTGTAAAACGGTCAAGCAATATCGAAGGAAATGAAGAGTCTCTAAAAACTCAATTCACTTCCAGTTCAAAAATTCCAGATTTAAGGTGCAATCTTTGAAAAATCATATGTCACCCTCTGTAGGTCCAAAATTGGAAAATTTAGTACCGTTGGAAACTAGCTTCAAAGTTCTAAAAGTTCCTAGAAGACACTTTTCTAAGATTCAAAATGGAAGACACTCAAATTTTGGCCTAAAGTGGCTGACTTGTCCTCTTCAATACAGTTTCGGGCTTGGTTTTCGGTAAACTTTGGAAATTCGGAAAAATTCACAGAAAGTGAACTAGCCTCTGAAATTTGTAACTCAATTAGAATTCCAACCAAGGTTTAAAATACAACAAACAGAACTGAAATCAGAGTTTCGAGCATCAAGATATAGCAGTCCAAAGTTAACTAAAAATAAGGACAGGTTGCACATTTTCCAGATTTGGCAAACGACTGTGGACCATCATTTGGGTATCGAAATGGTCTTGGATTGACACAAAAATTGGTACAAATCAACTTCCATATGAGAACTATTCCTCTACCAAATTTCATTTGAAAATTCACACGGGAAGGTAGTGAACCAAACTACCAAATTTCAAGAAAATCCCAAGACCAATCTGTCTTTTGCTTTCTTCTTCCTTTTTAAACATTTTGCCCAATGAAAATGACTCAAATCTGGCTCATTTGTGAAACAAAAGTCTAAGAAACATCCAACATACATTTGGTATGTGATTGACATCAAAAGTTTCAAAATAGCAAGTCCCAATTCGAAATAAGCCTTTGGCTAGCCCAGAACTAGGGTTTTCTATCACTGACGCAGGTCTGTAATTAGGCCATAACTCACTCAATTCAACTTTGAATTAAGTATGGTTGGTGACATTGGAAACTAGACTCATAGGGATACATTTTATTAGAAGAAATTGTTTTACAATTCTGTCCATAGCTAGCTCAAATTTAAGCCACAAGTTCCACCATCTCATTGACTCTCTAGCAGAGCAACGAAACAGGACAGATGACTTTGAACAATTCGTACGGTTCACTCAGGTTGAATCAGGGGATACATTTTATACCATTAGAAAACTGGAAGTGTCTAGTTTAAAATTCCACAAACAGAACTCGATTTTGACGTCAGAGGAAAGAGTTATGATCATTTAAAGTTCGCTGCCAGAGTACCTCTGTACACGTTTTCCAGATTTAAACATATTTCGAAAATGCAACTTTTACCCAACCAAATCAAGTGATTTTTGGTGGAAACTTTCCACACAACCTATACAACATATCTACCTCAAAATCAAGGCAATTTAACCACAAAAAATTCAAATCAAAGCCTCTGCACAAACAGGGCAGAATTCGGCCCTTTTCTCTTTCAAGTTTCCTTTGATTTTCTTTCCACTTTTTCAACTTATATCCACTAGTTTAGCACTTATTCAACATAAATAACACCCAAAATCATCATATCAGTCCAACATGTCCATTGTGGGATTTCATAGAGCCCATTCACATGATTTACAACCAACCAAAGTTACCCACATGAAGCTACAAGCTTCCAAGCCCAATCTAACTCATAAATAACAAGTTTCAAAGGTTAGATGATTTGATACCTTCTTAGATGCTAAAGGTCAGATTTTTGGCCACTAGAAAGCTCCAAGAAACCGTGGAAATGAAGCTCTTCTCCTTGCCTAAGTGAAGCTCCAAGTGGTTTTGAGTTTGAGTAGCAAGTTTGAGGTGAAATGGTTGGATGATTTGAGTGAGATGAAGAATAAATCTTTGCCCCTTCTTGGCTTGAAGAGTTCGGCTGTCTTGAGGGAGAAAAGAGAGTGAAATGGCTGGTGCAAAAGCTTCTTGGAGAAGCTTGGTAGGTAGAGGTTCAAGTGCAAAAGTCAACTCTCCAATAGTGCGCGTACACGCGCTTTTCGTGCCCGTTTCCTCTCGGGTTTGTTTCACTTGTGCACTAAACCTCTAATGCACTTCCTTTAACACTATTATTATCCACTCTTAGTAGTCTAACAATAATTTCTAAAATCCTCCAATTAGTCGCGCGCGCGAAAACGCGAACTTCCGACTTGTGCGCGATAAAGCGAAATTTCTAAAAAATTCTTATAACAATAGTATAACTAACCAATACTAGGGTAAATAATCATGAAAATAACTATTTTAGAAATAAAAACATGAGTCCTCACATGAGTCTAGTATTAATTTCTCAAATCTCCAATTAATTTGTACCAGCGCGTCTTTCGAAAAACTTTCGACACGCGCATGGTAAAAACTTAATTTTAACTTACTCACATCTAATCTCTCAATTAACTTTTCTTAATCTACTATTGATCATTCTTAATTCTCCAAGACTAATGTACTCTCGGATCGAACATAGCCTCGAAAAACATGTACTCCTTATTTCTCGCTAAACGAGCCCTAGAAAATTAATTTTACTAACGAGACGTGTTAAAAATATAATTGAGACATTATTCCATCTAAATAAGTTTAAAATGATTGAAATAAATTATTAGGGGAAAACGGGTGAATAAATAATTAATTATGCCAGTAAAATAAAATAAAATAAGAAAAATTGCGGGTCCTCACATATTACCCTATTTCCACAAGCGCACGGTTCATTTATTGAATATAGGGATAATAGGTGTCGATTCCATAGGGACTTAAAAATTGGCAATCACTTGAGTTTAATCACTTACTTTATTATCTAAATAATCAAAGTATAGGGCGGTGAAATCAAAGAGAGTTAATTCGGCAATAAAATCAGCCATGAAACATGTTAGTTTAGGCGGTACAACCAGTCATAAAAGTTAGAAGTTCGTTAGGCAGTACAACTGACCATATAGAAAAAGCAATAAATATAAAAACCGGCCATTATGTGGTAAAACCAACCATCTAGGCAGTATGGTGCAAGAAAGTAAATAAAAATGAAGACAAGTTAGATTAGAATTACTTTAAAGATTAAGTGAGAGAATCCTAGGGATTAGGATCCCTTGTTATATTAAGGTTAGAAGTTAGTTAAGATAACTATGCTTATGCATCTATGAATTGTCAAGGAATAACTTTCAAATATATGTCCTTACTTTCGCCAATGGACAATTAAGAGAAATCATCTTGGCTAATTCCTCTAGAAATTACTTTCGCCAATTCCTTTAACTCCTTGAATCATCCTTCACCTATGTTCATAGAGAAAAGGTAAGAAACAAGTTAAATAAGTTCAATGAAGTTATTGTATGAATCCAACCAATCATTATCCTCTACTTTCGTGAGAATAAGGCTAATGTTTAAGAACTTAGATCTATTAGAAGGCACCTTTCATTGTTCAACAATTATCAAATCATTCATACTTGATGGGCAAACAACTATAAAGCATAAGCACAAGTTCTCAATCTAACAAATCATGAAAAAGCATAATCATCCCCTAACTACTTAAAATCAAAACTATAACAAGATCATCTTCACTCTAGGATATGAAAAAGCTTAACTAGACATCATATTAAGAACATCTAAGTATGAAATAAACTTGTAACAAAGCATGGCAAATAAGAACAAGAGACAAAATTTAGGAAGTAAAATTCTTATTCAATGTCTTGAAACTTGAATTCTTGAATTCCTTCACAAGTTGATCTCTCAAATAAGCTTGATTCAAGAGTGTTTTACGTTCCTCTCAAAGCTTTAAACAAAGAAAGAAACTCTCAATATGAAATTAGAGCTAAACTACTTCTATCTCTACTTCTACTCTACTCTACTTCACACTACAATATGCTATAAG
This sequence comes from Coffea humblotiana, assembly GCA_023065735.1. Taxonomy (NCBI): domain Eukaryota; kingdom Viridiplantae; phylum Streptophyta; class Magnoliopsida; order Gentianales; family Rubiaceae; genus Coffea; species Coffea humblotiana. The sequence goes on from CM041216.1 coordinate 19,499,202, forward strand.
AAGCTCTAAGACTCTACAAAATGCTTCAAATGAATGAGGTACAAGGGGTATTTATAGATGTTTTTGGATGAGAAAATATGCTCATCATGTGGTCATAAAGTTGTTCTTCACTTTTCCAACTCATGTTTAGCTGGTTCTAGCCAGATTCTATTAGAAAAATTGGTCCAAAAGGCAGTGTGAAATGAGTGCAAGTTGTAGCTTGTCTCAGGGATCTGCGAGGCTAAATCCGTGAAGTACTCAAAGGATCCACCTAGCGGATCTTCTTTATACTCAGTTTTGCACTTTCTGCTCAATTCCCAACTTTGCTCTATTTTTGGACCAATTTCAACTGTAATTTTCTTGATCATGGAAACCGTATTAGCTCTTTCACAAAACATGAAAGTTGTAACTCTTTGAGTTAGCTTTCCAATTCATTAAGAATCATCTCATTGGGATCTTTGTAGGCTGATACATGACCAAAATACCCTTGACTGGTTGATACTCTATTTCAGCTTTTGACAGAAATTTTTTCGACTATATTTTGGAATTTTGATTAGGAAACTTAGCGAACTAGATTTCGATGTCTTCATATAAATTGTACAGCTAGTCTTAGCTTTAAAATAGTTCAAGAATCACCTTACTCCGATACTTGTAACTCAAGATATAGCCAAAATACCAAAGTGTGTTAAAGTTGCCAAACTTCTCTTGACTTAAATCTATTCATAAGATACCAAAAACTACAAAAACAATAAAAATTTGCATATTAACCCACACTTTTGTATGCTTTGGTTAAGAAACACTACTTGCATAAAATGTAACTTATAAAGGAACTTAATTCTTCCATTTTATCTTAAAATACACCAAAAACTTAACTTAAAACCTAATTAAAAATAGGAAAAATAAAGGCTAATCATTGCTCCTTCAACTTGAATGTGTCCCAATTTGTGATGGCATCAGATCCTCTCCATACATCATCTCACTTATGTCTCCACCATACTAATGCCGAGTCCTTCAAGTATAGCAGGGCCGTTATTAGTCTAGCACCATCTCCCATGATGCCAAGGGCCTCGAAGTACAGTTTGATCCCATAAAGAAAATTCTCAATGTCCGTGCCTTTCATTCTCCTCTATAAGTCTCGGGCCGTGGCACTTCTACAGTTGGTATTGTGATAGCTCGACAATTTTCATGTTTTATTTAAATTTAATGCTTGTTGCATTTTCCCTTCTTATTATTGATGGACTTATATGTTCAATTTCTTCATTTCATTAATGAATATATAGGTATACCTTAGGAAATTGCATCAGCTATCTTATAAAACATTAGTACAAGTTAGAATGAAAGATTTATTGTGGGAAAATAGCATGATAAATTTTAAAAAAATATGGAAGACACTTGTCTTCACACCTATCCAAGTACATGCATGTTCACTACTATACCTAATGGAAGAATCAAAGCTAGTACTTTAATTCTCAGTCTGCAGAGAGAAAGCTAGAAAGGAAAAAAAACTACATTTCATTCTTTTCCTCTACTTGAAAAAACCAAGACACAATAAGAAGGAAAAACTAGAAACCTCTCTTACCTTCTCCAACAATGAACACCAGCCAAGAAACAAGAAAAACTCCAACACATTTAGCTAAGGAATCGATAGAGAGAGAAAGCTGAAATTTTCCAGCCCAAAATCATGAAGAAATAAGAGGTAGTTTACTAAGTTCTTCTTCATTTTCCTTCTACTTTTGGTTAATAATGCCTTAGATTGAATTAGAACCAAGAAAAGAAGAAATCTACTGAGGAAAAGTTCATCAAAGCTGAAAAATTTTGTTTGAACTGTGGAGAGTAAGCTCCATTTCTTCCAATTTTGCTCCAGAAATTTGTTGATTTTTACCAAGAATTCACTTCCTATGTCATTTACTTCATTTATCATGACATGCATATAGTATATAATTGAATTAAAAGTAAGAAACTTGTGATTTTTGGAAGAATTTTAAACTGAAAAGTTTTATTGGCTAAAGAACTTGAAGCTTATGATCTTTTGTTACATTTTGATGAAGAAATTTGATATGCATATGAAGGATTAAACCTCATTTCATTAGTTTATAGTGTTGCATATTAAGTTTTGAGCCAAGGAGAGGAATTTTGTTGAAAAAGAAAGCTAAACTTTGCTAGAAAATTTCCAGACTAAACCAAGACCATAAAGTTGATTTTTCTTGTTTTAAATTTCCAATTTTGATACATTTTATATAGGAATTTTACTGTATGTACATTTTATTTCCTTTGTTTTGAGATACATGTTGAAATATACTTGATTTGAGGTGAAATTTAGCTTAAGTATAAAAAACTTAGTTAAAACTAGAAATAGTTGCCTAAGCTATTCGAGTATTATTAATAAAGAAGTAGACAACTAAATGTAAATTTTAAGAAAGTTGGGGTTATAAATTAGAATAAGAATTTGAGATAATTGGATTTCAGGTGTTGAGTTTAATCAAGAATCCTACCCCAAAGACCATGCGTAATTTGAACCTAAATCGGCGAGTGTTCTTAAATTGTTAATACTTGGTTATTTGGTTGTTTGGTTTTGGTGGTTTGTTTGCATATTGGTAAATGATATGAATGAAAAGGAATGAAGTTATTGCTATGTTATTGGAATTATTGTTAAAAAGGCTAGAGCATACTTTATCGCCGCTTGCCTTATTGAACTACAAGAGTTTATCACCATGATTGTTGAATGGAATGTACATGACTGTAGGTCGTTGTGTACTTTACCACATCGGTCAAATTGGGTCCTAAGCCCTTGGCAAGTTGACCTAGTCGAGCCAATAGTGGACTTGGTCGATTAGGTCAGCCCCCTTGGGCAATTGTCTGGTAAACTAGAGTATTACTCAAAAGTTTGGAGATTATTGAAATGATTAATGAATGTAGGGGATTGTTTATTGTTTTGGAGGTTATAAGGGGAAAAAATGGCACAGTGGGCAGAATCTGTATCCTTTGAATTGATTGATTACTTTTATTGAAATTGATAACTTGAATTGCTATATTTAGTGAAT